>CM055105.1:50420744-51105679 GCA_029204225.1 Diphasiastrum complanatum | reverse complement strand
CCCAATGACAAAATAAAACTAATTAACTTGATTCATTGGAGAGAAATTATAATACAAATATTGTAACAACCCAAAAGATCATCACAAAGGAGAACTCTCAATGAAAGAAGATAAGGCTCTATTATGCAAATGAGGTTCTTCTCTCGCAAAATGACTCTTCCACTCCTATATATACTTGGAGTGGTGGTCACTTACAAAAAGGCACTATGGGAAAAATAGACCACATAGGCTTAACTTAATTAAATTGGTACCATGGGACAAACCCCCAATGGACCATAAACAACTGAAATATCTTAAGTTGAACTTATTCAGACTAGTTTAAGTTCAATCTTCTAGGCTTAGGCTTAGAACTAAATAACTTTAAGCCGTTACAGCATGGCGCAAAGGCCTAAACTTGACTGATCCAGTTCTAGGCTTAAGTCTGTATCCTTTTCAAGATGGCTCAAATATTCCTTAGAATATCAACCTATATTATCCCCTCCGTCAAAAGATTGGTGGTCCCACGCCAATTGCCGCTGTCTATTGTCTTGTTTGGTCTTCCTCAGCTCTGTATTGATGGCAACCCAGGTTTTATGAACTTCTCTGCCAATCTGTTCCATTCTCTCGAATCAAATTTTGCCCAAAAATGGTTGTGGCCGATAGTAATCAAGCATGTTCTGTAGAAATCCATACACGTACCAAGATTCAACCATGTCAATGTGAAGTTCGTTGGTGATCGTCATCCGATCCACATTGATGTGATCCATGGGTATGCTTAGGGGCTTATTTAGATCCAAAACTATTGGCGGCAGATCGCTATCCCAGAAACAATTTAAGATAGAAAGGAATGATATTAGGCCGCAATCATCTTCAAAGTACCTAACATGGCGGTCCGGATTTGTATAGTTGTCTCTGCTAGAAATAGTTGCAATTGGCTACAAAATCGGCCGCTGGATGTCTCAACTTCTTTAGATAGAATTGGCCAATATATTTTATTAGGAACCCTTTCTGGTGCAAATACTTCTCTGTGCCTTATGGGATAATATATTGGATTGACCTGCATGTAAGTTGGTGTCGCGATATATCTCTCAAAAGCATGTGCATTTTCCAACATCATAGCACATCGCCACTGAGGTTGCGGCTCCAATGCTAATACTTTCTGCTTGTGAGATTTACATATTGTAAAATCGGAAAGAGTGTACCCGCCTCGGTCCTCCCAGTTTGGATATGCTTTGTTAAACTCCTCTGACATTAACATCTGTCAGCTAGGATTCTTCGGCGTCATTCTAGGTCGTGCCTTTGTAGTTGTGGTAAGTGTGGGTGGTGGAGGGTTAGGTATGGTTGTGAAAAGTTCATGGGGGAGGGTTGGGTATTTGCGGAGTAGATAAGCAGCGGATGGTGAATAAGGTTGAGTGTTGAGGTGGTGAGGTGATTGTTCATGTGGTGGGGAGAGGGGTGTGTCATCGAGTAAGAGTGATGAGACTTGATAGATGGTGTCAGGTTGAGTGGCAGTGGGATTAGGCTCTTCAACTGAGATGCCTCGTTCATGGTTTGTGGTAGTACCCCTTTTGTGCTTTGAGGTTCCACCATTGCCGAGTGATACCCTGCATTATCCTATTGTTGTCATGTGTAGCACGAAGGTCCAGGATTATCAGTTCTTGCATCCTGTTGTCTATGGTGTTTGGCATGTGTTTTTTCATGCTTTGTGTGTAATGTTGGTAGCTGTTGGCATAATGTTTTTAGCTATCCTTCTAGCTCCTCAATTCGTGTGTTGGGCACAATTTGATTTTCTAGAGTGGCCTGTTGCAATTGTTGTGCTTACGTCTGGCTCGCCATCAATACCTGAGTTAACTCTGATAGGAAGCGAGAGGTATTACGGTGCCCTCCGGGATTGGTGGTGCTTGGAATTGGTTGAAATCAGTCCGTTGAATATTGCCCATCATAGCGGTCCATAAGTTCCTCGTTCACCTTCTAACTGTGTTTCCAAGGTCTTGATGAGATCATCCCTACGTTGTAAGCATGCTTGAACGTCCTTCTTATTTTAGTGCAACCCTTTGAGGTTAGCCATGAGTTTTCTTTCTTCGTTTTTTAATTGAGCGACCTCTTGTTCTAATTCTGTGGAATAAATCTGCCATTCTTGTACCTTGTTTGTCAGCTGCACATATTCATCTTGCGAGAAGTTGCACCAATTCTGATACTCATTGATTGAAGAGTAGAGGTAATGCATGTCATCACTTTGAGCGTTGATGGCCCGTTGCACATTTTCCAGAAGGTACTGCCACTCTCCAATAGGAGGATACTATTGAGAGGTAGGTGTGTAGGATGGTGGGGGATTTTGTTGTACGTTTTGATACAATGTGGTGTACTATTCATGATGGATGGATTGAGCAGATGGATGGTGTGATGTTTGAGTGATGGTGATAGGGATTAGAGATATGTCGGCATTTGTGGTCGAAAAAGTGGAAAGTATTGTGGAAGTGGTGGCGGTAGCGATAGTGGTGGATGTAGAAAATGGTGTGGTCGTAGTAGGTGGCATGTTTAACAGTGAAAGTGAGAATTCTTCAATGTTGAAGGGTGAATCAAAGACATTTGAAAAATGCATCAGAGATTGCATAGAGGTGGTTGTGACTGGTGCGGTGGAGAGTGGGAGTGTGTTTGTGGAGACAATAGGGGATGTAGTGGTGAGGGTGAGTGTGATGGGTAGTGCGACAGTGATGGTTGATGTGATGAGAATTGATGAGATGGTGGTTGGTGGGTCACTTACCATGAACGACACAGGTGGGACACCAGGTTCAGCCTTTGTCTCCTTTGTCTCAGAATGTCTCGTCGAAGGATTTGATGTTACAGTCAATTCTTCCTCAATGGCTTCCATGATTTTCACTGTTGAGGTGTCTTTAGGCATTGGATAGGGTGAATGTGCTATGTCTCCCATTTCGTTGATATTTCCATGCCCTTGGATGGTGGATATGTGCAATTGCTATTTGCTGCCGTTGGATGAGTCTTTGCCTTGTGTGTGGCCCTCTGAATGTTCTTTTGTGTGTTGGCTATGGGCATGCTCTTTTAACCATTGTGACTCTAACTCTGCTTCCTTGCCTCATGTGAATGAAACTGGTGTGTTTCTGCTAGTGATGTGCGCCGTTTGGCTGCTGGCCTGTTTGTTTCCTTTGCCTCTCCCCCTTTTATCCTCTTGGAGTGCTGAGCTCGTGTCGAGGTGGCATGTGGCACTTCTGGATATTTCTCTTGCACTCGAGTGAGAATGCGATGTTTGCTTACGAGCATATGCAGGAGATATCCACACTTTGTGAGAGTTTTTCTTGCTTTGAGCGCTGCACATAATTTGATACTTATCTTTTCTGCCCACATGAAGTGGCGCGTAACAGGTTCCTCAAAGCCAAATGATAGGGCAAATAAAGTGCTGCTCGGAATCCTATCAAATCTTGACGATTGTACCTCAGTGAGTAATGCAAGTAGGTCCGCCATTGCCTTAAGTCCTAGATCCGAGATGAGTTTGACAGCATAACCATCATTATTGTAGATGGAGTGTCACCATCTTCCGTACAGAGATGCATCACGTAATTCCTATCAAAATATTTCTCTTTGTCATGCATAAGCTCTCCTTCATTCAGGATTCCCAAGTGATTTAGGATATGTGGTGATATAGGAATTGGATCCTCGTCGTTGCGTCTAGGGATCCTGAGTGTCTGGAGCTCGTCATCAAATGTACAATAAGCCGCACGCACCATGCATTCATGTTGCACATCTAAGAAAAGTTGTATGTCGAAGTTTAGTCGCTCTAAGAAAGGACGAGCCGTTGCTAGCTTTTTGGAAAAATCAGTAAATGAGACCAAGTGAATTTATGTAGTGCACCTTCTAGTTTTCATGTAGGATAAAACACTTTGCTTAGTTCTGGGACTCCACAATATGGATAATATGCTGCTTGGTAGCTTAGGCGAGTGGTCCTCTTTTTTTTTTTTTTTTTTTGAAAGAGAGATTAATTCCTTGCAATAGATTGCAAGAATAAGTGATGCTAGCTTCAAACCGTAAGATAATTACTGTTTTGGGACATGATTATCACTGGTCATGCAAGCTGTTACATGGAACCTGTACAATAGTGATAGAAGTGAGGTAGATTTGTGAGAATTCAGACCTAAACTATCCTAAGAAATATTGATTGTTAAACATGTAGGCAATTCAACGGAAAAGAGTGTAAAAAATGAAATAAAAAAATGAACATTATCACAAAACGATAGAAATTAGACATGCGTGCACACACACATAACACACAATCAATCAGTTTATGTCTAAGGAATAGCAAGGCTCATGATATTGCCGTAATCTACTCTCGTTCACTACCATGTCCAGAGGGATGCCTTCGAGGGTTTTAAGTTTAGCGTAGCCCAAGGCAAAGATCTGATCAATGATATAGGGACCTTGGCCAGTAAACTTAAGTTTGCTCTTATGTACTTTTGTTTGATAGAGAAGGACTCTATTTCCTTCTTTAAATTCCTTCAACTTAATATGGCGGTCATGCTAATCTTGTTGACGTCTTTTGTGCACTTGTTGTGCGTGCACACTAATGACTCTTGTTTCGCAAAGCTTATGGAGGTGGAATAGCCTATGGGCAAGGATCTGACTTTCGTCTAGTTTCAAATCGTAGGCTACTCGTAAAGATGGGACGTAGAATTCTATAGGCATCACGACTTCTTGTCCATACGTGAGTTGGAATGGTGTCATGCCAGTGGTCCTTTTGGGTGTTGTTCGATATGCCCATAAAGCGGCATGTAATTTGAACTCCCAATCTGACCGACTGGCTTCCACCGTCTTTGTGAGGATTTTGCATAGAACCTTATTCGTGGACTCAGCCTGCCCATTACATCTTGGGTAATATGGGACATTTTTGTGATGAACAACTAGGAAGGTCGACAGCAAGTGTTCAATTATTGTATTCAAAGAGTGCGTACCCTTGTCGTTGATGATTCGAGTGGGCAACCAAATCATACAATGATCTGCTCATAAAGGAACCGAGCAGTGGTTTTGGCATCGGCGTTCTTTACCGCCCCAGCCTCTGCCCACTTCGTGCAATAATCTGTCACCATGATAATATATCTTGCCTGTGTGAATTGCATGGCGGGACTGATTGGTCCTACATAATCAATACCTCATTTGAAAAATGCTTGTTCAGATAAAATGGGGGCTAAAGACATATAATCTGAAAATTGTGGCCTTTTGGTTCTTTGGCACAGATCACAAGCCTTTACAAAGTTATAAGTTTTCTCAAATAGTGAAGGCCACCAATACCCAGCTAGTAAGATAAGTGTCCACCACCAACTCCTTTGTATAACAAGGATATGATGGGAATAATCTTGCCCTCAGTCAAACATCGTCTAATCACACCATCTGCACCCTTTCTATAAAGTTGCCCCGCTATAAGTGTATAGGGTGTCACCTTCTAGATAAGTGCACATTGGGTAGGTTTCAACAACATCGGATCTAGCACCCCCGTCGTTAAAAACTCTATGATGTCTTTGGCCCACATGGGGGTACAGTCAACTTGGAAGAGTATTGCATCGGGTATGTCATCATTGATGTCCTCCGTTGGTTTCTCATCACTCGGTATTCTGGATAGATGATCAGTGACAAAATGTTGTGATCCCTTGCGCACAACAATACTTTCGAATTCTTGTAGTAATAGCAACCAACGTGTGATTCTACTTGTTGTGCAAGTTTTGTTCACAAGGTAAAGTAACGCTTGATGATCCATGAAGAATACAAAGGGTTTACCTAGAAGATAATGTCGAAACTTCTGGATGGCATAAATCATCGCTATTGCTTCCCTCTCGGTTGCGGTGTAGTTCATCTCCGCAGATGTTAATTGCCTACTAAGGAAACAAATTGGATAATCCTTCTTGTACTCTCCTGGCTGAGTTAGCACTGCACCGATGGCAAACTTTGATGCATCAGTGTGGACGTGAAACTCCTTCGTGTAATCTGGAGCTTGCAAGATAGGAGCAGTTGTTAAGGTGTGTTTGAGATCTTGGAAGGCCTTTCTCTATTCATCCGTCCACTTAGGATTCACAAGCGCTCTGTATATCCATCGTGCCTTACTAGCAAAATCACGAATATGGCAACGATAGTGATTAGCGTGACCCATAAAACAATAAGCATCTCGGACCGTTTTAGGTTCTGGCCTCTCAACGATGACTTTGATCTTCTCTGGGTCGGTGGCAATCCCATTGCGCGATACAATATGACCAAGTACGACGTGGGTGACCCATATTTGACATTTTTCAGGATTAAGAGAAATGCCATATCTTTGGCATTGTATGAAAATACGTTCGAGTATGGCTAGGTGCGTGGATTCTTCCGAGTGCACCCCAAGGTCATCAAGATAGATCTCAAGGTTGTCACCGATGAGATCATAAAATTCTGCTTGCATGACACGTTGGAAGGTACATGGTGCATTACACAATCCAAATGGCATAATGCGCTAGCAAAAGATACCCCATTCCATAGCAAAAGCCGTTTTTGGTTGGTCTTCTTCAGAGATGACAACTAAGTTGTATCCACTAACACCATCCAAGAAGAAGTAAACTTCATCCCCAGCTAGGTTTTCCAATATGGATTCACTATACAGGATTGGAAAATGATTTCTTTCTGTGGAAGCATTTAATTTGCGATAGTCGACACAGATACAAAGCTTCCCATTCTTCTTTGGGACCACAATGATAGGTGATACCCAATCTGTATGTTCCACCTCGTAGATGAAACCTGCCTCCAAGAGCTTTTGGAGTTCTTCTTTGATGCATGCTCTATAGATTGGACTACAACGATAAGGTCTACTGGCATGGGATTTAGCATCCTTCTTTAATGGGATTCTATGCATGGTAACTGAAGGTTCTACCCCCTTCATGTCCTTGTAGTTCCATGCAAATTTATGACGATATCTTCTAAGGAGTTTCTCTAAGGCCAAACGTTGTTCGGTGTTGAGGTGTGCTCCAATATGGACAAACGTTTCCTCTGTCTCATCAGGCTCTTGAAGATTTAATTTTATGGTTTGAGCGAGGCCATCATATGGCTCATTCCCCTTTGGCTCCCGTTGAGCTTGAGGCAGGTGGATAGTTACATCTTCAATGGTGAACTCCTTGAAATGGTTGGGCACATCAATTTTGTCAGGGGCGTAGGGCTTGTTAGTCCTAGCCTTAGGTGGATCTTTAGGGGTCCTAGCTGTGTGGCTTGTGGACCTAGAGGATTGTGCTTCGAACAGGGTTTTTTGAGCTATCGTGAGATCGCGAGGAGGCTCCACCTCTATAATCTTTTTCATTTTATTGTGGATAGCTTCCTTCCTAGTTGGTCTCGCATGCACCTTGTGAATGATGATTTTGTGTGGCTTGGACCCTTGAGGGACTTCGGTTAAGATTGCGTCATCTATCGCATAGATAGATTCATTATCATATGTATCTCCCATTCGTATATCGGTCGTTTGACATGATATATTTTACTTTGGTCTAGATTGGCTGCAGCAATACTAGCCTTAGGCTCTATCTCTTGGACCTTCTCAGGGAGTAGCCATGGGAGAATGGCATTCATGAAGCACAAAATAGCTACATCTGTAATATCGGCCATGTCAGAGTTAGTATCAAACTCTTGAGAGCGTAAAACACTCTCATTGTCGATATACAAGGTTATTGATTCATCATAAGGTAGCCAAGTGACATGAAGCAAGTCCTCGTTGTGGGGCTGAATGTTAATATAGCTGACGTTGAAGATAAGAGTATCCAAATCAGTTGGTTCAACGATAGATTCATCATTATCAATGTGATGTGTATTGAGCTCGCAATGTTCCGCATCGACACAATCGATAGTTGCCAAGCTGTGGCTCCAGTTGATGATATCCGTAGCCTTGGTATAGTGGCCCTTCTTTTTAATCGGTAATTTTCAAGAATAGACTCTGTGGTAGAGAATCTGTATTCGGTGATGCATGCGGGTTTGATCTTACCAGTAGAGTCGATGGTGACTGATGTTTCTCGATTGCCAAATGTAACACGCTCTCTATTCCAATCGTGCACTATGTGTGTGTTAGAGAGCCATGGCCTACCTAGGAGTAATTCATAGGAATAGGCATTGCTAGGGATATCTAGCACTAACAAATCTAGCATGAAGCTCAAACCTCTGAGAATTAGCCTTATGTCTGGTATTAGGCCTAATGGTTTTATCACACTTTGATCTACCATTTGAAGTTGACAGTTCGGCCATTTCATGGAAGCTTCAAGACCCCACTCTTTCATCAGGGATGTGGATATTATGTTAACTCTCGATCCGCCATCTAATACTGCTAAGACAACATGGAAATGTTTGTAAATTGTAGGAATGCGTATATTTCCCTTGTCGCTTGCAGGGTTAGTCAAATGCAGGGGCACCTCAAGGAGGTCTAGTGATGAGATGTTATCTTCAATTGAGGACAACTCTTTCCGCCATTTTTTGGTGTACTTCTAGAGTACTCCAAATAGGAGGGTGTCGTTTGCTTGAAGCAAATGTCCCCATATCTCGGCTCCTTCTACGGTTGGGTTATCTGGGGTTTGATCTCTAGGTGTGACTATAGTCTCATCCTTATTATCAGCTTCGTGGATGAGCTTTTGATATTTGTCTCTCAAATGGATCTCCTCTTTGGGTTAGGATAGACAATTGGTGTGGTTCTGTCACTGGACGGAGCGGGCGGGAGCTTATTGGTTTGTCTTGTTGCAGCTTCGCTAGCCTACTGGTGTTGGGCTTGAGTCATGACTCTGATTGGGATTGTCTCTACTTGGATAGAATCAACAGGAGCTACAGGACTGGGTTCTTTTGGACAGTCTTTGATATGGTGCTCTATGCCAAAATTTTCACAAAGAGGTAGATATTGCAAATGCTAGGAGGTCGTCTCGCACACACAAAATAGCCATGTAAAACTGGCATCGGTTGCGCAGCATATGCTATAGGTTGTGTACGATACTGAGGCTGATTGGGGTCGTATCCAGGCTATGCTATTTCATAAGAGTAATTCATCTCTGCTTGATAGACATTGGCATTGGGATCCTCGACATAATAGGTAGCATGATCGACATAAGTAGTATCAACCATATGATATTGGACATGTGGCACGGGTTGATTGACTACAAATGGTTGTCTGGGTTGATAATGAACTGGACGTGTTGGCCTGGGATGGTATTGTCCTGGCCTTGATGCGGATGGATTTGGATTGTAATTTGGTGCATACTGCTAAGGTCCAGATGGCCTATAAGGGTGATACATAGGTCGTGCCACTTGTGGAAAATATGTTCTTACGTGCGGGCACTCATTGGCGGTGTGGTTTTGAGAGCAAATAGAACACCACACATTCTCATTGACTAGGAAAGTTTTTTCAGCGACATCTTTCAATACCTTTTGGAATTCTGAGATCAGCTTCTCCATCTGAGCTTGTTGTGCTTTTTGCCAACCCTCAAGGTGTTGAAGAATATCAATCTCACTAGATGAGGACAATCCTTCCACATGGGAAGTCTCCTGCCTAGCTAGCCCCTTTCGCCTCTTGTCGTGAAAGTCATAGTCCTTGTCAGACCCTTCATATTCTTCACGGATGGCGTCATCCATCGCATCTTTCAATTGCTCGTACGAGTCTGCGGGTTTCAATTCTCTCCTAATCGGTATACCAACTAAAAATACTTTGATGGCCATTTTTTTAGTTACGTGATCATCGACACTTTCTTTACTTCGCATTTTGATATGCATATATTGGATGAAGGGACTCTATGTTAGTTTAGAGAGTTTGAACCGTTTGATCAGTGCTGCGGTGATGGTCTCCCAAGACGTGTTTTCTGGGCCTTCAAGGTCTAAAAACCACTCTTTTGCATCGCCTTGTAAAATCATGGGGAATAAACGTACCTTTTCAGTGTCAGATTCGTTCCCATAAAATTTTCAAGCATTGTTGAATTCTTGGAGAAATCGTGTTGGATTTGATTCTCCATCGTACTTCAGTGCGTCAATCCTTGGAAGTCTTTTCTCCAACTTGGGCGGTGGATTGGATGGTCCTGCCATGTTGATCTGAACAGATTATCACAAGTGGCTATAAAAATGGGCACCACTTTTCATATTTCAATTCCATGGTCTTTAATTCTGAACTCTCTAGTCTTCTTGTTTTTTTTTTCTTCTCGCGATATCGAATCAACGCGGTGATCCGCTAGCATTTATCCGGTTCCTTGTCATTGATTGCTGATAAGCAGTGAAATTGGCTGTAGACATTTGGCCTTCAAGCTGACAAACAAGTAGAAATTGATTTGGTTTCATTTGGATCACAAAAACTCAATGTACATAGTGGACTAGCTTGAGATTGCCAATGAGCTCCAAAAATATTCTATCCTCTCACTATGGGATCTTGGAATACATAGCAAATTCGACTTCCTTCTTGAAGTTAGGTGGATTTCCAGCATGTAATAAGGAAGTTAACTCACTCTACTTGCCCTAAAATGAAACCCTAGCCTAGGTAGCTAGTTGGTCAAATTTTCACCTTAAACTTAGGTGTAGGTCCTATAAAGTAGGGATGACCACCAAATAGACATGACCAACTCTCTTGACTTGATCTAAACTACATTAGGAGTGCATTGTCACATGGCATCTTGGCCTTTCATGTGTGGAACCCAATTATACACAATATTTACAAAGTTCTACATGGCTAGATTTGCCAAAATAGGCTATTTTTCACACTCCTCCTCAAATCTAGCCTTGGAAACCATAATGTATCTATATACAATTCTAAGACCTGATCTTAACATTAGAAATGAATCATATTCAGGCGTAGAAGATACTAAAGAGCTCCTAAAGATGATGACATGATTTATCACCATATCCAAGATAGAGCTTCTTTGAGATCTCCTCCAAGATGAATTGAAGAGTCTTGATTCTTCTTTGCACCTTTGCACTTGATTTCTTCCATGTTGAGTGAAGATGCATGAACTTGAAGCTTTCTCCTCCTTGATCTTGATGCTTCTCTTTGAAGGAAATCAGATGTCTCCATGTCATGTGAAAATCACATTGATCAAGATCACAAAGCATGTACTTGCTACTATTACCAAGATTTATCATGCTAAAATGACTAGTACACAAACCATCAAAAGTGAGCATGATTTTCCTAATCTTGTAATTACAAGTGATCTTGAACTGCATGAGGCTACATACTTGCTTATGGATATAAGTTTCCTTCAAGGATGTTTCACTAGTTCTCATAAGAAGCTTACAATTTGCCTCTCCAAAGGAAAAAACACATTTTTCAAAACTATGAGTGATTAACTCACTCTTGCTCTTCCAAAATCTGAGAGCACTCATTTGATCAAATAACCAATTTACTCTTAATTGGCTCATAACAATTTTTAAATCACTAAGACATAAAAACTTGTTCTCAAATGAGTCATTACACATCTTATCTTCAACTTCCTTCTTGATGAAGCCCTCAAGTTGCGTCATGTAGTTCTCACAGCATACCTCGGCTTGCCTCATGTAGATATCATAGCAAAATGGTTCATCAAGCATTGAAGTAAGAAAAGTGTTGAAAGTGAATGGTTGAGAATCCTCCCCTTGATTACCTTTGCCAAGATAAGTGAGCCTTGAAGGCTCAGCCCTTGTCTTTGTGGATCTTCTTGGAGCACTTGATCTTTGAGGTGGATCCTCAAGATCTCCATCACTTTGTTGCTCCTCCTCAATCCTTGCAAGATCATTGACACCAAGGGTGTTGATTTCACTTTTATTCACACAAGATACTAGATGAATACAAGCATCTCTTGTATAAACATCTAAAAATGTTTCATGCATCTTATCATCACTACTTGGTACATGAGAAAAAGAGCATACATTTGAATGAATGATTTTCTCTTTTGCCATAACAATTTTAGCATCCAACTTACACAAAATACCTTGTTTAACACCATTTGCTATTCAAATATCATTCTTCATGATGGAACAAACTCCATGCTTGAAGTGAACATCTAAACCATCATCCATTAGTTGTCCAACACTAAGCAAACTCTTGGTAATTGATGTTACAAAAAGGACATTGTCTATATCCATATTTTTGCTAGATCCTAGACTTAATGAGATGGTACCAATACCATCTATCTTACATTCTTGATCATTTGCTAAAGAAACAAATTTATTAGCACCATTGAAAGCGTGTAAGGTTGAGAATGTGTCCTTTTGGAAAGTGATGTGGAAGCTAGCCCCACTATCAATCCACCAAGTGTCCTTTGAGTTGCTTTTGCTTGTTGGAGTGGATGTAGATGCCATCAAAGATGAGATCTCCTCATCTCCATACTCTTCATATGCAAGGTTCCCTTGTTTGTCCTCCTCTTTTGCTCTTAGCCTCTTGTAGCATTCGGATGCATAATGCCCCTTCTTTCCACAAAAGAAGCATTTTTGCTTTGACTCATCCTTTGAGCTTGATGCAGCATCCTCATCTTTGTTCCATTGGTCTTCTTTTTGCCCTTGAATGAGAAATTGGCTTTGTCATCTCCATCCTGCAAAGACAATGAACTCATTCCTGCCTTGGTGTGGAGCATCCTACACTCTTCAGTCACTAATACAATGTGAAGTTTTTCTATAGTTGGCAAAGTGTCTTGGATGGCAAAAATTTGGACCAAATTTGCAAAGTCATCTCCTAGACCATTAAGAACAATTTGTACAAGCTCTCCATCATGAATCTTCTCTCCAATGGAAGCCAACTCTTTATTTAGAGACTTGATTCTAAGTACATAATCTTGACATGCACTCTCTCACTTCTCCTCATGCTTTGCAAAATTTGATCTCTAAGCATGAGTACTCTTGAAGTGTTACTATTCATAGATTGAATTTAAAGCCTCTTTACACTTTTACATGATGATACTTCTCTCAAAAGATCATTGCTTACATTTATTTTTACACAATGAAGTGCTAGCCTAGATCTGTTTTTGTATCTCACTAATTCTTATGCACCTAGAGGTTCATCTTCATCCTCAATCAGAAACTCATAAAGGTCTTGGAGCACCAAAAGTGACTCCATCCTAACTTTCCAAATAGCATAATTTGTAAAATTCAGTCTCTCACTAGCTTCTAGAAGGTATGCTCCAGCAGATCCCATCTTACTAGTGACTTCTACAAACAAGAAATAGATTTGATTGACTTGAAACTCACAAAGTCTCACACTTGTAGTGTTTCACTCAAATTTGATTTCTAATCCAACAAATGGACTTATAATCACAGTTCTATCACTCCCTCACAAAGCTGGAATGAAGATAAGATGAAGTGAAAACCACTTTTAAACAAATCTTGCCAAGAAATGGATTCGATTGTCTCTAGAAACTCACTAAGGTCTCTCTCTTGTAGTATTTCACTCAAATTAGATTTATAATATAACAAATGGACTTATAATTTCAGTTCTAGCACTCCCTCACAAAGTTGGAATGAAGATAAGATGATGTGAAATCTACTTACAATCAAATCTTGCCAATTTTGGCTATTTTTGGACAATAACATGACTAAATATCACTCACACTTTTTGATGTACTTTCAAGACCTGTAAAACAAGTTTAGAGGACCTGATTTCAGCCTAGGTTAATTTAATCTTATGACCCTATGTCAAACCTAATCAATGGCATTCAATTTTGGTAGCTTATCTTAAGATTTCCACCAAAAATTACATAAAAAAAAACAAATTGAATTTCTTTGGATCAAAAGAATACCATGCATTAAATGCAGGTTCAGAGGTGTCCACACATGTGGACAGTACATATTTGGACCCCTACCAAGTTTGGGATCAAACCTTCTCACCAAAATCAAGATTCTAGCTTGCCCTCTCAATACTAGTTTTTAGCAACAAAACTTGCTAGAAATAGATTTGCATTAGATCAATGGCTTATGCTCTTGTACTTGGCTCTGATACCATGTGAAAGTACTGTACTTTAGGACCATAAATGGATCTACAAAAGATCCACAAGAGTGATTGGATGCTTGCTTAACAATCTATCAAAAAACTAGACACAAAAAAGTTGATCTAGATTGGCAATTTGACAAATAACACGCATTAACAATCAAAAGCATTGATCAACATTGAGATACAAGCCCACATGTGTGTACTATAGGCTGTAGTATGAGAAACAAGTAGAAATTGATTTGGTTTCATTTGGATCACAAAAACTCAATGTACATAGTGAACTAGCTTGAGATTGCCAATGAGCTCCAAAAATATTCTATCTTCTCACTATGGGAGCTTGGAATACATAGCAAATTCGACTTCCTTCTTGAAGTTAGGTGGATTTTCAGCATGTAATAAGGAAGTTAACTCACTCTTCTTGCCCTAAAATGAAACCCTAGCCTAGATCCTAGAGTTATGCTTGGTAGGTAGCTAGTTGGTCAAATTTTCACCTTAAACTTAGGTGTAGGCCCTATAAAGTCACCAAATAGACATGACCAACTCTCTTGACTTGACCTAACCTACATTAGGAGTATGTTGCCATGTGGCATCTTGACCTTCCATGTGTGGAACCCAATTATACACAATATTTACAAAGTTCTACATGGCTAGATTTGCCAAAATAGGCTATTTTTCACATGAAAAATGCGACACTGTGATTTTACACAAGATTCTTGATAGGCGAAAAATGCGAAAAAGCTGACATTGCATTTTTCAAATAACTTACTTGTATATCTATTGTGAAGATTTCAACTAGTTTAGCCAAGATTGGTCATAGTTTCATAAATTGCCAAATACACAATTGAGGCCAATTTTCATATTAGACTTAGAGTTTGACTTTTCAAAGTTAGATTAGCCTAAAAGCTTTTGAATAAAGACTTTTGAAAAGTGTGGACAACTATAGAACACGAATTTTAGAGAGATGAAATTTGAGTAGTAGATACATTAAATCTAAAAATAGTTGATTTTCATTATGGAGGGAAACCAAAGTTTGAATTTAGGTTTGGACCTGTTATAAAAGGATTTAACTCATGGGTAGGGAAGACATATTCTCTCTCTTATCTCATTCATGCTTATACATGGTTCTCTTGGATTCTACTATCCATTGGTGCACTATATTTGTGATATCTTGCAATTTTGTGTGTAGAATGCTCATTAAATGCTATTTTCAGATCCACACATGTGAAATACAGTAGCTTATTTTTTTTGTATGGACAAAAACTTCAGTTCATGTTTTGATTGATGTTTGATCAAGATCTATTAGATTTTGCATCTCATTCATAGTGTAGATGTTGGTTTTTCTACATTGGCAAGATTGACGATTTGTTGTCTTTCTAAATCCAAGATCATTTTATGGATTTGGATCTTAATTGATCTGAAATTCTTCACATGGTATCAGAGCTTGTGTAGGTTATGAAGGAAGCAATCACATCTATTTGGGAAAATATCAATGCTAGAGCATGCTAGATTGGATTCTACACCAAAATCGAGTTTCTTGCATATGTAGATTGGATCTTTTGTAGATCAAAACTCAAATTAGGTTTATGTACTTGATCAATTCCAATTTCACACATTACATATTGGACTTGGCCAATTTTTAGAGAATTGGAAAAGCCTAAGTGGTGGCTACAAGATTGCATATCAAGTTTTAGACAATTGCATGTAGAATTTGAAATATTCATTTGTTTGTGATTTTTTTTGTAAGAATCGCTTTAAAAAGATCGGACTAGATCCTGTTGCAAAACAACCAAAAGGACACTTGTGGAGCAAAACCACCCAATTAACAAGAAATGGCTAGTCAATATCCTAACCAATTTACGCCCATGCCATGGTGAATGAATGCAAGAGAGGAGGGAAAACCTGGCTGAAATTCCAATAGGGAGATGGGCGAGTTTCCATGGTAAGTATTCTCTCTCCAAAGAGAGAATATTTTTCTTAGGTTTGTCATGTAGCCTATATTAAGCTATTGACCCTCTATTCTTACATTATAGCAGTCAGCAGACAGCATGCAAGTGCTCCTATGTCCAATTATAGGTCTGGGCCCTCATATGATTATTAATTATCTATACAGGCCAAGCCCAGAATGACGAGGCATAACCATTAACCATATACACTAGAGTGACCGACTATTCATGTTAGGAATTACTCCGAATCCCACATACTGGACATGGACGTAACATTCTTTCTCCCTTAAACTAGTTCTGTCCTCAGAACGAGTAATTAGGGAAGATCCAATATGTATGCTTTTAACTCTTTTCCATGAATCATTATTCTCAATTTGACCAACCAACCTAAGCAAATACTCAAAGATGGAACAATTTCTTAATTGTTTATCTCTGATTTTGAGTACTCTTTCAAGGTCTAAAGGTACATTGAGCGATAAGTCCTCCAAATGGTCAAAATCTTCAATACATCTAACTGTCATCATCATATAAACTAAATTTACATGATACACAGGATGAGCAGTCAATTAAACCTGAAGACTAATTTCAAAAGCTAACAAATCAATTATTAATTTTTACTTTTACCTTGAAAATCAATCCTTAGTCTAACTTCAACATCAAATAAGTACTTAGAGATGGAATAATTCTCAAATTATATATCTCTGTACTGAAGTACTATATCGACCTTTAGAAGTACTCTAAGAGATAAATTTTTCTATTGGGCCTAATTCTCTCCAATCTAGTAACATCACCTTCATGTAACCTCAATTTACATAAATCTCTAGGTAAAAAGTCACCTTTCATTGGAAATCAATGTTCAAAAGTTGAAGATCCAAACAATTATAGTCCAAGACTATCCACAATTTCTTGTAGACCTGTCATAAATGCTTCTTGGTACAAAAACACTTAGAAATTTTTCAGAAACTAAGGTACAAAAACTCATCCCACCAAAATCTCTTAGGAGATCCATCCAGATAAAAATGACTTTAACCTAGTCATGAGTATCCCAGATACTCTCTTGAGCTAATCACTCTTATTCCCAGAAACATATGCAAGACTTCAATCTTGATAAATATGTCTATCCCCTAATTAACCGAAGATTAGGCTGAACACTATACACAAGCATTCATTAACTACAATCTATAGTAGAATTTCATCTTCTAAAATAAGCAAAGTCCTCATAAATTACTTATTGAACATGCTTGTGAGATCCACACAATCTCAAGTATGTACAAAAGTTAAGAAATTTAGAGTTCAAATAACAGATCTAAATCCTTAACTTTTCCAATTGATCAAGAATTACTCACTATCTTAAGAATTATCATATTCCTATATAATTTTCCAATGTCCACTAAGTATCCACTTATGATTCCTCAATTGCAAGACAATGTAGCTAATTTGTCCATATCTTGACAATTTGCACACATCCACATGAAATTCCTCAAACAAGAGATAGAACAAGTAAAGTAAACTTGAACAACACTTCCCTGCTGCTCCTTTAACCTTACTTGAGTATGAAAACTCCTGCAAAAATAGATCCAAAACATCTTTGCCAAATAACCTTCCTTTGATGTTCTTGACTGGTTCCAAATTGCCACCTTTCCTTTTGTATTATTGAAGCCCTTTGAGACCAACCTCTTGATCTTCCTCTTGACCATCAAAGTCATTGAAAAAACTTTTTTTTTCAAATCCATTACTTGCTAGAAAATCATGCAGACATCCATCTACTTGCATAACATCATCTACACAAGAAGTTTCTCCAAAACATTTGAGTAAAGCAAAGTGAGTCGCTTCCACTTGCTTACCTTTCTCTTGAACATCAAAGATATCAAAGATATGAATATCTTTAGACCTGAACCTCTAGAAATACTCCCTCGCAAACATATGATCTAGATCCAACAAGATCTCATCAATGCTTGATTTCGATCTTTCACAAAGGTTAGTAAAAACAATGCCACCAATGGCACCATCATAAATCAAAAGATAGATTCCAAACTTTCCATCCAACATGAAATAGAGTAGGTGAAGATGAGTATCAAACCTAATAAATTCAGCCTTCCTGAGTCCATAAAAATCTCAATAAGCTCACCAATGAGATATCCCTTGCCTTGACGAAATTGCCTCTCGATTTGCTCCATGTAGCCTTCTCCAACCAACCTTTTGCCATCTCGATCATGAGTGATCAATTCATAATCATAGAATCCTTTGAGTTGATGAAGAGACGTGAGATCCATGCCTTGGATCTTCCCAAGAACCAATCTTCCATTGCTCTTTCCTTCATAAGACTCTTTCTTAATGATTGCATCCTAAGAAGTAGAAACCTCAAAACATTAGAAGCCATGAAAAAAATAATTAGTACCTTCAACATAAGGATGTACTCTTTTTTTTCAAACAAAAACTTCTACTCAATGTTTTAGGTAATGACTCATATGATAATGATTCTTCCTCACTATCATTCACAATGACATCATTCAAAGTACATCCTACTTTGAACTCTTCACATACTTCTCTTCTTCTTGACTTGTGACTATCTCCCTCACCAAGTCTCTTGATAGAAACATTTGATCTACTCTCTTTATGAAGACATGTGACTCCACTTGCTGCAGCAATGACTTTCTTGGACTCATCACAAAAGAATGTAGAAGAACCATATCCTTCATGAATGCACCTAGCAACATCTTTTTCCATATGATCAAAGAAATCATTAGCAACAACCTTTTTCAAGAAATAACCTTCACCACCTCCATTGAGGAAGTTAGCTCTTTCCTTACCTCTTGTATGCTTGCACTTGCCATGAAGAACCATTGAAACACCATCATTATCCTCAAGACTAGCCAAGTTAGAAAAAAGATGAACATCTCCAGAAGCATATTAGATCTTGATCTAGATCTAGCATAAGAAAGCTTTTTAGACTTTGCATAAGATCCACCAATCTTATTGATGCTAAAAGAGAACTTTGAAAAGCTGAGACCAATCTCCTTTTCCATTCCATCCTTTTTGCTAGCCATAACAAAAGCATCAAGCTTGAAAAGTCTACCTTGTCTATTGTCCCTAGCAACCAAGATTTCTTCCTTTGTAATGAAACAAGCATCACCACCAAACTTTATCATGCATCTTTTCTCTATCATTTGAGCAACACTTGGAAAATTCTTTGAAAGTGAAGAAATGTAAAGAACACCATCAAGTCTTGCTTTCTTATTAGTAGAAAGACAAATAGGAATTGAACCAATACCTTCAATCGCATACTCACCACCATTGGCCATGTAAATTGCTTTCTTGGCTCCATCATAAGTGACCAAAGAAATAAAGAACTTCTTGTGACTAGTCATGTGTGAACTAGCTCCACTATCAATCCACCATGAATCTTTGTCACCTTCACTTGGGGAGGCGATTGCACTTGTGGTGATTGTGTCTGCTGAGTATCCATTAGCTGTAGCTATTGTGAGGAGGTGGCAGGTGATGTCCTTATGGACCTGGCTCGTCTTGTTTGCAATCTGCCTTCCTCTTCATCATCATTGTCTTCACTACTGCTAGAGTGCACATCTTTGTAACCAGCCATGCGTATTTTCTTTTTAGATACCAAATTTGTTGTCTTTGATGGTTGTGGGCTGTCTGATTTTGTCTCTGATTCATAAGCTGGTTTGCTTCTGGTGACCTTCCTTCATGTTTCTTTGCCGCTTGTGTGGTGTCAATAGGACTAGATGTTTGTGGAGACCTCCCTTCACGTTTCTTTGTCCTCAGTTCCTGTGATGTAGCA
Source organism: Diphasiastrum complanatum (assembly GCA_029204225.1). Classification (NCBI taxonomy): domain Eukaryota; kingdom Viridiplantae; phylum Streptophyta; class Lycopodiopsida; order Lycopodiales; family Lycopodiaceae; genus Diphasiastrum; species Diphasiastrum complanatum. The sequence goes on along the minus strand of CM055105.1, from coordinate 51,086,037 downwards.
GAGGCTTGTTGTAAAGGTGTACCCGACGGAGAGGCTATGACAACTCTGTATCTTCGGCTAGCAGCAGCAATAGTAGCAGCATCCCAGGGGTCAACATAGTCTTTAAGTTCAAGGGGCTCTAACTCTCGGCTATATAAAAAAATATGTAGTCCAAAGTTGTGATCGGGCTCTTTTCTTCAATCCGCTTATCTTCTAGAGATGATGTCGGCCCAATTGTACATATTATGTTGGCCCTCGTATGATTCACCCAGCATGGAAAATATTTGCAGAGAAATCCTCATTAAGTTTGCCCTTCTTCTATGTGTATACTTAGTGATATAGGCACATGCAGCTGCCAATTCTTTACAATTGATTGCCTCTAGCAGAATGCCATCTTTATTTCTTCACTTGTCGACACTTGTGTCGATGAATTTGGCATAAGATTACTAGAAATAGACTTCAAAAGAAGATCTATCTTAGCCAGCAGACATATCTAAAAGACATTTTAGAGAAATTTCATATGTCTGATCAAGTATAGTATTGACTAAACCTACTTGTGCTGATTCTGATAGTGAAGTACTCGACATAGCGAAGTACCCTTATCATTCACTAATAGGATCTTTGATGTATGCAATGTTGTGTACTAGACCAGATTTAGCATACACTGTTAACACATTAAGTCAATTCATGTCTAATCCTAGGTCCTCTCATTGGAAATCATTAAAGAGAGTGATGAGATATATTTAGGGAAGTTTAGATCACATTTTATGTTATGATGGAAATGCTATCAACCCACTCGTCTTGCGAGGATACTCCGACTCAGATTGGGGAGGAACAATCTCTACCAAACAATCTACCTCTGAGTTCTGTTTCTATGTGGCAGGGGGACCGATTTCGTGGAACTCAAGGAAGCAGAAATCAGTTGTGCTTTCTTCGACAAAGACATAGTACATCAAAACATGCCAAGCTTCAAAAGAAGCTGTATGGATTAGGTTCTTACTTCACATTAGAGGAGTACTCAATATCAAAAAGACCCTTTGTAAAGATACTTTTATTTTTTATTTTTAGTTTCGACCATCACCAGGCCTAGATTTAGCATACGTTGTTAACACATTAAGTCAATTCATGTCTAATCCTAGGTCCTCTCATTGGAAAGCATTAAAGAGAGTGATGAGATATATTTAGGGAAGTTTTGATCACATTTTATGTTATGATGGAAATGCTATCAACCCACTCATCTTGCGAGGATACTTCGACTCAGATTGGGGAGGAACAGTCTCTACCAAAAAATCTACTTCCGAGTTCTGTTTCTATCTGACAGGGGGACCGATTTCGTGGAACTCAAGGAAGCAGAAATCAGTTGTGCTTTCTTTGACAGAGGCATAGTACATCAAAACATGCCAAGCTTCAAAAGAAGCTGTATGGATTAGGTTCTTACTTCACATTAGAGAAGTTCTCAATATCAAAAAGACCCTTTGTAAAGATACTGTTATTTTTTTTTCTTTAGTTTCAACTGTCACCAAGCCCAATCAAAATGCATAGATTTGAAATCTACGTAATGTGTTCAAATTAACTAAAAAATAAAAATGCAATATAGAAAACTTTGAAATTTGTGTTCGGACAGCATGGACGTATCCCATTGGTTTCTTCTTCTTGCCCGACACGTGCTAATCTGCCCGACGTCAATACCTCAAGTTAAATTTACTTGACTATGCTAGTAAGTATAATGAAATTTTCTAACTATACTAGTTATAGTTATAGAAATATAGTATGTATAGTTACATATTTTTGGTATACGCAGAAACTGTGACTATGTTGGCATTCACATTAGATTAAATGTGATACGAAAAATTGAAATTAGCTATCATATCAGAGAGATTTTTGGCGCCCAAGCTTTGAAAATAGCAATGGCAAGGAGACCCAGATCTACAATTGATTCTGTGATTCTTTACAATGAGAAAGATGAAGCTGATAATCGGAAGCCAACAAAATATACGAAGAACTCATGGATATTGCTGCATACATCATCAAAGGGCAATTTTCGACAAAAGAAAAGACCAAAAATGACTTACAAATCTTATTGGAAGACAAAAATTTTGGAGTTTAAGACTACCCCGGGAGGTCAATCGATATCAGAAGTCTTAGTGCAACATGTATATATGCATTTAGAAATCAAAGTACATGACATCAATCCTCATGATCATCAAAAATGTAATTGTAAGTATATCAAAACATATGCACTCTACAGCAATCATAGGTGATTTCCTTTATTGATGCTCTTCAGATTATGATGTAAATGTTTCAACATTGTTTTTTTCTTTCAGATTTATATCCATTATGCATAAGTGAATGGGAGCTCGCACAATCACTTGCAAGAATATTAGACGTGATTCACTCTTATGTTGGAAAGCTGCAATACAGAGGAAGAAGTCCAAAGGAACTTGCAGATTGTGGTATCTATTTTTATGAATCTTTATATACGCCACAAATAGATGGAGATTTTGACAAGCTCAAAGCAATTCCATTGCCTAGTTTTCAAAGTGATGAGTGGCCTACTCCGAACAGCATTGTTTCTGAATCCTTGAGATGCAAGCTACTCATTGATATTAGAAATGCTATAAAGATAAGCACAGGTTCAAAAATTGTTCACCTAAGTTGGTTTATCTCATTGCATATATCTGTTAATTTTTTCTCGAGTGCTAGTGTCTATAGGACACCAACTTTATTTGTTTGCAAGGATTTATCAGATGAGACTTTGTCAGATCTCATGGATCAAGGCTCGGATAGTAAAACAAATAATGACATAGAATGCAGGATTAAAAAGTCCCCAAAAACATTACCATAATAGAAAACTAATCATGATTACAAAATAAGAATAAACAGAATTTATTACCTTAGAAATATCAACATCTTGTTGAAGGTTGAACCACTCTAAAAACAACTTGGCATTGTATAATGTGTACCACCCACAACTGAATGAATCATTTTGCTGGGGTGACTGTAAAATAATTCAGCACACAAGAAATCAATTATGAAACAAAATGAATTAGATTGAAAATATTTCATTAAAATACTGATTTCAAAATGCTATTAATAAAGACAGAGCTTACCTCCAAACTGACAATCTGTCAGTCCACGAAATGGGGAACATCTGTAGGAATATATTTACTTAGATATGGAAGGTATATATCTACATCCTTATGCGTATTTCTCACCGAATTCATCTTGACACAAAAACCTTTAATAATATTATTTACAAATCTCTTAATAGAGATCGGGTTTAAACTCCAGTGGTCACTGCAAAATAAGATTGAATTTTCTTTAGCTGCAATTCTGAGAACAATTTCCATTGACAATGCCAATGTTAATGCATAAAACAACAAGAAGCATTTAATATATCTTACTTCTTATGATAAGATATGAGCAGATACTTTGTTGCTGGTGTGAATTTACTTGTCAAACACTGTGACAATGTGTCATTGTTCTTCTTGAAGGCCTGAAGCATAAAGCTACTTAGCACCAGCAACTCATTTGATGAATCTTTTGCAATGTCATATTGAAAGAGTGTAAGCCCGGACTCTATCACAGGATCACTGATAGGAGCCCGTCTGACTTTGAGATCCAAGCAATCTATAACTCTAAAATTAATACTAAAATCAACTTCATCTAGTCTGAAACAAAAAGGAGTATCAATAGTATCTATAGCATTGGATATGTCTTTCTCAAATTTAAGATAATCATCCAAATCTATATATGTATAAAAATTTGGAGGAGAAGGAGGAGGTGGATGTGTAGTATCTACAACAATTGAAGGGGTATCCAAAACAGAGGTAGCTATATTTACAGCATTATCAACAACAATATTATCTACAATGGATTCCGGGTTAGGCTTCACAGAATCTAAAGGGTTAGGCTTCACTTTCTTAGGAGCACGCTTGGGGGCTGTCTGGTTCCTAGGACGCTGCGTAGGAAGATCAGTCCTATCTACAGGAGTTGGTCTAGGAGCAGCAGGCTGAGATACATGTAACCTACAGTACCTATCCCTCATCCTTATCAGGAGCTAAAAATCCTTGGGCATTATGGTAACCCTCTTGGAATGGATGGCAAGCAAAAAAGAATCCTAAAAAAAAAGGCTAATGTAATTTTCAACAGCCTCCTGAAGGCACTGAAGAGCACTGGGTGTGAATCTAACCAGTTGTCCAAGATCATGTTTTCTTATGTTCCAGACAGCATGGTAGAATGGAGCTCTTGGGATCAACAGAGCTGTTGATCTCTGATACTTGCATATCTCAGAGAGCCACCTGCTGCGGTTGCACGTTCTAGGTCTAGCGGGTGGTGTGATGGCAATTGTAGGGTATGAGGATGAGCCACGAGAGAAGAAGTCCCTTCTTGTCTGCTTTCTCCTATCCATGGACGTGTACTATGTGATAGCGGACTTGTGCGTGACGGTTAGGATGAGCAGGGAGGGATGATAAAGAACTCGCAGATGACCGATATGTACGGACAGAATGTACGGTATATTGGACCTGTGCGAGCCAAATATCAGAGAGAACAATTAGTTTTGAGGAAAAACGCACAAGTGCGATATGGGGTGACACGTAGGCAGATGTATCGGACCTGTGCGCGTGGAAGGCGGTAGGAGGAATTTCGATTGTGAAGGACGCGCACAAGTGCGATATGCAGAGCCTAAAAAAAGTGAAAAAAATTCATTAAAGTTTGTGATTTTATATCATGGTTTGCACGTGCGAAAGAACGTCCTGTCAAACGTGTGGGAGTTGTATGGACAAATGCGAGAGCGACATGTTTTACCCTATCACATTACACGTGTGAAATTTATACGATCAAATGCGAGAGCGACACGTGTTGTCGAGCAAACAAATGAACATGTGACACATGTCCAAGATTTCACACGTGTGTTGGTGTCATCTCACACGTGCCTGCACCTATAGTCCAATTGAAAGTTGACACGTGTCCTAAGTCCGTTGACCACGTGCAAAAATTTAGTATAAATGGCACAAAAACCAGTCAAATTTTTACCTTTTCCATTCTCGAAATTCGCGGCATATTGCTCTTGTGCACACTCATTGCCTTTCGTTTGCTTGCAACTATACCTACTCGCGCACAAGTGCGATATTCGGTATCTGCCTACTGTACATATCCCTCTTGTGCGCCATTTTGATAGTTAGTTTTGGTTCAGTTCTCCCTCGCGCACAAGTGCGATATTCACGTTACTACCATGGCCTCTTCCTCATCATCCTTATGAGATTCAAGCTTGAGTTCATTTCTTAGTGAATTTGAGATTATTGAAGAACTAGACTATTTCCACAATCTATTCAGGCCATATCTACATGTTTTCAGGACTGCACAACCAAATTTTGACATATTTTATGACCATTATGTTAGATTCAGAGATATACTTAGTAAGCCTGTTTTCTCCATAGGTCCACTCCAGTACATGCATTATACTGATCTTGTTCATTTCTTCCTAGCTTTCAGACATAGACTGGATAGAATGTTCACCAAATTGTTTGATCTTTTCAAAAGCAGATCAATGTGTCCGTATTGCAACAAGAAATGTCGATTGGTTGAATTTCATAGTGGTTTCGTACTTTTTCTGTTAGTTCAGATCCCAGATGATGATGAAGTTTCTGTTGCTGACCCTCCTTTTGCACCATCCTCTGTTCAGTCAGCTATTAAGGATATCAGTCACTTTCTTATCGACACTCCTGATAAGGAAAGTGACTTTATTGATGTAAATACTGATGTTCTTTGGGATTCTTTCATTGGCCAAAATACATCTAATGATGAATCCAAATCTATGGAGGAGTCAAAATGTCTTTTCAATTTGTCTGTATATTATATTAATGACAATGTATATTTTACTACTGCTGATTTATGTAAATTTTTTGACTATCATGAGGACGAGGTTCTATGTTTATTATCTGGCACAATTTTCAAATTCTCGGACTTTGTAGATTTTGAAATAGATGACCTTGTTGTTGGTATTGATTTTGATGATGAGGGACTTATGACCGGTGAAGAATGCTTGAATAAGACTTTATCAAATATAGCTGAAGATGGGTGAGGCAGACCATTTGATGAAGAATTCATGACATTTCAGTCCCATATGGGCTTCCCTCGTCCATCATTAATGCATTTCACTAATGATTTCACTTTAGTACGTGGTCATTATATTGATCATCCTGATCTGGTTGATGTTGATGATGAAGAATGTGTAAGTGTTTAATCTTCCTTGCATTTAAATGTTTTTGATCACTGAATGTGTTTTTGCTAACATATTTACTATTGCAAGATGCTCTCATAATAGATGATTTTGATGCGAAACGAGGTGATTTCAGACAACACGCATCCTCGTTCCAGAGGGACAGTGGACTGGGCCACTATCTTAGGCATTTCCTGAAGAATGAGATCTGTATTGCTCATTCCAAACTGAGCCCAATCGGGGAGAGTCTTATAATGGCAGTTAAAGCTTTATCATTTTACCTAGGAGGACATAAATTTGTTAAGACGAATAAGATCGTTTTTGTCAAAAGATCTTATGTTTTGAACATTTTAGGCTTTACTGATGGGAATGTTCTTTTAAGGAGCTCCCATTATTCATTGTGTCCCACTTATATTGAGCTTAGTGAAAATAAGAATAATGCACATCTATTAGATGCATACGCTAGCAGAGAATTTCTTCATGACAATACTACCATAGAATCTGATACAAGATCTGATGATGAATAGTTGACACTTTTTATTTTGTTATAATACAATCAATACATTTACATTGGGTATTTCTCCTCTCTTGTTCAATGAATTTGCAAAGCAATTCTGAAGCTGTCATGATTTGATGACAGTGATGATTTTCTACTCATCAATCATCTAATTTTCTCTTCCTGTATGAACTTGCATGCTTTTCTAAACTTGTTGTATTGTGTGGACTTTGTTATATGTCAAATCTGAACTCTGCGGTAGAACCACTGAAACAATTGACAAATGTAGTTTCGTTTTTCATTGGTTCCTCCATGTCGTGTATTTCGATGAAATGCTGCTCATGCTTGCCAGTGTGACTTCTCCATCCCTTGTGATGACCATACACTCAAGCTTCCATATGTATTTGCAAAAAATGTTGTATGATCTCTTAGTATGTGCTGCATATGTCAAAATCATAATGTTACTCTTATGTTTGGATCTAAATATATATGAAAATATGAAAGCATTTTGAAAATTTTATACTAACCATGTAATGAGTGATGTGATCTTCTCCCCATGCTTTTGATACCTCATTAACAAACTCGACACAACTCCTTTGGACAATTTTCTTATCAATATCAGAGTATTTTTTTTTCTTAAAATAGCAATCATACTATCAAGCTTTTTTCATACATCAACTTTTAGTACTTTGGTTTTGTCATCTTTCTCGAAGTCTTGAGTGGCAGCAATAATATCTGTCCAGACTGAGTGTTGAATATTAGAAGCCTTACCAGTATGATTTGATACAAAACGACGTGCTTTTGCTCCTCCTATGCTTGGCTTAGTTGGCATGTTTCCCTTCTTTCCTGAAAGTTTTTCATCTTTTTGAATTTTGACATGTCCTTTATGGAGTCCTGCTTTTGATAAAACATCTTCTAATCGAGAGATAGCTTCCTTTTCTAATGATGTTGGCTTAGTATTCCAAGCAAAAACTATATGAAGATAAATTATCTTTTCTATTGATCTAACTTCTGCATGAAGAGTGCAAACATGTACATTTTTTAGGAGGATAGGCAGCACAAGCTTCCAGTTTGGATCTACATATTCTCTAGTAATTCTTGTACTCCTAGTTACATCTTTTGCCATTTTCACGCAGTACAAACAAGGGTGTTTTGATGTAGCACCATGAGAGATATTGTACATACATTTCAATGTTTTCAAATCACCTGCTAAGTGCCATTCAACATTGAAGTCTCCAACTCCTGGAACATTGAGAAGTCCTCCATCCATATGGTCCTTGATGATCCTAGGATAAGATGTCCTTGATAATATATCATGATCCTCTTTCAGCACCTGTCCAAAGAATTAATCAGACTTAGTTTACAGTGTATTAATACTATTCAATGAATGTAATGTAATAATGAGACTAGTTACCTGAAACGCTGCCAACCATCATATATCATTTTCTAACTGGACACTGAATCTGAAATCTTCTTGGTTCTCTGTTTGTGATAGATCACCATTCATGAGAGTTATACTAACCCTCTCCATCTTCTGACCTTTCACAATTTCTCATCTAACTTAAGTACTATGATTATTTTGCCATTCACCTTTTCATAGGTTATATCATAGAATGTGACGATGTATCTCAGCAAGTAATTTAGATCAGCAAATAAATTGTTTGATGAATTATAGAATATCGATCTTCCATCAGTTTCATACACCTCAATATGAACCAGTGATCTTATGCATACCTGTGTTTAATGTATCCCTCTCTTTCTTCAAGTGATATGTCCTAGGGATTGGAAATTTTCTAATTTGAACTTGCTTAAAAGCTTCTCTAATTAGTTTAAATATTGTTGCATATGCTTCTCTGCTAATACCTGCAAAATCACAAGCACCCTGGACTATAGTCTTATCTAAATTTTTTTGAATGTCCACCATCAAAGACTCTGCTATTTTACACTTTACATTTGAAATCCTATTGTTCATCATGATATGCTCAGTGGATTTGCAAGTCAATATTGTGCCCAATGACATTCCTAGTGAAGAATTGTCTTTAATGTCATGAGGAGCTACTAATGCAGATCTACAAAAAAAACAGATAGTGATCAGAATATCACCATAGCTGAAATTAAATCCAAATGTCATTGAAAAACTTACAAAATTCAGAATATGCTTACTTGAATGCACGGATCCTTCTATTTCGATAACCTCCTTTTGAAAGCATTTGAATATCCTTGCAACTTTGTCGCTTTCGCTTTTTACTTTCAGCCTTCTTCTTTCCCAAATCCACATCCTTCAATAATTGTAAGTTTTCAATATGAATAGGTTGTAAGACTGATTGCATTTGCTCTAGTTTTGATTTGATATTGATTGTTATCTTCTGTAATGATTCATTAATATTTTTAAGTTGTTCATTTTTTTCTAACGTCTTTTGGAGATGACAATCTCTATTTTGACAATAAGAGGATATCCAAATTAACTCACCTTCTAAAAAGTAAACTTTATTCATATAAAGTTTTTTTCCATGGTTCTGCAATCTTTCACAATATCCTAGTAATCCACTATGCCCATTGCATATCCATATAACTAAATGAGTTATTGAAGAGAATGTGGGATGTGTCAAACTGCTTGGATCTTGTGGATATAATGTTCCTTTAACTCTCCTACATTGTAAGTATGACATTTCTGGCTTGGGTTGCCAATTTAACATAGGAATATTAAAAGATCCACATGTGTTATTATGTGCCTGCTTACCAATCTATCAGAAAACTAGTTACCAAAAACTTGATATAGATTGGCAGGTTCACAAACAACAAGCATTGATAATGAAAATACAAATCATTGACACAAATCCGAGTTGGCACATTTGTACTACAGGTTGTAGTACGGCCTACAAGATGAGTTTGAAGTGTTCAAAGTGTTGGCTTCATATGGATCATCAAAAACCAATGTACATGAGAGTAGAAACTCAAGTCACCAATGTCTCCCAAAAATATTCTATCTTCTCACTATGGAGAGAGGGAATACATAGAAAATTCGACTTCTTACTTGAAATTAGGTGGATTTCCAACATGTAATAAGGAAGTTAACTCACTCTCCTTGCCCTAAAATGAAACCCTAGCCTAGATCCTAGAGTTATGCTTGGTAGATAGCAAGATAACTCTCTTGACTTGACCTAACCTACATTAAGAGTGGGTTGCCACATGGCATCTTGGTCTTCCATGTGTGGAACCCAATTATACACAATATTTACAAAGTTCTACATGGCTAGATTTGTCAAAATAGGCTATTTTTCACACTCCTCAAGTCTAGCCTTGGAAACAATAATGTATCCATACAATTCTTAGACCTGATCTTAACATCAGAAATGAATCATATTCAGGTTTAGAAGATGTCTAATGTGCATGATCTATCACCATATACAAGATAGAGCTTCTTTGATCTTGATCTCCTCCAAGATGAATTGAAGAGTCTTGATTCTTCCTTGCACCTTTGCACTTGAAACTTGCTCCTCCTTGATCTTGATGCTTCTCTTTGATAGAAATCCGATGTCTCCATGTTTTGTGAAAATCACATTGATGAAGATCACAAAGCATGTACTTGCGACTATTACCAAGATTTATCATGATAAAATGACTAGTCCACAAACCATCAAAAGTAAGCATGATTTTCCTAATCTTCTAATTACAAGTGATCTTGAACTTCATGAGGCTACATACTTGCTTATGGATATAAGTGTCCTTCAAGGATGTTTAACTAATTCTCATAAGAAGCTTTCAATTTGCCTCTCCAAAGGAGAAAACACATTTTTCAAAACCATGAGTGATTAACTCACTCTTGCTCTTCCAAAATCTGAGAGCACTCATTTGATCAAATAACCAATTTACTCTTAATTGGTTCATAACAATTTTCAGATCACTAAGACATAAAAACTTGTTCTCAAATGAGTCATTACACATCTTATCTTCAACTTCCTTCTTGATGAAGTCCTCAAGTTGCCTCATGTAGTTCTCATAGCATACCTCGGTTTGCCTCATGTAGATCTCATAGCAGAATGGTTCATCAAGCATTGAATTAAGAAAAGTGTTGAAAGTGAATGGTTGAGAATCCTCCCCTTGATTACCTTTGACAAGATAAGTGAGCCTTGAAACCAATCTCACTCAACAATCTATGCAGCCAAACAATTTCTTGAGTAGAAGAACTTAATGCTTTATACTCAGCTTCTGTCAGTGAAAGAGAATGGTGTCCTATCTTCTTACTAGACCATGAAAGCAGCCATTTTTAAAGTTGAAAGCATACCCTATAATTGACTTTCTATCATCTATATTGCATGCCCAATCAGTGTCAGCATAACCTTGCAATCGAGGTAAAATGTTATGCTTTCTATAAACCAAGCCAAGGTTGGGTGTGCCCTTCACGTACAAGATCTTTTTCGCTACTTTCCAATGGTCCAATGTAGGTGATGACATGAATTGACTAAACAAGCTCACAACATAGCAAATATCAGGACAAATAGTCATGAGATAAATCAGACTTCCAACTAGTTGACGAAATAGTGTAGCTTCAACTTGACCACTATCATCAACACGAGACAACTTCTTACTAGCTTCGCATGGAGTGATGGAAGGTTTGCACTTTGTCATGTGGAATCTCTGTAGAATCTCACGAACATACTTGCATTGACATAGCTTGATGTCATTGCCATTCTGCCATACTTCAACTGCCAAGCACAATGCATAAGGTCTAAATTTGTCATCTCAAATTGCTTGCACAAGTTGGCTTTGATGGAGTGAATGAGATTCTCATCATTGCCCGTGATAATTATATCATCAACATAAATCACAAACAAGGCAATGTAATCATTGTTTATAAGAAGATAAAGATTTGGATCTGAACTTCTTCTCATAAACTCATGAGAGAGAAAAAAATGATCAATACATCCATACCATGCACATGGCGCTTGCTTGAGACCATAGAGTGCTTTGTATAGCTTGCATACCTTATGTTCCTCTCCCTTCGCAACAAAGCCTTGTGGTTGGAGCATGTATACTTTTTCAGCCTTTATGTCTGCTTTCTTCTTATAACATTCGTGTGCCCAATGACCATGTTTGTGACATTTGTTCTTCTTCTTCTTTTTCTACTTTGATGATGACTCTCCCTCATCCTCATCATCCTTGCCCTTCTTTGGAATCCTCTTCCAACCTTTTTGTTTGTTCTTGGCTAGCAATGTTTGATCATCCTATGTCCAAAACGATATCCCATAGCTCCTTCTCCATGAGTATACTCTTCATTTTGAACTTCCAAATGTTGTAGTTGGAAGCCCCATCGAGTTTGCTTGCGTCCCAAAATTGCCTCATTGATGTCGGCCATTTCCAAATTATGTAAAAATGCACTTGTAGGCTATAAAAGGTATGTCGAAGCCAATAGTGATGTCAAAAGTAAAAAATAATGACCTGCAATTTTTAGCTTACTAGGAACCTGCCGCTTTGCTGCAAGATTGGAAGCCCAATCGGTTTGATAATGGTGATGACTAGATGATGGAATTGTTGTAAATTGTAATATGATTGATTTGTAGGAGTTTTCTACCAGATGTGCTTGGGCAGATTCTCGAGGATGTCTATGTTTTTGTGCTCCTAGATCTTGTTGTCCTCTTGGTGATGGTCCTAAGAGCGCCAGTTGTGGTTGAGGGTCATGTCTAGGTTGTCTGGGCAACTCTTGTATATGGACCTGGTTGTTTCGTGGTTGATAAGTCATGTGGTGGTGCTGTGAAACAAATGGTTGCCTAGGAGGTTGATAATGTCCTCCTGACTGATTGTGAGGCTGATTCCTCAGATTATAATAGCAATAAAGAGAGGTATGGCCATAAAGTCGCAGATTTCACATTTGATCAAGGAAGTATTTGGGACCGGTTGGTATGAAGGGCACTCATTGCCAGTGTGTGCACCTTGGCAGTGAGGGCACCACGTGTTCTCTCATCTATGGTGAATTTGGCCAGTGGGTAACTGACCCGGCATCGAACTCTGGATAGACTTAAGAGTGTTTTGAAACTCTTTTGTGAGTTTCTCCATCTGTTGTTGGTATTGCTGGTTAAGCAACTCCATCTGTGTCTTCCATAACTGTTCTCGAGTGTCATCGTTTGGACGAGCTTCTTGGACAGCACGATGTGCTCTCCGTTCTCGTGGTTCATCAACATCTGAGACCTCGTCTTCTTCCCGAATGGCATCCGACATGGATTGTTTCAATGATGTATATTCATCATTGGAATGAAGTTCACATCTTATCGATTGTGGGAGTCCAACGAGGAACCAAATGATGAGCATGGATTTGGTGGCTTGTTCAGTCTTTTGCTATTAGGGAGGAGTTGCCTAATCTAGAAACTCTCCAAGGAATTCTTATTTTTGAAGAATCTAGACAACTCTCCAGGATGAACAAACTCAAGCATGGTAGAAGTCACAAAGCCCTCTTTGTAAAAGACAAGCATAAAGGAAGGAGTAAGAACCAGTTCTCTCAAACATCCAACAAAGACAAAGCCAAAGATTGAGACAAAGATGGTGAAGAGGATGATACATCTCATCCTTCTAACTCAAAGACCAAGAAGAAGAAAGTGAAGTGTTTCTTCTGTGGCAAGAAGGGGCACTATGCCTCTAATTGCTTAAAGAAGAAAAACCAACTCAAGCAGGCTAATCTCTCCAAAGAGATTGAAGAAGATTTTGTTGCAAGTGATGGAGAAGGATGGTGTCTAGTCTTTCTTCATCACCTTTCAAGAAAGATGGAGCTTGGTACCTAGATAGTGGAGCTTCTTCACATATGAGCTATTCAAAAGAGTCATTTGACTCAATCTTACCTTACAAAGGACTCAAGAGATCTATTTATACTGCTAATGATCATGAGTGCCCAATGTGTAGAATTGAAAAATATTATCTATGTTAGATATAGGGGTCTTATGTTTTTTATATCAAGCATCTAGGTGTAGGATGTTGATAGGAACAAATTTGGCATAGATGGCAAATTATGCATGTCCACTTGTAATGCCACTATTGAGCCAAAATAGAGTAAGAAGCTAAACTCGTGCCAATTAGAGTGTAGACAAGTGTAATGCTTTTGTTTGATGAATTCTAAGAGGTCCAATAGGATTTAGAGGTGGAACCATGTGAGGTCCAATTGGAATTTGAGGTGTGCTTGAATATAGTCCAATAGAATTAAGAGGTGCATGGATCAATGTTCCAATAGGATTAAGAGGTGACAAAGTGTGGTCCAATCATAGTTAAGCATAGTGGTAGCTCGTGGATCTACTAGTATCATTGTACTCCTCATTTTGGATCTAATCGATTTGGTGATTTTGTGGATTTTGAGTGTCATTGGATTTCTAGCTTTCTCTCTCTACCCGAGAGCTCATGATGGATTTTCTCTCTCTACTCGAGGAGAGCAGCTTGTTTTTACTTAGAATAATTTTTGAATATTTTCCACACGTGTGAGTGAGAGTTGTAAGTGACTGAATGCATGTAGTAGTGTGTTTTTGCCATAGAATCAAAGATAGATCTTGAATCTCAATCTAGTCTTGATCTTGGTGCATCTACACACCTTAGGAGATCACAAGTACATGTTGTGGACAATCCACATGTGTCAAATCAACATGGTATCAGAGCCTACCTAAGGTTACCATGCATTTTGATCCATTTAAGTGAAAACTATTCATCAATCTTGAGCTAAAAATTGTCAAGATCCATTTTCCTAGCTATCTTGTTCATTTTTAGATCAAAAGAGATCAAAAGTACATTGATTGGGTCTGACCTGGTATTGTATGGAATAAAGTGCTCAGACACGTGTGAGGAACATCCAATTTCAGTTTGGAAGTCCTCTCTCATGCTTGATCCATTTATCTTGCTTGATAGCTTGTTTTAAAGTATTTTTGTCTAGTTTCTGATGCAATCAGTTTCATTCCATTTGGTTGAGCCAATCAGATGTTATAATATTTTGAAGAGGGTTAGGTAGGTCACCTAGACCTGGGTGGACACATTTGTTTTGGTCAAGATATTGCTTGGTTGATCCAAAATCACAGTTGTATGCTTACCAATCTCATCTATATGTGATCTAGGCACTGTTTTGAGATCTTAGTCATTTTGTTTCATGCAATATCATTGTATTTGAGTCAAATTTGGTTTCTTGGTGTACTTCACACGTGCTAAGAGTGTTTGATCCTAACTTTGCCCATACTTCATCATTTGATGTGAAATAGATCTTGTTTTAGAGAGATTTGTGTAGCTAGTGAGAATCAATTCACAAATAGTTGCAAGATCTTTCATAGGAGGAGATAGTACTCTATTATTAGATCCTATTGAGAGTGTATAACAACATTTTGTGAAAAATACAGATTCTAAGTGGATCTAAACTTCAAGATCATTGGCTTGAATGCTTGCACTCCAAACTACATAAGCTAGGAATTGGCAACACATTCTATGCTACCTAGAATGCAAAGAACTTGATCAAAAAGCATTTATCACAAATGGAAACTTCCATAAACATCAAGTGCGGCCCAAAATAGCATTATACAGTCCATAATACATCAGCCTATCACTTTTGGAAAGCACCTAAGATCATACACAATAGCTTGAAGACAATACACACAACAATGCTCTCAATGGAGGAAGAAACAATGACAATGATCTATTGATCTCAATGAAGCATACAAAAGGTTTCTCCAACCTGTTTTCCACGACTTCCCTACTATTTATGGATGAGGAAGATGACTCTCTCTCCTCTCTCTAGAAGGTACTTGACCCTAGATATTCCCTATATAGGAAAAATAGCTAAAAATGGCTTATATGACCAAAATACATCAAAATGGTCTCATTTTGAAGGGTATGAAGTTTGACACTTCATCATACTGAAAAAATACAGTAAATAAAAACATTGTGGCCTGGTTCACACGTGTGAAACTCCAGAACCAAAACTATTTACAATTTTAGCCAATTTAGGCCTCAAACTAGCTAGGAAATGTTGACAATTTTCACACTCCCTCTTCAACATTGGATGCTAGTTTCAACATAGTCTTTGAGCACATTCCAAGATTAGATCTATGCATTAAATATAGGTCCTTTCCCAATGGTTTGGTGAAGATATCAGCCACACACTCCTTTGAAGAGACATGTTGAAGCTCCACCTCTTTGGCAATGACTTGATCTCTCACAAAATGGTGAGCAATCTCAATGTGCTTGCTCCTTGCATGAAAAACAGGATTGCTTGCCAAGCTTTGGGCTGAAAGGTTATCACAAAGTATGATTGGAGTCTTCTCTGGTTCCAGCAAGTGAAGATCCAATAACATCCTCTTGATCCAAAGAATCTCCTTGGTGCATGTTGTTAATGCCTTGTACTCGGCTTCGGTGGAAGATAGAGAGATAGTTGGTTGCTTCTTTGATAGCCATGAGACCACTCCATCTCCAAGATAGATTGCAAAGGCACTTGTTGACTTCCTATCCATTTGATCACCTGCAAAATCTGAATCTGAAAATCCACAAAGGTTAGGTGTAGTACCTCCATACAAGATGCCAAAATCTCTAGATCCCGAGATGTATCTAAGTACTCTCTTTCCTAGCTTCCAATGAGCCTCACTAGGATCTTGCATAAATTGACTTAGTTTACCAACCACAAAGCTTAGATCAGGTCTTGTGATGGTTAACCATATAAGAGATCCTATTAGCTTTCTATAGAGAGTAATGTCCTTGAAGGATCTTTCATTACTTCTTGTAGTTAGCTTTACATTTGATTCCATAGGAGTAGAAACAACTTTACAATCTTCCATATGAAACCTTTTTAGAATAGAGTTAACATACTTTTCTTGACATATGAATGTAGATTTAGAAGTTCTAATAATCTCTATTCCTAAGATATAATGAAGTTTACCAAGATCTTGAATTTCAAACTCTCTTTTGAGTGCCATCTTGATTTCATCTATATCTAGATTGTTACCACCACTTAAGATAATGTCATCAACATAGATCAAAAGTAAAGTGATATCATTTTCATTCAATCTAAAGTAGAGAGAATGATCATACTCACTCATAACAAAGTTTTGAGAAAGTAAGAAGGAATTGAGCTTAGCATACCAACTCCTTGGTGCTTGCTTTAGCCCATACAAACTCTTTTGGAGATAGCACACATGATTAGGCTCATCATGTGAAACATAGCACTCGGGTTGCTCCATGTAAATATCTTCTTCAAGATCACCATTCAAGAAGGCATTAGTAACATCCATTTGCCACATATCCCAATCATAAAGAGTTTCAAGAGAGATTAGGATTCGAATAGTTACCATCTTTGCCACGGGTGCAAAGGTCTCATCATAGTCAATACCATATTCTTGAGCATACCCCTTTGCCACCAACCTTGCCTTGTACTTGTTGATTGATCCATCTTGATTTGTCTTGATCTTGAAGATCCACTTACAACCAATTGCCTTCTTGTCCTTTGGAAGCTTTACCAACCTCCATGTGTTGCTTTTGATGAGTGCTTGATGCTCATGATCCATGGCTTGGATCCATTCCTTCTTTTGAATTGCTTCACCTACACAAGTTGGTTCATCAAAAGAGGTAAGAAAAGCAAAGTTAGAGTTGTCCACCACTTGCTTTTCTTTTTCATCATAGGTTAGCCTTGATGGCTTAGCCCTTTGCCTTTGAGTCTTCCTTGAAGTTTGCTTTGGAGTGGCATCTCCATCTTCATCCAAGACATCTTGCACATCATGATGATTAGTAGGCACATCAACATCAACATCAACAACATTGAAAACATTCTCTTCATGAAAGATGACATCCCTACTTATGACAACTTTCTTTGTAGAAGGAATGTACACTTTGTAAGCCTTGCTTACTTCACTATAGCCAACAAACACACCCTTCTTTGATGAAGGATCTTCTTTAGTTCTATCATCAAGTGTGATATTGACAAAACATGTACATCCAAAGATCCTACAATGCTTGACACTCGGCCTTCTACCATAAAGAACCTCATGAGGAGTTTTACCATCCAAGGAAGCACTTGTCCATCTATTACATAGATAGTTAGCACATGCTAAAGCTTCCCCCCAAAAAGACTTAGCAAGATTAGCATGTAGTCTCATTGCCTTGGCACATTCACAAAGGGTTCTATTCTTCCTCTCGGCCACTCCATTCTGTTGTGGAGTCCTAGGACTAGACATCTCCCTCTTAATCCCATGTGCTATACAAAAGTCTTTGAACCTATTTGAGGTGTATTCCCCTCCATTATCAGATCTTAAGCATTTGATCTTTGTATTGAATTGGTTTTCCATTTCATTCTTGAACTTGACAAATGTAGCAAACACTTCATCCTTACTTTTAAGAAGATAGATCCAAGTATACCTACTAAAGTCATCAATGAAAGTTGCATACATCTTTGCCCCACCATTGCTAGTTGTACTAGAAGAATGAATATCAGAATGCACAAGTTGAAAAGCTTCTTTAGATCTAGAAGTAGATCTAGAATAAGCAAGTCTATGAGATTTGGACAAGGCACAATGTTCACAAACACTATTGTTTGCAACAAGACTTTTAGGGAGACCAAGAACAAGCTCTTTCTTTGCCATTACCTCCAAAGATTTGAAGTTGGGATGGCCCAACCTCTTGTGCCAAACTTCTTGGTTTGTCAATTGCTCCCTAGCCATACATCCTTCATGATTAGAGATCACACATGCATCAAGCTTGAAAAGTTTACCATGCCTCCTACCTTGAGCAATCAAGGATCCACATTTACTTATCAAACATGCATCTCCAATGAACTCCACATCAAGTCCTTTGTCAATCATTTGACTTACACTAAGCAAATTCTTAGTGATTGAAGGAATGTACAAAACATTTTCAAGATTTGCTTTCCTATTTGTTGAAAGGGAAATAGGAATAGTGCCTATGCCTTTGATGTCACATTGACCATCATTTGCAGTGTAGATGATGTTACCTTCTCCCTCATAAGACAATAAGGATGTAAAGTATTCCTTATGTCTTGTCATGTGAGATGAGGCTCCACTATCAATCCACCAAGGATCATTATCATCTATGTTGGCTAACAAACTTGAAGTCATAACAAGTGATTCACATGTGTTATGTTCTTCCTCATCTATTGTAAGATTTCCTTGCCTCTCTCCTTGCTCTCTTTTCTTCTTATAACATTCATTTGCAAAATGACCTTTTATCCCACAATAAAAGCACTTGAACTTTGACTTATTGTTCTTAGTAGAAGAGGAAGAGGAAGAGTGATCATCATGATCAAAGTTACCACCTTTGGACCATTTCCCTTTGCCTTTATCTTTGCCCTTGAATTTGCCTTTTGTGAAGAAAGCCTCTTCACCTCCACCTTGCAAGGATTCACCATCAAGCTTTGATTGCAACCTATGTTCTTCAGCCAATAAGATTTCTTGCAAGTCAACCACACTTGGCAAGACTCTTTGAATGGCAAAACTTTGCACAAGGTTAGCATGTTCATTTAGCAAACCATTCAACATAACTTGGACTATTTCACCATCTTTTATGTTCTCATCAATGCATGCTAAATCATCACTTAGGGACTTAACTCTCAAGATAAATGCATGAGCACTTTCACCCTCTCTTTGCCTACTAGAAAATATTTGTCTCCTTAGGGTCAATACCCTAGATGTGGACTTTGATTCAAAGAGCTTCTTTAAGGCATTCCATGCCTCACTTGCACTTTGACACTTTCCAACTTCCTTGAGAAGTTCATTTGTAACATTCATTTTAATGATATGAAGAGCCCTTTTGGCCTTCTTATCAAACCTTTGTTGCTCTTGAAGTGTGAGAGGTCTCTCTTCAATTTCTGCAACTATGTCCATGAGTTCATTCAACTCAAGTAAGGACTCCATCCTCACTTTCCAAGTAGAGTAGTTTGATGAACTCAACCTTTCACTAGACTCTAGCATGATCCCACCATTGGAAGCCATGATTCTAATGTTTCTTCAACTTTTAGGTTCTGTCCTAAAGCACTTAGCACTCACTTTTCTCTCAACAAATGATAGATAAAGAGATCTATGAAGATTTAGGACCCTAAAACACTTCTATCTTGAACCTAGATGGTTTCCAAGCATAGAAAGGAAGATTGAAACACATGCAACACTTTGCACACACTAAGAATGGATTACAAAATCAAACCAACCTGAACACACTCTTGCTTAAGCTCTCAAACTTTCCAGCAAGTGACCAAATCAAGTTATGGTGTGAAGAGTTACTTGCATTCTTAGAAAATACCCAAAACTAGGATGCCAAGATTACCTAGTAATGAACAAACTTGATCAACATATGATCAACACACTAAGATATTGATTCAACCTGTAAAACCACATGTAAACCACACTTCTAAAAGTTTATAAACTCCAGCAAGTGATAAATACAAGATTTAGAGGTGAATGAATGAGCACACTTAGTGAATCACAAGACTAGCTTCACTATCTTGTCAAATCTTGGTGTTTAGATGTAGATCTAAGATCACTTCACATGAGAATGTTCCTCAACCTGTTAAGAACCTGAAAACACACTTGCATAATGGTTAACACCTTCCAGCAAATGCTCCAATCAAATTACATAAGGAGAGTTACTTACATGCTCAACAAAGTACACCAAAATTTATGCCAAAATTGATGACAATCTTTACAATATGCTCTTCACAATGGAGCTTACAATATGTTCACCCAAAAAAGGGGATCTTTCATCCAAATGGGAGCTTTGCTCAGCCTTTAGGAGAATTACAACTCACTCAAAAGAGCATTTGTCATCCACTTAAGGAGAAGTTTCATCCACTTAAGGAGAGTGTTCATCCAAGAATGGAGATTGTCAACAATAGGATTGAAAAGAACATTGTTAGTATTGAATATGCACAAGCCTCACAATCACAAATGATTAGGTGTTATGATCTGATCCAAAATAGTTTCTTTTCAGCCTCTGATCTTCAATAGACCTGAAATATGCTTTTGATCCACAAGTTCAACTCACAAAACAAAGGTTAGTAAGATTTGATCAACAAAGCAATGCAAAATCATGCTAGAACTTGATCAAACATCCAAATATCACCAAAAATGGAATACTTACTGTAAATAGAAGCCAACCAGCTCTGATACCATGTGAAAAATACAGATCCTAAGTGGATCTAAACTCCAAGATCATTGGCTTGAATGCTTGCACTCCAAACTACATAAGCTAGGAATTGGCAACACATTCTATGCTACCTAGAATGCAAAGAACTTGATCAAAAAGCATTTATCACAAATGGAAACTTCCATAAACATCAAGTGCGGCCCAAAATAGC
Organism: Diphasiastrum complanatum; assembly: GCA_029204225.1. Lineage (NCBI taxonomy): Eukaryota > Viridiplantae > Streptophyta > Lycopodiopsida > Lycopodiales > Lycopodiaceae > Diphasiastrum > Diphasiastrum complanatum. The sequence continues at coordinate 51,065,034 of CM055105.1, read as the reverse complement.
ATTATACAGTCCATAATACATCAGCCTATCACTTTTGGAAAGCACCTAAGATCATACACAATAGCTTGAAGACAATACACACAACAATGCTCTCAATGGAGGAAGAAACAATGACAATGATCTATTGATCTCAATGAAGCATACAAAAGGTTTCTCCAACCTGTTTTCCACGACTTCCCTACTATTTATGGATGAGGAAGATGACTCTCTCTCCTCTCTCTAGAAGGTACTTGACCCTAGATATTCCCTATATAGGAAAAATAGCTAAAAATGGCTTATATGACCAAAATACATCAAAATGGTCTCATTTTGAAGGGTATGAAGTTTGACACTTCATCATACTGAAAAAATACAGTAAATAAAAACATTGTGGCCTGGTTCACACGTGTGAAACTCCAGAACCAAAACTATTTACAATTTTAGCCAATTTAGGCCTCAAACTAGCTAGGAAATGTTGACAATTTTCACACATTTATTGTTCATCATTTGAGTTTTCTTCACTTCAAATGTCTTCAATGGATTCATCCTTGTTGGATCCAAGTGAAAGACTGTCCACTTCAAACTATTCAATTTGGAAAATGAGGATGGAGTCCATCTTGATCGTTCAAAACGTGATGGACACAGTTCTTGGCCTTGAAGAAGAACCACAAGTTCTTCAAGAGGTCCAAAAATACAAAAATAGAACTAGGATGGCTCTCCACTACATTAAGATGAGTTTCTCTAATGAGATATTGAGGGAGATAGGTACTTGTACAATAGCCAAAGAAGCTTGGTATTGTCTCAAGACTATCTATGAGGCTAAGAATACCTCTAGGCTTCTCACTCTTAGAAATCAAATCTTTCAAAGTAGCCAAAAGAGTGATGAGAGTGCATCTAGTTATGTTTTGAGAGTAAAAGATCTTCATAGAGAACTTGCTTGTTTTGGGTGATTCCATCAATCAAAATGAGCTAGTTCAAGTCATTCTCAATGGCTTGAGAAGTGAATTTGATAACCTTGTCCAATCCTATGCCATTAAGGAGGAGCTACCAAGTTTGGAGGCTCTCCAAAGTGTGCTAATTTCAGAAGAATCAAGACAAGAGTACAAGCTCTTGAGGATGGACAAGCTCTCTCTCACTCATAATGATGGCAAAGCTCTCTTTTCCAAGGATAAGCACAAAGGGAGGAGTAAGAACCAACATCAACAATCCTCAAGCAAGGACAAAGTCAAATCCAAAGATGAAGATGAGGAGGAAGATGATTCCTCTAAAGCTTCATCATCCAAGCTCAAGAAGAAGAAGATCAAGTGCTTTTATTATGGCAAGAAAGGCCATTATGCCACCAATTGCTTCAAGAAGAAGAATCAACTCAAGCAAGCCAACATTACCAATGAGAAGGAAGACACTACTGCAAATGATGGAGAGGGATCTCTTATGCTCTCTAGTTTCTCATCTACTCCTTTCAAGAAGGATAGCCTATGGTATATTGATAGTGGAGCCTCTTCACATATGTGTAGCTCCAAGGACTCTTTCTCTTATATTGCATCTTATGATGGAGTCAAGAAATCAATATACACTGCAAATGATTTTGAATGTCCTATTGAAGGCATAGGGAACATTCCCTTGAAGCTTGCATCCTCTAAAGTTCTTTCTCTCTCTAAAGTTCTTTATGTACCTAAGCCTATAAGAATCTTATTAGTGTTGGCCAATTGCTTGATAATGGCCTTGATGTAAAATTCAATGTTGATACTTGCACTATCAAGAATAATGATGAGATACTTGCATTAGGATCTAGATTTGGAGGCATCTATAAACTAGATCCAAATGAGTATGTGAATGCTTGTAATGTTGCTCTTGTAAACAAGCTCTCTATGTGGGTGTTTAGATTGAAGTATAATCAAGATGGATCAATAAGCAAGCATAAAGCTAGGCTTGTTGCCAAAGGTTTTTTACAAACCAAAGGCATTGACTATGATGAGACTTTTGCTCCTGTGGCTAAGCTTGTTACTATCAGGTTGATCATTAGTCTTGCTACAACCTTCAATTGGGAGCTATTCCAACTTGACTTCACAAATGCATTCCTCAATGGTTATTTGGAGGAAGAGATCTACATGAGGCAACCCGAGGGCTTCATCAAGGCAAAGCATGAAGGAAAGGTGTGTTTTTTGAAGAAGAGCCTTTATGGGCTCAAGCAAGCACCTAGAGCATGGTACTCTAGGCTAAACTCTTTTCTCATTTCCATCAATTTTGTAATGAGTGCCTATGATCCATCATTGTATATAAGTTTTCATGATGGCATGATCATTAGTCTTGTTTTGTATGTAGATGACATTATCTTGAGTGGTAATGATCTAGATGGAATTAGAGATGTAAAAATTGCTTTAGCAAAAGAGTTTAAGATGGTAGATTGCGGCCTATTGAGCTTCATTCTTGGAATAGAGGTTATTAGAGGATGTGATTCTAGCTTCATTTGTCAATCTAAATATGCTACATCCATCCTAGATAGATTTGGAATGAAGAATTGTAAAGGCATTGAGACACCAATGGAGCAACATGTAAAAGCATCTATTGGTTGTGATGAAGCATCCTTTGAGAACATCACATTATATAGAAGGCTTATTGGCTCCTTGATCTATTTAACTATAACTAGACCTGATCTTAGTTATAGTGTTGGAAAGTTAGGCCAATTCATGCAAAGTCCTCTAGTTTCACATTGGAAGATGGCCAAAAGAGTTCTTAGATACATTTCATTCACTAAGAATTTTGGTATTTTGTATAGAGGAACTAATCTTGGCTTAAGAGCCTATAGTGACTCGGATTTTGCAGGTGACAAAGTGGATAGAAGATCAACAAGTGCCTTTGCCACCTTTCTATGTGATGGAGTAGTATCATGGCTTTCCAAAAAGCAAGATACCATCTCCCTATCTTCCACAGAATCCGAATACAAGGCCTTGACATCAACATGCAAGGAGGTCTTGTGGCTCAAAAGGCTATTGGTGGAGCTTCATGTCATGGAGGAGGAGATACCTATCATCTATTGTGACAACCAATCAGCCCAATCACTTGCAACTAATCCTACATTCCATGCAAGGAGCAAACACATCGAAATTGCTCATCATTTCATGAGGGAAAAAGTGCAAGCTAAAGAGATCAAGCTCCAACACGTGCAATCATCAAGTTGCTTGGCTGATTTGTTTACTAAACCTTTACCTAAAGATTCATTTGTCAAGCTTAGATCTTCAATTGGAGTTATTGATAAAAGCATTGTGATCTCCAAGGCTAGATTTGAGGAGGAGTGTGAAAAATTGCCTACATTGGCAAATCTAGCCATGTAGAATATTGTACATTTTGTCAATATTGTTTGTTGGTTACTTGAATGGCCAAAGGGCCACTTGTACATACACACCTAAAGTAGGTTACCATGAGTCAAGAGGAGTGGTTGTGTCTATTTGGTAGTGATTCCTACTTTGTAGGATCTAGACCATGATTTATGATGAGATTTGTACCTACCATGCACCTACCAAGCATGACTCTTGGATCTAGGCTAGGGTTTTCACATTAGGGCAAGAAAGTGGAGCCTACTTCCTTATTACATGCTGGATTTTCACCTAACTTTGCAAAGGAAGTGTGTTTTATTATGTATTTCCATTCTCCATAGTGAGAAGATAGAAACTTTTTGGAGCCTCAAGGAGAAACTCGAGTTTCCTCTCATTGTATGGTGATTACTCTATTTTTCAATGAAACCCAGCTTTGGCACTTTGTAAACACTGTCTACAGGCCGTACTACAGCCTTATTTCCACATTTGTGGAGTTGGATTAGACTATTTGATCAATGCTTTGATTGTCTCTACTTGTTTCCTATCAAGCTGCTAAACTAGATCTTGTTTTCTGATGACTAGTTTCTGATAGATTGTTTAACAAGCATACAATCACCTTGTGGATCATTCAAAGATCCATTTATGGTCCTTAGTACTGTACTTTTCACACACTCTATGTTGAAAAAATTCCATATGGAAAATTCTAAGAGCATAAAAACTCCAATGGAGCAAATTGTAAAAGATCCTAATAAAGGTGATGAAAGATCCTTTGAGGACATCACACTTTTTAGGAGTCTTGTAGGCTCCTTGATTTGGCTTACCATTACTAGGCCCAATCTAAGTTTTTGTGTGCACAAATTGAGTCAATTTATGCGAGATCCTAAGATCCATCATTGGAAGATGGCCAAGAGGCTTCTAAGATATGTATCTTCATTTTGTGATTATGGTCTACTTCATAAAAGTGAAGATCTATCCATTGTTGGCTACTCGGATTCGGACTTTGCAAGTGACAAGATGGATCGAAAGTCTATTAGTGCATACACTATCTTTCTTGGAGGCAATCTAATATCTTGGCTTTCCAAAAAGCAAGATACTATATCTCTCTCTTCATGTGAGGCCGAGTACAAAGCACTCACTACAACCACCAAAGAGGTGCTTTGGATCAAGAGGTTATTAATGGAGCTAAAGTGCATCAAGGAAGATGATCTACCAATGATCAAGTGTGATAACATCTTGGCCCAAGCTCTTGCCAATAATCCCATATTTCATGCAAGAATCAAGCGCATAGAAGTGGCACACCATTTTGTGAGAGAAAAGCTTATTGGAGGAGAAATCTATTTGGAGCATCTCAACTCGTCCTCTTGTATTGCCGATCTACTCACCAAGCCTTTGTGCAAAAGTGCTTTCATCAAGCATAGATCTAATCTTGGAGTTATATCAAGATCAATGCTTAAATCTTCATAGATAATTTTTTAGGAGGAGTGTGAAGAATTAAAAAAGATTATCTATGTTAGATATAGGGGTCTTATGTTTTTTATATCAAGCATCTAGGTGTACGATGTTGATAGGAACAAATTTGGCATAGATGGCAAATTAAGCATTTCCACTTGTAATGCCACTATTGAGCCAAAATAGAGTAAGAGGCTGGACTCGTGCCAATTAGAGTGTAAACAAGTGTAGAGCTTATACACTCAGATGTACATTTCTCCTCTTCTAAAAGTATTGGTGGTGCAACATGTTTTGTCACCAATTATAAGCTTGATAGCCAGCCACTAGAACCCTATAATTGGTTCAAGATAGTTTTTGGTGGGCTCAAGCGGGCCATTAAAAGCAATACCAAGCAACAGTTTGCGGTCGACCCATATTTGTCCCTCCTTTCTGTCCCCTACCTTGATAATCAAATCCATGGGTTTGTTTCTGATGTCGTGCTATCTATGTATGAAGACACGCCTGCTAAGTCCTCACACCAGGCATCCAGTTCTCATAGTCGTCGTCGTGTGTGCAGCAAGGTCATCATTCCTGACTCGCCTTCCGCATCCTGATGCTACACTAGGCAGACATCTTCAATTGTGCTTCCATACCCTGCTACAATTTGCAGTGAACTACCCATCTCCCAACCCACTGATACATCCCTCGCCTCCTCTTCCTCATAGAGTTAGTCTGTGACCATTGGATCTACCATTCCAATCACAGCTACCCAAGCTGCCTCACCCCTACAAATCCGAGTCATTTCACCAAATATCCAAACATCTATGGATATGTTCGATGATTCTGACCCGTTGGGACCAGATGAACTTTTTGAGATGCCCAAGAGTCTAGGACCCTTTGATCCCCAATCCTTTGAAAAAGGATTCGAACAGTTCCATGACAATTCTACTATTTTTGATGACTCATTTCAGATCAATCAGCAAGATCAAATTGACGTAGCACCAGACACCATCAGGGTCGCACACGATGTTCCATCTCCAAAGCAGTTCGATGCCACGGTTCCTGAAGGATTTGAAGGAGAAGATATTTTTGAAAAAGAAAAACCGGCCAGACAGCAGAGCCAAACTAGCACAATCCCCACGTGTTGCTTCTATCGTTGCTGCTACAACCAAAATGAATTTTGGTGACACATTAATTTTAGTCTCAAACCTTGCGCGGGTGATCCAAACCATGATCGATGAAAAGACAAACATGAATAAGCATATATCAGATCTGGGTACCAAAATACATTGATAAGCCAGAAGGTTATTCAGTTGAATCGCGAGCTTAAGATTGCCAAGCAACATGGGGCAAAATCTGAAGGTGAACTGGAGAAAGCCCAACAAACAGCTGATGCTCTTGAAGGCTATGTGGGAACTCTTTAGGATGCATTGACAACTGCACAAGATCAAGTGGACAAAGATTTCCAAGATTCCAAACAACATGTGTTGCTGCTGGCTGGTCATTTGGATTTGGCCGAGCACAAAATAAGATACATGTTCAGGAAAGTTGAAACCTACCGCACTTCTTTGGTAGGGTTTCAAGAAAAATTTGATAAAGTCAAACGTATGGCAACCATTGAGTTGGAAAAGGCAAAAGCAATCATCAAAGATTACAAAACGATAGTCGCTCAAGTACTGAAGTCGGCCCTCAAATTCCAGTCATGTGATGCCACAGTTCTCGCCTCAGCATCAAGATCAGGGAGACATGGATACAGGTTTGGATGGGCCAGAAATCCAAGATATACCAGACATCCAGGCCACTGGAAAAAGGTCCATCCACATCAAGGCCCAAGCCTCTGTTCCAAAAATCGATCACCATCGAGGACCAGATCCAAAGCTTTTTGCATCAACATCCACATGAGTCCTCGAGGAGTGGATGGATTATCAAGTTTGAAGGATTATAAAATGACCCCCACCCCTAAATAGACTGCCAATCTAAGGAGATGCTAACAGAAGTCGGTCTATACCACAATTACAGCTCAAGCTCCATTGGGTATGGAGTCGAAAATAAGGCATGTAGCACCACCTCGTATGAATCCAATTTGGGGCAAATGGTACAAACAACCAAATTGCACACAATTGAATAGACAAGGCCACAATTGGAAAGACTTTCAAAAAAGTCTCTAACAAGAGAGACTCGAAAATGTAACCAAGAAGAATTCAAGATAGAAACGCATGAAGCGTCACTAGAGTTGCACGTATAGGTTCTGGCTTTTGAGATACCGATAAGATGTATAAGCATAACTCGTATATAAGCTAAGATTCGCTTAATGAGCGAGATAAAATAGGGTTAGGTTTTGAATAAACGCCTAATCTTCATTTGAACCATTTGCATATGCTTCGAAAATATGTATTTCTGATGGTAATATAATCTGCAATTAGACCATGAGGACAGTGTAAAGCTTCACAAGTTTGAAGTCATGGAAATCTCCAAAGTTAAGAGCTGCAACCTCTATCAAGCATCGTAGGGCCAAACTTCAATAAGCCACAATTCGGACAACAATATAGGTGCATTAGGGATTACACCATGTCGAGATCAAAGCCAAACAACGCTTCAAACTCAAATCTATAATGATGTCATGGGGGTGTGTATAGCGTAGATAGGTTTATTTTTTTCTTTCACACAGGCATGTCAAAGAATGTAGCAGAATGTATAGGTGAAGGATTAATAAATCCGCAAGTAGGGCTAGAGCGCAAATGGAAAAGGCCATAGATATAGGTGAGGGATGGCACGGCCCACAGGCATGGTTGAGGTAGATAGGAGGCCCCTTATAATGGAGCGGGCCACAACAGGTACAGAATTTGGCCATAAATAGGTTCTTTCTACCATGTAGGCAGGGGAGAAGGGTGATGGCCGCAAATCAGGTAAGGAGATGAATTCGTAGGTTACAAAAGATAAGGAAGGAAACCGCAGGCAAGGAATGAGATGCCAGGGCCACGACGTGATCAGAAAGACCTTTAGTCTTCATATTGGGTCCAACGACCTTCATTGCAGATTTTACATTCTCAATGCACCATCGTCCTCCTTCACACTAACTTCAATCTTAGATCCAGTTCACAGAAATCTGTCGTTGCAGAAGCATTGGTAAATCAAACCTTTAGGAAGGAGTTCGCATATGGCGTGGGTGCAGCTTCCATGATGCTCAGAACACGATTTGTTCTGCAACCTATCTTCTGTCATAGCCTTCTACTCACACGCAACAAGCAGCACCTGAGCGTGGATAGAATCGGGCCTTCAGGACAACAAAACAATGCCTCAAGTGCATTGAGGTTCCTAGCAAGGGTAGGGAAACATTCATTCCCCAAACTAGCCAATCATTTATCAAGCATTCAATTGGGACATTTCCATTGATTTAAACAGAGCACTTCAATTTTATGGTGTTGAGTACCGGAAATTGCCAGATCCAACTGTGCGACAATCGATAATATTCGCCAATGATTTGTCCAAGTTAGAATCTGTTGCTACCAGATGGGATGATTGCCTACCTTCTTTGGCATTCAATCCAAATGTTGCCATGTATCCGATAAAATCCACGACCAGGTGCCAATTGCCAGATTATATTATCATGTTGCAATGATGGGTGGTTCTTGGGAATCATGGTTTTTAGTCTGGACCACTTTCTAATTGGATTGTCGGAGCAAATAAGTGTTTTTTTCTAGACAAACACGATTTTAATGCGGAGCGCCTTGAATTCATGGAAAAGGTGTAGTATCATCTTATTATCAAAGTACAACCCGAGGCCAATCAGAGCCTTAAGTAGATAATCTCGTGAGGTGTCATGGGATTGCCACCAGTTTTGGTGGGGGATACTGTTGGAGGGTTTGCGGATCCCAATGCAATCCTAAACCTAGTTAATAAGTGAGAGGGATTTGGCACCCTGCGTGTGTAAGTCCAACCCGATGATCACATTGTTATTTGATAACTAGAAAGTTAATAAAAGGACTTTAGGCCTTTTTGCGGGACTTTTGATGTCGCCGACCTAAATGTCAAGTTAGTGAATAAAGTTGGAACTCCCACCAAAATTGGTTCAAATTAAAATTCAAATTGGTTCCCTCCAATTATTGAATGCGTTCCCAATCTTTTTTAAGTTTGAATAGTTAGGGAGTCAGAAATGGGCCAATAGAATTTTGAGGCCAAGGCCCTCCTCTCCACTATAAATAGGGGCAAACTCGAGTTGCTCCTCATGTTCAAATCTTCATTTCAATATAAGCAGATTGGCTCTCTTATGGAATGGACTTGTGAATGTCCTTGCTCTCTATCCTTTTTCCTCCATCTCTCATGCTTTTGTTGTATTTTGCTAATTGTTGGATCTGAATATTATTGGGATTGTATGTTCTTATGATTTTTGTGAGAGAGAAAGGGGGGGAGAGAGAGAGAGAGAGAGAGAGAGAGAGAGAGAGAGAGAGAGAGAGAGAGAGAGAGAAGCAAGTATCTATCTCATTGTAGATCGTAGGGTTAATGGATGTAGTGATGTTTGTGTAGTGTTAGTGCTTAGGATTAATGGATGTTAGAGTTAGATGTGGATCTTTCATACATGTTGAATTCTGAGATATGCTATCGCTCTCATGGGATCAAACCTGTGTGTGAGAACTAACTTCATCTCCTTGATGCTTGATTGCTTGGATCTTGCGTTGAGGATAGGATAGGAAATAAACAAGCTAACGAAAATAAAAAATCCATCTATCTTTACTTTTGGGGTTGATGAAGTTTTCCATCATGCATGGAGATATAGAACATGAAAAGGCCAAATTTGGCTTGGTAGGAACTCGAGCCACTTCACATGCATTAAGTCAAGTATGTCAAAAGTGGCATGCAAAGCAAACTAAGACTTTTATTGGCACATGCATGAACATTTGTGCATATGTGTTCAAATTGAAAAACAATACCTATTGATTTCTTGGCTTGCTACAAATGTTGTACCATGCAAGTATGTAGCTCATTAATGCAAAATGCCAAGTTTGGCCTAGATAGAACTCGAACTACATGGTTATGTAATATCTAGATTGAAGAATACAACTTGCATATAGTTTGTAGACATAGAATTAGCAAAATCATGCTTGTAGAAACTCATGGCAATTCACATGCATTGATTGTAAGTGATCCATAGTGACATGCAAGGCATGCACAAAGTGTATTGGACACATGCATAATGATTTGTACTTTGCTAGTTAGAGCTAGCACACTTGTAAAAAGTTAGTAGAATTTCATGCATGGAAAGTGACAAATGTCACATAGACTCTAGATGTCACTTTAGATGTCATTTTGTAATGGATGGATGTGGTTCTACCTCGAGCTACCTCAAACTCCATAAATATGTGTAGCTCTTCTCACAATCAATGATGAAGAACCAAAGTTTTGTAGCTATCTCATGCCATTTTGGATCTAAACTATTTTTCTTGTCATCTCTCAACTTTTCTCTCTCTAAATCGTGTTGAAGCTAATGCTTATACACTGATATCTTGTACTTTTGCTCATTATTGATTCGTTGCTATCATATTCAGTTGCTTAGCATGCTAGATTGTGGTTAAGCCATTTCTTCTGAACTAGATCTTGCTAATCAATCTATAATCAGGTTACTGTGCTAATCACAAAGCTTAATTAGATCCATCATACTTGTGGACATTCCCCACACATGTGAAATTTGGAAATTTTGTCATGGTATCAGAGCCAAATTAAGCTTTGCATGCTAACATCTCTGTTTGTACAAGAAATTGAGAAAAGCAGTTTTGCACTCTTTCTCACCTTTCTCTGAAGTGTATTTGGATCAAATCAGATTGGAACTGAATTTTCAGACCTGAAATGTGGTAGTATGGAATTTTGGAATCCCGCACGTGTGAAAATCAGAGATTTTCAGTCCCTTTGTTATCCTTGCTTATAGATCCAAAGATAATAGTCTTATAGCTTGATGGAAAGCTTATGATCTGTACTTTTCATAAAAATTGAAACCAAATCAATCTAATGTGTCTAGCAAGACTTATAAGCTCTTAAAGAGGATAGGGATAGGTCCAAAATTTGAGTGACAACACTTTAATTTGATTCAATCTTGCTTTGTTCTAAATCCATTGTTTTGAGCATCCTACACAAGAAACTGAAGAGGTGGTGCAACATGTTTTGTCACCTTTATTGATGACTTTACTAGATATACTTGGTTGTACCTACTTTCTTCGAAGGCTATGGTTTTTGTTCACTTCCTAATCTTCAAAGCTTATGTTGAGAGACAATTTTCTTTCAAAGTTAAAGCTTGAAGACGTGATGGAGGAGGTGAATACATCTCCAACAAGTTTCATGGTCATTGTTAAGGTGAAGGAATAAAGAGAGAGTTTTCTTGTGCTTATTCTCCATCTCATAATGGAGTAGCTAACAGGAAAAACAGATCTTTATGTGAATGTGCTAAAGCAATTTGAGTAGCAGTTTCTTTGCCTATTGAATATTGGGGTGAAGCTATAAATTGTGAAAACTATTTGTGCAATAGATTACCTCACAATCCACTTGCTGGAAACACCTTTTGAAGTCTTGTTTAAGAAGAAACCTAAGGTAGATCACCTTAGAGTTTTTGGTTGTGCTTGCTTTGTTAATGTGAACTTGGAAACAAGGAGAAGAGATGAACCTAATTCTATTAAAGGGATCATGGCTGGATATGCATCCAAGAAGAAAGCTTACAAAATCTATTTTCCCTCTACCTCAACTATAATTGAGAGTAGAGATGTTATATTCCATGCAGATCAAAAATACATTCTTGAGGAGGCCGAGTTCAAAGATTCTCACAAAGATACTCCAATCATCACTCTTGAAGACTATCATAGAGAGATGGGGCCGAGAATTGAGGAGGAGTCACCTCGAATCTTTTCACGAAGGAGATCTCAAAGAGAAAGATCCGAGCCTAGAAGGCTTACCTATGAAGATAGAGGCAAGCAAGTGGAAATCAACTCCACTAATTGTGCTTATTTTATTTCTCATGAAGAGCCAAAGGATGTATATGATGCTCTCAACTCGAAGGAATGGTACCTTGCCATGAAGGAGAAATATGATGCTTTTATATCCAACAAGACATGGGAGCTTGTGGATCTTCCATCTAACAAGCACACCATTGGTTGCAAGTGGATTTTTCGAATCAAGTATAATCAAGATGGCACAATCAACAAGTACAAGGCTAGGCTTTGTGCTAAAGGTTTTGCTCAAGTTTATGGATTTGATTATGAGGAGACCTTTGCTCCAGTTGCAAAGATGGTATCAATTAGAATCATAATTTTTGTTGCTTGTTTTTTTAATTGGCAAGTTCTTCAACTAGATGTCTCTAATGCATTTCTAAATCGGTATCTAGAATAAGAGATTTATATGGATCAGCCTATTGGGTTCATCCATGACAAAGAAAAATTTTTCTTGCTCTTCAAAAGTTTATATGGATTGAAGCAAGCTCCAAGGTCATAGTATTCTCGACTTAACACCTTTCTTGAGTCAGTAGGATTTAATCTTAGAAACTATGATCCTTCCTTATATGTCAAGTTTTTTGATAAATATATTGTCATCCTTCTAATTTATGTTGATGATATCATTCTGACAGGAAGTTGTATGAAGTAGTTGAGGAAACCAAGATTGCACTTGGAAAAGAGTTCAAGATGCAAGATCTTGGAAAAATTCACTATATTCTAGGATTTGACTTTGTTAAAGAGAAAGCTTTTGTATGTCAATCCAAGTATGCTCTATCAATGTTAAAGAAGCTCAATATGTTGAATTGTAAGAGTACAGAAACACTTATGGAGCAAAATGTAAAGGACTCTAACAAAGGTGATGAAAGATCCTTCGTGGACATCACACTTTTTAGAAGTCTTATAGGCTCCTTAATTTGGCTCACAATAACTAGACCTGACATAAGCTTTAGTGTTCATAAGTTGAGCCAGGCTATGCAAAATCCTACTATTTATCATTGAAAAATGGACAAGAGAGTGCTTAGATATATATCTTCAACTTTTGATTTTGGTTTATTGTATAAAAGTGAAGATCTTTCTATTATTGGTTATTCTGACTCAGATTTTGCAAGTGATAGAGCAGATCAAAAATCTACAAGTGCTTATGTCATATATCTTGGAGTAAACTTGATATCTTGGCTTTCCAAAAAGCAAGATAATGTATCACTCTCATCATGTGAAGCTGAGTACAAGGCACTCACTACAACAACAAAGGAAGTGCTTTGGATGAAGAGATTACTAGTGGAGCTAAAGATAATCATGGAAGAGGATCTACTTATGATCATGAGTGACAACATTTCAGCCCAAGCCCTTGCCAACCACCCAATATTCCATGCAAGGAGCAAACATATCGAAGTTGCACATCACTTCGTGAGAGAGAAGCTCATTGGAGGTGAAATCAAATTGGAGCACATTGACACATCAGCTTGTATTGCTGATATGCTCACCAAACCTTTGAGCAAAAGTTCCTTCATCAAGCATAGGGCCAATCTTGGAGTGATACCAAGATCCATGTTCAAATCAATATAGATTATTTTTAGGAGGAGTCTTAAAATTGAAAAAAAATCCATATTGATTTCTTGGCTTGCTACAAATGTTGTACCATGCGAGTATGTAGCTCATTAATGCAAAATGCCAAGTTTGGCCTAGATAGAATTTGAACTACATGGTTATGTAATATCTAGATTGATGAATACAACTTGCATATAGTTTGTAGACATAAAATTAGCAAAGTCATGCTTGTAGAAACTCGTGGCAATTCACATGCATTAATTGTAAGTGATCCATAGTGACATGCAAGGCATGCACAAAGTGTAATGGACACATGCATGATGATTTGTACTTTGTTAGTTAGAACTAGCACACTTGTAAAAAGTTGGTAGAATTTCATGTATGTGATGATTTGTACTTTTTTAGTTGGAACTAGCACACTTGTAAAAAGTTGGTAGAATTTCATGCATGGAAAGTGACAAATGTCACATAGACTCTAGATGTCACTTTAGATGTCATTTTGTAATGGATGGATGTGGTTCTACCTCAAGCTACCTCAAACCCCATAAATATGTGTAGCTCTCCTCACAATCAATGATGAAGAACCAAAGTTTTGTAGCTATCTCATGCCATTTTGGATCTAAACTATTTTGTTTGTTATCTCTCTACTTTTCTCTCTCTAACTCATGTTGAAGCTAATGCTTATACATTGATATCTTGTACTGTTGCTCATTATTGATTCATTGTTATCATATTCAGTTGCTTAGCATGCTAGATTGTGGTTAAGCCATTTCTTCTGAACTAGATCTTGCTAATCAATCTAGAATCAGGTTACTGTGCTAATCACAAAGCTTAATTAGATCCATCATACTTGTGGACATTCCCCACACGTGTGAAATTTGGAAATTTTGTCAATATGTATTCTAGAAAGTGATACATGTAGGAAAAATGTAGTTAAGGCTGCATTTCTCAACGTGCAAAGTGGTAGGTGTCAAATTTTTGATAGAAACTACTCTTAGAAGTGGACCAATGAAGTTCAAGGGCTGATCTACCTCGAGCTAGTACTATTCATTGTATATCTAAGGGAGTTTTCTCACTAATTTAAGGATGAATCAAGCATTGAAACTATTCTCGTCATTTTTACTTGTAAGCTTGAATTGTCCATTCTCTCTCTACTCAAGGAGAAGGCTTTGCTCATACATTATTTTTCTTTGTAATTTCTCCACACATGTGAAAGCAATCAATCATTGATTGTTAGCATGCTAGATTGTGATTTAGCCATACAATCTAGAGATAGATCTTGATTTTCAAGCTACAATGGATCTATGTGCAAACACAAAGCCTAGGGAGATCATTCACACATTGAAAGTACATCCCACACGTGTGTGCTTTTGGAAATTTCACATGGTATCAGAGCCAAACTAAGCTTACCATGCTATAATCATTTCATGTATCAAAAATTTTGAATTCTATTCAAGCTAGAAAGCAGTTTTTGACAATTTTCTATTATTTCTTGAGAAGTTTGTGAATCAAAGAGACCAAAATAGAAGTTTTCAAAAAGATATTGACTAGATAGCTTGTTGGAAAGCTAGAAAAGTTTAGTTTCCATTGCAAAATGAGCCAATCAAAATTTATAAGCTTTTGATTAAGGGTAGGTAGGGCTCCTAGACCTATGTGGACACTTTTTGATTTGATCAAAAATAGCTTGTTTGATCCAAAATCCCATATTTGTGCATACCAATCACACAAACTCGAGATCTAGACATTGTTCTGAGTTGTTTGTCACATTGTTTCATACAAATCCACTGTATTTGAGTCAATTAATCAACTCAAGCAAGCCAACATCATCAATGGGAAAGAACAAGATTCCATTGCAAGTGAAGGAGAAGGATCCCTTATGGTATCAAGTTTCTCCTCTACACTCTTCAAGAAGGATGGATCATGGTATATTGATAGTGATGCTTCATCACACACGTGTTGCTCCAATAATTCTTTTGAATCTATTTTACCTTATGAAGGATTTAAGAAATCAATATACACAGTAAATGATCATGAATATACTATTGAAGGGATTGGGAGTATTCCCTTAAAGCTTGCATCTTCTAAAGTTTTATCTCTTTCCAATGTTTTTTTTGTTCCTAAACTCACAAAGAACCTTATAAGTTTTGGTCAATTGCTTGGTCACTTGCTTGATAATGGCCTTGATGTGAAATTCAACATCAATACTTGTACTATTTAAAAAGTTGATGAGATCCGTATTATTTCCTTGTCTCACTAGGATTTATCCTATGTGACTATGATCCTTCCATGTATCTAAAGTTTTATGCTAGTGATATTGTCATTCTTCTAATTTATGTTTTTGATATTATCCTAAGTGGAAGTCAATTTAGTTAGAGAAACTAAAGTTCACTTGGAAGTGAGTTCAAGATGCAAGATCTAAGAGAAATCCACTACATACTAGGTCTAGGGATTGACTTTTATGATAAAGGACTTTTTATGTCAATCTAAGTATGCTCAACTGATAGCATAGAGCAACGATAACAATGAACTGATCTAGTAGAAAGCAACATTAGCAATGAACTGATAGCAGAAAGCCCCTTATCATTTGGAGGGTAAAGCATTTATTATCCAAATTCAAATTAGATAAAGTAGTCCCATCGTTACTAGGACGCCTTCATTGCATTAACTCGTGTGTAGCACCTATCAAGCTCCAAAAAGTGAGAAATGTACTACCATAAGTAATGTATTAGCAATATAAATTATGAGTAATAAAATCCCCAAAAAGTGACACGTACTACTAAAAGGTACAATGGAAAATGGGTTCTTTTTTTGTACCACCAAACCATGCTTTTAGCCACATCTCTATTGTTGGATTTATTCCTTCTCTCCCTAAAAGGGCCCGAGTGGTGAATTTTGCCTTGAAGGGAAGAGTTTTTTCAAAGAGAAAAAACAGTTCAAAAAAATTCAAAGTGCCCCTATTTGCATGTCCTTTAGCCTATTTTGGCCAAACGAAGGGCTATAGCCTCCAAACGAAAGGCACCTTCACTGTACCTGCAAGTACGGTACAACAAAACATAGTGATTGCTACATAGAAAGTGTTCGGAGTGCATCAAAAGCGATTTCACCACTCTATAGGGCACGAAGTTGCAAGTTCATGGTAAGGAGCATTTAGGAAGGTGAAACTGATTTGGCTTCCAATTTGGCGGCAAAGCAGCAGTGTCCTTGTAAGCTAAAAATTGCAGGTCATTTTCACTCCATCAAAGCCAACTTGTGCAAGGAATTTGAGATGACAGATTTAGATCTTATGCATTATTGTTTGGGGGTTGAAATATGGCAGAATGGCAATGACATCAAGCTATGTCAATGCAAGTATGTTCGTGAGATTCTAGAGAGATTCCACATGATAGAGTGCAAACCTTCCATCACTCCATGCGAAGCTAGTAAGAAGTTGTCTCATGTTGATGATAGTGGCTATGTTGTGAGCTTGATTAGTCAATTCATGTCATCACCTACATTGGACCATTGGAAAGCAGCGAAAAAGATCTTGTACGTGAAGGGCACACCCAACCTTGGCTTGGTTTATAGAAAGCATGACATTACCTCGATTGCAAGGTCATTTTGACACTGATTGGGCATGCAATATAGATGATAGAAAGTCAATTACAGGGTATGCTTTCAACTTTGAAAATGGCTGTTTTTCATGGTCTAGTAAGAAGTAGGACACCATTCTCTTTCACTGACAGAAGCTAAGTATAAAGCGTTAAGTTCTGCTACTCAAGAAGCTGTTTGGCTGCATAGATTGTTGAGTGAGATTGGTATGAAACAAATACACCCTATTATTATCTTCTGTGATAGCCAAATCAAAATATAGTTGTCTAAAAATCTAGTGTTTCATGCAAGAACTAAACACATTGAAATAAAATATCACTCTGTGCGTGAAAAGCTACAGTCTGAAGATATTAGTATTATGCATTGCTCTACGATGTTGCCACTTGTTGATGTATTTACAAAAGCTCTAAGTAAGGATATATTTGAGAATTTTAGAGCTAAGCTTGGCATAGATACAATTATGTAAAATGTTTTTGTTTGAAGTACTTGTTGATACTCTCATGGAGGTATGTTCCATGAATAGCATAGATCATAGATCGATTGAGACGTTGATTATGGAGGGAGAGAGTTAAATTAGCAATAATCAATGTGTAATTTGTTTTACGGCTACTTTCTAAGTTTGGCAGTGATGCGTTTTGCCTAGCTCTAGAACTATCGGGCCGATTCTTTTACGAGCCCATATTGAGTACATAAGTTGCTTCTCTTTGTACTTGTGAGTTAATGTACATATAATTGTTGAAGAGCAATTATGTTGTGTCTTGTCTTGAAGCACTTGATGGTGTGTTGTGGTGATTGAATCGATCGGTCATGTATCGTTTGTCAACTAATTTTTAGATTTATATACACTTAATGTAAAATTGTCTAATGATAAATTGATGGACAGAGTAATTTTTCTACACTAAAACTATGGATGTCACAGGAGGATAAAGCTCTCGGCATCAATAGCACCACTATTTCACTTATTGTGGCATGTTCGTCTTTCCGTTTGAATTGTAATAATATTAACAACAAAGAAAAATATCTCACTTACTGCACACTAAATCATCCTGATTGGATGCATGTTGTATACAGGTGCCTTCTGCACCACATTATTCCATTGCCATCCCAGACAAGCCTTCATAAAGATAACTTGAACAATCCATTGACACGTTATCAATCACGCACAGAAAAAAAATACTTTAACAAATCAATACAATTTCAACAAGTACGTACGTGAACAACACACAGAGGAGATTATTTACATGTTTATTAATCTTGTGGCACACCCCAAGCTTTACAGTCCAATCCTCAAAACCTTGCGATTTTTGTTGGCTTTGATACAGTCGAAACTCTTACCTTTATTAAACAATACTACACAGGGATTTTGTACACGAATATGAGAGTGTCCATAACTCTTTGGTGGCCTCCCACAACACTCATTACATGTCCCTTCTCTCACAAATCACAAAAGAACTTGATAGAATTTTATTCGACGATTAGAATTTGACTTCATAGGCCTTCACATGCAACCAGCCCCTCTACCTCTAAACTCATCTCACAATATATATAATCATTCATGCTGATTTCCTAGAAGAAAATATGCTATATGTATGGCATATGCACAAAATCTACTATTATGCCACTTTTTGCTAATATACGAATGTGGCTATGTTAAAAGTTAGCTATAAATTTCTATGGCAAGTTCAAACGTCACAATCGGTTTTCAAATGATAGTTATATCGAAAGATTTAAAGCTATTTTTAATTCTTTACTATTTTTAGTAATTTTGTTAAATAGCAATATGCTATTTATAGTAGTGCTCATAAGTGACTCTAATGGACAATAATATCGACAGTTGCTAAGTAGTTTTATTAAAATGGCAATTTTATGCCATATGGTATGATGAAATGTATCTTATTTATATCATGATTAATAAAAAAAAGCCCAGGTACTCTTAAGGTTCTGCCTTAAAGTTTAAGGGAGTGTCCTAAGGCTATGGGTCATGAAAACGAAAACACGTTTCAATAACGAGTAGTTCACAAGTTAAAATGTGTTACTAAGAAAAAGGAACAAAATTGTCACTTCAGAATTGCCAATTTGAAGTACTATGCCGATTTTAGAATAAGTGGATTAAGACTATGGAAAACTGAAGAGCTTATACAGGCTTTTGTCATTATGAAAGGTTCTTGAAGTTGTTGGCAATCGTTGAAAGGTTGTTATGAAGCGGGTGGTTCGTGCACGGCCTTCATGTTTGGAGAGAATAAGGCAGGCAAGAGTGAAGGCATTCCTGTTTTTGGAGAGAGGAGAGTGATGAGGTTTCCTCCATCGCCGATACTCGGAAGTTCAGTATCAGCCGAGTGGGGAGATTATATTCTTCTTTTATAGTTAAGATGATCGTTGTGCCGAAAGTACTATGCTGAAAATTTGAAGAAGCTATTCATGACGACAGTGTGCTGAGCCGATGAATGCAAGAAAGAACCTGTTATGTAAATAAATCTTGGTGATTTTGCTGATCTGGAAGATTTGAAGAAAGCACATTCCCCAAATCCATACAGGACACCGATGGGGAGAAACAGCCTTCCTGTTCTGAAGCACGGCCATCATTGCTGCCTGCGTGAAGCATACCTACTGTCCCATGAAGTTACTACTCTCTCTCTCTCTGCGTGAGAAATCTGACTCTGAAGGGTCTCCAGCGCTGCCTTGCTACTGGTGAATGCATTCTCTTGGTTCTAATCATCCAATGTGCGCTCAGCCAGCGACTGAAGTGATTGATAATCTGCATACCCTGTGGTAATTCAATCGTTCATGTAGGCTGTAGGCTACGAATCAGACCTATAGCCAGTTGAAATAATTCCTGGTAGATCTATGTGGACATGATGACAACCGATTTTGAGTCCTTATTAGCAAATGTTGATTTGTGAAAAGTCTGGCAACGATCAAGAAACACTTGAACTTCGGTTGAACAGCGATCTGATTTGGCCTTGTACAAGGCATGAATAAATACTAACCAATCCTTGCAGCAGAGAAATTGAAAGTTTTTGTTGATTTGTTATCAATCAGGCACAATGTTTTCATAGAGCGTGTAATGCAGCCTTGATCTGTTGAAAAGTTTTTATCCAATCACAATTTGAATAAGGTTGTGAGAGAGACGACTGGTTAAAGATTTGTGTGTCCAAACTTTGCTGACAGATTAACAACGTTCTGAAAAAGTAAAAGCTGAAGGAAAAGTGAAGATATTAAAGAACCGTTTACCTGCTGAAGAGAGACCCTTAACCTGTGGACAGTGCCTTGAAACTTAAGTCAGAGCAAAAGCACTGAGGTAATTTTCATTGTTTATCTCTGTTTTTACTAAATTTCTATAGAAAATGAGTAAATGTTATTATGTGTATTATTGAAATGGCTATGAATAGAGTAATATATATATATATATATATATAACATTTATTTATCATGACTGTTTAACACAGTAAAAATATGACTATATGCTTTATGGTCTGCAGTAAAACTTATTATTTTATAGTCTGTAATCATTTACAAATTCATAGTCTGTAGTAAATAGTACAGTCAATAAAGGAAAATGTTAGATTTTGTTTCAATAACAAAATATTCTATATGCTTAACATATTATTATAGATTTATAGTCTGCAGTAAATAGTACAGTCAATAAAGGAAAATGTTATATTTTGTTTCAATAACAAAATATTCTATATGCTTAACATAGAATTGAGAACCTTGAGCGGTTCACCATGGTTCTCAGAACCGTACAGTGAACCGTACGGTTCTCAGACATTTTAAGGGCGAACCGTGGTGAACCCTACAATCGTTAATTAATTAATTAATTATTTATTTTTAAAAGTTCCCACACCCCAAAACAACCTAAAAAAATGCCAAAAAAAGACCAAAAAAAGCCAAAAAAAACTAGAATTAAATAGGGAGTTTATTTATTTCTTTGGAGAGGACCATAGCATTTAATTAATTAATTAATCAGTGGCATTTTTTATCTTTTAGCTCGAGGCCTTGCCCAGCCTAGTCAAAGTCTATATCACACTCTTGTTTTGCTTGTGGATTAAAAAGACAGTACAAATCGTCTTTGTATTGATTATGGTGCTCTTAGTCATCTTACTATTTGAAATAAATATCCTATTCCCGACATAGATGACCTATTTGACCACCTGGATACAGCTTCTATCTTTCTAAAGTTGATCTTTGTAGACATTATTTTGTGTATTCATCACATACAAGGAAGCTGTAGTGAATACAACAATAATACTTCTATATACCTATGTACAACATGTAGTAAGGCATAACACAATTAGAGTATATGATGTGGATACGAAATCTAAAAGATGCAATTGGTTTTTATAATTTGAGCTTATACGTTTTTTTTAGATATCATCTTTGGAGCAAGAATAGTTTCTAACAGGAAAATATTTTAACAATTTTGAAATTCTTTGCAATGCACATCATTTAGTGATGCATTTTAACCTAAATTGTTATGGAAGATTTATAAGTAGAATTTTCTTTGTGACCGATGTTCGAGGATGGAAAAAGATCCACAATAGAATTATAATGTTAGTGAGTAAACGTTCTCTACTAACTATTGGATCTACTTATTTTTTAGTAAATCTCTATTGATTATTATCTTTTGAATACTAGATATATTTCTCAAACAAGTTAGAACTATCCATGTCATGCTATATTCTACAATTGAACTTGGTGCTGGGATAGTCTACTCGATTCCATGACTTACATTATCAGCAAGCTAACATTAACATTCTAATAGGTAAATAGAAAACATCATCATTTGGGAGAGAATTGAATAAATTCCAATTTGATCATATTTTCTAATGTTTGTTATAACATTCACTTCAAGATGAACGATGTTTTGGTTGCTTTGTGAATTGCAAGACAAAGAATCAAGAGGCTACCTCAAGTACCAAGTTTGAAAATTGTATTGCACAGTGCATGAGCCAATGAAGCTTGTTTGCTACAGAAACATTCTAGTGTGTCAACTAGATTCAATCTAATTCTTGGTTGACACTTACGTACATGATACGTACAACGTTTTTGGTTCGGATAGCCAATTTAATACAATATTCACATACAAGGAAGCGGTAGTAACTGCAACGATAATACTTCTATTCCTTTGTACAACATGTAATATGGCATAACATAATCAGCGTATATATGTTGAAAAACCATCTCAAAGAAGGAACATGTTTTGATGTTTTGAGATTCTACTTTTTCTTTTGATATCCTGTTTGTGACCAAGAATAGTTTCTTATCAAACATCTTTCACCAATAATTAAATCCTTTCCAGTGCACATCATGTACTGAGGCATTGTGACCTAAATTGACATGCAAGATTTATAAGCAAAATTTTCTATGTGGATGTACAAAATCCACAACACAAATTTACTATTAGTGAGCTTAAATTTCCTACTAACTATTGGATCAACTTTTTGTTTTTATTAAACATTGTTGTTGATTATTCTCTTTGAGATGCTAGATATATTTTTCAAACAAGGTCGACCTACCCATGTCATGCTATATTTTGCAATTGAACTTGGTGTTGGGGTAGTCCACTCGATTCCATGTCTTACGTCATCATCAAGTTAATACCGTTTAATTAAAAAATAAAAAATCGTAACATTTTTCAAAGGATTGAATAAATTCCATTTTGAATCTATTTTTTCAATCTTTCTTATAAATGTATCTAAACAAGAATGATGCTCTTGTTGCTTTGTGAATTGCAAGACAAAGAATCAAGAGGCTACCTCAAGTACCAAGTTTGAAAACTGTATAGCTAAGTACATGAGCAAGTGAGGCTTCTTTGTTAAAACAAACATTCTAGCAAGTCGAGTGAATTTAATCTACATCTTGGCTTAAATTCTCCTACATTGTAAGTATGATATTTCTGGCTTGGGTAGCCAATTTAACATAGTAATTTTTGTGTTCATCACATACAGGAAAGTTGTAGTAACTACAATTATGCTATTTATATTCCTTTTTAGAGCATGTAGTAATGCATAACATAATTAGGGTATATTATGTTGAAAAACAATCTAAAACATGGAACAAACATTCTTGCAAGTCGAGTGAATTTAATCTACTTCTTGGCTCAAATTCTCCTACATTGTAAGTATGACATTTCTGGCTTGGGTAGCCAATTTAACATAATATTGTTTGTGTTCATCACATACAAGAAAATTGTCGTAACTACAATTATGCTATTTATTATCCTTTTTAGAGCATGTAGTAAGGCATAACATAATTAGGGTAGACGATGTTGAAAAACAATCTACTATATTTGCAATTGAACTTGGTACCACGGTAGTCTACTCGATTCCATGCCTTACTACATCATCATCAAGTTAACACATTGTAATAAATAAAAAATATATCCTTTTTTATAACATACATATACATAAGCACAAATGATGTGTCCGTTATTTTGTGAATTGTAAGACAAAGAATCAAGACGCTATCTCAAGTACCAAGTTTGAAAATTCTATAGCTAAGTACATGAGCAAGTAGGCTTGTTTGTTAGAGAAACATTCTGGCAACTCGTTTAAATTGAATGTAATTTTGGCTTACTTTGGCCTACATTGTAGTATGACATTTTTGGTTGGATAGCAAGTTTAAGACATTATTTTGTGTATTCATCACATACAAGGAAGTTGTAGTGACTACAAAAATAATACTTCTATATACCTATGTACAACATGTAGTAAGGCATAACACAATTAGGGTATATGATGTGGATAGAAAATTTAAAAGATGCAATTGGTTTTTATATTTTGAGCTTATAAGTTTTTTTTTAGATATCATCTTTGGAGCAAGAATAGTTTCTAACAGAAAAATATTTTAACAATTTTAAAATTCTTTGCAATGCACATCATTTAGTGACGCATTGTAACCTAAATTGTTATGGAAGATTTATAAGTAGAATTTTCTTTGTGACCGATGTTCGAGGATGGAAAAAGATCCACAATAAAATTATAATGTTAGTGAGTAAACGTTCTCTACTAACTATTGGATCTACTTATTTTTTAGTAAATCTCTATTGATTATTATCATTTGAATACTAGATATATTTCTCAAACAAGTTTGACCTATCCATGTCATGCTATATTCTACAATTGAACTTGGTGCTGGGATAGTCTACTCGACCAGTAATTAAATCCTTTCCAGTGCACATCATGTAGTGAGGCATTGTGACCTAAATTGACATGCAAGATCTATAAGCCAAATTTTTTATGTGAATCATATTTGAGGATGTAAAAAATCCACAACACAAATTTACTATTAGTGAGCTTAAATATCCTACTAACTATTGGATCAACTTTTTGTTTTTATTGAACATTATTGTTGAGTATTATCTTTGAGATGCTAGATATATTTTTCAAACAAGGTCCACCTACCCATGTCATGCTATATTTTGCAATTGAACTTGGTGTTGGGGTAGTCCACCTGATTCCATGTCTTATGTTATCATCAAGTTAACACATTGTAATTAAAAAATGACAAATTGTAACATTTTTCAAAGATGAGCAAGTGAGGCTTCTTTGTTTGAACAAACATTCTAGAAAGTCGAGTGAATTTAATCTACTTTTTGGCTTAAATTCACCTACATTGTAAGTATGACATTTCTGGCTTGGGTAGCCAATTTAACATAGTATTTTTTGTGTTCATCACATACAAGAAAGTTGTAATAACTACAATTATGCTATTTATATTCCTTTTTAGAGCATGTAGTAAGGCATAACATAATTAGGGTATACGATGTTGAAAAACAATCTATAACATGGAACATGTTTTTATATTCTGATGTTCTAATTTTTCATTTGATCTCATTTTTGTGAGCAACGATAGTTTCTAACAAAAAATTTACTAACAATATTTAAATCCTTTGCAATGCACATCATTTAGAGAAGCATTGTAATCTAAATTGTCCTGCAAGATTTATATGTAAAATTGTCTTTGTAAACTATGTTTGAGGATGAAAAACAATCCAAACTACAATTTTTAATATTAGTGAGTAAAAATTCTCTAGTAACTACTGGATCTACTTATTTTTGAGAAAATTGTTATTTATTATTCTCTTTTGAATACTAGATATAGTTCTCAAACAAGCAAGACCTATCCATGTCATACTATATTTGCAATTGAACTTGGTACTGGGGTAGTCTACTCGATTCCATGCCTTATTACATCATCATCAAGTTGACACCCAACGGGGTTGGCTCAACTGGTTAGCTTGGCATCCAAAGTTTCTTTGGTCCCATGTTCGAGCCTCCCCTTGGAAACCAAGAAGCATCATCAAGTTGACACATTGTTATAAATAAAAAAATAGCCTTTTTTATAACATACATGTACATAAGCAGAAATGATGTGTCCGTTGCTTTGTGAATTGAAAGACAAAGAATCAAGAGGCTACCTCAAGTAGCAAGTTAGAAAATTCTATAGCTGAGTACATGAGCAATAAGCTTGTTTGTTAGAGAAACATCCTGGCAACTCGTTTGAATTGAATGTAATTTTGGCTTACTTGTCCTACATTGTAGTATGACATTTTTGGTTGGGTAGCAATTTTAAGACTTAATTTTGTGTATTTATCACATACAAGGAAGTTGTCGTGACTACAATAATAATACTTCTATATACCTATGTACAACATGTAGTAAGGCATAACACAATTAGATTATATGATGTGGATAGAAAATCTAAAAGATGCAATTGGTTTTTATAATTTGAGCTTATATGTTTTTTTTAGATATCATATTTGTGTGCAAGAATAGTTTCTAACAAAAATTTTTTTTAACAATTTTGAAGTTCTTTGCAATGCACATCATTTAGTAATGCATTGTAACCTAAATTGTTATGGAAGATTTATAAGTAAAATTTTCTCTATGGCCGATGTTCGAGGATGGAAAAAGATCCACAATAAAATTATAATGTTAGTGAGTAAACGTTCTCTACTAACTATTGGATCTACTTATTTTTTAGTAAATCTCTATTGATTGTTAATACTAGATATATTTTTCAAACAAGTTTGAACTATCCATGTCATGCTATATTCTACAATTGAACTTGGTGCTGGGATAGTCTACTCGATTCCATGACTTACATTATCAACAAGCTAACATTAACATTCTAATAGGTAAATAGAAAACATCGTTATTTGGCAAAGAATTGAATAAACTCCAATTTGATCATATTTTCTAATGTTTGTTATAACATTCACCTAAAGACGAAAGATGTTTTGATTGCTTTGTAAGACAAAGAATCAAGAGGCTACCTCAAGTACCAAGTTTGAAAATTGTATTGCAAAGTGCATGAGCAATGGAAGCTTGTTTGCTATAGAAACAATCTAGTGCGTCGACTAAATTCAATCTAATTCTTGGCTGACGCTCACGTACATGATACATACAACGTTTTTGGTTCGGATAGCCAATTTAATACAATATTCACATACAAGGAAGCGGTAGTAACTGCAACGATAATACTTCTATTCCTTTGTAGAGCATGTAATATGGCACAATATAATCAGCGTATATATGTTGAAAAACCACTCTCAAAGAAGGAGCATGTTTTGATGTTTTGAGATTCTACTTTTTCTTTTGATATCTTGTTTGTGACCAAGAATAGTTTATAATGAAATATCGTTCACCAATAATTAAATCCTTTCCAGTGCACATCATGTACTGAGGCATTGTGACCGAAATTGACATGCAAGTTTTATAAGCCAAATTTTCTATGTGAATGATATTTGAGGATGTAAAAAATGTGAAAGTACTATACTTTAGGACCATAAATGGATCTACAAAAGATCCACAAGAGTGATTTGATGCTTGCTTAACAATCTATCAAAAAATTAGACACAAAAAAGTTGATCTAGATTGGCAATTTGACAAACAACAAGCATTAACAATCAAAAGCATTGATAAACATTGAAATCCGAGCCCTCACGTGTGTACTACAGGCTGTAGTACGGCCTTCAACCTGAGAAACAAGTAGAAATTGATCTGGTTTCATTTGGATCACAAAAACTCAATGTACATAGTGAATTAGCTTGAGATTGCCAACGAGCTCCAAAAAATTTCTATCTTCTCACTATGGAGAGAGGGAATACATAGCAAATTCGACTTCCTTCTTGAAGTTAGGTGGATTTCCAACATGTAATACGGAAGTTAACTCACTCTCCTTGACCTAAAATAAAACCCTAGTCTATTTCCTAGAGTCATGCTTGGTAGATAGCTAGTTGGTCAAATTTTCACCTTAAATCTAGGATTTAGGTCCTATAAACCAGGAATGACCACCAAATAGACATGACCAACTCTCTTGACTTGACCTAACCTGCATTAGGAGTGGGTTGTCACGTGGCATATTGGCCTTACATGTGTGGAAACCAATTATACACAATATTTACAATGTTCTACATGGTTTTTGATCAAGCTAGATTTGCCAATTTTTGGCAATTCTTCACAAAAATCCACAACACAAATTTATGAATAGTGAGCTTAAATTTCCTACTACCTATTGGATCAACTTTTTTTTTTTATTAAACATTGTTGTTGATTATTCTCTTTGAGATGCTAGATATATTTTTCAAGCAAGGTCAACCTACCCATGTCATGCTATATTTTGCAATTGAACTTGGCGTGCACTCGATTCCGTGTCTTACGTTATCATCAAGTTAACACATTGTAATTAAAAAATAAAAAATTGTAACATTTTTTAAAGGATTGAATAAATTCTAATTTGAATCTATTTTTTCAATCTTTCTTATAGATATATCTAAATAAGAATGATGCTCTTATTGCTTTGTAAATTGCAAGACAAAGAATTAAGAGGCTACCTCAAGTACCAAGTTTGAAAACTGTATAGCTAAGTACATGAGCAAGTGAGGCTTCTTTTTAAAAAAAACATTCTAGCAAGTCGGGTGAATTTAATCTACTTCTTGGCTTAAATTCTTCTACATTGTAAGTATGACATTTCTGGCTTGGGTAGCCAATTTAATATAGTATTTTTGGTGTTCATCATATACAAGAAAGTTTTAGTAACTACAACGATGCTATTTATATTCCTTTTTAGATCATGTAGTAAGGCATAACTTAATTAGGATATACGATGTTGAAAAACAATCTAAAATATGGAACATGTTTTTATATTCTAATGTTCTAATTTTTCATTTGATATCATTTTTGTGAGCAATGATAGTTTCTAGCAAAAAATTCATTAACAATATTTGAATCCTTTGCAATGCACATCATTTAGAGAGGCATTGTAATCTAAATTGTCATGCAAGATTTATATGTAAAATTGCCTTTGTAAACTATGTTTGAGGATGAAAAACAATCCAGAATACAATTGTTAATGTTAGTGAGTAAAAATTTTCTAGTAACTATTGGATCTACTTATTTTTGAGAAAATTGTTATTTATTATTCTCTTTTGAATACTAGATATAGTTCTCAAACAAGCAAGACCTATCCATGTCATACTATATTTGCAATTGAACTTGGTACTGGAGTAGTCTACTCAATTGTGAAGTTTTTAGCACGTGTGAACTTCACCACACACCCTACAGGATCTTACTGAGGTGTTGTGATTGCACAAGATTGATCAAAGAACAGTATGCCTGAAAAATCTAAGGCAAGAGCACAATGACATACATCTGATGAAAAAATTTAACTCTTCACTATGAGAAATGAATGCTGGAAATAATTCTAAGTGTTCAATATGGGAAAAAGAGGCTGCTCTCGAGTAGAGAGAGAAAATCATACATAGGAAACTCAGGTAGAGAGAGAATAAGTCCAAAACACCAAAATCTCAATATTCACAATAATGGCAAAACATGCCCAGCTTTCCCTACATGAGAGAGACTCCAATACCTACAGTGGAGTTGCATGGAAAGTTCACTTGACTGAACTAATTCACCTACTAGAGATCCACATGTGTAACTGCATGCATGTGTGGTGCATGTACTGCATGTCAACTCATAAAATTGCCTAGACATGTGTAGATCACAGAAACTACTTTTCATGTTGCATGCACTGATTGCATGTGGCTTGCATGCATACAGTAAGACTTTGCATGCTATCTAAACATCTGCATGTCATCATAATTGAACCTATCTAACTCAAATGTGAGCTACACTAGAAGGATATGTGCTCAATTCACACTCCTTATATGTACAACATGAAATCTAGTGGAAATTATCATGGACATGATCCCAAACTCGAGATAGGAAGATAATATTTTAATAATCTTCACACTCCTCCTTAAAATTTATGTTCCTATCAATATAGATTTCGTAATTAGGCCAAGGTTAGACCTCATCTTCATAAAGTCATTCTTGAGTAGAGGCTTGGTGAGAAGATCTACAACAAAATCTGAAGATGAAACATGCTCCAATGATATCTCTCTTCCAATGACTTTTTCTCTTACAAAATGATGAGCCACTTCAATATGCGTGCTCCTTCCATGAAAGAATGGATTATTTGCAAGAGCCCGAGCAGAAATGTTATCATTCTTGATAATTGGTAAATCTTCATCTGCATAACACTTAAGCCCCAAAAGTAGCCTTTTGATACATAAAACCTCTTTTGTTTTGGTTGTAAGAGATTTGTATTCAGTTTCACAAGATGATAAGGAAATAGTTGCCCACTTCTTTGACAGCCAAAAAACCAAATTTCCTCCAAGAAATATAGTGTAAGCACTTGTGGAATTCCTATCCACCCTGTCTCCTGCAAAATCTGAATCTGAAAAAGCAATCAAAGTTAGATCTTCTCCTTCATAGTATAGTCCATAATCCAAGGTAGAAGATATATACCTCAAGACTCTTTTAGCCAACTTCCAATGATATAACTTTGGATCCTACATGTGTTGACTTAGCTTATGAACACAAAAGCTTAGATCAAGACTAGTCATTGTTAACCAAATAAGTGAGCCAATAAGACTCCTATAAAGAGTGACGTCCTCAAAGGATTTTTCATCATCTTTAATAGGAACTTTTACAGTGTGCTCCATAGGTGTATCAATGCCTTTACAGTTCTCCATATGAAATTTCCTGAGCATGGAAAGTGCATATCTACTTTGGCTTATAAATACATGACCTTTCTAAAAATCTATTTCAAAACCTAGAATATAGTGAAGAACTCCTAAGTCTTGCATTTTAAACTCAGCACCATGGTGCATGCTTAGTTTCTTCAACTAACTTCTCACTGTTTTCACAAAGAATGATATCATCTACATAGATGAAAAGAATAATTACAAAGTTATCTACAAACTTATAATACAGAGAAGGGTCATATTCACTTAGACAAAATCCGAGTGATATGAGATAAGAATTGAGCCTTGCATACCAAGACCTTGGTGCATGTTTCAGTCCATACAAACTTTTGAACAAAAGACAAACTTTTGATTCATCACCTTCCTTCACAAAACCTAGAGGTTGCTCCATACAAATCTCCTCCTCAAGGTAACCATTGAGAAATGCATTAGAAACATCAAACTGGAACATACTCCATTTGTGAAAACATGCAAGAGAGATGAGTATTCAAATTGTTACCATCTTTGCAATTGGTGCAAAGGTATCTTCATAATCAAGACCTTTAATCTGAGAATAGCCTTTAGCAAAAGTCTTGCTTTATAGTTATTGATAGATCCATCATGGTTATACTTGATTCTGAATACCCACTTACATCCGATCACATGCATGTTGTTTGGTGGCTCCACAAGCTCCCATGTGTTATTTGACATCAAGGCTTCAAATTCTTGGGTCATTGCTTCAACTGACTTCTTTGATTGAAAAGTTTCTTGGACATCCTTAGGCTCTTCATCTGATATAAAAAGTGCATGACAGAAAGTTTCACCTTCCACTTGCCTTCCTTCTTCATCATATGTGAGCCTCCTTGGCTCAGATCTTGCTGGTGTAGATCTTCTTAGTGTGATAGCTTTAATCTGCTCCTCCTCACGCATCGGCCTCACCTCTTCTTGAACAGCATCAAGATTGATGATTGATCTTGCATGAGTCTCTTTGATCTGAACATCATCCAAGTTAAATTTCTGATTTTCATGGAAGATCACATCTCTACTAACAACATTTTTGTCAATAGAGGGCAAATAAATCTTGTATGCTTTTTTAGTAGATGCATAACCTACAAAAATTCCTTTTACTACACTAGGATCTTCCTTCTTCCTAGTTTCTATAGGTATATGCACAAAGCATACATAGCCAAAAATCCTAAGATGATACCTTAGGCTTTTTCTTATACAACATCTCAAATGGTGTCTTTCCTCCTATTGCAAGATTTGAAGCCTATTACAAAGATAGTTTGCACATGCAACTACCTCTCTCCAAATTTCTTTAGGCAGAGAAGCTTTTAGCCTAATGGCTTTTGCACATTCACACAAAGTTCTATTTTTTCTCTCAGCAAATCCATTTTGCTGAGGAGTATATGAACAAGAAAACTCTCTTTGAATACCCTCTCTCTCACAAAAGTCTTTAAACTTATTGAAAGTGTATTCCCCTCCACTATCACTTCTTAAAACTTTTATCTTGAAAGGAAACTGCTTCTCTACATAACCTTTAAAAGTAAGAAAAACATCATAAACCATGGCTTTTGAAGACAATATATAGATCCAAGAATGTCTTGTATAATCATCTACAAAAGAGACAAAGCAGTTGGCTCCTCCTTTGCTCTTAGTTAATGAGAAATGAAAATCTGAGTGTACAAGTTCAAATGGTTGCTTTGTCTTGATACTTGATATAGGAAAAGGCCTTATGTGTGACTTTGCCAGCACACAAGCTTCACAAGGTAGAAGCTCCTTTGACAGTGTCTTGGGTAGACCAACAAATTATCCTTCTTTGACCATAGATTGCATGGCTTTGAAATTGGGATGACCCAATCTCTTATGCCACAGATCCTCTTGTAGAACCTTGGTCTCATAAGCAATATCTGAAATGTTAGCACTCTCCTAGAATCTAGTTTGTACAGCTTACCAATTCTAGATCCTCTAGCAATAACTTCATTTTCTTTTGAGATTATACACTTGTCAATTTGAAACTTGACATCCAATCCACTATCAAACAACTGTCCTACACTAATGAGATTCTTGGTCAATTTAGGTACATACAGTACATCATGTAACCTTTTTGCACCTAGATATGACATGAGATCTCGGATTTGTTTGATCAAATGAGTGCTCTCGTATTTTGGAAGAGCAAGAATGAGTTAATCACTCATTGTTTTTTCTTTTGGAGAGGCAAATTAAGCTTCTTATGAGAATAAGTGAAACATCCTTGAAGGAAACTTATATCCATAAGCAAGTATGTAGCCTCATGAAGTTCAAGATCACTTGTAATTACAAGATTAGGAAAATCATGCTTACTTTTGATGGTTTGTGGACTAGTCATTTTAGCACGATAAATCTTAGTAATAGTAGCAAGTAGATGTTTTGTGATCTTGATCAATGTGATTTTCAAAAGTCATGGATACATCAGATTTCCTTCAAAGAGAAGCATCAAGATCAAGGAGGAGCAAGTTTCAAGTTCATGCATCTTCACTCAGCATGGAAGAAATCAAGTGCAAAGGTGTAAGGAAGAATCAAGACTCTTCAATTCATCTTGGAGGAGATCAAGATCAAAGAAGCTCTATCTTGTATATGGTGATAGATCATGTCATTATCTTTAGGGGCTCATTAGTCATCTTCTAAACCTGAATATGATTCATTTATGATGTTAAGATCAGATCTTAGAGTTGTATGGATATATTATTGTTTCCAAGGCTAGATTTGAGGAGGAGTGTGAAAACTAGCCTATTTTGCAAATCTAGTCATGTAGAACTTTGTAAATATTGTGTATAATTGGGTTCCATGTGAAGTTTTTAGCACGTGAATTTCATCACACACCGTACAAGATCTTACTGAGGTGTTTTGATTGCACACGATTGATCAAAGAACGGTATGCTTGAAAAATCTAAGGCAAGAGCACAATGGCATACATCTAATGAAAAAATCTAACTCTTCACTATGAGAAATGAATGTCAGAAATAATTCTAAGTGTTCAATATGAAAAAAAGAGGTTGATCTCGGGTAGAGAGATAAAATCATACATAGGAAACTCGGGTAGAGAGAGAATGAGTCCAAGACACCAAAATCTCAATATTCACAATAATGGCAAAACATGTCCAGCTTTCCCTACATGATAGAGACTCGAATTCCTACAGTGGAGTTGCATGGAAAGTTCACTTAACTGAACTAATTCACCTACCAGAGATCCACATGTTTAACTGCATGCATGTGTGTTGCATGTACTGCATGTCAACTCATAAAATTGCCTAGACATGTGTAGATCACATAAACTACTTTGCATGTTGCATGCACTGATTGCATGTGGCTTGCATGCATACAGTATGACTTTGCATGTTATCTAAACTACTGCATGTCATCAAAATTGAACCTATCTAGCTCAAATCCAAGCTACACTAGAAGGATATGTCCTCAATTCATACTCCTTTTATGTACAACATAAATTTTAGTGGAAATCACCATGGACATGGCCCCAAACTCGAGATAGGAAGATAATATTCTAATAATCTTCACACTCCTCTTTAAAATTTATGTTCCTATCACCATAGACTTCAAAATTAGGCCAAGGGTTAACCTCATCTTCATAAAGACA
Source organism: Diphasiastrum complanatum (assembly GCA_029204225.1). Taxonomy (NCBI): domain Eukaryota; kingdom Viridiplantae; phylum Streptophyta; class Lycopodiopsida; order Lycopodiales; family Lycopodiaceae; genus Diphasiastrum; species Diphasiastrum complanatum. The sequence continues at coordinate 51,031,542 of CM055105.1, read as the reverse complement.
TTCTTGACTATAGGTTTGGTGAGAAGATCTGCAACACAATCTGAAGATGCAACATGTTCCAATGAGATCTCTCTCCTAGTGACTTTTTCTCTTACAAAATGATGAGCCACTTCAATATGCTTGCTCCTTGTATGAAAGACTCGATTATTTGCAAGAGCCTGAGCAGAAATGTTATCATTCTTGATCATTGGAAGATCTTCATCTGCATAATACTTCAGCTCCAAAAGTAGCCTTTGGTCCATAAAATCTCCTTTGTTATGGTTGTAAGAGATTTGTATTCAGCTTCACAGGATGATATGGAAATAGTTGCCTGCTTCTTTGATAGCCAAGAAACCAAGTTCCCTCCAAGAAATATAGTGTAAGCACTTGTGGATTTCCTATCCAACTTGTCTCCTGCAAAATTTGAATCTGAAAAAGCAATCAAAGTCAGATCTTCTCCTTCGTAGAATAATCCATAATCCAAGGTAGAAGATATATACCTCAAGACCCTTTTAGCCAACTTCCAATGATATAACTTAGGATCCTGCATGTGTTGACTTAGCTTATGAACACAAAAGCTTAGATCAGGCCTAGTCATTGTTAACTAAATAAGTGAGCCAATAAGACTCCTATAAAGAGTGATGTCCTCAAAAGATTTTTCATCTTTTATAGGAACTTTTACAATGTGCTCCATAGGTGTATTTATGCCTTTACAGTTTTTCATATGGAATTTTCTGAGCATGGAAAGTGCATATCTACTTTGGCTTATTAATGCATGACCTTTCCAAAAATCTATTTCAAGGCCTAGAATATAGTGAAGAACTCCTAAGTCCTGCATCTTAAATTCAGTACCAAGTGCATGCTTAGTTTCTTCAACTAACTTCTCATTGTTTCCACAAAGAATGATATCATCTGCATAGATGAGAAGTATAATTACAAAGTTATCTACAAACTTATAATACAGAGAAGGGTCACATTCACTTAGACAAAATTTGAGTGATATGAGATAGGAGTTGAGCCTTGCATACCAAGACCTTGGTGCCTGTCTCAGTCCATATAGACTTTTGAACAAAAGACAAACTTTTGATTCATCACCTTCCTTCACAAAACCTAGAGGTTGCTCCATGTAAATCTCCTCCTCAAGGTAATCATTGAGAAATGCATTAGAAACATCAAGCTGGAACATACTCCATTTGTGAAAACATGCAAGAGAGATGAGTATTCGAATTATTACCATCTTTGCAACTGGTGCAAAGGTGTCTTCATAGTTAAGACCTTTGATCCGTGAGTAGTCTTTGGCACAAAGTCTTGGTTTATACTTATTGATAGATCCATCATGATTATACTTGATTCTAAATACCCACTTACATCCAATCACATGCATGTTGTTTGGTGGCTCCACAAGCTCCCATGTGTTGTTTGACATCAAGGCTTCAAACTCTTGGGTCATTGCTTCAACCCAATCTTTGAATCGAAGTGCTTCTTGAACATCCTTAGGCTTTTCATCTGATATTAAAAGTGCATGATAGGAAGTTTTACTTTCCATTGGCCTTCCTTAAGCATCATATGTGAGCCTACTTGGCTCAGATCTTGCTTGTGTAGATCTTCTTGGTTTGGTAGTTTGAATTTGCTCCTCCTCAAGCCTCGGCCTCACCTCTTCTTGAACAACATCAAGATTGATAATTGATCTTGCATGAGACTCCTTGACCTGTGCATCATCCAATTTAAACTTCTGATCTTCATGGAAGATCACGTCTCTACTAACAACATTTTTGTCAGTAGAGGGTAAATAAACTTTGTATGCTTTTTTGGTAGATGCATATCCTACAAAAATTCCTCTTACAACACTAGGATCTTCCTTCTTCCTAGTTTCTAGAGGCACATGCACAAAGCATACACAACCAAAAATCCTAAGATGATCTACCTTAGGATTGTTCATATACAACATCTCAAATGGTGTCTTTCCTCCTATTGCAAGATTTGAAGCCTATTACAAAGATAGTTTGCACATGCAACTGCCTCTCCCCAAATTTCTTTAGGCAAAGAAGCTTTTAGCCTAATGGCTTTTGCACATTCACACAAAGTTCTATTTTTTCTCTCAGCAAATCCATTTTGCTGAGGAGTATACGAACAAGAAAACTCTCTTTGAATACCCTCTCTCTCACAAAAGTCTTTAAACTTATTGAAAGTGTATTCCCCTCCACTATCACTTCTTAAAGCTTTTATCTTGAAAGGAAACTGCTTCTCTACATAAGCTTTAAAAGTAAGAAAAACATCATAGTTCATGGCTTTCGAAGACAACATATAGATCCAAGAATATCTTGTATAATCATCTACAAAAGAGACAAAGCAGTTGGCTCCTCCTTTGCCCTTAGTTGATGAGAAATGAACATCAGAGTGTACAAGTTCAAATGGTTGTTTTATCTGAATACTTGATCTAGGAAAAGATCTTCTGTGTGATTTTGCCAACACACAAGGTAGAAGCTCCTTAGATAGTGTCTTTGGAAGTCGAACAACTTTTCCTTCTTCGACCATAGATTGCATGGCTTTGAAATTGGGATGTCCCAATCTCTTGTGCCATAGATCCTCCTGTAGAACCTTGGTCTCATAAGCAATATCTGAAAATGTTAGCACTCTCCCTAGAATCTAGTTTGTACAACTTACCAATTCTAGACCCTCAAGCAATAACTTCATTTTCTCTTGAGATTATACACTTGTCAACTTGAAACTTGACATCCAATCCACTATCAAACAACTGTCCTACACTAATGAGATTCTTGATCAACCTAGGTACATATAGTACATCATGTAAGCAAAAAGATTTTGATGATGATGCATGCAGTAGAATACTACCTATTCCTTCAATCCTGCACTCTACATGATTAGTAGTATAGATTGATCTTTTTACACCTAGATATGGCATGAGATAAGTGAAAGAGTTTCTAGAACTAGACATATGGGAACTAGCCCCACTATCTATCCACCAGACTTATTCATTCTTAAAAGAAAAAGATGAAAAAGTAGACATCATTAATGAGTCCTCTCTTTCACTCTCAACACCCTCACACTCATCCTCAATAGTAAGGTTAGCTTGCTTAGATTGATTCTTATTCTTGAAACAGTTTGATGCATAGTGTCCTTTCTTGCCACAGAAAAAACACTTGATTGTTGATAGTTTTTCCTTGCCACTGGATGTTGCAGTTTTTGAGGACTGATCATCACCACCTTCTTTGGCTTTGTCCTTCTTGAAGTGTTGTTGTCCTTTGCCCTTGCCTCTTGACTTGTCTCTGATGAAGCGTGCTTTGTCATCTCCACCATCTTTCAATGAAAGTCTGTTGATCCTCAACATCTTGTTCTCTTGTCTGCTTTCTTCAGCAATAAGAACACCTTGCAGTGTCTCCAAGGATGGAAGATCCTCTCTGGCAGCATAAGTCTGCACAATATTGTCATACTCATCTCTAAGTCCATTAAGTACTACTTGAACAAGTTCAGTGTTCTTAAGAGCATCACTAATACCAGCTAAATCTTGATGAAGATCCTTAACTCTCATGACATATGATGAAGCACTCTCATCTACTCTTTGATAACTTAAAAATATTTGGTTTCTAAGTGTAAGCAATCTAAAAGTATTTTTGATTTTATAGATTGTTTTTAGAGTATCCCAAGCTTCCTTGGCAGTGGTGCATGTACTGATCTCTCTTAACACTTCATTGGTAACATTCATTTTTATAAAATGAAGGGCAATTCTGGTTCTTTTGTGGAATGTTGTAGCTTCATTAGGTGCAACAAGTTCTTCTCCAGCTCCACTCACAATATCCATTACATCCTATAGAATCAACAATGATTCCATTCTGATCTTCCCTTGCATAATTGGAAGATGTTAATCTCTCACTGTGCTCTAAGAAATGTGAACCAGATGAAGACATCTTCTTGGTGAGAAATTCTAGAAATGATAAAAAATGGAGTTGAAAGGATGTTGCTTGCTATCGCAATCTAGGATCTAGCACAGATGTTGATCCACCCTATGAAATCTAGCAACAGATGTGAGAACAAATTCTCAATACAGAAAATCAATCTATCTTGAATTTGGATCTTGCTTCAGTCACAAAAGAAGAAGCACATGCAAGCAAGAAGTCTATCTCTCCCACGAGTTTCAATGTACTGATAAACTCTCTAGAAACTTACTTTCATCTCAAACACAGTAATATGTGTGAAATAAAAAGTCTAAGATCTCATAACACTCACTTCTATCCAATCCTACTTGATTGACAGCGAAAATTGATGAAAAATGGTGAAAAAGACAGATGTGTGCTCACTTTGGCATATCCCACGAGTTGAGTACCCTCTCAAACTCTCTGATTGCCTAAAACTCTTCTAAAAACAAATTAAATTGATTTAGAAACAAGAGCAACACATTCTACTCTCCAATACCTATCCAACAAGCTATAGAACATCAAATTTGGATCATTTCTTGAGAAGTCGCACTCACTAATGAGGACTGATTTCACACGTGTGAGCTCTCTGTCCATATAGATCTCCGCTGGATCAGATCAGCCTTGATTTGATCCACTTATGGTCCACAAATTGCTTGTTTCTCAGCGAGTTTGAGTCCTTCTCCAAAATCCGAATTCCTACAAGCAAAAACACTGATGATCTGATGTATACACCCTCACCTCTTCAAAGCATGAAGCTCTGATACCATGTGAAGTTTTTAGCATGTGTGAACTTCACCACACCCCCTACAGGATCTTACTGAGGTGTTGTGATTCACAAGATTGATCAAAGAATAGTATGCTTGAAAAATCTAAGGCAAGAGCACAATGGCATACATCTGATGAAAAAATCTAACTCTTCACTATGAGAAATGAATGTCAGAAATAATTCTAAGTGTTCAGTATGGGAAAAAGAGGCTACTCTCAGGTAGAGAGAGAAAATCATACATAGGAAACACGGGTAGAGAGAGAATGAGTCCAAAACACCAAAATCTCAATATTCACAATAATGGCAAAACATGCCCAACTTTCCCTACATGAGAGAGACTCGAATTCCTACAGTGGAGTTGCATGGAAAGTTCACTTAACTGAACTAATTCACCTACTAGAGATCCACATGTGTATTCGCATGCATGTATGGTGCATGTACTGCATGTCAACTCATAAAATTGCCTAGACATGTGTAGATCACAAAAACTACTTTGCATGTTACATGCACTGATTGCATGTGGCTTGCATGCATACAGTAAGACTTTACATGCTATCTAAACATCTGCATGTCATCATAATTGAATCTATCTAACTCAAATCTGAGCTACACTAGAAGGAGATGTGCCCAATTCACACTCCTTATATGTACAACATGAAATCTAGTGGAAATTATCATGGACATGACCCCAAACTCGAGATAGGAAGATAATATTTTAATAATCGTGACATCGATTCCATGCCTTATTACATCATCATCAAGTTAACACACTGTGATAAATAAAAAAATAAACTTTTTTATAACATACATATACATAAGCACAAATGATGTGTCCGTTGCTTTGTGAATTGAAAGACAAAGAATCAAGAGGCTACCTCAAGTACTAAGTTTGAAAATTCTATAGCTAAGTACATGAGCAAGTAAGCTTGTTTGTTAGAGAAACATTCTGGCAACTCGTTTGAATTGAATGTAATTTTGGCTTACTTTGTCCTACATTGTAGTATGACATTTTTTGTTGGGTAGCAAGTTTAAGACATTATTTTGTGTATTCATCACATACAATGAAGTTGTAGTGACTACAACAATAATACTTCTATATACCTATGTACAGCATGTAGTAAGGCATAACACAATTAGGGTATATGATGTGGATAGAAAATCTAAAAGATGCAATTGGTTTCTATATTTTGAGCTTATACGTTTTTTTTAGATATCATATATGTGAGGAAGAATAGTTTCTAACAAAAAAATCTTTTAACAATTTTGAAATTCTTTGCAATGCACATCATTTAGTGACGCATTGTAACCTAAATTGTTATGGAAGATTTATAACTAGAGTTTTCTTTGTGACCGATGTTCAAGGATGGAAAAAGATCCACAATAAAATCTTAATGTTAGTGAGTAAACGTTCTCTACTAACTATTGGATCTACATATATTCTATTAAATCTCTATTGATTATTATCTTTTGAATACTAGATATATTTCTCAAAAAAGTTTGACCTATCCATGTCATGGTATATTCTACAATTGAACTTGGTGCTGGGATAGTCTACTCGATTCCATGACTTACATTATCACTTCTATTCCTTTGTAGAGCATGTAATATTGTTGAAATTTCACAATTCTAGCTTGACCATTTTTGGTCACATGCATTGTAATTGGCAAGAAGGCGATGTAAATAGATGCCACACATGCCAAATCACATAGGATGCTTTCCAGAGACTTCATTTCGCATATTACATTGTGATAGCATCTTTGAAATGAGGCCAAAGTGTGCTTAGATAAGCTAAAGAAATTCTAGGAGCTACAAATAGCATGTTTTACATTGTTTTTGGATCTTGAGATCTTGACCTCATATTAGGGTGGATCCAATGACCTATTAGGCTAGACGTTAGGGTTAGGTGATGATAAGTACAGAGATTCCCTAAAACGTTCAGATCCAAGCTTGAAATGTATAAATGTATGATGGGATCTCCATCCAAATATGAAGAAAAGTCAAGTTTTGCCACTTCTATCAACATTGTCTTTTGGTGGCGAGTTTTGCTATTGGATATGAGTGTTCTTATGCATTAATTGCTTGGTTTGGAAGATAATGAACATGTTTACAGGTCTAAGAAGCTTGTTGTACTTTACTTTGGTTCATTTGATCAAATCTATGTGCCTAATGTGGAGTTAAATGCCAAATTTGCTGGTTTTGGTAACTAGTCTTGATTCTAGCTCATAGTTTGGATCTAGATCTTTGATTTATGCATCCTCCATCACTTTTAGGATTGATTGGGATTCATTTTGTTGTAAAATTTTGTCATGGTATCAGAGCCTAATCAAGAATGAGCTTTATATTTGATTTTCTCAAGCTTAGATCCTAGATTTGAGTAGTATTGGCTTTGTCCTTGCTACTAGTTGCTAATCTAGTGATTGTACTTCCAAATTTGGTTCCATTTGAGTGAAAATAGATCAAAGGGAACTTGTTTTGCTGAGTTATAGCTGTAGGAACCGAGATTGACCCATTTCCATTCAACCAAACCAAATTAGAAAGTTCTTATGAGCGAGATGGGCCAAGGTGAACAATCTGAAATAATCACTAGACCTTTTGATGAGGAGCGAAAGTACAAGTCAAGAAGGAAGTGGATTTTGATATAGAAAATCCCTTGGAGAAAGGCAAGCCTGATGCTAAAATTCCCAAGAGAGTACCTAAATGGAACTTATCAGTCACAAATGGTGCAAAGAAGGGAGATACTCCCGAATCTAATGAGCAGGGAGAGCTTAGAAGATCAAGTAGAAATTGAAAACCTCCTGCAAGATTAGAGATGAATCCAGCCCTAATTGGTTTTGTGCTCAAGGCTCAAGAACCAAAAACTTTTGATAAAGCAAAGGAGCACGAGGAGTGGCGTGAAGCTATGGAAACAGAAATGGAAGCTATATCAAAAAACAGGACTTGGAACTTGGACCTTGTGATTTTTGTTTGCTTTGATACAGTCGAAACTCTTACCTTTATTAAACAATACTACACAGGGATTTTGTACACGAATACAAGAGTGTCCATAACTCTTTGGTGGCCTCCCACAACATTACATGTCCCTTCTCTCACAAATCACAAAAGAACCTGATAGAATTTTATTCGACGATTAGAATTTGACTTCATAGGCCTTCACATGCAACCAGCCCCTCTACCTCTAAACTGAAAAGTCATTGTCATCTCACAATATATATAATCATTCATGCTGATTTCCTAGAAGAAAATATGCTATATGTATGGCATATGCACAAAATCTACTATTATGCCACTTTTTGCTAATATACGAATGTGACTATGTTAAAAATTAGCTATAAATTTCTATGGCAAGTTCAAACGTCACAATTGGTTTTCAAATGATAGTTATATCGAAAGATTTAAAGCTATTTTTAATTCTTTACTATTTTTAGTAATTTTGTTAAATAGCATTAATAAAAAAAAGCCCATGTACTCTTAAGGTTATGCCTTAAAGTTCAAGGGAGTGTCCTAAGGTTATGGGTCATGAAAACAAAAACACGTTTCAATGACGAGTAGTTCACAAGTTAAAATGTGTTACTAAGGAAAAGGAGCAAAATTGTCAGTTCAGAATTGCCAATTTGAAGTACTATGCCGATTTTCGAATTGGAATCAATGTGATGACGATGAAATTTTTTATCGAATTTGGAAACCTAGTAATCAAGCAATTTGCCTTGGTTGGAATTACGGCCGATTTCCCAATGACTATTGTTGTTCGAGGTTTGAATGACAAGGTTTAAGATGAACTCAAGTGGATTAAGACTATGGAAAACTGAAGAGCTTATACAGGCTTTTGTCATTATGAAAGGTTCTTGAAGTTGTTGGCAATCGTTGAAAGGTTGTTATGAAGCGGGTGGTTCGTGCACGGCCTTCATGTTTGGAGAGAATAAGGCAGGCAAGAGTGAAGGCATTCCTGTTTTTGGAGAGAGGAGAGTGATGAGGTTTCCTCCATCGCCGATACTCGGAAGTTCAGTATCAGCCGAGTGGGGAGATTATATTCTTCTTTTATAGTTAAGATGATCGTTGTGCCGAAAGTACTATGCTGAAAATTTGAACAAGCTATTCATGACGACAATGTGCTGAGCCGATGAATGCAAGAAAGAAGCTGTTATGTGAATAAATCTTGGTGATTTTGCTGATCTGGAAGATTCGAAGAAAGCACATTCCCCAAATCCATACAGGACACCGATGGGGAGAAACAGCCTTCCTGTTCTGAAGCACGGCCATCATTGCTGCCTGCGTGAAGCATACCTACTGTCCCATGAAGTTACTACTCTCTCTCTCTCTGCGTGAGAAATCTGACTCTGAAGGGTCTCCACCTGCCTTGCTACTGGTGAATGCATTCTCTTGGTTCTAATCATCCAATGTGCGCTCAGCTAGCGACTGAAGTGATTGATAATCTGCATACCCTGTGGTAATTTTCATTGTTTATCTCTGTTTTTACTAAATGTCTTAATTCACTTCATGATAGATATAAAAAATGAGTAAATGTTATTATGTGTATTATTGAAATGGCTATGAATAGAGTAATATATATATATATATATATATATATATATATATATATATATATAGAAACATTTATTTATCATGACTGTTTAACACAGTAAAAATATGACTATATGCTTTATGGTCTGCAGTAAAACTTATATTTTTACAGTCTGTAATAATTTACAGATTTATAGTCTGTAATAAATAGTACAGTCAATAAAGGAAAATGTTAGATTTTGTTTCAATAACAAAATATTCTATATGCTTAACACATTATTACAGATTTATAGTCTGCAGTAAATAGTACAGTCAATAAAGGAAAATGTTAGATTTTGTTTCAATAACAAAATATTCTATATGCTTAACATAGAATTGAGAACCTTGAGCGGTTCACCATGGTTCTCAGAACCGTACAGTGAACCGTACGGTTCTCAGACATTTTAAGGGTGAACCGTGGTGAACCCTACAATCGTTAATTAATTAATTATTTATTTTTAAAAGTTCCCACACCCCAAAACAACCTAAAAAAATGCCAAAAAAAGACCAGAAAAAGCCAAAAAAACTAGAATTAAATAGGGAGTTTATTTATTTCTTTGGGGAGGACCATAGCATTTAATTAATTAATTAATCAGTGGCATTTTTTATCTTTTAGCTCGAGGCCTTGCCCAACCTAGTCAAAGTCTATATCACACTCTTGTTTTGCTTGTGGATAAAAAAGACAGTACAAATCGTCTTTGTATTGATTATGGTGCTCTTAGTCGTCTTACTATTTGAAATAAATATCCTATTCCCGACATAGATGACCTATTTGACCACCTGGATACAGCTTCTATCTTTCTAAAGTTGATCTTTGTAGAGGTTATCATTAGATTTGTATTCACCTAGGTGACATGTAGAAGATTGATTTTTGTACATTTTTGGTTATAAGAATTTTGTGTTTTAGCTTTTGACATTTTTATTGGGCATGCTACTTTCCAAAACATCATGAGTAAAATCTTTTGATTTCTCATTGATGTTTGCATGCTACTTTATTTTGATAAATTCTAGTTTTTAGTCACAACTGTTAGTCTCATATTCTTCATTTATCCTTGGTTTTTGAACTCTTATGATCACACTTGCTTTATGCCAAACAATCCAAGTCTTCTTTTTGTTTCTAAAAACAAATGTCTTTTAGATCTAGGAATTGCTTATCAATTTTTTGGTTTTTTGGCTTTTGCTCAATTTATATGTGTGAAACGTTCCAAATTTGCTGCCACCACGTCCATGAGGTTCAAATGTTTCTCAATCTTGCTACACATTTTCATAAGTCTATTCTTGACATGTGTTGTTATAAAAGAAATCTATTTTTCGTTGAACAATTATTTATCAAGAGTCATTCAATAACGTCCTGTGTTAGCTCTACCAAATTTTGATCATAAGTAATTTGTTGAGATTGACGCCAGTGTTGTTGGTGTTGGTGCTATTCTTTGTCACCCTGTTGGGGTATCATTTATGTTTTATGAAACATGCTATTCTATGCATGAAACAAAATTGCATGCTCTTGTCTATGCTTTGAAAAACTGGCACCATTGCTTTAGACATGTCTCTTTCGACCTTCATCTTAATCAACGGTCTCTTCAATAATTGCGTTCTCAGAAGACACTTAGGGATTGATAGTTTGTTGGATGTAGTTTTAGTAAACATTTCCTTATGATCTTCATTATCGTTGTGGAAAAAATAATGCCGATGCATATGCTATATCCCATTTCTTGGCCTATGTACATGCACTTACAATTATTCATCCCACTTCATTGATGCACTTGCTAATGCTTATCCTACATGTCTTGACTTTCAATTTATTTATGCCACAACCAAGCCTCCTTCGAGCATTACTCATCTGATTTATACTCTTGTCCAATGTTTCATGGGGTCATTTCGTACGCGTTTCAAAATGTGTTTTGTTAATCTAGATTCATTCATGTTGTTGCATATTTACTTGCATTTAACAATTTTGATATCTTGACATTCTACTTTCTCTTTCAATATCATATTCGTGACTAAGAATAGTTTCTAACAAAACATCTTTCACCAATATTTAGATCCTTTGCAATGCACATCATAGTGAGGAATTATGACATAAATTGCCATGCAAGATTAATAAGTCAAATTTTTTTTGCGAATGAAATTTGAGGATGGACAAAAAATCCACACTACAATTGTGATGTTAGTGAGCATAAATTTTCTACTAAGTATTGGAACTACTTTTTTTACCATTGTTCTTGATTATTCTCTACGAGATGGTGAATATATTTCTCAAACAAGCTCGACCTATGTATGTCATGCAATATTCATATAGTTCTCAAACAAGCAAGACCTATCCATGTCATACTATATTTGCAATTGTACTTGGTATTGGGGTAGTCTACTCGATTCCATGCCTTATTACATTATCATCAAGTTAACACATTCTAATAAATAAAAAAATAACTTTTCTTATAACATACATATACATAAGCAAAAATGATGTGTCCGTTGCTTTGTGAATTGAAAGACAAAGAATCAAGAGGCTACCTCAAGTACCAAGTTTGAAAATTCTATAGCTAAGTACATGAGCAAGTAAGCTTGTTTGTTAGAGAAACATTTTGGCAACTCGGGTGAATTGAATGTAATTTTTGCTACTTTGTCCTACATTGAGTATGACATTTTTGGTTGGGTTTATTATTTTGTGCATTCATCACATACAAGGAAGTGGTAGTGACTACAACAATAATACTTCTATATATCTATGTACAGAATGTAGTAAGGCATAACACAATTAGGGTATATGATGTGGATAGAAAATCTAAAAGATGCAACTGGATTTTATATTTTGAGATTATACGTTTCTTTTAGATATCATATTTGTGAGCAAGAATAGTTTCTAACCAAAAAATCTTTTAACAATTTTGAAATTCTTTGCAATGCACATCATTTTGTGACACATTGTAACCTAAATTGTTATGGAATATTTATAAGTAAAATTTTCTTTGTGACCGATGTTCGAGGATGGAAAAAGATCTACAATAAAATTATAATGTTAGTGAGTAAACGTCCTCTACTAACTATTGGATCTACTTATTTTTTAGTAAATCTCTATTGATTATTATCTTTTGAATACTAGATATATTTCTCAAACAAGTTAGACCTATCCATGTCATGCTATATTCTACAATTGAACTTGGTACTGGGATAGTCTACTCGATTCCATGAATTACATTATCAGCAAGCTAACATTAACATTCTAATAGGAAAATACAAAACATCATCATTTGGAAATGATATTAATAAATTCCAATTTGATCATATTTTCTAATGTTTTTATAACATTCACCTAAAGCCGAAAGATGTTTTGGTTGCTTTGTGAATTGCAAGACAAACAATCAAGAGGCTAACTCAAGTACCAAGTTTGATAATTGTATTGCAAAGTGCATGAGCAAGTGAAGCTTGTTTGCTATAGAAACATTCTAGTGCGTCCACTAAATTCAATCTAATTCTTGGCTGACACTCATGTGTGGAAAAAGTACAAAAAGGACCAAGAGTGGATCCTAATCTAATTCTCAAGAGAAATTGGTTGTCAGATTACTTGATCTATTAATCTACTTCAGATTAAGATCAATCTAGATCAATTCTAGACACAAAATTCTAACAAGAACAATCATTAATTGAAGGTAAGTGTACTTTCTGGTTTCACACGTGTGAAACATTGTCTGAGTATGGACTCCAACCTGAAAATCAAGTACACATTGATAGAACCTCAAAACAATCAAAACAAATGTAGACAAATGGAGAGAATCACTCAAAATTGCTTCCAAAACCAAGATTGGTGTCTCACAATGATTATGGCCAAATGTGGTTCTATATATACAATAAGTGAGAGCTCGTGGTACTAATCATCCCATTGATCCCACATGTGTGAAGGTGCTTTGTCATATGATGATTCACCATGCAAAATTGACACTTGGACAAAACCTTCTATTTTGAGCACTTTTGGTCCATTTTCCTTCTATATGGAGATCTACTTGGAAATCTTCTAGAAGTCAAAATTTTCCTACTTCAGCTTATTCCACACGTGTGAGCCGTCCTGTACACATGTGATATGACACCTAACCAAAGGATGTGGCTCATGCAATCAATAGATTGATGCCATGTGTCATATGTCTAGAAAACTAGTTTTTGGCCTTTTTAGCCACTAGAACTTGAATTAAATCATATGTACAACCTATATGATTATGGTACATGAAAAGTACACTATTTTCACACGTGGAAATTGGCTCCACACATGTGTGTTTATCTATATACAAGTTTTTTGGCCTCTACCAAGCTTATTTTTGCATTTTTCACACTCCTCCTCAAAAATCTACCTTGGTAAATCTAGCTTGATGGAAAAGATGATGATCTTGAACTTGACTGCATGGGCTGAATTGGTCTTTGCTGGTTCAAAAGGTGTGAAGATCAGCCAATGAGCTTGATGATGATCTGAAATCACCATATCCATGATAGTGCTTCTTTGATGTTGATATCTTTGATGAGCTTGAGAGCTTTGCACCATCTGAGCACCTCCAAAATTGATCCCTTCGAAATTTTACGTAGATGCTTGACCTTGAGGCTTGCTCCTTCTTCATGTGCATGCACCTCCATGAGAAAATAAAGTCTTCTTCTTAATTTATTAGGATCACAAAGATCTAACATCATGCTACCATGATCTAGCTCATCCAAATTGGCAAGACTATGCATGCTATAATAACAAAGTGTTTGCATTACATCTTCATGCTTGTTTACCATGCTAAGCTCAGATCCAATGAGGCTAAATACTTCATTATGGAGATAAGTGTCTTTAGAAGATGACTCACTTACTCTCATAAAGAGTTTACAATTTGCCTCAATACAAATTTTCAAACTATGAGTGAACAAATTACTTTTGCTCTTACATGACTCAAGAGCATACATTTGATGAAATAGCCATTTGCTTTATAATTGATTTAAAATCAATTTCAACCTTTTAAGAACATCGTCTACGTTCTCAAGGGAGACTTCATACTCAACTACTATGGCTTTACTCCAATTTTGAGATGCAACGATCTCACTAAAGCAAATTGATTTATCAAATGACATAAGAGAAGTAAGTATGAGATGTATACCACATGAGATATGCTCCTCTTTCCCTTGAAATGTGAGCCACATGGATTCAACCATATTTCTTGAGCTTATTTTTGGAATCACAATTTGAGAAGGTCTCTCCTCCTCAATCCTTGGCACACTTGAACCTTGAGAAGGATTCTCCTCCTCAATCCTTGGCACTTTTGAACCTTGAGATGACTCCTTAAGATCCTCTTCATGGTGCTCCTTTTTGATGGAAATCCGAGACTTCCATGTCTCATAATGATCACAACAAGTATGATTATTCAATATGCACTTCCTATGATTATCAAGATTACTTATGCTAGAACCATAAGTCCAAAAATCACCACAACTTGGCATGATTTTTTCAATATTGAGATCAAAAGGTATTTCCATCTCAATAAGGCTAACTACTTGCTTATGGCATTGATTCCATGCCTTATTACATCATCATCAAGTTAACACACTGTGATAAATAAAAAAATAACCTTTTTTATAACATACATATACATAAGCACAAATGATGTGTCCGTTGCTTTGTGAATTGAAAGACAAAGAATCAAGAGGCTACCTCAAGTACCAAGTTTGAAAATTCTATAGCTAAGTACATGAGCAAGTAAGCTTGTTTGTTAGAGAAACATTCTGGCAACTCGTTTGAATTGAATGTAATTTTGGCTTACTTTGTCCTACATTGTAGTATGACATTTTTTGTTGGGTAGCAAGTTTAAGACATTATTTTGTGTATTCATCACATACAAGGAAGTTGTAGTGACTACAACAATAATACTTCTATATACCTACGTACAGCATGTAGTAAGGCATAACACAATTAGGGTATATGATGTGGATAGAAAATCTAAAAGATGAATTGGTTTTTATATTTTGAGCTTATACGTTTTTTTTAGATATCATATATGTGAGGAAGAATAGTTTCTAACAAAAAAAGCTTTTAACAATTTTGAAATTCTTTGCAATGCACATCATTTAGTGACGCATTGTAACCTAAATTGTTATGGAAGATTTATAACTAGAGTTTTCTTTGTGACCGATGTTCGAGGATAGAAAAAGATCCACAATAAAATCTTAATGTTAGTGAGTAAACGTTCTCTACTAACTATTGGATCTACATATATTTTATTAAATCTCTATTGATTATTATCTTTTGAATACTAGATATATTTCTCAAACAAGTTTGACCTATCCATGTCATTGTATATTCTACAATTGAACTTGGTGCTAGGATAGTCTACTCGATTCCATGACTTACATTATCACTTCTATTCCTTTGTAGAGCATGTAATATTGTTGAAATTTCACAATTCTAGCTTGACCATTTTTGGTCACATGCATTGTAATTGGCAAGAAGGCGATGTAAATAGATGCCACACGTGCCAAATCACATAGGATGCTTTCCAGAGACTTCATTCCGCATATTACATTGTGATAGCATCTTTGAAATGAGGCCAAAGTGTGCTTAGATAAGCTAAAGAAATTCTAGGAGCTACAAATAGCATGTTTCACATTGTTTTTGGATCTTGAGATCTTGACCCCATATTAGGGTGGATCCAATTACCTATTAGGCTAGACGTTAGGGTTAGGTGATGATAAGTACAGAGATTCCCTAAAATGTTCAGATCCAAGCTTGAAATGTATAAATGTATGATGGGATCTCCATCCAAATATGAAAAAAAGTCAAGTTTTTCCACTTCTATCAACATTGTCTTTTGGTGGCGAGTTTTGCTATTGGATATGAGTGTTCTTATGCATTAATTGCTTGGTTTGGAAGATAATGAACATGTTTACAGGTCTAAGAAGCTTGTTGTACTTTACTTTGGTTCATTTGATCAAATCTATGTGCCTAATGTGGAGTTAAATGCCAAATTTGCTAGTTTTGGTAACTAGTCTTGATTCTAGCTCATAGTTTGGATCTAGATCTTTGATTTGTGCATCCTCCATCACTTTTAGGATTGATTGGGATTCATTTTGTTGTAAAATTTTGTCATGGTATAAGAGCCTAATCAAGAATGAGCTTTAGATTTGATTTTCTCAAGCTTAGATCCTAGATTTGAGTAGTATTGGCTTTGTCCTTGCTACTAGTTGCTAATCTAGTGATTGTACTTTCAAATTTGGTTCCATTTGAGTGAAAATAGATCAAAGGGAACTTGTTTTGTTGAGTTATAGCTGTAGGAACCGAGATTGATCCATTTCCATTCAACCAAACCAAATTAGAAAGTTCTTATGAGCGAGATGGGCCAAGGTGAACAATCTGAAATAATCACTGGACCTTTTGATGAGGAGTGAAAGTACAGGTCAAGAAGGAAGTGGATTCTGATATAGAAAATCCCTTGGAGAAAGGCAAGCCTGATGCTAAAATTCCCAAGAGAGTACCTAAATGGAACTTATCAGTCATAGATGGTGCAAAGAAGGGAGATACTCCCGAATCTAGTGAGCAGGGAGAGCTTAGAAGATCAAGTAGAAATTGAAAACCTCCTGCAAGATTAGAGATGAATCTAGCCCTAATTGGTTTTGTGCTCAAGGCTCAAGGACCAAAAACTTTTGATAAAGCAAAGGAGCACGAGGAGTGGCGTGAAGCTATGGAAACAAAAATGGAAGCTATATCAAAAAACAGGACTTGGAACTTGGTTGAGCTACCTAATGGTAAGACGCCTATCACTTGCAAATGGATATACAAGATCAAATATGGAGCTGATGGGCAACTCAACAAATACAAAGCACGGTTGGTTGCGTGAGGATTTGAGCAGAAGGAAGGTATTAATTTTGAGGAAACCTTCGCACCCGTAGCTAAGATAGTAACTATACATTCTGTCATTGCTATTTCTGCTTTCTATGGTTGGAAGATCCAACAAATGGATGTTAAATCTGCTTTTCTTAATGGAGTGCTAGATGAAGAGGTGTATCTTGTACAACCTCAAGGATTTATTGAACCAGGGAGAGAGCACGTTGCTTGTAAGCTCAACAAAGCTATTTATAGATTGAAGCAAGCACCACGGATGTGGCACTCTTGCATTGATGAACACTTTAAGCGAAGGGGAATGGTAAAGAGTGATGTTGATCCTAATCTTTACATTCTAAGGCAAGATTCAGATATAGTGTTCATTGTGCTGTACGTGGATGATCTGATTATTACAGAAAGTAATGAGAGCTTAATTGATGAAATCAAATCAGATCTTTCCAATGATCTAGGATTGATGCATTATTGTCTTGGCATTGAAGTATGGCAAAAGGAAAATGTGGTCTTTCTTACACAAAGCAAATATGCACGAGATTTACTTTATAAGTTCAATATGTAGGATTGTAAGCCTTTGAGTACACCTATGGATGTCAACACGAAGCAAACTGCATATGATGAATCTGAGAAAGTGGATGCTTATTTGTATAGACAGTTGGCGGGTAGTTTGATTTATTTGACACACACATGACCTGATATTTCTTATGTTGTTGGTGTTGTTAGTCAATTTATGCAAGATCCTAGTCAAACACACTGGAAGTCTACTGAATGTATTCTCAGATACATTCGAGGGACATTGAATATTGGTTTGAAGTATGATCAGCCTGAAGTGCCAATATTGATAGGATATACAGATGCTGATTGGGCAGGTAATATTGATGACAGAAGGTCTACCAATGGCCATACATTCAGTTATGGTACAGTTGCAGTTTCATGGAGCAGCAAAAAGCAACCTACAATAGCCTTATTCTCAACGGAAGCTGAATATCGAGCACTCAGCAATGCTGCACAAGAAGCGGTATGGTTATGAAGATTACTTGTGGATTTAGGTCAACCATAGGTGGATGCAACTACTATATCTCGCGACAATCAAAGCTGCATTCACCTTGCCAAAAATCCAGTTTTACATGCTCGAACCAAGCACATTGAAATACATTATCATTTTGTTCGAGAGAAAAATTTTTATGGAGCCATTGATCTTGTTTTTTGTAAATCTGAAGATCAAGTGGCAAATATTTTTACTAAGTCATTAGGTAGATGTAAATTTGAAAATTTTCGTACTCTACTAGGAATAGAAGAATGTAATTTTATCATTGAGGGAAAGTGTTAGAAATCAATGATAAACTTCATTGTTACACATCTTAATTATTGTTTACGATGTACTTTATTACTAGCTGTAGCTAGTCATTGGCTAGTCTAGTAGTCTACTCCTAGGTTCTCCCTCTCTATCAGGGTTTAGGATTTATATGTACATTTTACATTCAGTATGCAGTGGTGTGATAGAGTGATATTCCGTGTTCTTCTTTCATCTCCCTACTTGGTGATTGTTTATGGTGAATGCTTGATGTTGCATTTCTGATTGTTGACATCCATTCATGCTGCATATTTACTAACGTTGTCACGCAGTCTGCATATTTACATGCAAATTCTCACAGACGAAGAAAAGGCGAAAGAATTGCAATACCGTGTTTCTACACAATTTAAGGTGACAGACGAAAAGGGGACATTATCTTACCAAATGCCAAAAGTGCCCTAAAAGCTAAGACACCTTGTAAATCTTATCCTAAGGCCATTCGTAAGAGTGATGCACTTTTTGCATCATCACCAATGTTCACTTCAGCACTGGCTGATGTCGGAACCTTTTTCACGCTCACCCCATGCAGTTGCGCTCACCCCATGCAGTTGTGCTAACGGATTGGACAACGATTGTAGCCACCCACGATCTCCTACTGACAACACATCCACTCTGTACTTTCACATCTACACACCTGTAATATTATGTAACATATATATATTGGACACCATTCGTGTAAGAGATGATGAAGAGAGCAGAAGAAGACGACATAAACAAAGTGGATGCCCTGAGCATTGATTCCTCACTTTGTCAGAATTAAGGTTTAATTTCTTTTTACATATTGAAATAAGCTTTGTAGGGCACGCAATTTCGTCCGCTACTGTATTGTGCTCTACTGCATTATTGACATGTATACATGATATACTTAATTTGATACAGTTCATTTTTCTGCGTTCAGATCTATGTTAATATTGCTATGTTTATCTTTCATTCTGTCTGACCTTTCTAGTTGTTCTTACTGGTAGTAGACGATTAACATTTAGTCTTGTCTTTCGTGAATCATTCGCGACTAATTATCAGTCGAGCACAGTCTAGCTCTTTGCAAACCATTCGCGACATATAATTTGTCTTGCTATTCGCAACAAATTATTCTTCTGGTGCTTCATCTATTAATGTTTGGCTAGTAATCTGAAATGACCATGATTTCTATCACTAAAGTTCTGTCATTCTGATAGGCGTGGTCATGCTTACGGAGAGAGTCGTATAGTTCATTCCGCTGCACACGAACATTTTCTGTTCGAGTTTGTTTCTCATTCAAATTCGTTTCTCGTTCGTGTTCGTCATTAATTCCCCCCCTCTCTCTCCAACAGGCAGAATGGCAATGACATCAAGCTATGTCAACACAAGTATAGTCGTGAGATTCTAGAGAGATTCCACATGATAGAGTGCAAACCTTCCATCACTCCATGCGAAGCTAGTAAGAAGTTATCTCATGTTGATGATAGTGGTCAAGTTGAAGCTACACTAACTAGTTGGAAGTCTGATTCATCTCATGACTATTCGTCCTGATATTTGCTATGTTGTGAGCTTGATTAGTCAATTCATGTCATCACCTACATTGGATCATTGGAAAGCAACGAAAAAGATCTTGTACGTGAAGGGCACACCCAACCTTGGCTTGGTTTATAGAAAGCATGACATTTTACCTCGATTGCAAGATTATGTTGACACTGATTGGGCATGCAATATAGATGATAGAGAGTCAATTACAGGGTATGCTTTTAACTTTGAAAATGGCTGTTTTTCATGGTCTAGTAAGAAGTAGGACACCATTCTCTTTCACTGACAGAAGCTGAGTATAAAGCATTAAGTTCTGCTACTCAAGAAGCTGTTTGGCTGCGTAGATTGTTGAGTGAGATTGGTATGAAGCAAATACACCCTATTATTATCTTCTGTAATAGGCAAATCAAAATATAGTTGGCTAAAAATCTAGTCTTTCATGCAAGAACTAAACACATTGAAGTAAAATATCACTTTGTGCGTGAAAAGCTACAATCTAAAGATATTAGTATTATGCATTGCTCTACGATCTTGCCACTTGTTGATGTATTCACAAAAGCTCTAAGTAAGGATAAATTTGAGACTTTTAGAGCTAAGCTTGGCATAGATACAATTATGTAAAATATGTTTTTTTTGAAGTACTTGTTGATACTATCATGGAGGTATGTTCCATGAATAGCATAGATCATAGACCAATTGAGACGTTGATTATTGAGGGAGAGAGTTAAACTAGCAATAATCAATGCGTAATTTGTTTTACGGCTACTTTCTAAGTTTGGCAGTGACGCGTTTTGCCTAGCTCTAGAACTATCGGGCCGATTCTTTTACGAGCCCATATTGAGTACATAAGTTGCTTCTCTTTGTACTTGTGAGTTAATGTGCATATAATTGTTGAAGAGCAATTCTGTTGTGTCTTGTCTTGAAGTACTTGATGGTGTGTTGTGGTAATTGAATCGATCGGTCTTGTATCGTTTGTCAACTGATTTTTTTAGATTTATATACACTAAATGTAAAATTGTGTAATGATAAATAGATGGACAAAGTAATTTTTCTACACTAAAACTATGGATGTCATAGAACGATAAAGCTCTCGGCATCAATAGCATCACTATTTCACTTATTGTGGCATGTTCGTCTTTCCGTTTGAACTGTAATAATATTAACAGCAAATAAAAATATCTCACTTACTGCACACTAAATCATCTTGATTGGATGCATGTTGTATACAGTTGTCTTTTGCACCACATTATTCCATTACCAGCCCAGACAAGCCTTCATAAAGATAACTTGAACAATCCTTTGACACGTTATCAATCACGCACAGAAAAAAAATACATCAACAAATCAATACAATTTCAACAAGTACGTATGTGAACAACACACAGAGGAGATTATTTTCATGTTTATTAATCTTGTGGTGCACCCCAAGCTTTACAGTCAATCCTCAAAACCTTGTGATTTTTGTTTGCTTTGATACAGTCGAAACTCTTACCTTTATTAAACAATACTACACAGGGATTTTGTACAGTGACACATTGTAACCTAAATTGTTATGGAAGATTTACAAGTAGAATTTTCTTTGTGAATGATGTTCGAGGATGGAAAAAGATCCACAGTAAAATTATAATGTTAGTGAGTAAAAATAACTTTTCTTATAACATACATATACATAAGCAAAAATGATGTGTCTGTTGCTTTGTGAATTGAAAGACAAAGAATCAAGAGGCTACCTCAAGTACCAAGTTTGAAAATTCTATAGCTAAGTACATGAGCAAGTAAGCTTGTTTGTTAGAGAAACATTCTGGTAACTCGTGTGAATTGAATGTAATTTTGGCTACTTTGTCCTACATTGTAGTATGACATTTCTGGTTGAGTAGCAAGTTTAAGACATTATTTTGTGCATTCATCACATACAAGGAAGTGGTAGTGACTACAACAATAATACTTCTATATACCTATGTACAGCATGTAGTAAGGCATAACACAATTAGGATATATGATGTGGATAGAAAATCTAAAAGATGCAATTGGTTTTTATATTTTGAGATTATACGTTTCTTTTAGATATCATATTTGTGAGCAAGAATAGTTTCTAACAAAAAAATCTTTTAACAATTTTGAAATTCTTTGCAATGCACATCATTTAGTGACACATTGTAACCTAAATTGTTATGGAAGATTTATAAGTAAAATTTTCTTTGTGACAGATGTTCGAGGATGGAAAAAGATCTACAATAAAATTATAATGTTAGTGAGTAAACGTCCTCTACTAACTATTGGATCTACTTATTTTTTAGTAAATATCTATTGATTATTATCTTTTGAATACTAGATATATTCCTCAAACAAGTTAGACCTATCCATGTCGTGCTATATTCTACAATTGAACTTGGTGCTGGGATAGTCTACTCAATTCCATGACTTACATTATCAGCAAGCTAACATTAACATTCTAATAGGTAAATACAAAACATCATCATTTGGAAATGATATTAATAAATTCCAATTTGATCATATTTTCTAATGTTTGTTATAACATTCACCTAAAGACGAAAGATGTTTTGGTTGCTTCGTGAATTGCAAGACAAAGAATCAAGAGGCTACCTCAAGTACCAAGTTTGATAATTGTATTGCAAAGTGCATGAGCAAGTGAAGCTTGTTTGCTACAGAAACATTCTAGTGCGTTCACTAAATTCAATCTAATTCTTGGCTGACACTCATGTGTGGAAAAAGTACAAAAAGGACCAAGAGTGGATCCTATTCTGATCCTCAAGAGAAATTGGTTGTCAGATTACTTGATCTATCAATCTACTTCAGATTAAGATCAATCTAGATCAATTCTAGACACAAAATTCTAACAAGAACAATCATTAATTGAATGTAAGTGTACTTTCTGGTTTCACACGTGTGAAACATTGTCTGAGTACGGACTCCAACCTGAAAATCTGTTGATATAAAACTGACAAAATCATCGTCATTAATAAGTATATGTCAGACAGAGCTTCCCGACTCGAAAGATATCGAAAGATTCGAGAAGATTTTTTTCAGAAATTTATCTGGAAGTTCTGATAGAGCTGAAACTTATTCGGATTTGTTAAAACCAGTTGCCAAACTAAAACCGAATATGGAAGGCCCTGCACCCCGACTTTCTTCAATTTCGAAGATCAGATACGATTATTTCAAAGGAACAACCTCAGATGATGCGGACAGTTATGTTTCGCAGTTCGAATCAATTGCGAACGCGAATAATGAAGGTTCGGAGGCGGACAAACTGAGGATTTTTCCTGGTCTTCTCAGAAAACAAGCACGCATATGGTACAGCCAAGTCGAACCAGGACGAGTGGCTACCTGGTTGCTGCTGAAAGATGCGTTTCTACACCAATTCAGAGAAATTGGTTATTCATCCAGAGTACTCGGCAGACTCAACAACATAGAGAAGAAGAGTCGAGAATCTCTGAGAAGGTATACTCGTAAGGTCAAGAATCTTATTGGAAAACTAACTGGAGTATACCCCATTGCGATGCAGATTGAATGGTTTCTGTCAGGTTTACCACCGAGTATAAATCGATACTGCAGACAAGGTGATACGACTACCTTAGCAGCAGTCATTGCAAGTGCTGAAAACTATGAGACTTCTAAGCTTGCTCAGAAGAGAAAATCAACTAGACGAAGTCGAAAGTCTAAGCATGTTTCCAGTGGCAGTGAAGAGGATTCGAAGTCTGAATCCAGTTCCAGTTCCTCCAGTTCAGAATCCGAATTACACGACTCATCCGACTCTGAGACTGATGAGAGAGAACGAAGTAGTAAACGAAAACCCAAACGAAAGGACGATAAAAATTCGGAGATGAAGCCAACAACATCAAAGGTCGAAAAGATTTGGAGGAGAGATCTTGCAGATATTAACAAAAAATTCAACGATCTAAAAGTTCAGATTTCAGAGGTTGCTGACAAGAAATATCCTGATTGTCCCCAACCACAGAGGCCAAGACCTAAATACCAGTATGTAGCGACACCTGCTGCAATGGTAGACTCGAAAGGAAAAGTTTCGGCAGATGCGGTTATACAAAAAATTGATCTTGTGGAAAACCAATCAACGAGGACAACTGACCAATCTTGGCCAAGTGATATGGAAACAATATTCAAAGTAAATACGAGGAGTTCTTCGAAAGATGACTCGAAAACCAACTCGAAAGGTTCATCGAAGAAACGCAGAAAATCATCTAAGAAGAAGGGAACGAATAAATCCCTAACAAAAGAAGATATTAAAGATGATCCCGACTATGATCGAAATGCTAAAAATTTGTTTTCAAAAGATATATCTGCAGAAGCGAAAGAAATAATTGAAGAAGAACTACAAAGAGCAGCTACAGAAAGGAAAGTCACATTCGAAGAAGGGAACGAATCAATTCATAAAACCAAACTGTCGGAAGCCATGATTGACAAGCCGATATCGAAGACGAAAGATTACGATATCGTAACTGATATTGGTTCTCTTCTTCCAAATATCACATTCGAACAATTGTTGGCAGACAATACTTACTATCGCAGGCAGTTAAAAGGACTTTCTACTCCAAAGAAGAAGAAAAGAAATCCCTTGCCAGAATTAGGAGTATTATCTATTGATTTGGGAGATCTTGGCGCACCGAAAATCGACATTACTATTGAGGGATGCTTAATCGAACATATGCCGATTGATTCAGGTTCGAGCGTCAATATTATTACTGAAGAAACTGCTCACGCTCTGGGTTTGACAGATATTCGACCAACCAACCGAAATATCAAGTTGGCAGACTCAACACGACGAAAGCCTGTCGGAGAGCTGGAGAACGTTACTGTGTATATACAAGCCAAGCCTTTTACCATGAATTTTATTGTTATCAAACCAATGGGTTTGCCTTCTTACTCTGTGCTAATCGGAAGGCCGTGGCTGTATCAGTCAAATGCTAGTGTTCATTGGAAGTCTAGGGAATTAAGATTTCAAACTGGCGAGACCAATAATCGTGGAAAACCAGCAGAGGAGATCATTACCTGGAATAAAGATAGATACGAAGGCGAAACTCCTATGACCGACACTAGCTATACTTCGGAAAATTCTTCTTATGCACTAAATATCTTCTCTAATGTTTCAGATGTCGAAGTTAAATTTTTCGAATGCTATGAGAATGATAACGAATCAGATAATGCAGAAGAATTCATCGATGTTTGCAACACAGAACTAGATGAACTAGTTATTACTGAAGACGAATCAACAGATTCGTACGAATCGGACGACTCGCACGAATCAGACGAAGAAATTGAAAATAAGAATCAGTCTGTCGACACGAACATATCTATGGAGACAGCAATGCGCGAAATTCATGGATATTCAAAGTCTAGTATGACAGAAGGTATGATTTTACCTGATTCAACAGAGCAAATTGAACTTGCACCGGGCAGATGTGTCCATGTTGCAAAGTCCTTGGGAGAAACTGAGTTATCTAAATACACTGAATTGCTTAAAGAGTATCAGGACGTCTTTGCATGGTCGCTTGATGACTTAAAAGGAATTCCTACCGAATATGGTGAACATCGAATTGATGTAAAGGAGAACGCTATTCCTGTTCGTCAGAGACAGTATCGACTTAATCCAAAGTACTCTTTAATGGTAAAAGACGAACTCAACAAATATCTAAAAGCAGGAATTATTTATCCTGTCTTAAGTAACGAATGGGTGTCACCTATTGTGGTAGTACCAAAGAAGAAGACTGGCAAGATTCGTATATTCCAGGACTTTCGAAAGCTCAATGCAGCTACACAGAAAGATCATCATCCGTTACCATTCACTGATTCTATTCTGGATCAGGTAGCTGGACAAGAACGATATAGTTTCTGTGATGGTTTTTCAGGCTATAATCAAGTTAGAATGCGGAAGGAGGATAAAGCGAAAACCACATTCACCACCGATTGGGGCACTTATGCCTACAATAGAATGCCCTTTGGTCTCTGTAATGCGCCGGCGACTTTTCAACGAATTATGATGCTGATTTTTGCCGCGTTTTTACGATTTTTTCTCGAAATATTTATTGACGACTTCTGTGTATACAGCGATAGCAAATCTCATATCCAGAAACTGAAGCTAACCTTACACAAGTGTCGAGACACTTGTCTGTCACTCCATCCCGAAAAATGTTTCTTCGGAATGAGAGAAGGCATTCTTCTAGGACACAGAATATCCAATCGAGGGATCGAGGTCGACAAAGATAAAATCGAAGTAATACGGAATTTGCTTATACCAACAAATCTTCGCGAACTTCAAGCCTTTTTGGGACATGTCGGTTATTATCGAAGGTTTATCCAGAATCATGCCTCAATATCTGCAGCACTTACTCAATTATTAAAGAAGGAAGTGGTGTATCTTTGGACAGAAGAACACCAAAAAGCTTTCGAAAATCTCAAACAGAAACTGATCAATGCACCGATCTTAAGACCACCTAATTGGTCAATTATATTTCATTGTTATGTGGATGTGTCAGCATTCGCTATTGGTGTATGTCTAAGCCAGAAGGACGAACGGAAGAAAGACTATCCAATATATTATGCTAGTCGACAACTCAGTTCTTCGGAGAAGAATTATTCGGCGACAGAACGAGAAGCACTTGGAATGATATTTACAGTTAAGAAATTTCGGCATTATTTGCTGGGGTATGCTTTTATTTTCCATGTGGATCACTATGCTCTGAAATATCTAGTAAACAAACCAGATTTATCAGGACGAATAGCTCACTGGGTTCTGTTATTACAAGAATTCACTTATACAGTTGAACTTCGCCAAGGGAAATACCATACCAATGCGGATTACCTTTCACGAATAAGCACTGGAAAAATTGAAAACCCATTGAATGACGATTTCCCAGATGAAAATTTGTTCGAGTTATCTTCATCGAATTCTTTTTATTATGATATTATTGATTATCTCAAAGATCAGATATATCCTGATGGATATGACTTGGAGAAGAAAACAGTGTTTCAATACAAAGTTGCACCATATACAATTATCAATAATATCCTGTATAAACTTGGTGCTGATAATCAATTAAGAAGGTGTCTTGAAGCTGAACAAATTTCGAGAGTCATCCAAGCCTTACATTCGGAAGATGCCGGAGGTCACTTTGCCCTCAAAAACACTGTTAAAAAGATATTAAATGCCAAGTATTGGTGGCCTACTATGTTTAAAGATGTCTCTATCTATATTCGATCTTGTGATCCATGCCAAAGGTCTGGTAAACCAACTAAAGCAATGAATTGGCCATTGACACCAATTTTACCGCTCGCACCATTCGAAAAATGGGGGATCGACTTTGTCGGGCCAATCAAACCAGTAACCCGACACACCAAGTGTCGATATATCTTGGTAGCAACGGATTATGCGACAAAGAATGTGGAAGCTGAAGGAACGAAACGAAACGACTCGAAGACTGTCGCAGCTTTTCTTTTCAAATCTATTATTACACGATATGGTTGTCCTTTAGAACTTGTCAGTGATCGAGGAACACACTTTCTGAATGAAACAATTCGACACCTGACAAATTATTTCCAGATCAAACATAGGAAGACAACACCTTATAATCCGAAAGTTAATGGGTTAACAGAGAGAGCAAATGGCATATTATGTAAGATCCTTAATAAAATTTCTGTTGCACATGCTTCAGACTGGGATCAAAAGTTACCCTCTGTTCTCTGGGCATATAGAAACACTGAAAAGATCACTACTCAACAGACCCCTTATTATCTTACGTACGGAATGCATCCAATCCTGCCTATCGAATTTGAAATACCTACCTTCCGAATACAAGCAGAACGGACAGAGGCAGACTATACCAACGAACGGTTATTGATTATCGAAGAACTTTCGGAAGCTCGAACACGTTCACTCGAACTTACAAAGAAAATTCAGGAGCAACGAAAGATTAAATATGATTTTACACTTAAGATCTGCGATCTTAAGACCAATGACTTTGCCCTTGTTTATGATAGTCGTCACCAAAAGTTTCCGGGAAAACTTCATATGAAATGGTTGGGACCGTACAAAGTAATCGAAGTATTCGAGAATGGTTCGGTACAACTTGAGTCACTCGAAGGAGAACTCCTACCTACACGTATTAACGGCTCCAGACTCAAGAAATATTTTATTTAACGAATATCATCCGATCATTCATTCGAATACCACCCGAACATCCTTCGAATACTATCATCCGAACATCATTCGAGTCTTATTTGCGAATTTATTAATATTTATTAATTTTTGGAGGTCGACGATCGAAAACGACAATTTTGGAGACGACACTGTCAATTCAAACTGTACAAACCAACGGAGCGTGCGGACATAGCAGCATTCGACAATGCGGGTTTGCTGATCAATATAAATATGGCGTATCCTAAACTATATGAGATCTACATTGACTGGGAGCGCAATTTTGCTGAATATTTTGCAGAAATCAAATACAGTCTGCAGGATTGAACGAAGTCCCGTGCTTATAAATTATTTTGTACATATTCTTATCGACAGTTCGGCACATTTGCAGCAAAGACCTTATTTTTTGTACAAAATTTGTATATTAAGTGTAATTATTTACAGCATTCAGCACGATTCTTTCGAGAGATCAGATTAAGGAACGATTCGGAGGAAGATGTCAAATTAGTACAAGAATTATTTGATGGCACTCTTCTTCCGATATATTTAGAAGAATTCGGAAATCTTGCTATTGGCAGATACTCTCGTTCTCGAGAAAAACTATTGTTACTCGAATGTCAAAGGGATTTAGACCTCGCTCAGCAATTATATGACGAGATGTATCAAGACTAAAGAGTTCTTTTCCAAATCCTTTACCTATGTGATGCTGTATCTGATGTTTTCAAATACTTGAAGGCAATAACCATCAATTCGAATAAAGTTCCTACTAAAGAAATATCTTTTAAAGACGAATTGATCAACGAACCGAATATATTCTTTTCTAATCAACGACCAAATCTCAAAAAGAATACTGTTTGTTCACGAGGACGTTTCACATTTGAGGAGGGGGATATGTGAAGATGTGTATTTATTAAACAACGAATATACATCCGAATGAAGCAATATATATTCACATAAGAAGACAAGAGCTGGATACATTTATAATGAAGGGACCTGCCTATATTTTTCGCGACATACTAAATATCACATATAAAGGACAAGTCCTCAGCAATGAAGCGACATCTACAACAACCCTTAAATAAAGACACTTACATGAAACGACTCGATCCGAATCGACAATTCTAACTATAGTACTCTAAACTCAGGGTTAGATACATCTTTGCGGTATAATCTACATACGTGTCAGATATATATTGGTTAACCTTATTCAGTAAAGCGACACGCCTCTAATTTATAAAGACGTGATTGTTCGCTCTGAAGATGATAAAGAGAAGACACGATTCAGTCTTACTCACCAGGAGATATAGTTTATGTATTCGCTGAGAGATAAAAGTTTATGTACTTGTGAGAGATCTTCTGAAGTACTCTAACAATCTTTCTTATATAAATCTATCTCTGGTCAGACAGTTGCATAAGCACATTACAGTCTATGCTGTGTATCCGTAAAAGTGTTCTAACGAACTGTCTTAAAACTAACTTATTCGTTCATTCGAATATTTGTTCGACACTCGAATACTTGTTCGATACCCGAATAACGTTTATCATCAGAAGTCTATCTCAGTCATCGATAGAAAAGTATGTATACAACTGAATTGATAGTCCCTGTCTGAAGAATTGAGATAAGATATCTGTATTCTGAATATCTCCGAACATATGTTTCTAACATATTCGAAGATTATACAAGAGATTTAACTCTGAGGAGAACACTAGTTGTTGAGGACTACTGTTTAACTTTTTTTAATCCAAGAATAAGATTAACTTTGATCACTGATGAACGAATACATCGAAATCAATCCGAATTCTTGCCGACACCTTAATCAGATAGAGTGGAGTACATTCGTACTACTCTGATAACAATTCTCTTGTAGAACGCCAATTCTTCGATTCGAAAGAGAAGACTGATATTCCAATTTTAAACATTCATTTATCCATTAAGTAATACTGGTTACTTAACCCAAATGTCTGTTTGACAACCAGACTAATTCTCCATTTTATATCATACGAATAAGTCAGAACAATATCAACATTATACCATAAAGAAGCTATCCTCTTGGGGATTCGATATTAAATACTACAAAACTATACCAAATACTTTGGATGCTTCACTTATTCTCATAAGAAGTTTACAACTTGCCTTTAAGATTGAAAACTTACAATTTTCATCTTTATGAATGAACACATCATTCATGATCTTATTGAAACTAAAAGAATTTACATTATGAAGACATTTCCATTTCCTTGACTTCATAACTAATGTAAGCTTACAAGGAAAACATGCTTTGTTATACTTGAAGGCATCACACTCAACTAGTATTGCCTTAAGCCACCTTTGAGATACAAAAATCCCTTCAAAGCAAAATAGATCTTCATAAGTTGACATGAGAGCATAAATGAAACTATTTTCATTTTGTGACTGATGCTCCTTATTCTTGATTGATTTCTCTTGGATCATAACAATAAGTTTGAACTTATCTAAAGTTCCAAGCAAAATACTTTCCAAGGACATAAAGTAAATCCAAGTTACTTTCATGAAAGTGACATCTATCTTTGCATCTTGAACCAAACTATGCACTTCCAAATGAAAAATTTCAAAAGATTTGGCATGTGTTGTGATGGACTCTTGAAGACAAATCTTGCAAGTCCTTATGAGACTCCAAGCCTCATTCACCTTTCCACAAAGGAAACACCTTTCCTTGGACTTGTCCTTCTTGTATTTGCATTTCGAACTTGAAGCTCCATCCTTCACCTCGGCCCCCATGCCTTGGTTCTCCTTGGATGGATTGGTCTTCTTTTTGTAGCATCTTGAGAAAATATATCCTCCCTTGCCACAAAGGTTGCACTTAGGATTTTTCCTTCAATAGGTTGCCACCTATTGATGTCATGTGAATAAAAACCTATGATACGATTCCACAAATGTAAATTGTGACTTTCAAGAGACTAGATTTGAACATCTTCAACAATCTAGAAGGATCTACAAAAGATCTAGCTCACAAACCTAAGAATCAATCTTCACAGTAATGACTAGTCACTTGGAAACTTTGCTTTGATCAGTAAGACAAAAGCACACAATTTTTGAATCAAATCACTAAAGAAATTATATCCAATCTCCTATTGGACTCATCAAATACCAATGACTCTTCCTTTTGAAAGTTGAAATGGATATGAAAAAGATTTGACACCTAGATTTTCCTTTTCACTGACTAGTTCTCTCAACACTTGAGATTCTTGAACAAAAGATGGGTTTTGTTTCAAATACATGAAAATCAAGCTTAATCACTTCTTTTGGACTCACTCTTGATCCAAATAATCTCACTCTTGAGATTTAGAATGAATTTGATTTGATTTGAAAACAAACTATACAACCAATTTTTCACATAGCTTAAAAATTAGACAACTAGAGATTCACAAAGATCTCAACCATGAATGAATACTCAAATATGGACTCCTCCTCATTCTAGACATCCAATGGGATCAAAAATTGACCCTCACACTCTCACAAAGAAAGCTGAATAGAACTAATTTGAGTTTCATACATACTATGTCAATTTTAGCTCAACAAATTGAATTCAATCACTCCTATTAGATTCCACCAATTACTCTACCTTTTAAGACTTGGAATGAAATTCAAAATCAAAATTTGTGATTTTTCTCACTAAGATATTGTGCTTCAAAGAGCTAATGCCACTTAGAAAGATGTGATCACATAGGAGAAGACAAATTTTTCACCAATGACAACACATAATGAGCTTCTAGATCTTGCCCTCTACAAAGGAAGGAACTCTTAGAAAATTGGATATCTCTCTACACATTTGTCATAGACACCTTAATGACTCTTTTAAAACCTTACAATTACTCAAACAATTTGATTAGGGTTGATCAATATTACTTGGATCTCAATCTCTTTTCTAGAACTCTCAATTGAAGCCAATCTATGTCAAATTCTACAAAAGATTTGCATATGCTCTATATGCACTAGAAACTCTCAAAGGTTTCACTTGGAGGACAGATCCAAAGATGTTTTCTTGCAAAATGATGCTTCTAAACTTGAACCTATCACTCTTGAACAAATCTAGAGTGATGGTACAAGGGATTTCAACCTCTCACCTTGCATATCACTCCTTAATCTATGATCTTTAGCAAAATCTCTCTTAACTTCAACATACACTCAAAAAATCAGAGATGATCAATTAATGCATCTATTTCAAGCTTCAAATTTAATTTCTTGGCTGATCTAATCCAAGAACTAATCAAGGGATTAGATTCTCTATAGAAAATGCTTGATTTTGCACCAAAAATCACTCAAATTGGGTATGTGAGTCAAATTGTACAAATTTTTTAATTTTCTCAGCCAAAATCGGAGCTGTATGGCCTCACACATGTGAAAAGGGTTCCTACAGACCACAACAAGATCTGGACCAGAAATTTTGAGGATATCTATCAAATCCAACTCGCTACACAAAATTTGACTAGTTTCCAAAAAACTGGTGATTTTGGCTTTGATTTGGATTAACCCTATCAATTTCAACAAAACCTCTTGTACTAGGCTCTGATACCATGTGGAAAAAGTACAAAAAGGACCAAGAGTGGATCCTAATCTGATCCTCAAGAGGGATTGGTTGTCAGATTACTATAAATCTACTTCAGATTAAGATCAATCTAGATCAATTCTAGACACAAAATTCTAACAAGAACAATCATTAATTGAAGGTAAGTGTACTTTATGGTTTCACACGTGTGAAACACTGTCTGAGTACGGACTCCAACCTGAAAATCAAGTACACATTGATAGAACCTCAAAACAATCAAAACAAATGTAGACAAATGGAGAAAATCACTCAAAATTGCTTCCAAAACCAAGATTGGTGTCTCACAATGAGTATGGCCAAATGTGGCTCTATATATACAATAAGTGGGAGCTCGTGGTACTGATAATCCCTCTGATCCCACATGTGTGAAGGTGCTTTGTCATATGATGATTCATCATGCAAAACTGACACTTGGACAAAACCACAACACAAATTTACTATTAGTGAGCTTAAATTTCCTACTAACTAATGGATCAACTTTTTGTTTTTATTAAACATTGTTGTTCATTATTGTCTTTGAGATGCTAGATATATTTTTCAAACAAAATCAACCTACCCATGTCATGCTATATTTTACAATTCAACTTGGTGTTGAAATAGTGCACTCGATTCCATGTCTTACATTATCATCAAGTTAACACATTTAAATTAAAAAATAAAAAATCGTAACATTTTTCAAAGGATTGAATAAACTCCATTTTGAATCTATTTTTTCAATCTTTCTTATAAATGTATCTAAACAAGAATGATGCTCTTGTTGCTTTGTGAATTGCAAGACAAAGAATCAAGAGGCCACCTCAAGTACCAAGTTTGAAAAATGTATAGCTAAGTACATGAGCAAGTGAGGCTTCTTTGTTAGAACAAACATTCTAGCAAGTCGAGTGAATTTAATCTACATCTTGGCTTATATTCTCCTACATTGTAAGTATGACATTTTTGGCTTGGGTAGCCAATTTAACATAGTATTTTTTGTGTTCATCACATACAGGAAAGTTGTAGTAACTACAATTATGCTATTTATATTCCTTTTTAGAGCATGTAGTAAGGCATAACATAATTAGGATATACCATGTTGAAAAACAATCTAAAACATGGAACATGTTTTTATATTGGGATGTTCTAATTTTTCATTTGATATCATTTTTGTGAGCAACGATAGTTTCTAGCAAAAAATTCATTAACAATATTTGAATCCTTTGCAATGCACATCATTTAGAGAGGCATTGTAATCTAAATTGTCATGCAAGATTTATATGTAAAATTGTCTTTGTAAACTATGTTTGAGGATGAAAAACAATCCTAAATACAATTGTTAATGTTAGTGAGTAAAAATTTTCTAGTAACTATTGGATCTACTTATTTTTGAGAAAATTGTTATTTATTATTCTCTTTTGAATACTAGATATAGTTCTCAAACAAGCAAGACCTATCCATGTCATACTATATTTGCAATTGAACTTGGTACTGGGGTAGTCTACTCGATTCCATGCCTTATTACATTATCATCAAGTTTACACATTGTAATAAATAAAAAAAGAACCTTTTTTATAACATACATATACATAAGCACAAATGATGTGTCTGTTGCTTCGTGAATTGAATGACAAAGTGTGAAAGTACAGTACTTTGGGGACCAAAAATGGATCTTAAAAGATCCACAAGTGTTATTATGTGCCTGCTTACCAATCTATCAAAAAACTAGTTACCAAAAACTTGATCTAGATTGGCAGTTCACAAACAACAAGCATTGATAATGAAAATACAGATCATTGACACAAATCCGAGTTGGCACATGTGTACCACAGGCTGTAGTACGGCCTACAAGCTAAGTTTGAAGTGTTCAAAGTGTTGGCTTCATATGGATCATAAAAAACCAATGTACATGAGAGTAGAAACTCAAGTCACCAATGTCTCACAGAATTATTCTATCTTCTCACTATGGAGAGAGGGAATATATAGAAAATTCGACTTCCTACTTGAAGTTAGGTGGATTTCCAGCATGTAATAAGGAAGTTAACTCACTCTCCTTGCCCTAAAATGAAACCCTAGTCTAGATCCTATAGTTATGCTTGGTAGATAGCTAGTTGGTCAATTTTTCACCTTAAACTTAGGTGTAGGTCCTATAAAATAGGGATGACCACCAAATAGACATGACCAGCTCTCTTGACTTGACCTAACCTACATTAGGAGTGGGTTGCCACGTGGCATCTTGGTCTTCCATGTGTAGAACCCAATTATACACAATATTTATAAAGTTCTACATGGCTAGATTTGCCAAAATAGGCTACTTTTCAGACTCCTCCTCAAATCTAGCCTTGGAAACAATAAATCTATCCATACAATTCTAAGACCTGATCTTAACATCAGAAATGAATCATATTCAGGTTTAGAAGATGACTAATGAGCCTCTAAAGATGATGACATGATCTATCACCATATACAAGATAGAGATTCTTTTATCTTGATCTCCTCCAACATGAATTGAAGAGTCTTGATTCTTGCTTGCACCTTTGCACTTGATTTCTTCTATGTTGAGTGAAGATGCATGAATTTGAAACTTGCTCCTCCTTGATCTTGATGCTTCTCTTTGAAGGAAATCCCTTGTCTCGGTGTCTTTTGAAAATCACATTGATCAAGATCACAAAGCATGTACTTGCTACTATTACCAAGATTTATCATGCTAACATGACTAGTCCACAAACCATCAAAAGTAAGCTTGATTTTCCTAATCTTGTAATTACAAGTGATCTTGAATTTCATGAGGCTACATACTTGCTTATGGTTATCCTCAAGATCTCCATCACTTTGTTGCTCCTCCTCCTCAATCCTTGCAAGATCATTGACTCCAAGGTTGTTGATCTCACTTTCATTCACACAAGATACTAGATGGATCCAAGCATCTCTTGTATAAACATCTAAGAATGTTTCATGCATCTTATCATCACTACTTGGTACATGAGAAAAAGAGTGTACTTTTAAATGAATGATTTCCTCTTTTGTCATAGCAATTTTATCATCCAACTTAAACAAACTACCTTGTTTAACACCATTTGCTATGCAAATACCATTCTTCATGATGGAACAAACTCCATGCTTGAAGTGGACAGCTAAACCATCATCCATTAGTTTTCCAGCACTAAGCAAGCTCTTGGTAATTAATGGTACAAAAAGGACATTGTCTAGATCCATCCTTTTGCTAGATCCTAGACTTAATGAGATGGTACCAATACCATCTATCTTACATTCTTGACCATTTTCTAAAGAAAAAAACTTATTAGCACCATTGAAAGAGTGTAAGGTTGAGAATGTGTCCTTTTGGAAAGTGATGTGGAAGCTAGCCCCACTATCAATCCACCAAGTGTCCTTTGAGTTGCTTTTGCTTGTTGGAGTGGATGTAGATGCCATCAAAGATGAGATCTACTCATCTCCATACTCTTCATATGCAAGGTTCCCTTGTTTGTCCTCCTCTTTTTCTCTTAGCCTCTTGTAGCATTCGGATGCATAATGCCACTTCTTTCCACAAAAGAAGCATTTTTGCTTTGACTCGTCCTTTGAGCAGTACAAAGTGTGAAAGTACAGTGTGTATTCATCACATACAAGGAAGTTGTAGTGACTACAACAATAATACTTCTATATACCTATGTACAACATGTAGTAAGTGACAAAATTTTACAGCAAATTCAATCCCAATCAATCCTAAAAGTGATGGAGGATGCACAAATAAAAGATCTAGATCCAGACTATGAGCTAGAATAGAATCAAGACTAGTTACCAAAACTAGCAAATTTGGCATTTAACTCCACATTAGGCACATAGATTTGATCAAATGAACCAAAGTAAAGTACAACAAGCTTCTCAGACCTGTAAACAAGTTCAGCACCTTCCAATCCAAGCAATCAATGCATAAAAACACTCACGTCCAATAGCTAGAACTCGCCACCAAAAGACAATGATGATGGAAGTGAAAAAACTCGATTTTTCTTGATTTTTGGATGGAAATTCCATCATACATTTATACTTTTCAAGCTCAGATCTGAGCATATTAGGGCACCTCTGAACTTATCATACCCTAACCCTAAAATCTAACCTAATAGGTCATTGGAGCTACCCTAACTTGAGGTCAAGATCTCAAGATCCCAAAACAATGAAAAACATGCTATTTTTAGCTCCTATTTTCTCTCTAGCTTATCAAAGCACTATTTGGACTCACTCCAAAGGTGCCAATCCTATGCTAGGTTAGGAGTGAGACTTACAAAGAGTATCCTATGCTATTTGGCATGTGTGACAAGCCACAACATGACCATAATACAATTTACAAGCCATATGACCAAAATTGGTCAAGCTAGAATTGTGATATTTTAACACTCCTCCTCACAATTTAGCTTGATGAGACTATCTTGGATCAATAATCAATACATGGATAGAAACAATATAACTTCCAGGTTATTGTTTTATTGAGTGACTATGATCACTCATCATGATAAGAGTATGATTTGAGCTCCAAGTTCTCAAATGTAGTGAGAGCTCCATAAAGGTTGTCTTCAAGATCCAAGCTTTGTCTTTGGTAGGTTGTTGAATGGTCACCTTGGGCTGCAAAATGTGAGTCTCCTCCTCAAAATAAACATGAAAAACAACAACTTTCCATAAGATCCAACTTTTGTATGAAGCACATACAATCAAAGCTTGATATATCACCATCTTAACTTTATCCACCAAAATAATGAACTCCAACTTGGCATCCTTCCAATGAAGGTCTAATGGATCACAAGATGAGACCTTTGAATACATATTTGAAACTCTAATCAAAGTAGTAGTGATCACTATTTCATCATCATAAGATATAGGATGAAAAACAATCTTCATACTAGCATCATCAAAGGACTTTGTCAAATACATGACATGTTTTCTTTCAAACACAAAATAAGATGAGTAAAGAGAGATATGGATAAAATTCCTTGCTGCTCCTTTCTCTTTACCCAAACCTTCATATTGATGTAGATTCAGGTCTCTTTTGCCTTGATACAAGTGCTCCTTCTCGGGTTCCTCCTTGATGTCTTTTTTCTTCATCATGCTCACTCCCTCTTGGTGTTGATGATGAAAACATGGATCCAAACCATGATTTTCTTCAAGACTCTCAAGGACTTTGTTTTCAAGTCTCCAAACCTGAATGTTCTCCTTCTCAATATGATCTTTCAAGTCAACAAAACAATCACCAAGATTATTTATACCAAATTTACTAGTCCACAATTGACTAATCAACAATTGCTTACCACTACCAATTTCCACTACATACTTAAAACTAATGAGGCCAAATACTCTTGTATGGATATAAGTGTCCTTCAAGGATGATTCACTTCTCATACAAGGTTCAGAATATGCCTCTTTGAGAATGAAGTCAAATTCTTTCAACTTATAAATGAAAATGTCATGCTTACTTCTAGCATACTCAAGAGTAAGTACATATTGTGAAGAATTGCCAAAAATTGGCAAATCTAGCTTGATAAAAAACCATGTACAACATTGTAAATATTGTGTATAATTGGGTTACACACATGTAAGGCCAATATGCCACATGGCAACCCACTCCTAATGTAGGTTAGTTCAAGTCAAGAGAGCTGGTCATGTCTATTTGGTGGTCATCCCTACTTTATAGGACCTACACCTAAGTTTAAGGTGAAAATTTGACCAACTAGCTACCTACCAAGCATAAGTCTAGGATCTAGGCTAGGGTTTCATTTTAGGACAAGAAGGGTGAGTTAACTTCCTTATTACATGCCGGAAATCCACCTAACTTCAAGAAGGAAGTCGAATTTGCTATGTATTCCCTCTCTCCATAGTGAGAAGATAGAAAATTTTTGGAGCTCATTGGCAATCTCAAGCTAGTTCACTATGTACATTGAGTTTTTGTGATCCAAATGAAACCAAATCAATTTCTACTTATTTCTCAGGTTAAAGGCCGTACTACAGCCTGTAGTACACACGTGTGGGCTTGGATTTCAATGTTTATCAATGCTTTTGATTGTTAATGCTTGTTGTTGGTCAAATTGCCAATAGATCAACTTTTTTGTGTCTAGTTTTTTGATAGATTGTTAAGCAAGCATCCAATCACTCTTGTGGATCTTTTGTAGATCCATTTATGGTTCTAAAGTACAGTACTTTCACATATATGACAAACACCTTTCATTCAATACTTTAGAATTCAAAGGGACTTCATTACAAAACTCAGCAAATGAAGTACAAAATGTACCCCCCTTTCCAACTTTCCTTTCCTTGTCCACAAAAATGAGCATTGATAGCTCCATCTTTGCTCTTGTGGCTCTCCTTTGGAATAGTTGAAGCTCTTGGATTTTGCTCCTCCTCTCAACCATATCTTTGCCAATATGATTCTTAGAGGATTCATCATTAAATATTACAAACATTGTGGCTCTACCATTGCTCTTTGTGCTAGAAAATTGTACATCCAAATGAATCAACTTAAGAGGGTGAGTGGACTTAGTGATAGTGTTAGAGAAAGACAACCTATGTTCTTTAGCCAAAGCACATGCTTCACAAACCATTTCCTCTTTTTCCATGGATATTAGAAGGCCTAGAGCAAGCTCCTCCTTGCACATGACTTCCATAGACTTGGTGTTGATGTGCCCAAGCCTCTTTTGCCACAAATAATTTGTGGTCATCTTGTCCTCCTTGGCTACTATCACAAATTGGTTAGGATCTACAAAAGCATCAAGCTTAAACAACCTCCCAAACCTTCTTCCTCTTTCTATGATCTTCCCATTCTTCTCGATGTTGCATACATTAGTAGAGAACTCCACAATGAAACCATGATCTAAAAGTTGGCCAACACTAAGCAAATTCTTAGTGATGCTAGGAATGAAGAGAACACCATCTATCTTAGTCTTCTTGGAGGATTCTAAGCATAAGGGAATGGATCCCACACCTTCAACTTTACATTCATGATCATTTGCTGTAAAAATGGACTTTATAGGTCCTACATAAGATGTGAGTTGAGAGAAATACCCCCTTTTATCCGACATGTGGGAGCTAGCCCCACTATCTATCCACCAAGGATCTTCACCTTTGACATTTGATGATGAAAAGGTTGACATCATGAGTGAGTCCTCATGATAGCTCTCTTCCTCCTCTTGTCCAATGCTGGCTTGGCTTTGATCTTGCTTCCTCTTGAAGCATTTTGAGGCATAATGCCCCATCTTGTTACAATAGTAGCACTTTATCTTAGATTTGTCCTTCTTGGGCTTGACTTGTGATGATGAAAATGTGGGTTTTCCTTGATCTCTATCCTTTGCTTGCTCCCTTTGAATGCTCCTCCCTTGGTCTTTGCTTTGCCTTTGCTCTTGAAAAATAAGGCTTTGTCATCAGCATCATTGATGGAGAGCCTCTCCATCCTTGATTTCATATGAGCCTTCCTACTCTCCTCGGCCATCAACACACTTTGAAGGTCTTCAATTGTAGGCAAGTTTCCCATGATGGCATAGCTTTGGACAAGGTTAGTAAAATCACTACATAAGCCATTCAAAACTATTTGCACAAGCTCACTCT
This sequence comes from Diphasiastrum complanatum, assembly GCA_029204225.1. Taxonomy (NCBI): domain Eukaryota; kingdom Viridiplantae; phylum Streptophyta; class Lycopodiopsida; order Lycopodiales; family Lycopodiaceae; genus Diphasiastrum; species Diphasiastrum complanatum. Next base: position 50,991,289 of record CM055105.1, on the reverse strand, counting down.
CTTTAATAGGTTCACCAACATAAGTAAGCTCTTTGTTCAAATCTTTTACTCTCACACAAATTGATGTCCACTCTCACTCCTCCCCTGGAAGCATTGAAGAACTTGGTTCTTGAGGGAAAGTAACCTTGAGGTATTCTTGGACTCATAGATCTCTTGAAGAGTCTCCCAAGTCTCTTGGGCTGAGGTACATGCTCATACTTCTTTGAGCAAATCATTTGCAACATTCATCTTAATACAATGGAGTGCAAGCTTGCACCTTCTCTTGTATTTAGTTGCTTCTTGTGGATGGATTGGCTCATCTTCCTCTCCATTCACAATATCCATCAAATCTTGCATGATAAGGATGGATTCCATTCTTAACTTCCAAATCGAATAATTTGAAGAGTTCAATCTATCACTAGAATCCAAAAGATAGGCACTTATGGATGTCATCTTCAATGATAAGGAGATAGATTCAAATAAACAAGATAGATTGTACAAGATATGATCACTACTAGCTATCCCACTCTCTTTGGGACTTGAGATGAATCACTCTCTGATTTCTCAACAAGATCTAAGGTGATCTTGAGCTTGATCTATCTTCAAGATCCAAACTTACTATAGATTTGATCAAACTAGTCTCCTCCTTGATGTCGACTTCACAAGAAGGGTGAATCCACCTATACTGAACCAAAAGTACCAAGTTTGAAAATTCTGTGGCTAAATACATGAGCAAGTAAGCTTGTTTGTTAGAGAAACATTCGGGCAACTCGTGTGAATTGAATGTAATTTTGGCCGACTTTGTCCTACATTGTAGTATGACATTTTTGGTTGGGTAGCAAGCTTAAGACATTATTTTGTGTATTCATCACATACAAGGAAGTTGTAGTGACTACAACAATAATACTTCTATATACCTATGTACAACATGTAGTAAGGCATAACACAATTAGGGTGTATGATGTTGATAGAAAATCTAAAAGATGCAATTGATTTTTGAGCTTATACGTTTTTTTTAGATATCATATTTGTGAGCAAGAATAGTTTCTAACAAAAAAATCTTTTAACAATTTTGAAATTCTTTGCAATGCACATCATTTAGTGATGCATTGTAACCTAAATTGTTATGGAAGATTTATAAGTAAAATTTTCTTTGTGACCAATGTTCGAGGATGGAAAAAGATCCACAATAAAATTATATTGCTAGTGAGTAAGTTCTCCACTAACTATTGGATCTACTTATTTTTTAGTAAATCTCTATTGATTATTATCTTCTGAATACTAGATATATTTCTCAAACATGTTTGACCTATCCATGTCATGCTATATTCTACAATTGAACTTGGTGCTGGGATAGTCTACTTGATTCCATGACTTACATGATCAACAAGCTAACATTAACATTGTAATAGGTAAATAAATAGAAAACATCGTCATTTGGGAAAGAATTGAATATATTCCAATTTGATCATATTTTCTAATGTTTGTTATAAGATTCACCTAAAGAGGAAAGATGTTTTGGTTGCTTTGTGAATTGCAAGACAAAGAATCAAGAGGCTACCTCAAGTACCAAGTTTGAAAATTGTATTGCAAAGTGCATGAGCAAGTGAAGCTTGTTTGCTACATTAACATTCTAGTGCGTCGACTAAATTTAATCTATTTCTTGGCTGACACTCACGTACATGATACGTAGAACGTTTTTGGTTCGGATAGCCAATTTAAACCAATATTCACATACAAGGAAGCGGTAGTAACTGCAACGATAATACTTCTATTCCTTTGTAGAGCATGTAATATGGCATAACATAATCAGCGTACATATGTTGAAAAACCATCTTATTGTGAAAAGTACAGTACTAAGGACCATAAATGGATCTTTGAATGATCCACAAGGTGATTGTATGCTTGTTAAACAATCTATTAGAAACTAGTCATCAGAAAACAAGATCTAGTTTAGCAGCTTGATAGGAAACAAGTAGAGACAATCAAAGCATTGATCAAATAGTCTAATCCAACTCCACACGTGTGGAAATAAGGCTGTAGTACGGCCTGTAGACAGTGTTTACAAAGTGCCAAAGCTGGGTTTCATTGGAAAAATAGAGTAATCACCATACAATGAGAGGAAACTCGAGTTTCTCCTTGAGGCTCCAAAAAGTTTCTATCTTCTCACTATGGAGAATGGAAATACATAGTAAAACACACTTCCTTTGCGAAGTTAGGTGAAAATCCAGCATGTAATAAGGAAGTAGACTCCACTTTCTTGCCCTAATGTGAAAACCCTAGCCTAGATCCAAGAGTCATGCTTGGTAGGTGCATGGTAGGTACAAATCTCATCATAAATCATGGTCTAGATCCTACAAAGTAGGAATCACTACCAAATAGACACAACCACTCCTCTTGACTCGTGGTAACCTACTTTAGGTGTGTATGTACAAGTGGCACTTTGGCCATTCAAGTAACCAACAAACAATATTGACAAAATGTACAATATTCTACATGGCTAGATTTGCCAATGTAGGCAAATTTTCACACTCCTCCTCAAATCTAGCCTTGGATATCACAATGCTTTTATCAATAACTCCAATTGAAGATCTAAGCTTGACAAATGAATCTTTAGGTAAAGGTTTAGTAAACAAATCAGCCAAGCAACTTGATGATGGCACGTGTTGGAGCTTGATCTCTTTAGCTTGCACTTTTTCCCTCACGAAATGATGAGCAATTTCGATGTGTTTGCTCCTTGCATGGAATGTAGGATTAGTTGCAAGTGATTGGGCTGATTGGTTGTCACAATAGATGATAGGGATCTCCTCCTCCATGACATGAAGCTCCACCAATAGCCTTTTGAGCCACAAGACCTCCTTGCATGTTGATGTCAAGGCCTTGTATTCGGATTCTGTGAAAGATAGGGAGATGGTATCTTGCTTTTTGGAAAGCCATGATACTACTCCATCACATAGAAAGGTGGCAAAGGAACTTGTTGATCTTCTATCCACTTTGTCACCTGCAAAATCCGAGTCACTATAGGCTCTTAAGCCAAGATTAGTTCCTCTATACAAAATACCAAAATTCTTAGTGAATGAAATGTATCTAAGAACTCTTTTGGCCATCTTCCAATGTGAAACTAGAGGACTTTGCATGAATTGGCTTAACTTTCCAACACTATAACTAAGATCAGGTCTAGTTATAGTTAAATAGATCAAGGAGCCAATAAGCCTTCTATATAATGTGATGTCCTCAAAGGATGCTTCATCACAACCAATAGATGCTTTTACATGTTGCTCCATTGGTGTCTCAATGCCTTTACAATTCTTCATTCCAAATCTATCTAGGATGGATGTAGCATATTTAGATTGACAAATGAAACTAGAATCACATCCTCTAATAACCTCTATTCCAAGAATGAAGCTCAATAGGCCGAGATCTACCATCTTAAACTCTTTTGCTAAAGCAATTTTTACATCTCTAATTCCATCTAGATCATTACCACTCAAGATAATGTCATCTACATACAAAACAAGAATAATGATCATGCCATCATGAAAACTTATATACAATGATGGATCATAGGCACTCATTACAAAATTGATGGAAATGAGAAAAGAGTTTAGCCTAGAGTACCATGCTCTAGGTGCTTGCTTAAGCCCATAAAGGCTCTTCTTCAAAAAACACACCTTTCCTTCATGCTTTGCCTTGATGAAGCCCTCGGGTCGCCTCATGTAGATCTCTTCCTCCAAATAACCATTGAGGAATGCATTTGTGAAGTCAAGTTGGAATAGCTCCCAATTGAAGGTTGTAGCAAGACTAATGATCAACCTGATAGTAACAAGCTTAGCCACAGGAGCAAAAGTCTCATCATAGTCAATGCCTTTGGTTTGTAAAAAACCTTTGGCAACAAGCCTAGCTTTATGCTTGCTTATTGATCCATCTTGATTATACTTCAATCTAAACACCCACTTGCAATCAAGAGGTTTCTTCCCTTGAGGAAGATCCACAAGATCCCAAGTATGATTCTCAATAAGAGCATCATACTCTACTTGCATAGCATCCATCCAACTTTTAGACTTACAAGCATCTTCATAGCATGTTGGCTCATCTAACATTGAAGTAAGAAAGGTGTAAGATGTGAAAGATGATGAGCCTTCTCTTTGATCACCTTGACCATCATAAGTGAGCCTCAATGGCTCGGATCTTGCCCTTGTAGATCTTCTTGGAGTTCTTGGAGTTCTTGGAGTTCTTGCATCTTGAGGTGGATCCTCAAGTTCTTCTTCACTTGGAAGCTCCTCCTCCATCCTAGCATGATCCTTGGCATCAAGATGATTAGTAGCATTATCATCCAAATCACAAGCATGTCCTTCATAAAAAATAACATCCCTACTCACTATCACCTTGCTAGTGATGGGATTGAAGACTCTGTAACCTTTGCTATTCTCACCATATCCCACAAAGATGCCTTTGATGGATGTTGCATCATCCTTCCTTCTCTTATCCAAGGATTGGTGTACATAGCAAGTGGATCCAAAAACTTTGAGATCTTTGAGATTGGGCTTCTCTCCAAATAGAGCTTCAAATGGTGTGATTCCTCCAATGGCTTGGTTTGGCAATCTATTGCACAAATAGTTAGCACAAGTTATTGCTTCACCCCAAAATGGTTTGGATAGAGAAGCATCTAGCCTTAAGGCCTTAGCACACTCACAAAGAGATCTATTTCTTCTCTCACTCACTCCATTTTGTTGAGGGGTGTATGGACATGACAACTCCCTCTTATGCCATTAGAAATACAAAAGTCAATCAACTTATTGGAGACATATTCACCTCCATTATCACTCCTTAATATCTTAATCTTGGTACTAAGTTGATTTTCTACCAAAGTCTTGAACTTTACAAAAGAATCAAACACCATTGATTTGCTAGACAAGAGGTACATCCAACAAAATCTAGAATAGTCATCAATGAAGATTACATAGTACTTGGCACCACCATTAGACTCATGTGAAAAACTATGAACATCCGAATGGATGAGTTCAAGAGGAGAGTTTGATCTTGATGTAGATCTTGAGAAGGGTAGCTTGTGAGCCTTTGAGAGGCTGCATGCTTCACATCTCTTCCCACACTTTGACAAATGCTTGGGGAGTCCAACTGCAAGCTCCTTTGTAGCCATAGATTCCATGGCTTTGTAGTTGGGGTGGCCCAACCTTTTGTGCCACAGTTCCACCTTTGATAGCTCCACCTTTGCCAAGTTAACACTCTCCACTGCAATATTAGCATCAAGCTTAAACAATCTACCTTGCTTAAAGCCTTTGGCTATACATTCATCATTTCTAAGGATGGAACAAACTCCATGCTTAAATTGTACATCTAGGCCATTATCCATTAACTGGCCAACACTAAGCAAATTCTTGGTTAACTTAGGAACATAAAGAACATTATCTAGATTCATCCTTTTGGATGATCCCACATACAAGGGAATTGTTCCTATTCCACTTATCTTACATTCTTGACTACTTGCAGTATAGATTGATCTATGTAAGTCATTGTAAGAAAGTAAGGTGGAGAATATGTCCTTTTGATATGTCATGTGGGAACTTGCCCCACTATCAATCCACCAAGAATCATTGGTGTTGCTCTTGGATGATGGTGGTTTGTTGGAAACCATGAAGGATGACTCTTCATCCTCCTCTTCCTCCTGATGTGCAATGTTGCTTTGTTTGCTCTCTTGTGCCTTCTTCTTCTTGAGACATTCTGATGCAAAATGTCCTTTCTTTCCACAGAAAATACATTTGTACTTGGACTTGTCTTTGATCGTGCCCTTTGAGCTTGAAGCCTCATCCTCCTCCTTGGTCTCCTTGAAGTGCTTCTTCTTGCCATTGGTCTTCTTCTTGCTTTTGAATGAGAAATTAGCTTTCTCATCACCATCCTGCAGAGAAATAGCATTCATTCTTGTATTGGTATGCAACATCCTACACTCTTCAGCTACTAATACACTGTGTAGCTTTTCTATAGTAGGCAAAGTGTCTTGGATTGCAAAGCTTTGGACCAAATTTGTAAAGCCACTCCCTAGACCATTTAGGACAATCTGAACAAGTTCACTATCTTGAATCTTCTCTCCAATGGAAGCTAACTCCCTATTAAGAGACTTGATTCTTAGCACATAATCTTGTGCATTCTCATCACTCCTCTTCATGCTTTAGAATTTGATTCCTAAGCATGAGAACCCTCGAAGTATTACTAGACTCATAGATAGATTTTAAAGATTCCCAAGCCTCTTTAGCACTCTTACATGATGATACTTCCCTTAAAAGATCATTGCTTACATTCATCTTAATACAGTGAAGTGCAAGCCTAGACCTCTTCTTGTATCTCACTAATTCCTGTGCACCTAGAGGTTCATTTTCATCATCTATTAGAAACTCATAAAGATCCTGGAGCACCATTAGTGACTCCATCCTCACTTTCCAAATAGCATAATTGGTAGAATTTAACCTCTCACTAGCTTCTAGAAGATAGGCTCCCACTGATCCCATCTTACTAGCAAGATTCTACACACAAGATATAGATTTGTTTGGACCTGAAACTCACAAAGGTTTCTAACTTGCAGTGTTTCACTCAAATGTTGACTTCTAATCCAACAGATGGATTTGTAATCACAGTTCTATCACTCTCTCACAAGCTGGAATGAAGATAAGATGAGATGAAAACTACACTCAAGCAAATCTTGCCAATCTTGGCTATTCTTGGACAAAAACTGACTCTATCTCTCTCATTCACTTTAATGTACTTTCAAGACCTGGTTTCCACTTTAAGAAGGTCTGAAATCAGCCTATATTAATTATTTATCATGAAACAAATTTAAAACTAATCAATGGCAAGTGATCTTGGTAGCTTATCCTAGGATTTGCACCAAAAATTACATCAAACTGACACCATATGAATTTTCTATGATCCAATGAATATGGGTTATTAAATTCTGGTTCAGAGATGCCCACACGTGTGAACAGTACGGATTTTGCTCATGAAAAAGTTTGGGATCAAATCCCCTCACCAAAACTTGGATACCAGCTCGCCCTTCCAATACTAGCTTTTTGCACCAAAACCTGCTAAAACTGGATTAGATTCAAACACAGATCAATGGCCTTGTACTTGGATCTGATACCATGTGAAAAGTACAGTACTAAGGACCATAAATGGATCTTTGAATGATCCACAAGGTGATTGTATGCTTGTTAAACAATCTATCAGAAACTAGTCATCAGAAAACAAGATCTAGTTTAGCAGCTTGATAGGAAACAAGTAGAGACAATCAAAGCATTGATCAGATAGTCTAATCCAACTCCACATGTGTGGAAATAAGGCTGTATAAAGGCCTGTAGACAGTGTTTACAAAGTGCCAAAGCTGGGTTTCATTGAAAAAATAGAGTAATCACCATACAATGAAAGGAAACTCGAGTTTCTCCTTGAGGCTCCAAAAAGTTTCTATCTTCTCACTATGGAGAATGGAAATACATAGTAAAACACACTTCCTTTGCGAAGTTAGGTGAAAATCCAGCATGTAATAAGGAAGTAGACTCCACTTTCTTGCCCTAATGTGAAAACCCTAGCCTAGATCCAAGAGTCATGCTTGGTAGGTGCATGGTAGGTACAAATCTCATCATAAATCATGGTCTAGATCCTACAAAGTAGGAATCACTACCAAATAGACACAACCACTCCTCTTGACTCATGGTAACCTACTTTAGGTGTGTATGTACAAGTGGCACTTTGGCCATTCAAGTAACCAACAAACAATATTGACAAAATGTACAATATTCTACATGGCTAGATTTGCCAATGTAGGCAATTTTTCACACTTATTATACACAATATTTACAAAGTTCTACATGGCTAGATTTGCCAAGTTAGGCTATTTTCCACACAAAGAATCAAGAGGCTACTTCAAGTACCAAGTTTGAAAATTCTGTGGCTAAGTACATGAGCAAGTAAGCTTGTTTGTTAGAGAAACATTCGGGCAACTCGTGTGAATTGAATGTAATTTTGGCCGACTTTGTCCTACATTGTAGTATGACATTTTTGGTTGGGTAGCAAGCTTAAGACATTATTTTGTGTATTCATCACATACAAGGAAGTTGTAGTGACTACAACAATAATACTTCTATATACCTATGTACAACATGTAGTAAGGCATAACACAATTAGGGTGTATGATGTGGATAGAAAATCTAGAAGATGCAATTGATTTTTGAGCTTATACGTTTTTTTTAGATATCATATTTGTGAGCAAGAATAGTTTCTAACAAAAAAATCTTTTAACAATTTTGAAATTCTTTGCAATGCACATCATTTAGTGACGCATTGTAACCTAAATTGTTATGGAAGATTTATAAGTAAAATTTTCTTTGTGACCAATGTTCGAGGATGGAAAAAGATCCACAATAAAATTATAATGTTAGTGAGTAAACGTTCTCTAGTAACTATTGGATCTACTTATTTTTTAGTAAATCTCTATTGATTGTTATCTTTTGAATACTAGATAGATTTCTCAAAAAAGTTTGACCTATCCATGTCATGCTATATTCTACAATTGAACTTGGTGCTGGGATAGTCTACTCGATTTCGTGACTTACATTATTAGCAAGCTAACATTAACATTCTAATAGGTAAATAGAAAACATCGTCATTTGGGAAAGAATTGAATATATTCCAATTTGATCATATTTTCTAATGTTTGTTATAAGATTCACCTAAAGACGAAAGATGTTTTGGTTGCTTTGTGAATTGCAAGACAAAGAATCAAGAGGCTACCTCAAGTACCAAGTTTGAAAATTGTATTGCAAAGTGCATGAGCAAGTGGAGCTTGTTTGCTACATTAACATTCTAGTGCGTCGACTAAATTTAATCTATTTCTTGGCTGACACTCACGTACATGATACGTAGAACGTTTTTGGTTCGGATAGCCAATTTAAACCAATATTCACATACAAGGAAGCGGTAGTAACTGCAACAATAATACTTCTATTCCTTTGTAGAGCATGTAATATGGCATAACATAATCAGCGTACATATGTTGAAAAACCATCTCAAAGAAGGAGCATGTTTTGATGTTTGGAGATTCTACTTTTTCTTTTGATATCCTATTTGTGACCAAGAATAGTTTCTAATGAAACATCTTTCACCAATAATTAAATCCTTTCCAGTGCACATCATGTAGTGAGGCATTGCAAGATTTATAAGCCAAATTTTCTATGTGAATGATATTTGAGGATGTAAAAAATCCACAGCACAAATTTACTATTAGTGAGCTTAAATTTCCTACTAATTATTGGATCAACTTTTTGTTTTTATTAAACATTGTTGTTGATTATTCTCTTTGAGATGCTAGATATATTTTTCAAACAAGGTCGACCTACCCATGTCATGCTATATTTTGCAATTGAACTTGGTGCTGGGGTAGTCCACTCGATTAGTACTTCTATGTACCTATGTACAGCATGTAGTAAGGCATAACACAATTAGGATATATGATGTGGATAGAAAATCTAAAAATTCTCCTACATTGTAAGTATGACATTTTTGGCTTGGGTAGCCAATTTAACATAGTATTTTTTGTGTTCATCACATACAAGAAAGTTGTAGTAACTACAACGATGCTATTTATATTCCTTTTTAGAGCATGTATTAAGGCATAACATAATTAGGGTATACGATGTTGAAAAACAATCTAAAACATGGAACATGTTTTTATATTGGGATGTTCTAATTTTTCATTTGATATTTTTTTTATGAGCAACAATAGTTTCTAACAAAAATTTATTAACAATATTTAAATCCTTTGCAATGCACATGATTTAGAGAGGATTGTAATCTAAATTGTCATGCAAGATTTATATGTAAAATTGTCTTTGTAAACTATGTTTGAGGATGAAAAACAATCCAGAATATAATTTTTAATGTTAGTGAGTCAAAATTTTGTAGTAACTACTGGATCTACTTATTTTTGAGAAAATTGTTATTTATTATTCTCTTTTGAATACTAGATATAGTTCTCAAACAAGCAAGACCTATCCATGCCATACTATATTTGCAATTGATTTTGGTACTGGGGTAGTCTACTCGATTCCATGCCTTATTACATCATCATCAAGTTAACACATTGTAATAGATTCAAAAATAACTTTTTAAAGCATACATACACATAAGCACAAATGATGTGTCCGTTGCTTTGTGAATTGAAGGACAAAGAATCAAGAGGCTACCTCAACTACCAAGTTTGAAATTCTATAGCCAAGTATTATCCACAATACAAATTTACTATTACTGAACTTAAATTTCCTACTAACTATTGGATCAACTTTTTGTTTTTATTAAACATTGTTTTTGATTATTTTCTTTGAGATGCAAGATATATTTTTCAAACAAGGTCGACCTACCCATGTCATGCTATATTTTGCAATTGAACTTGGTGCTGGGGTAGTCTACTTGATTTCATGTCTTACGTTATCATCAAGTTAACACATTGTAATTAAAAAATAACAAATCATAACATTTTTCAAAGGATTGAATAAATTCTAATTTAAAACTATTTTTTCCATTTTTCTTATAAATATATCTAAACAAGAATGATGCTCTTGTTGCTTTGTGAATTGCAAGACAAAGATTCAAGAGACTACCTCAAGTACCAAGTTTGAAAACTGTATAGCTAAATACATGAGCAAGTGGGGCTTCTTTGTTAGAACAAACATTCTATCAAGTCGAGTGAATTTAATCTACTTCTTGGCTTACATTCTCCTACATTGTAAGTATGACATTTCTGGCTTGGATAGCCAATTTAACATAGTATATTTTGTGTTCATCACATATAAAAAAGCTGTAGTAACTCTAATTATGCTATTTATATTCCTTCTTAGAGCATGTAGTAAGGCATAATATAATTAGGATATACGATGTTGAAAAACAATCTAAAAAATGGAACATATCTGGGGTTTTAATTTTTCATTTGATATCATTTTTGTGAGCAACAATAGTTTCTTACAAAAAAGCTATTAAGAACATTTAAATCCTTTGCAATGCACATCATTTAGAGAAGCATTATAATCTAAATTGTCGTGCAAGATTTATATGTAAAATTGTCTTTATAAACTATGTTTGAGGATTGAAAACGATCCAGAATACAATTTTTAATGTTAGTGAGTCAAAATTCTCTACTAACTACTGGATCTACTTATTTTTGAAAAAAATGTTATTTATTATTCTCTTTTGAATACTAGATATAGTTCTCAAGCAAGCAAGACCTATCCATGTCATATTATATTTGCAATTGAACTTGGTACTGGGGTAGTCTACTCAATTCCATGCCTTATTACATTTTCATCAAGTTAACACATTTTAATAAATAAAAAAATAACCTTTTTTATAACATACATATACATAAGCACAAATGATGTGTCCCTTTCTTTGTGAATTGAAAGACAAAGAATCAAGAGGCTACCTCAAGTACCAAGTTTGAAAATTCTATAGCCAAGTACATGAGCAAGTAGGCTTGTTTGTTAGAGAAACATTCTAGCAACTCATGTGAAGAATGTAATTTTGGCTTAAATAACTTTTTTTTATAACATACATATACATAAGCACAAATGATGTGTCCGTTGCCTTGTGAATTGAAAGACAAAAAATCAAGAGGCTACCTCAAGTAACAAGTTTAAAAATTCTATAGCTAAGTACATGAGCAAGTAGGCTTGTTTGTTAGAGAAACATTCTAGCAACTCGTGTGAATTGAATGTAATTTTGGCTTACTTTGTCCTACATTGTAGTATGACATTTTTTGTTGGGTAGCAAGTTTAAGACATTATTTATAACACACAAATGTCTTACAAATAAAGCCTCTTCAATTCAGGTTGAATTACATTGACATATTCAATCACAAACCTATCCAAAACCGAGTAGAATAGAAACACAAATTTTACTAGTTTTGCATTTCTAGATGAAAAACTCATCAAAACACTTGATCTGAACCTAAAAGGTGTATTTTAGGACCTTAAGAAGCCTAAGAACGACCTAATTAAGCTCTCAAATGGCTGATCCAAACTTCTAAAGAGTGGTGGCATTCAAATCCTTATGAAAATCTCTACTAGGAGACATGTACTCCAAGATTCAACTCATAAGAACTTTCTAATTTGGTTTGGTTAAATGGAAATGGGTCAATCTCAGTTCCTGCAACTATAACTCAGCAAAACAAGCTCCCTTTGATCTATTATCACTCAAATGAAACCAAATTTAAAGGTACAATCACTAGATTAGCAACTAGTAGCAAGAGCAAAGCTAATACTACTCAAATCTAGGATCAAAGCTTGAGAAAATCAAATTTAAAGCTCACTTTTGATTAGGCTCTGATACCATGACAAAATTTTACAACAAATTCAATGCCAATCAATCCTAAAAGTGATGGAGGATGCACAAATAAAAGATCCAGATCCAAACTATGAGCTAGAATCAAGACTAATTACCAAAACTAGCAAATTTGGCATTTAACTCCGCATTAGGCACATAGATTTGATCAAATGAACCAAAGTACAACAAGCTTATCAGACCTGTAAACAAGTTTGGCACCTTCCAATCCAAGCAATTAATGCATAAAAACACTCACATCCAATAGCTAGAACTCGCCACTAAAAGACAATGATATAGAAGTGGAAAAACTCGATTTTTCATGATTAGGATGGAAATCCCATCGTACATTTATACTTTTCAAGCTCAGATCTGAGCATATTAGGGCACCTCTGAACTATCATACCCTAACCATAACATCTAACCTAATAGGTCATTGGATCCACCCTAACTTGGGGTCAAGATCTCGAGATCCCAAAACAATAAAAACATGCTATTTTTAGCTCCTATTTTCTCTCTAGCTTATCAGAGCACTATTTGGACTCACTCCAAAGGTGCCACTCCTATGCCAGGTTAGGAATGAGACTTACAAAGAGTATCCAATTCTATTTGACACGTGTGACAAGCCACAACATGACCATAATACAATTTACAAGCCATATGACGAAAATTAGTCAAGCTAGAATTGTGAAATTTTAACAATAAGGCATAACACAATTAGGGTATATGATGTGGATAGAAAATTTAAAAGATGCAATTGGTTTTTATATTGTGAAAAGAGTACAAAAAGAACCAAGAGTGGATCCTAATCTGATCCTCAAGAGGGATTGATTGTTAGATTACTTGATCTATCAATCTACTTCAGATTAAGATCAATCTAGATCAATTCTAGACACAAAATCCTAACAAGAACAATCATTAATTGAAGGTAAGTGTACTTTATGGTTTCACACGTGTGAAACATTGTTTGAGTACGGACTCCAACCTGAAAATCAAGTACACATTGATAGAACCTCAAAACAATCAAAACAAATGTAGACAAATGGAGAAAATCACTCAAAATTGCTTCCAAAACCAAGATTGGTGTCTCACACTGATTATAGCCAAATGTGGCTCTATACATACAATAAGTGGGAGATCGTAGTACTGATCATCCCTTTGATCCCACATGTGTGAAGGTGCTTTGTCATATGACGATTCATCATGCAAAACTGACACTTGGACAAAACCTTCTATTTTGAGCACTTTTGGTCCATTTTTCTTCTATATGGAAATCTACTTGAAAATCTTCTAGAAGTCAAAATTCCTCTACTTCAGCTTATTCCACACATGTGAGCTGTCCTCTACACATGGGATGCGACACCTAACCAAAGGATGTGGCTCATGCAAGCAATAGATTGATGTCATGTGTCATATGTCTAGAAAACTAGTTTTTGGCCTTTTTAGCCACTAGAACTTGAATTAAATCATATGTACAGCATATATGATTATGGTACATGACAAGTACACTATTTTCACACGTGAGAACAGGCTCCACACATGTGTGTTTATCTATATACAAGATTTTTGGCCTCTACCAAGCTTATTTTTGCATTTTTCACATATATTTTAAGATTATACGGTTTTTTTAGATATCATATTTGTGAGCAAGAATAGTTTTTAACAAAAAAGTCTTTTAACAATTTTGAAATTCTTTGCAATGCACATCATTTAGTGATGCATTGTAACCTAAATTGTTATGCAAGATTTATAAAAATAATTTTCTTTGTGACCGATGTTCGAGGATGGAAAAAGATCTACAATAAAATTATAATGTTAGTGAATAAACGTCCTCTACTAACTATTGGATCTACTTATTTTTCTAGTAAATCTCTATTGATTATTATCTTTTGAATACTAGATATATTTTTCAAACAAGTTAGACATATCCATGTCATGCTATATTTTCTTTGTGAGCAATGTTCGAGGATGGAAAAAAGTCCACAATAAAATTATAATGTTAGTGAGTAAACGTTCTCTACTTATTTTTTCGTACATCTCTATTGATTACTATCTTTTGAATAGTAGATATATTTCTCAAACAAGTTTGACCTATCCATGTCATGCTATATTCTACAATTGAACTTGTAGCTGGGATAGTCTACTCCATTCCATGACTTACATTATCAACAAGCTAACATTAACATTCTAATAGGTAAATAAAAAACATCGTCATTTGGAAAAGTATTGAATAAATTCCAATTTGCAACCCACTCTTAATGTAGGTTAGGTCAAGTCAAGAGAGTTAGTCATGTCTGGTCATCCCTATTTTGTTGAAAATTGTCACTTCTCACTTGACATTGGTTCATGTAAATATTGATCAAACATTAGAATATGTTGATGATATGATTTCACACGTGTGGAGCATGTTCCCATGTGTGAAAGGATGTACTTTTCATGTTTGTATATATCCAAATTGATTTTGTATCATTCTAGTTAGTGTGAACATGAAATGACTAGTTTTTAGTCAAGTTGACTAGTCACCTACAAATTAGCTTTTCCTTGCATGTGCATGAGTAAATGCTCCCACATGGCAAGTGGATGTTCACATGTGTGTATAGAGTACTAGAAGATAAGAGTTGACCATTTTCCTTAGATCCTATTTTGTAGGGAATATTCCTATATTCTAGGAGACTAGCTTTTTGGATTTTAGTCATATTCTAGAAGGTCAACTATTGGATAAGGATCAAGGATGGATCAAATGGATAGATATGAGTGATGTGGCACTCTTCACACGTGTGAAGGCCTGCTGGACTGTACCAGACTCATGGATGTACTTGATCCATAAAAGGATCATCATTTTGCTAAGAAAATTGATGAGACTTTTGCACTCTACACTTTTGTGAGATTTCTAGTCATTTGTCTTGTGATTTTTATGCATGATTGCTATCTAGTATCATTGTACTTGTTGTTTCAGGTGCAGGCCGTACAGTGGACAGTACTCCACACGTGTGAAGCCGCTCTCACTAAAAAATGATGTGTTGATCCATTGCTCTTGCTTAAATCCAAGTGTAGTGAATCTAGATCAAGATCTAATGTGTAGAACTTGATAGATTCATTGATTAAGCAACCAATAACTCTCTATGATTGTAAAGTACAATCATTATTGTCCTAAAAACTGTAAAATTTATCATGGTATCAGAGCTAAGTAAGAGAGTGATCATTGAATCATAAATCTTGTAAAGATCATTGGCAAAATTTGTTTTTTGGCCAATACTAGTGAGGGCGAGTTCTTCTAGAGTGATAGCTTGTAATCATTTGGATAAAAACGACTTGGAGGCTGTGTATGTACTTTTCACACGTGTGAAACCGTACAGCAACTTTCAATTCAAGTTACTTTGTGTTTTTTGGTCCCAAAATCACAATACTAGTTCATTTTTGGTGCTTTTTGAAGCATAGTATTGATCTAGATTCATTCTAACTAATGCCTATGACCAAATAGTGTTTTGGATCATTGAAGCATTTCTTTTTAGAGTCTAAGATCAGATCTAAGAGGCTGATTTGTTCAGATCCTTAGTTGAAGTGAAATCTCTAAGAAAAGTGTAAAGCAATTTTTTTGTGAGAGTGAAAGCTAGAAATTTTTGGTAAGATCTTTGAGTATCAT
This sequence comes from Diphasiastrum complanatum, assembly GCA_029204225.1. Taxonomy (NCBI): domain Eukaryota; kingdom Viridiplantae; phylum Streptophyta; class Lycopodiopsida; order Lycopodiales; family Lycopodiaceae; genus Diphasiastrum; species Diphasiastrum complanatum. The sequence goes on along the minus strand of CM055105.1, from coordinate 50,975,292 downwards.
TCAAGCTTGTGTGTTAGTTTGATAGAGACAAGCCTATAGGCATTCTAGTAAGCTTTAGGCCACTTCATAGATCTTTTAAAATTCAAAAATCTTTGTGATTTTTAAAAGAGCATTCATTCTAAAATGTCATCCATGGGTGGATATTTGATGGAACCAAGTGAGAGACTCACTTCCACAAATTATTCCATTTGGAAAGTGAGAATGGAATCACTCCTAGTGATCCATGATCTATATGACATAGTTCAAGGAGTAGAGGAAGAGCCTCAAACTCCCCAAGAACAAGCCAAATACAAGAAGAGAGCAAGATTAGCTCTACATTGCATAAAGTTAAATGTATGCAATGACCTCTTGAAAGAGGTGTCTTCTTGTACCTCATCCAAAGAGGCTTGGGATTCATTAAAGAGCATTTATGAATCCAACAATACTTCAAGAATCCTCATGCTAAGAAATCAAGTTTTCCAAAGCATGAAAGGAAGTGGAGAGAGTGGACAAGAGTATGTTCTTAGGATCAAATCTCTTAACAAGGAGTTAAGTGCAATAGGAGAGAAGATCCAAGATCAAGAACTAGTACAAATCATTTTGAATGGTCTAAGTGATGAGTTTACCAACTTAGTCCAATCATTTGCCATTCAAGACTCTCTTCCATCCATTGAAAAGTTGCACAATGTTCTTGTGGCCGAGGAGAGTAGGCTTCTACACCTCAAGACAAGAATGGATAGCATGTCACTTAATGGAGGAGAGGAGAAAGCTAACTTTACATCTAAAGGCAAGAAAAAGCAAAATCCATTCAAGAAAAATCAAGGAAAGGAGGCCGAGATGAAGAATGGAGGATCTACCTCCAAAGGCAAAGTGAAGAACAAGGCAAAACTAAAGTGTTTCTTTTGTGGAAAGAAAGGACACTTTGCCTCAGAATGCTACTTGAAGAAGAATCAACAAGCCAAAGGAGATCAAGGGGACATTGCTCAAGAGGAAGAATATGAGGATGGATTCAACACATCCTTAATGGTTGCATCTACACCAACTTCAAGTCAAGACACATGGTGGATAGATAGTGGGGCTAGTTCCCACATGTCCTTTAACAAGCATTATTTTTCTACTCTTCTATCTTGTAATGACTCTAAGAAGTCAATATACACTGCTAGTGATCAAGCATGCAAGATAGATGGCATAGGATCTATACCTCTTTGTTTAGGCACATCTAAAAGGATAGATCTAGATAATGTTTTGTATGTTCCTACCATTTCAAGAAACTTGCTTAGTGTAGGACAATTAATGGACAATGGACTAGATGTACATTTCAAGAATGGAGTTTGTTCCATCTTGAAAAATGATAAGTGCATAGCTAGTGGCATTAAGCAAGGTAGACTTTTCAAGTTGGATGCTAATGTTGCAAGTGAAAGTGTGAACTTGGCTAGGGAGGAGCTAACTCAAGTGGAGCTTTGGCATAAGAGATTAGGCCATCCTAATCTTCAATCTATGGAGTCAATGGCAAGCAAGGAACTAGCTCTCGGCCTACCAAGAGCTTTCAAGAAGTGTGGAAAAATGTGTGAGGCATGTGGCCTTGCAAAGTCACACAAATCTTCTTACAAGAAATCTTCATCAAGATCTCTCTCTCCCTTGGATCTCATACATTCTGATGTACATAGTTTTTCACATGCAAGTAATGGAGGTGCCTTGATGTATGTAACTTTTATAGATGATTGTACTAGATTCACATGGATTGAGTTACTATCAAAGAAAAATCTTGTTTATGAAGCTTTCATTAAGTTCAAGTCTCTAGTAGAGAAACAACTTAGTACTTCTATCAAAGCACTAAGATGTGATAATGGAGGAGAGTACACCTCCAATAAAATGAAAGACTTTTGTGAGATCAATGGTATTAAGTTACAATACACTTGTTCCTACACCCCTCAACAAAATGGGGTGGCCGAGAGGAAAAATAGGAGTCTATGTGAGTGTGCAAAGTCCTTGAGGCTTGATGCATCACTTCCCATCTCATTTTGGGGAGAAGCCATAACATGTGCTAATTATTTGTGTAATAGACTTCCTAGTAGTGCTATAGATGGGATCTCACCTTATCAAGCCTTGTTTGATAAGAAACCCAATGTAAAATATTTTAAGATCTTTGGATGTACTTGTTATGTACACATTCCTTTGGAGACTAGAAGGAAAGAAGATGCTACCTCCTTCAAAGGAATCTTTGTTGGCTATGGAGAAAATAGCAAGGGATATAGGATATATGATCCTACATCCAAGAAAGTAAAGGTAAGCAAGGATGTACTTTTTGATGAGTCACAATTTGCTAAGAGCTTGTCAAATAGATCTAACCCATTGTGCATTGAAGATCTTGACAAATCCGAGGAGGATCTTGACAAACCCGAGGAGGATCATGACAAACCCGAGGATGGAGATTTGGATCCAAGTCAAAAGGGGCCAAGAAGATCATCAAGGAGCAAGGCCGAGCCCTCAAGGCTTACCTATGTGGACAAGGGAAAGCAAAAGGAAGGCTCTACATCTTCTACCTCTTACTCTTTTTTAGCTACATTGATTGAAGAACCATCATCTTTTGAAGAAGCATGTAAATCTAAAGTTTGGAGAGATGCAATGCAAGTAGAGTATGATGCATTAGAAGAAAATCATACTTGGAATCTTGTAAATCTTCCAAGAGGAAAGAAACCACTTGCATGTAAGTGGATTTATAGAATTAAGTACAATCAAGATGGATCTATTAGTAAATACAAAGCTAGGCTTGTTGCTAAGGGATTTCTTCAAATAAAAGGATTGGATTATGAAGAAACATTTGCACCTGTAGCTAAGCTTGTAACTATTAGATTAATCATTTGCATTGCTACTTTGTTCAAATGGGATCTCTACCAAATGGATGTGACAAATGCCTTCTTGAATGGCTTCTTAGAAGAGGAAATCTACATGATGCAACCCGAGGGCTTCATCAAGATTGGTGAGGAGCAAAAGGTGTGCTACTTAAGGAAGAGCCTATATGGCTTGAAGCAAGCACCTAGAGCTTGGTACTCTAGGTTGCATGATTTTCTCTATTCCCTTGGCTTTGTACTAAGTGCTTATGAACCTTCTTTATATTTCAAATGTAATGAAGGAAAGATCATCATTTTGGTTCTTTATGTTGATGACATCATTATGACAGGAAATGATGATGATGGCATAGGCAAAGTAAAAGTTGACTTATCTAGTGAGTTCAAGATGGTAGATCTAGGCTTCCTAAAGTTTATACTTGGGATAGAAGTGTCTAGAAGTAGCAATTGTACTTTCATAAGTCAATCTAAGTATGCTACTTCCATTCTTGAAAGATTTGGTATGAAAGATTGTAAGGGGATTGACACCCCTATGGAGCATGTTGTGAAAGCAACTAATGAAGGTGATGAAGCATCCTTTGAGGACATCACTCTCTTTAGGAAGCTTATAGGCTCTCTAATCTATTTAACCATCACTAGACCTGACTTAAGTTTTTGTGTAAGCAAGTTGAGTCAAAGTATGCAAGCTCCTTTAATTCATCATTGGAAAAGTGCCAAGAGAGTACTTAGATATGTTTCTAGTACTAGATTTTTTGGTATACTTTATGAAGGATCTAACTTGCACTTGAGAGCCTACTCGGATTCAGATTTTGCAGGTGACAAGATGGATAGGAAGTCCATTAGTGCATTTGCAACATTTCTTTGTGGAGGAGTGATATCTTGGCTTTCCAAAAAGCAAGATACAATCTCACTATCTTCTTGTGAAGCCGAGTACAAGGCATTGACTTCAACAACCAAAGAGCTCTTATGGCTAAGAAGACTCTTGATGGAACTACATGTGCTAGAGGCCGAGGAGATCCCTTACATATTTTTGTGACAATCAAGCTTCTCAACAAATTGCTTCAAATCCTATCTTCCATGCTAGAACAAAGCATATTGAGATAGCTCACCACTTTGTGAGGGAGAAGGTACAATCCAAGGAAGTGCAACTACATCATGTACCATCATCCGAATGCATAGCTGATATCTTAACCAAACCATTGTCCAAAGATCCATTTTTTAAGTTAAGATATGCTCTTGGAATTGTAGATAGATGTACACTAGATTTGCCAAGTTAGAAGTGAGGAGGAGTGTTGAAAATTGTCACTTCTCACTTGACATTGGTTCATGTAAATATTGATCAAACATTAGAATATGTTGATGATATGATTTCACACGTGTGGAGCATGTTCCCATGTGTGAAAGGATGTACTTTTCATGTTTGTATATATCCAAATTGATTTTGTATCATTCTAGTTAGTGTGAACATGAAATGACTAGTTTTTAGTCAAGTTGACTAGTCACCTACAAATTAGCTTTTCCTTGCATGTGCATGAGTAAATGCTCCCACATGGCAAGTGGATGTTCACATGTGTGTATAGAGTACTAGAAGATAAGAGTTGACCATTTTCCTTAGATCCTATTTTGTAGGGAATATTCCTATATTCTAGGAGACTAGCTTTTTGGATTTTAGTCATATTCTAGAAGGTCAACTATTGGATAAGGATCAAGGATGGATCAAATGGATAGATATGAGTGATGTGGCACTCTTCACACGTGTGAAGGCCTGCTGGACTGTACCAGACTCATGGATGTACTTGATCCATAAAAGGATCATCATTTTGCTAAGAAAATTGATGAGACTTTTGCACTCTACACTTTTGTGAGATTTCTAGTCATTTGTCTTGTGATTTTTATGCATGATTGCTATCTAGTATCATTGTACTTGTTGTTTCAGGTGCAGGCCGTACAGTGGACAGTACTCCACACGTGTGAAGCCGCTCTCACTAAAAAATGATGTGTTGATCCATTGCTCTTGCTTAAATCCAAGTGTAGTGAATCTAGATCAAGATCTAATGTGTAGAACTTGATAGATTCATTGATTAAGCAACCAATAACTCTCTATGATTGTAAAGTACAATCATTATTGTCCTAAAAACTGTAAAATTTATCATATTTTATAGGACCTACACATAAGTTTAAAGTGAAAATTTGACCAACTAGCTATCTACCAAGCATAACTCTAGGATCTAGGCTAGGATTTTATTTTAGGGCAAGGAGAGTGAGTTAACTTCCTTATTACATGTTGGAAATCCACCTAACTTCAAGTAAGAAGTTGAATTTTCTATGTATTCTCTCTTTCCATAGGGAGAAGATAGAATATTTTTGGGAGACATTGGTGACTTGAGTTTCCAATTATACACAATATTTACAAAGTTCTACATGGCTAGATTTGTCAAAATAGGCTATTTTTCACACTCCTCCTCAAATCTAGCCTTGGAAACAATAATGTATCCATACAATTCTTAGACCTGATCTTAACATCAAAAATGAATCATATTCAGGTTTAGAAGATGACTAATGCACCCCTAAAGATGATGACATGATCTATCACCATATACAAGATAGAGCTTCTTTGATCTTGATCTCCTCCAAGATGAATTGAAGAGTCTTGATTCTTTCTTGCACCTTTGCACTTGAAACTTGATCCTCCTTGATCTTGATGCTTCTCTTTGAAGGAAATCCAATGTCTCCATGTCTTGTGAAAATCACATTGATCCAGATCACAAAGCATGTACTTGCTACTATTACCAAGATTTATCATGCTAAAATGACTAGTCCACAAACCATCAAAAGTAAGCATGATTTTCCTAATCTTGTAATTACAAGTGATCTTGAACTTCATGAGGCTACATACTTGCTTATGGATATAAGTGTCCTTCAAGGATGTTTCACTAATTCTCATAAGAAGCTTACAATTTGCCTCTCCAAAGGAAAAAACACATTTTTCAAAACAATGAGAGATTAACTCACTCTTGCTCTTCCAAAATCTGAGAGCACTCATTTGATCAAATAACCAATTTACTCTTAATTGGTTCATAACAATTTTCAGATCACTAAGACATAAAAACTTGTTCTCAAATGAGCCATTACACATCTTATCTTCAACTTCCTTCTTGATGAAGCCCTCAAGTTGCCTCATGTAGTTCTCATAGCATACCTCATTTTGCCTCATGTAGATCTCATAGCAAAATGGTTCATCAAGCATTGAAGTAGGAAAAGTGTTGAAAGTGAATGGTTGAGAATCCTCCCCTTGATTACCTTTGACAAGATACGTGAGCCTTGAAACCAATCTCACTCAACAATATATGCAGCCAAACAACTTCTTGAGTAGAAGAACTTAATGCTTTATACTCAGCTTCTGTCAGTGAAAGAGAATGGTGTCCTGCTTCTTACTAGACCATGAAAGCAGCCATTTTCAAAGTTGAAAGCATACCCTATAATTGACTTTCTATCATCTATATTGCATGCCCAATCAGTTCAGCATAACCTTGCAATCGAGGTAAAATGCCATGCTTTCTATAAACCAAGCCAAGGTTGGGTGTGCCCTTCACATACAAGATCTTTTTCGCTACTTTCCAATGGTCCAATGTCGGTGATGACATGAATTGACTAATCAAGCTCACAACATAGCAAATATTAGGACAAATAGTCATGAGATGAATCAGACTTCCAACTAGTTGACGAAGTAGTGTAGCTTCAACTTGACCACTATCATCAAGGGCACTCATTGCCAGTGTGTGCACCTCGGCAGTGAGGACACCACGTGTTCTCTTGTCTATGGTGGATTTTGGCCAGTGGGTAACTGACCCGACATCGAACTCTGGATAGACTTAAAAGTGTTTAGAAACTCTTTTGTGAGTTTCTCCATCTGTTGTTGGTGTTGCTGGTTAAGCAACTCCATCTGTGTCTTCCATAACTGTTCTCGAGTGTCATCGTTTGGGCGAGCTTCTTGGAAAGCACGATGTGCTCTCCGTTCTCGTGGTTCATCAACATCTGAGCCCTCGTCTTCTTCCCGAATGGCATCAGACATGGATTGTTTCAATGATGTATATTCATCATTGGAATGAAGTTCACATCTTATCGATTGTGGGAGTCCAACGAGGAACCAAATGATGAGCATGGATTCGGTGGGTTGCTCTTGTACCTGACTTGTTAATTGTTTAAATTGTTCAATGTAGTCACGTACTTTTTCATCTTTTGTCATTTTGATATTACTTAGTTTGACAAAAGGACTTTCTATCAAGCAAAATGGCTTGAAGCATTTGATAAAGGCCTCCTTCAAGAGTGACTAGTCACGTTTATCTTCACGATCAAGGTTAAAAAACCATTCTCATGCTCGATCGATCATGGTCATCGAGAATAGTTGAATCATGGCGTCTGGCGATGTTTTGCCATAGACATCACATGCATTCTCAAAGACTTGAAGAAATCTTTGAGGATCAGTGTTGCCATCATACTTAGGTAAGTCAAGTTTTGGGGTCCTTTGGAACATTATTTTTGAAAGCTCCGTTTAAGTGAGCTCTTGCATGTGAGGATTCGACAACATGAAATTGTGGTCGTTCGTATGGAGCTTCATAACGCATAGGTTCCCATCTATCGAATGGGTCTGTGGATGGCTCTTGGACTTGAGATTTCATCCGAGAATATCTATCAAATTGAGCCTGTTCGGTGGATGGGGAAACCATCTCTGGTGGATAGTCCTCCGTAGAATTCGGATCATAAGGGCGATCCATGACAACGTGTAGAGTGTCGTAGGATTGTGTAAATATGCACTTGGACTCTGGTTACAGTGGATACGGGTGTTGGAATGCGGTTGCTACGGATCCACGATTGATGCGCGTGTAGTGCGACTAATGGTGGTAGATACGGCTAAGGTGGTGGAATGATAGAATGCAATGGTAGCGGTGCAATACGGGCTGTGGCAGTCCATTGCAGAGTTTTTTTTTTTTTTTTAACAATCAATTGCGGTCGGTTGTGGTCTCAATGGCTTGTGGTTGTAGCAACGGCTGGGTGCGGCATCAACGTTGCTGTGCAAAATGTGGGAAAGGGTGGTCGATTGGTGGTTGGAGGAGGAAGGGGTTGTAGGCCGTATGATTGCGGTCTGCTGCGGTCAGGGGCGACCGAGGGTAGACGTAGGGCCGTGGGATTGCGGCTTGTTGCAGTTTGTGGTGACGGTTCATGGGCTGTACATTTGTAATGGATTGCGGTCCGGACCGTTTGCAATGGATTGAAAACCTGACAGATTGCAATGGATTGCGATTGGCTATAGTGGAACGGATGTATGGGGCTGTTACAGGTGATGGAATGATGTAATTGGGTGGCTGTGAGAAACGGTTGGTGGGATAGCTGGAATTGGATGCTATAGTTGTGAAGCACGGAAGGTGGAAAGAGTGCGATCCTGATGGTGTAACTGTGGAGGAGGTGTGAGTGCATTTGGAACGCAAGCGGACTACGGTTGAGTGCGTGTAGAATAGTGTACAGAAGTGGCAAATGAACACGGTATATTTTGGTCGCAATAATGCAAAGAGTGAAGTAGTGGGTGTGTTGGTGAATGTATTTGCTACGGTTGGATACAGTTGCCACTATGTAGAATGGTCACGACAGATCAATGCGGTCATTACGAGTGGTTGTAGTGACTGTAATGCTGGTGAATATGGACTGGATGGTCAAAGGATCGGTTGAGATTTGAGATCAGCCGTCGCTTGAGAGCTGATGCGAAGCTGTCGGTCGAGATCTGTGGCGAGGGTGTCGATCAAGATCTGACGCGAGGTCGTCGGTCGAGATCTGACACGAGGTCGTCGGTCGAGATCTGACATGAGGTCGTCGGTCGAGATCTAACGTGAAGTATCGTCGATCGGAATCTGACACGAAGCATTGGTTGAGGTCTGTTACAAAGTTGTCGGTCGAGATCTGACACAAAGCAGTCGGTTGAGATTTAATACTGACGGTTGGTTGAGATTTGAGTAAATAGACATCGGTCAAGATTTAATTGAGGGCCGTCAGTTGAGATCTGACGTGAAGCGTTGGTCGAGATCTAAGCGAAGGCCATCGTTGAGATTTAAGAGGATGGCGTCGGTTGAGATCTGATGCAGTGTGTCGGTTGAGATCTAACTGAAGGCCATCGGTTGAAATTAGACGGTAGCACATCGGTCAAGATTTGAAAGATGGCTCTGGCACAAGTCGAGATTGAACCGTGGCTCAACTTGGAAATAAGCGTGACAAAAATGTTCGCAGTAGGCAGGACAAAAATGGTGTGCTCTGTGATGAAGGCGTGGAATTTTGGAGAGCGCTGGGTGTGTGGCACAGATCGGAATATTTTGGGCGGTTTAATGTATGTGGAGCCAAATGTTCACGGATTCCTTGAATCTGTGAACACGGTTTTCTGCTTTTTCTTATACTTCTATAGTTATGGTTCTTTATGGTACTTCTTCTTATTAGAACAGTTACAAGCAGAAGCATTACTCAGTTTTCAACATGTATTTCCCAGCCTGTCAATGGGAGACATGGTTTTGATACTCAGCTACATGCATAACCAGCCATGTAACCATCTATAGCTCAAGAAGGTCAATGTTTTAGAACAAGGAGCAATCTTACCATTATCTGCTGAATCAGAAACAATCAAAGACAAGATTAACTACTGGAACAAGAAACGAGATTCAAGAAACAAGAAACAAGATTCCTAGCAGCATTTTAATAATCTAATAATCAAGAAACACTCATTACTTGATGCCTAAATTACTCAAGAACAATCAAGAACTAGGTTGCAAGGAAGTATTCAAGATCTATACCACAAACCAGCCTATCTAGTTTACTTGAATGCTGATTACTACCTCATTCCAAAAACAAGAACTGAATCCTAATCCACAACTAAGCAAGAAATAAGAAACAAGAATCTAGTTAATCGACAATGCAAAGGAATCAAGCATGCTCATAGAAATCTCACTCGAGAACATTGCCATGAACAAGGAGCTTAGCTATCATCAAGAACTCATGGAAGATCCTCTTTATTAGCTCAAGAGAGCTTTATAATACATTCAAAAGCTTCCTCACAATAGAGGGGGGGCCCTTAAATAATCAAGAAGGCTGCCCATGTGGAGCCCAAGTGGAAATTCCACCAAATTAGAAATTACATGTGGAATTTGCCCTTCCACTAAAGGTCACCATCAAAAGGTGGCTCACTCTTACTAATTTAAGGGGGGTCTACATTTATTTACAATGCCTAGGAAATATTACCAGCTCCTACATGGTCATTCCTTCTTTGGGATACACCATGTAGGCTCACATAGATAACTCACTGTCTTCCTAGCTAGTAATTCCTCGGCTCTCATGCTCGGCTCTCAGCTTCTTCTGCTCTCCTCCTTCTGAGACCTCCTCGGTCATGGGTGAGAGATAACTTGTGTCTTCAGCTTGGCTCGGCATCTGAGGATTCTTTAGAATATGCTAATAGACACCTTCATATAAGGTTCTATTCCTCCTCTCGGCCACTCCATTTTGTTGTGGTGTCCTTGGGCTTGTTTACTCCCTCTTGATCCCATTTGCATCATAAAATGCCTTGAACTTGGTGGAAATGTACTCAGTACCATTGTCATTTCTCAAGCACTTGATCTTTGTAAAAAATTGAACTTCCCTTGCAATCTTGAACTTGACAGAGACATCAAACACCTCATATTTGCTTTTTAGTAGATACACCCAACAAAATATACTAAAATCATCAATAAAAGTCATATACATTTTAGCATCTCCATTGCTAATTGTAGTAATAGCATGAATATCCGAATGCACAAGTTGAAAAGGCTTACATAACCTTGATGTAAATCTCTTGTAAGGTAACCTATGTGACTTTGATAAAGCACATTACTCACAAACATGATTCAAGCTTGTTAAAGAATTGGGAAGACCAAACACAAATTGTATCTTTGCCATCACCTCCAATGACTTGTAGTTGAGATGACCCAATCTCTTGTGCCATACCTCTTGCATTGACTATTGCTCCTTTGCCATACATCCAACTTGGTTAGCAATAGCACAAGCATCAAGTTTGAACAACTTACCTTGCCTCTTATCTTTTGCAATCAATTCATCCTCCTTCTTGATCAAACAAGCATCACCATCTTCCAAAGTAGTGTAGGAGGTGAAACTTGAGCTAAATAGGTTGTTGACAAGTGTTTTGATTTAGTTTGATGAGTGAAAAGTCAAAGTTCAAGAGGTCCAATAGAATTTAGAGGTGAAAGCATCAATGGTCCAATAGGATTTGAGATATGCTTGTGAATGGGCCAATAGAATCAAGAGGTGGATACATCAACAAGATGAATGTTTCTAATGAGATTTTGAGAGAGATTGGTGATTGTACTATGTCCAAGCAAGCTTGGGATTGTCTCAAGTCTATCTATGAGGCTAAGAACACCTCTAGGCTCCTCACTCTTAGAAATCAGATTTTCCAAAGTAGTCAAACAAGAAAAGTAAACACAAAAACCGTAGTTCGCTTCCTCTATAAAAACATTATCACTGGATTTGGTTGTCCAATCGAACTTGTAAGTGATCATGGGTCTCACTTCCTTAATGAAGCAATCAACAGTTTATTAATTCATTACTTTATTATACATCAAAAGAGTACCCCGTACTATCCTAGATGCAATGGGCAAGTTGAATCTACAAACAAAACAATCTGTACGATTTTAACCAAGATAGTAGAAACAAGTAGATCAGAATGGAAAACGAAGTTATTTTTTGCTATCTGGGCTTATAGAACAACGCCAAAATGAACCAAGGTTGGAAAACGCCATTTGAACTGGTGTATGGCCAAGAGGCTGTTATTCCAGTAGAAATTTAAATTCCTTCCCTACGTGTCACTTTAGCATATGCTACTAACTTGTGTGACAATAATGCTTATCAACACTAAGTTTAATAGACTCTTTATGTTAACCAAACTGTGTGAAATGCGTCTCATAACTTATCACACATAGTTGATTCATAAGAGATGACAAAAGGCTTGGCATGATTGTCATGTCAAGACTAAGGACATTCATGACGGTGATAAAGTTTTACTTTACACATCCTCGAAAGTCCATCCTAGAAAGCTGAAATTCCCTAGCCAAGGCCCTTATATAGTAAAGAAAATATTTACGAATGGTGCAATGCAATTAGAAATGTTAGAAGGCATACCCCTAGATACATTAATAAATGGTAGCCGATTACAGAAGTACTATGAGAATATCTTTACGGTGAGTCCTATGTAAAATGTACTTCTTGATGGGGCAAGGAAGATAGAAGAACGCGAACAGAGAAGATAGCATGAATATTGCAGAATAGCTCTCCTATTACAATCAGCTGCTAGATGCAAAAACAGTCTAATAAAAAGTTCATGCTAAATATAATCACAACTTTAAGTGTTCTAATTGCCCAACAGGATCTTAAAAATTAATTCATACTCACAAAAACAAGAGTACAGTCCACCGAAGAGATTAGAAATGGTTTGTGTATGTGTGTGTGTGGTATTAATTAGATTCAATATGAAGTTTAGTTCTGAAATAGATTGAAATAGCAATGTGATAGCGCAAGTTCCTCAGGCATCAAAGATAGCCATCGTCTAATCAGAAGCGAAGGAGTTGTAGACGTCCGTAATCTGATCAGAGTGAGTAAACAAAGTGTGATAAAACAGCGATAAAGTGCATTCAATCACAACAAGCATTCATCTACGTTAGACACATATAGAAAAACATGATGTTGCTATATTACACTAAAGCACAATAAGATAGCAATTACAACCAAAATGACGGCGTAACTGGGAGGCTCAAATAATACGTCTCATGGACGGAGTGTCTCAAGTAATCTGTGCTAGGATGATCTATTTATAGATTGCATCCATCTATTAACTACAGTAAATGTTTGTCACCTAATTAGGTAAGTTGTTGTACTTGAAAGTATATGGCTTTTGTGACAACTGTACATAGTGTATATTGTCAACTCGTAGGGAATGTTGACATGGACAAGGGCGTAGCGAATTCTCTCACTTTGCATTTTACGTGAAGTTGATTTGCCAGCATTCAAATCAAAAAATTGTTTTTGCTTCATTTGCAGGATCCTATTATTGAAAACCTAGTTTTTTTATGTTGAATTCGAGTTTTAATTGCATACCCGACCACATGAGAAGCGGCATCGGCCCGCATTATCCCAGCCGGAGAGTTCCCAGTGGTTTTCTCTAACTTGGCAAATTTCAGGAAGTGGCTGGGAACGTTCCTCGTTCAAAATAGACGACCTTCGGCATTTTCTCTCTCTTCATGATTCTGCAAAAAAGCCGAAGGTGCCCTTAAAAAGGCGAAGGTGCCCTCAAGAAGGCAAAGATGTCTTTTAAACAGTTTAACTCATGAGAATAGATGACCTTCGGGGATTTTCTCCCTCTTCGTATTTTTCGAAAAAAATGTGAAAAAGCCGAAACAATTAAACTTTTGAACTGCACAAGTTAAACTTTTGAACTACACAAGTGTCGCATTTCAGGGAAATGCGAAAAAGAGGAAGTTGTTGAAAACATAGTTCATTTTTGTAGACTATCACAACACCTAGTATTTTTGCAGACTATCGTGAAAGTAATATATTTTTGCAAACTTGTTTTGAATGTTAATTTCATGGAAGTCCTTGAAGATGGCCAAGTCTTCAATGAGTTCAAATTATTGAGCTTAACATTTGAACTTAAAATTATGACAAGATTGGTTACCCTTTGCTGGAGATAAGCCGGAAGCCCATTGTAGACGTTCTTCAAATAATTTGGTTGTCTAAGTTTGTGATTCCTACAGGTATCAGATGAGCAGACGTAGAACCGAAGTTGGTTTCACCTAACCCTAGATCAATGATCAATAAATGTGCAAGAAGAATCATGAAATAGAAATTAGTCATTCACCAAGGAGACAATTGTGGGCTTAATTTCCAATAGTCCCCCTTAAGGTCACGGTTGGTGCCTTGGTATCTTCGTCAGATTCAGCATGTTGAAGGACTTCTGATGCTTGATCTTGGAAAGCACTTTGGTGAAGATGTCTGCGACCATTTCTGTTGTGGAGCAGTAGTGAAGGATCACTTGCCTTGAGAAAACTTTCTCCCGAATGAAATGACACTGGATTTCTATGTGCTTAGATTTGCCATGAAATCTAAAATTCAGTGACAGTGAAATACAACTCAAGTTGTCATACAGAATGGTGCATTGAATTGAGTGTGATGTAAGTCGCATTAGAGGAGTTTTCAATATCAAAAAGACCCTTTAAGGAATGCCATGTAGGATATAGAAAAATATCAAAATAAAAAAAACAATATTGTTTATTTGCTTGCCCACACCACTCCCAAGGCCTTCCCAACTCCCAATGATCTAACCATAGTGTCTATAGTCACAGTTAAGGACTGTTAACAATTCGCAGTATAACTTGACTAAATTCAAGAATATTCCCTCCATTGGTTACGAAAAGGACAATATTTTCACTGGATCTAGAATATGACCACCATCCCCAAATTCGAATCAGGAAAAATTGCAAAATGTTTACATATGCATTCCTTCCACGAGAATAGAAATATGAGCGCCAACTACCTATTGGAATGAAAAAATGAGCGGCATTTCCAAATTTGAATCAAGCATACAAGCATGGAGATTGGATTGATTGTACATAGTATATAATATAATCAAAGATGAGTATTTTGTTTTGCTTCATAGAATCTGGTCATAGTACTTTGATGCAACTGATTACTCTATTATTTTTTTGATGATGACATTATATCATTTACATGTAGATATCCCTATTGATTTGGCACAATTGCAGAGAAGAGGAGGCAAAAATATTCAAATCTCTGCTGAGGATCGTTCTTGTTACAGGGCAGAAGGAAAAAAAACTTGGATTTATGGATAGATGGAACATTATATCCACAAGATCCAAGCACTTTGACACATCCCACATTCTCTTCAATAACCCAATAGGATGAAAGAGTTTTGTAAAACTAATGGCATAAAGAGAGAGTTTACTTGTACATATACTCCACAACAACATGGAGTAGCTGAGAGAAAGAATAGGACACTATGTGAGTGTGCTAAAGCTATGAGATTAGATGCGTCTCTTTCTATTTCATTTTGGAGAGAAGCTATTTTATGTGCAAATTTTCTTTGTAATAGAATGACTAATAGTGCCATTAAAGGACTTACACCTTATGAAGTATTGTTTGGCAAAAGCCAAATCTTAGTGATTTGAAAGTTTTTGGATGTACTTGTTATGTACATATTCCTTTAGAAACAAGGAAAAAGAAAGATGCCACTTCTTTCAAAGGCATCTTTGCTTATCCGACGTTTAACTAGTATGGTTAACTTCATACAATAGTTAGTTTAGAATGAGATGTAATAACTTCTCTTCATGCTCATTCCAAAATCAGGACTAGAGCTTTAAGACTGAAAATCTTGGTGTGCTCAATGCGAAATCTGAAGCTGGAAAGGCAAAATTTTTGAAATCACTGTATGCTTATGGTGAAATATGAGGTGGGACGATTTCTCAATGCGACATAAACATTACAAAAGTAAGGAATGCTAGATCTATTCATATTGATTTACTGTAGGTAGATTCATTTACATGATTGTAGCTTTAACAATGGCAATGTTCCATTTGCATGTTGCTCTTTCGATGCAATTGTTGAATTTCACATGTGTGGACTGTCCACTACATGTACTTGTGCTCTCCTAAGGTGTGTAGATGCACCGAGATCAAGACTAGATTGAGATTCAAAATCTATCTTTGAATCTATGGCAAAAACACACTACTACATGCATTGTGAGAAATTGGCAAAAATCTAGCTTGGTATTTTTTATGATAGAAGTTTGTAAGTGAATCTCACATGTGTGGAGGAAGTTCCCACGTGTGGAGAATTGTAAAGTTAATCAAAATGTTTGATATAGGGGTCTCATAGAAATTTCATAGTCAAGGTGTAGGATGTTGATAGGGTCAAATTTGGCATAGATGGCCAATTATCCATTTCCACTTGTAATGCCAATATTGAGCAAAAATAGAGCCAAACTTGTGCCAATTAGAGTGTAGACAAGTGTCATGCTTTTGTTTGATGAAGCTTAAGAGGTCCAATAGGATTTAGAGGTGGAACCTTGTGAGGTCCAATAGAAAATTGAGGTGTGCTTGAATATAATCCAATAGAATTTAGAGGTGCATGGATCAATGGTCCAATAGGATTAAGAGGTGGCAAAGTGTGATCCAATCATAGTTCAGCATAGTGGTAGCTCATGAATCTATTAGTATAATTTTACTCCTCCTTTTGGATCTAATTGATTTTGAGATTGAGTGGATTTTGAGTGTCATTGAATTTCTAGCTTTCTCTCTCTACCCGAGAGTTCATGATGGTTTTTCTCTCTCTACCCGAGGAGAGCAGCTTGTTTTTACTTAGAATACTTTTGGAACACTTCCCACACGCGTGAGTGAGAGTTGGAAGTGATTGAATGCATGTAGTAGTGTGTTTTTGCCATAGAATCAAAGATAGATCTTGAATCACAATCTAGTCTTGATCTTGGTGCATCTACACACCTTAGGAGATCACAAGTACATGTAGTGGACAATCCACACGTGTGAAATTCAACATGGTATCAGAGCCTACCTAAGGTTACGATGCATTTTGATCCATTTGAGTGAAAACTATTCATCAATCTTGAGCTAGAAATTGTCAAGGCCCATTTTCCTAGCTATCTTGTTCAATTTTGGATCAAAAGAGATCAAAAGGACATTGATTGGGTCTGACCTGGTACTGTACGGAATTAGGTGCTCAGACACATGTGAGGAACATCCAATTTCAGTTTGGGAGTTCTCTTTCATGTTTGATCCAAAAATCTTGCTAGATAGCTTGTTTTGAAGCTATTTTTTTCTGATGCAATCAGTTTCATTCCATTTGGTTGAGCCAATCAAAAGTTATAAGCTTTTGAGGAGGGTTAGGTAGGGCACCTAGACCTGGGTAGACACATTTGGTTTGGTCAAAAGATTGCTTATTTGATCCAAAATCACAGTTGAATGCTTACCAATCTCATCTACATGTGATCTAGGCACTGTTTTGAGATCTTAGCAATTTTGTTTCATGCAATATTATTGTATTTGAGTCAAATTTGGTTTTTTAGTGTATTTCACACGTGCTAAGAGTGTTTGATCCTAACTTTGCCCATACTCCATCATTTGATGTGAAGTAGATCTAGTTTTGGAGAGATTGAGATAGCTAGTGAGAATCATCTCACAGTTTGTTCCAAGATCTTGCATAGGAGATGGTAGCACACCATTATTGGATCCTATAGTGAGAGAGAAGCAACATTTTTTGTTCATCACTTTTATTTATCTCCACTTTACATGACTTCAATGAGTTCATACTTGTTGCAACCAAGTGAGAGACTGTCTACTTCCAATTATTCAATATGGAAGTTGAGGATGGAGTCCATCTTGATACTCCAAGATGTGATGGACATTGTACTTGGGATTGAGGAGGAGCCTCAAGTCCTTCAATAAGTACAAAAATACAAGAAGAGAGCTAGGATGGCTCTCCACTACATTAAGATGAATGTCTCTAATGAGATATTGAGGGAGATTGGTGATTGTTCTACATCCAAGGAAGCTTGGGATTGTCTCAAGTACATCTATGAGGCTAAGAACACCTCTAGGCTCCTTTTTCTTAGAAATCAAATATTTCAAAATGGTCAAAAGAGTGATGAGAGTGCATCTAATTATGTTTTGAGAGTCAAGGATATTCATAGGGAGCTTGCATGTATTGGTGACTCAATCAATCAAAGTGAGCTAGTCCAAGTCATTCTCAATGGCTTGAGAGATGAATATGACAACGTCATCCAATCCTATGCTATTAAGGAGGAGCTACCAAGTTTGGAGGCCCTTCAAAGTGTGCTTATTTCTGAAGAATCAAGACAAGAGTACAAACTCTTGAGGATGGACAAGCTATCACTCAATCATGATGATGGCAAAGTTCTATTTGCCAAGCACAAAGAGAGGAGTAAGAAGCAACACCATCACTTCTCTAATGACAAAGCTAAAGACCAAGATGGAGAGGAGGAGGATACCT
This sequence comes from Diphasiastrum complanatum, assembly GCA_029204225.1. Lineage (NCBI taxonomy): Eukaryota > Viridiplantae > Streptophyta > Lycopodiopsida > Lycopodiales > Lycopodiaceae > Diphasiastrum > Diphasiastrum complanatum. Next base: position 50,957,347 of record CM055105.1, on the reverse strand, counting down.
CTCATGCTTCTAATTCAAATCTCAAGAAGAAGATGATCAAGTGCTTTTATTGTGGCAAGAAAGACCATTATGCCACCAATTGCTTCAAGAAGAAGAATCAACTCAATCAAGCCAACATCACCAATGAGAAAGAAGACTATATTGCAAGTGATGGAGAAGGCTCTCTTATGGCATCAAGCTTCTCCTCTTCCACCTTCAACAAGGATGACTCATGGTATATTGATAGTGGAGCATCTTCACATATGTGTGGCTCCAAGAACTTTTTTTCATGTATTATGCCTTATGATGGAGTCAAGAAGACCATATACTTTGCAAGTAAGCATGAGTGCAATATTGAAGGAGTAGGGATTATTCCCTTGAAGCTTGCATCTTCTAAAGATCTCTTTCTCAACAATGTTCTTTTTGTCCCAAATCTTACAAAGGACATCTTAAGTGTTGGCCAACTTCTTGATAGTGGCTTTGATGTCAATTTCAATATTGACAATTGTGTGATTAAGAAGGATGGTGAGATCCTTGCATATGGATCAAGATTTGAAGGCATCTACAAATTGGATCCAAGTGAGAGTGCAAACTCTCTTGATGTTTCTTATATTTCCAATATTTCAAAGGAGGAGGATTACACAAGATGCACATATCTTCTCTCTTCAAGTATTATGGTGTATGATTATTCCTTATTATTCAAAGCATATGTTGAGAAGAAATTCTCATTGAAGATCAAAGCTTTAAGGAGTATTGGAGCTCTTGAAGGAATAGCACCATATGAAGTTTTATTCAAGATGAAGCCTAAGGTTGATCACCTTAGTGAACTTGGTAGTGCTTGCTTTGCACATATTCCCTTGGAAACAAGAAGGAAGGATGATCCAAGCTCATGGATCATGATTGGATACTCATCCATCAAGGAGGCCTTTAGTGTCTTTACACTCTCTATTTCAAATGTGATCGTGAATAGAGATGTCATATTGCATGAAGATTCAATCTTGGAAGTGGCCGAGATCAAGGCTTCTCAAGAAGCATCACAAGTTATCCTTTTTGAAGGTATTCAAGTTATGATGGGGCCAATGTGTGAGGAGGAGTTTCTTCTTCATATGATTTCAAGAAGATCTTCAAGATGCATGGCCGAGTCTTTATGGCTCACCTTACATGGCAAAGAGGGGCATCTTTCATGTTGTATCTACTACAACACATTCATATATGCTTCTCTTCCTTTGCTTGAAATGCTATCTTGCTTCATTGAATTTTTTGGATCTCAAAGTTCAAGAAAAGCTATACTAGTTTTGTATGATGCTTATGGTATGGACATGTTTCTTGTCATTATTGACTTAGATGTGTTTCCAATACTTGTTGAAAGCAAGATATTGTATTGTCAAAAGTATGCTCTTGGTTCTAGTAAGAACAAGATTGAGCTTGGTAGTCACTTTTTTGAAAATCATGTTTTCACATGTTTTGAGGCAAATTGTAAACTCCTCTTGAGATTAAGTGAAGCATCCAAAGTGGAAACTTACATCCTTGAGAGAGTAACTAGCCTAAAAAAGATCAAGATAGTCTTTGATATCAAGATTAGATCCATCATGGATATAGTTCATTGTATGTGGACTAGTCAAGATAGAAAGCATAATCTTGATAATCATCATTGTTTCACATCTTATGATCTTGATCTCCATGATCCTTATGAGGCTTGGAAGCCTCAGATTTCTCTATTTATGGTGCATCCATTATGCAAGTGGAACTTTCAAGGCAAAGATCATCATCAAGCATGGAGGAAGCCCATGATAATAGTGGCATATTGGTGGAGCACTCTTCAAAGGCATTGGCAAGAGATCACTACCAAAGAGAACTTATCATGGATATGGTGAGGGTGCTGCTATGATGGATCCCTTGGCTGATCTTCACTTCTTATGCATACCAAAGGATCCACTCAAAAAGATTTACAAACTTCTCAAGTGATCTAGTACCTTTCCAAGCTATTTTTTGAGGAGGAGTGTGAGAAATTGGCAAAAATCTAGCTTGGTATTTTTTATGATAGAAGTTTGTAAGTGAATCTCACATGTGTGGAGGATGTTCCCACGTGTGGAGAATTGTAAAGTAAATCAAAATGTTTGATATAGGGGTCTCATAGAATTTCATAGTCAAGCATTTAGGTGTAGGATGTTGATAGGGTCAAATTTGGTATAGATGGCAAATTATCCATTTCCACTTGTAATGCCAATATTGAGCCAAAATAGAGCCAAACTTGTGCCAATTAGAGTGTAGACAAGTGTCATGCTTTTGCTTGATGAAGCTTAAGAGGTCCAATAGGATTTAGAAGTGGAACCTTGTGAGGTCCAATAGAAAATTGAGGTGTGCCTGAATATATTCCAATAGAATTTAGAGGTGCATGGATCAATGGTCCAATAGGATTAAGAGGTGGCAAAGTGTGATCCAATCATAGTTAAGCATAGTGGTAGCTCATGAATCTATTAGTATCATTGTACTCCTCCTTTTGGATCTAATTGATTTTGAGATTGAGTGGATTTTGAGTGTCATTGAATTTCTAGCTTTCTCTCTCTACCCGAGAGCTCATGATGGTTTTTCTCTCTCTACCCGAGGAGAGCAGCTTATTTTTACTTAGAATACTTTTGGAACACTTCCCACACATGTGAGTGAGAGTTGGAAGTGATTGAATGCATGTAGTAGTGTGTTTTTGCCATAGAATCAAAGATAGATCTTGAATCTCAATCTAGTCTTGATCTTGGTGCATCTGCACACCTTAGGAGATCACAAGTACATGTAGTGGACAATCCACACGTGTGAAATTCAACATGCATTCAATCACTTCCAACTCTCACTCACACGTGTGGGAAGTATTCAAAAAATAATCTAAGTAAAAACAAGCTGCTCTCCTCAGGTAGAGAGAGAAAAGTATCATGAGCTCTCGGGTAGAGAGAGAAATCTAGAAATCCAATAACTCACAAAAACCATGAAATCACCAAATCAATTAGATCCAAAATGAGGAGTACAATGATACTAGTAGATCCACGAGCTACCACTATGCTTAACTATGATTGAACCATATTTTCTCACCTCTTGATCCTATTGCATCATTGATCCATGCGCCTCTTAATTCTATTGGACTATATTCAAGCGCACCTCAATTTCCTATTGGACCTCACAAGGTTCCTCCTCTAAATCCTATTGGACCTCTTGGAATTCATCAAACAAAAGATTTACACTTGTCTACACTCTAATTGGCACATGTTTAGCCTCTTACTCTATTTTTGCTCAATAGTGGCATTACAAGTGGAAATGCATAATTTGCCATCTATGCCAAATTTATTCCTGTCAACATCCTACACCTAGATGCTTGATGTGAAAAACATAAGACCCCTATATCTAACATAGATAATTTTTTTCAATTTTTCACATCCTCCTAAAAAATTATGTATGAAGATTTGAGCATTGTTCTTGATATAACTCCAAGATTAGATCTTTCAAATTGACTAGTTTGAAGTGGTCAATCTTTCACTTGGTTCCAACAAGGATGAAACCATTGAAGACATTTGAAGTGAAGAAAACTCAAATGATGAACAATGAATGTTTCTACACACTCTCAATAGGATCCAATATTTGAGTACTATCTCCTCTTATGAAAGATCTTGCAACTATTTGTGAATTGATTCTTACTAGCTACACAAATCTCTCTAACACAAGATCTACTTCACATCAAATGGAGTATAGGCAAAGTTAGGATCAAACACTCTTAGCACGTGTGAAGTACTCTAAGAAATCAAATTTGAATCAAATACAATGATATTGCATGAAACAAAATGGCTAAGATCTCAAAACAGTGCCTAGATCAATATAGATGAGATTGGCAAGCATACAACTGTGATTTTGGATCAACCAAGCAATCTCTTGACCAAACCAAATGTGTCCACCCAGGTCTAGGTGCCCTACCTAACCCTCTTCAAAAGCTTATAACTTTTGATTGGCTCAACCAAATAGAATGAAACTGATTGCATCAAAAACTAGACAAAAATAGCTCAAAACAAACTATCAAGCAAGATAAATGGATCAAACATGAGAGAGAACTTCCAAACTGAAATTGGATGTTCCTCACACGTGTTTCAGCACCTGATTTTGTACAGTACTAGGTCAGACCCAATCAATGTCCTTTTGATCTCTTTTGATCCAAGATTGAACAAGATAGCTAGGAAAATGGGCCTTGACAACTTCTAGCTCAAGATTGATGAAAAAATTTTCACTTAGGTAGGCTCTGATACCATGTTGAATTTCACACATGTGGACTGTCCACTACATGTACTTGTGATCTCCTAAGGGTGTAGATGCACCAAGCTCAAGACTAGATTGAGATTCAAAATCTATCTTTGAATCTATGGCAAAAACACACTACTACATGCATTCAATCACTTTTAACTCTCACTCACACGTGTGGGAAGTATTCTAAAAAATAATATAAGTAAAAACAAGCTGCTCTCCTTGGGTAGAGAGAGAAAAAGCATCATGAGCTCTCGGGTAGAGAGAGAAAGCTAGAAATCCAATAACTCACAAAATCCATGAAATCACAATTAATCTTCCGCATCCATATCGGGTAAGATTAGCTAGAAATTTTTATAATGACGGAATGTTCAAAGTAGTTGGCCAACCACTTCATATAACTGATTTATACAAATCTAAATATGGTGAGCTCAATTACAACGATTGCAATAATATTTTCCTTGATATTGAAAATGTTCCAAAATACATTATTCGATTCTATAAACTAGATGAACATCAAGTAAATGGAAAGATTATTATTGTAATAAAATTGGATGAATCTGAAATCATCAAGGGTCAGAAGTTGGAACGTGTGAGTGTCACTTTGATGAACAAAATTTCAGATACAGATGATCGAACGTTTGGTGTTCAATCGGAAAATCACATATGGTGGTTGGCGTCATTCCAATTATACATTTCAAATTTCATTTAGAATATCTATATTAACAATTCATACCTTGTCAGTTTTTATTGACATGTCATGTATTACTTGTTTTTATTGACATGTCATGCATTACTTTTTCTCTACAGGTCTTGAAAGAGGACCATAAAATACTATCATGGATATTTTCAAGAACAAATTATGGCAAGATTAGAAAGAGACATTTGGAAGGTGGAAAATTTACAGTCGAAAACCATGGAAGTTTTCAAATTCAATGGCACCTTGCAAGGGATTTGAGAACATTAAAATGTGTGTATAATGTCTCTCATGGGGCAACATCAAAACATCCATGTCTTTATTGCATGAAGGATTGCTACAATATGAATTTGGGACGATCAACAAACACTGGCCCAACACGAGAAGCTGAAGATCCAAATATGAAAAGTGTTCTACCAATCCCATTAAAATATGTTCACATATGCACGTTCCATGCTGAGGTTCATATTATTGAAAAACTAGTTTACCTGCATATTCTACTAGCATGAAATCATAAACCGGAGTCAGTGGCTATAGCAGCAATTAGGAGGTTGAAAATAATTCTGTCAAATGCAGGACTACATAAAATGAATGTCACGATTGAAAAAAGTGACAGACTTTCCGGTTAAAAGGAAACGTTCCTAATAAGCCATCAATTGGAGGTGCTAAAGCAAGAAGATTCTTATCCAATCACACATGCAAAGAATCAAGTGTTAGATACAAAATATGGAGAGAAATTGTTCAAGACACACAAACACTAGAAGGAAGTAATCGAGTGGAAAAGAGACAAGTCTGGACCAATTTAGACAAACTCATAGGTGTTATCAAAAATGAAAATCTATCATCATTGCAAAATCATTGCACCACATTTGTAAAATTTGTACATGATTGTTGGGGAAAAGACAACGTTACTCATTATATCATTATCTGATAATTTTCTCATTCAGGCTTATATTTTTTTCTACTGATGTAGCTAATCAAAACAATTGTTTGCAGCACATCCTTCTTCAACATGCAAATTATTTTTTAAAGGAATATGGGAGCTTAAGTATCCGGTCATTACAAGGTATGGAAAAATCTCATTGGCAATCAAGGGGAGCATTTCATAGAGCAACAAATCATGGAGGACACAATTCAAAAAATAAATATTTAGCTCAACTTTTTCAGTGGTTTTACAGAAGAGCACAATTTAGATATCAAGCTAAAAACTCGCCAAGTATTCCAATATTTCGAAAGGCATTCAAATTCATTACAAAAGAGAGATCCTTGTAATATATCAAAAATCTATTACAGAAAATTATTTAATTATCATCATCATCCTCTTCAAGATTCACACGGATGGTATTGTCATGAAGGAATAATCTCCTTTCATATGGATCCAAAAATTCTAAATTTTTTCTCTTGCTCATATCAATGTAACCCGAATAAAGGGCCATTGCAGATAATCTTTTCGTAGTCTCATTGGGAGTATAACTCAATATCTTAATAGCCAAATCTCTCTTCACAAAAATTATTTTATATGTTCCTCTTGCTTACTTATGGCCTCCTAAACAAATTGATAATGATTTGATGGCCATAATGACAATGGTTGCATATGGATTATAAGATGAATGATATATACAAATCTCATTATTTTAAAAGTTTTTCAAATAATGAGATAGAGAAACATCTTTTCTCCTGGCTGATACACCTCGGATGCCTTCATGTCTCATACCAAAGGCATCTATTTCAATATCATCTTGTAAACGAGAAAAGAAAATAGATTTAGAATGATACATAACACTGCAAACTCAATAAGAAAACTGAACAATATCAATACCAGTAAGAAATAAGAAAACTGAACAATATCAACACCAATATATTATCTACTTACCAGATCATAATCATCGGAATCAACGACGTTTGCTCTGCTAATGTCATGTCCTCCAATGGCCTCTACATTTTCGGAGGGGATATATCTAGCCCTAGGAGGATATTTTTTTTGGAATTCCAAAAATTCCTCCTTTGTAGGCAAAATTTTTTCATAAGCTTTAGATTTTTCAATCATGGCCTCCAAGGCCTCATTGCCAGATTTCCAATTGCCATCTTTATCATAATCTATTTCACTTTCAAGGTCATCATATGAGTAATCAACAATGTCAAAAAATTTTGATAAATTGTGAGCAAAAATTGAGAGGATTTCATCCTCTCTCAAATTCAAAACATCTTCTATACCATTAAATGAAATATAACATTCATTATTTATAAAATATAAAGGAACATTGAATAAGGTTAATGATTAACAGGAGATGCAGATGGAAGAGAATTAGAGAGGATTACGAGGGAGAGTTTTTTGATAATCTGAAGCCATAGATGCTTCAGTTTCAGCCCCTATATCAGTATCTGTATCATTTACATCGACTGGAGCAGGTGCAGATGCTTTGATCAATGGAACAGTTGAAGATTCAGTAGACTCATCATCTAGAATTTCAGTTGATATGTAGAAGACAAAAACCATTTCTTTTATTAGAAGGCGACATATTCTTTTGTGGATATCACAGTATATATTTCTTTTGAAATGGTCATACAAGTTAGAGTATTTTCTATTGTGTTTATGCTTAGAAGATGGTTGGGAATGTACAAGGTCTTGAAAATGAACCAAACAAAAATTATCTATGTCTAAAACAAGAGTGCTAATAATCTGAGAAAAATTATTAAAATAGGAAATTAAATTATAACGATTCTCATAAACTAGCTTATCGATATCGAAGGAAGCAAAAAAAATATTAGGAAAATACATAATTTGTCAAATGGAATGTCATTGGCATTTAAAAAATCCATAAGTTTGTCATTTGAGGCCATGGAGGAACTAGCCATATTGAACCCGATATCGACAGATAGATATCAGAAGAGGAATAAAGCAAAGTGCGCGCGCTGATCCGATATGGTAAGGCCGAGAATGAAATTTATCGAAAAACACTCGTCGAAAATAGCTGATATTGATTCAGTGCATCTGAATGAATACAAGCATGCACAGTAAGCGATGGCGCGCGTTGATTCGATATTGCGAGAAGAAAAAAAAAACAAGAAGACTAGAGAGTTCAGAATAAAAGACCATGGAATTGAAATATGAAAAGTGGTGCTCATATTTATAGCCAATTCTTGTTGATCACAGCCATACATTTGTCAAATAACGAATTGAGAAATACAGCCTATATTTATCCACCGATCAGAGTGAGACAAATTTGTACCTACTCCGGAATACATTACCTAGTCTATCACTAGATTCAATGAATCATCATTAGCCTTGAGCCTAGAATCTGTACATGCGCTGCAATACATTAAATAGACAATCACTAGCCACCTAGAATAATCATTAAACCAATTATAAACAAATGATTAATGGAAACGCGAGGAGAATTATTACAATCTCTCGTCCTATTTAAGCACCATAAAGACGAAAATTTTTCTTTTGAGATAATGTTCATTCAAAACATTTCATAAGTCTTTCATTATGGGTTCTAGTATGATTTTTCTACGTATGGGATATCGGATCAGCGCGCCTGGCAGACGCTGGTTATGCTGCATTTGGATTGTGCGCGTAGAATCGCTATTCCAAGAACAAAAATATTATCGAAATTTTTGAAACTTTGGACCCTATTTGCATGCTCAAAGCTTGATTCGGAAGACTCTTCATACTGGCCAAAGTTATGGAGAATCTACTGAATCAAGCTCTGATAATGCATATTCCATCCAATATCGGATGAGCACACGAGAATACAAACTCTGGTTTTCAAATGCTTTATGTGCACGTCGATTAGCTATCGGGTGAAAATCTGGCCTTTGGAATTTTCTAGAATTATAATTATTGGATATAAAAAAGGTCTGATATCTAAAGCTTAACATTGTCAATTTCAGCATTAAATGGTAGAAGTGTGATAGCATAATTTTGTAGCATTGATTGTAGATGTGACCATACTTTATTTGAAATTAATTCTAGTTAATTCGATATGGACTAATCATTTTGATGACTGATGGATATCTAGTTTTCCTCAGACATCCAAACCACCATGTTTGCAATCATTTTTTATTTTCTCTATATATACTAATCGACGACGCTGAATTTTTTTTGCTTATAGTTATTTGCATCCATGCAATATCAATTTAGCGCGTTCGAAATTTATTTCTTCAATCACGACTCAGCAGCCTCTCACGAATAAAGTGATACTGAATCTCAATGTGTTTAGTTCCCGCATGGAACATTGGATTCTTTGCTAGCTGAATGCCACTCTGATTCTCGCTATGTAAAGTCGTGGGATTTTTCTGCTTCATGCCAATTTCTTCCAAGATTTGTCTCAACCATATAGCTTCTTGTGCTGCACTACACATTGCCTTATACTCTGCTTCTATGGTGGAAAGAGCCATTGTACTTTGCTTCTTACTAGACCAGGAAAAGCAACTACCACAAAACTGGAATACATACCCTGTGGTGGATCTACGATCATCATAGTCACCTCCCCAATCCGCATCCACATAGCCACACAACTCAGGTAAACCATCATGCTTCCTGTAAATCAAGCCATATTCTGAAGTGCCTTTCACATAACGCAAAATGTGTTTAGCTACTTTCCAATGCATTTGCGTAGGTGCTGCCATAAACTAACTTACAATGCCAACAACATAGCATATATCTAGTCTAGTCGTGGTAAGGTAAATCAAGCTCCCTACTAACTGTCTATACAGCGTAGCATAAAATGACTATGACTCATCAAGCTTAGAAAGCTTTTTACTTGGTTCAATAGGAGTGTTTACTGGTTTGCAATCCTGCAACCTAAACCTCTGCAGCAACTCTTTGACATACTTCACCTGTGTTAAACCCAATTCATGTCCTTTTTGCCACACTTCTACTCCAAGGCAATAATGCATCAGGCTGAGACTTGTCATCTCGAATTGTTCCATGAGGTCTTTCTTGATCATGTCTATCATCTCTTGATTATTTCCCGTAATAATCAAGTCATCAACATAAAGAGCAATCAAAGCAACCATACCATCAAAGCATAAGACATATAGATTTGGATCAGAATGTGTTCTCACCATCCCCTTTGAACGAAAGTAGGCATCAATCCTGCTATACCATGCACATGGTGCTTGTTTAAGACCATAAAGTGCTTTCTTCAAGCGACATACTTTATTTTCATGTCCCTTCGCTACAAAGCCTTCAGGTTGATCCATGAACACTTCTTCTTCTAACTCACCATTTAGAAAAGCAGATTTCACATCCATCTGATGCAAAGGCCAACCAAAATGTGAAGCTAAAGCAACAAGTAGACGTAGAGTATTCCACTTACAAACCGGTGCAAAGGTCTTCTCATAGTCGATGCCTTTATTTTGTGCGTACCCTTTGATCACCAATCTTGCCTTGTGCTTTGCTATACTTCCATCTGCATGGTACTTAGTCCTGTATACCCATTTGCAACCAATGGATTTCTTGCCAACTGGTGGCTCTACTAAGTCCCATGTGCTATGTTTAGCAATTGACTCCATCTCCTCTCCCATGGCCTTGACCCAAATGTCATCATCCTTCACTTCACCATAAGTCGAAGGTTCTTTGCTTTGAATAATGCTAGATAAGAGAGCATAATTTGCTTCATACCTTTCAGGTAGTGTCTTCTCTCTTGTTGATCTTCATAGCTCTCCATGGCTAGATGATCCTGGAAATTCATCTATGTCGCGGCACTCCAACAATCTCTCAAACCACTTAGGGAGCTTCATGTTAGGTGATCGGCTTCCTGGTGAAAATGTATCCCACGGTGCATCCTTCTCCTTGCATTTGTCACCTGCAACTTCAATCCTTCTTGCACCAAAAGGTTTGTCCCTACCTCTCCAACCTGTCTCTTGAGGTTGAGTAGTAGTATCTTGAGATGTATCCTCATGTTCATCACTCGGAAGGTCAATGAATGGATCATCATCAGGTGGTATCCTCACTATACCATCTTTCCCAGTGGATGTGTCTATTTTCTCAGCATCCTCGTCTTCATACATCTTGGATTCATCAAAGATAACATCATGACTTATATGGATTTTGTTTTCTATTGGATCAAAACATCTATAGCCCTTCACACGATCATCATATCCTAGGAATATGCACTTGATAGCTTTTACATCAAGTTTACGTCTCTTTTTTTTAGGAATGTGTACAAAGGCTTTACATCCAAAGATTCGCAAGTGGTTCACCTTTGGCTTCTTCTTCGTGAATGCTTCCTCAGGTGTTATCTTTGGTATGACAATGGTAGGACTTCTATTTTGAAGATAGACTATCGTGCTACATGCTTCTGACCAAAAATTTTTGGTAGTTTCATCTCAGCTAGCATAGATCTGGCACTTTCCACAATTGTATGATTCTTGCACTCAGCTACACCATTGAGAGAAAGAGTATGAGCTTGCGTAGATTGTCTTTTAATCCCACATTGATCACAAAGATCATTGATGTCATTAGACTTGTACTCACCTCCACTATCTGATCTTAGGACTTTAACCTTCCTACTTGTCTGATTTTCGACCAATGCTTTGAAGCTCTTGAAGTTATCAAATGCATCTGATTTCTTCTTCAAGAAGTAGATCCACATCTTACGTGACATATCGTCAATAAAGGTCATGAAATAGAAGGCTTTACCTAAGGACATGGTCCTCATAGGCCTGCATAAGTCTATGTGGATTAAGTCCAGAATGTTCTTTGCTCTTGCAACACCTCCTTTATTGAACTTCTCTCGATGCTACTTCCCATATACACAGGATTTGCACATCGATTTCAAGTGATCTTCTATGGTAGGCAATCTTGTTACCATCTCCAATTTTCTCATCAAACTAAGGTTCCCAAGTTCAAGTGACCAAGCCTCTTATGCCACAACTCAGTCTGCGATGGAATGGACTATACAGGTCCGTGTTGCCCCTTAATTGTAGCATTCAACCTGTACAATTTTGTATTGGGCTCTCTTACTCCATCTACAATAACTTTGAACTTTTGGTTCACATCCTTCACAAAGCAACGATCATGGGTGAATTCTACTTTCAACTTTTGATCAGTAATGACTCCAACAGAAAGTAGATTTTTCTTCAAACTTGGTACATAAAGTACCTCCCTGATCATCCTGCTTTTGCCATCATGTAGTTTGATTGAAACGGTGCCTATCCCCTTGATCTTGCACACCTCACCATTTGCTTGTGAAAGAGATGTTCCATTATCCAACACCTTCAAACTACTGAACCAATTCTTGTTACCTGTCATGTGTCTTGTGGCTCCCGAGTCAATATACCATGCTTGATCATCTTGATTAGATGACAATGCAGATATGAAGATACTAGAGCCTTCAATTTCACTCTCATCGACAAGGTTATCTACTTGTTTTGGTTTTTCCTTGCCTTGTTCCGCCAAGAATTTGCAACATTCACTCTTCCAATGGCCCTTTTTACCACAATGAAAGAACTTGCCTTTCTTCTTAGTTTTACTGGAAGATCCCTCGTCCTCCTGAGACTTGGCAAATTGCTGCTTAGACTTCTTCTTGCCCTTGACCTTGCCTTGTTTTTGGCATGACGTCTAGCTTTCACCATTTCTTGCCATTGTTCTTCTTGCATCAAGATTCCTGTGAGCTCGTCAAAGGTTGGCAATCTTTCTCTTGATGCTATTCCGCTCACAAACATCTGATAGGGTTCTGCAATGCCGCATAATGCATTGTGCACCAACTCCACATCATGTATGTGCTCACCAATAGAATGCAGTTCATCTCTCATTGTCTTGATTCTGGTCATGTACGTCTGAATGTGCTCTCCTTGTTCCATGTAGGCACTATTCAACTTTGACTTCAGAAACATGATTCTTGACGGATTTGACATCTCGAACTGTTCCTTTAGCACATCCCATGCCTGCCTGGGTGTAACAGCATCACAAATGTGGGTAATGATGTGATCCTTCACTGACAAGTTAATGAAGGTCAAAGCTTTCCTCATCTTTTTGTCGAACACTTTGATATCTGCTTCATTTGGTGGCCTTCTCTCGTCACCTGTGACGACTTCCCACATGTCTTTCTCCATCAGTATGTTTTTCATTTTGAATTTCCACACTGCATAGATAGAAATTCCGTCCAATTTGCTACTTTCACTCAAATGGACTCTCCCATATTTGCCATCGCAAAACTGCTTGAAACTTCTACCATAGGCTAAAAACAGTATGCTGAGGCCAACAGTGATGTCATAAGTTGAAAATAATGACCTGCACTTTTTCCCTTACTAGGCCACTCGTTGCTTTTCCACCAATTTGAAAGCCAAATCGGCGTCGCCTTCCGAAATGCACTCAGTCGTCAACTCCCAACAACGTGCCCAATGGAATGGTGAAATCACTTTTGGCATACTCCGAACACACTTTTGAGGGGCAACCTGCCACCGCAGTTCCTATAAACCAAGATGGTTCTAGACCGAGCAGAGCAGACAAGGGCAAAGGCATAGCTGCATCACTCTGTTTTGTTGTACCGTACTTGCAGCTACAGTCCAGGTGCCCTTCGTTTGAAGGTTATAGCCTTTCGTTTGGGTCAAACGGGCAAAGGACCCAAAAATAGGGACTTTTCTAGTTTTTGAACTGTTTCTTCACCTTGAAGAAACTTCACTCTTCACTGGTGAAGGGACCCAACTCCAATTTCAGTATGAAATTTTTTAATGAAGTTGAAGGCTAAAATGCACTTCACTTCTTCAGGGCCCTCTTCAACAGCTCTTCAGACTCCATCCAATGGTTGAATCTGATCCAACTATGGATATCCCTTCTGGGTAGCACAATCTGAGCCGTCGATCTTGTAACTCCTCTATCCAACAGATCTGAGCACTTATGTGCACCAATGGAGAGTCTTGTAGACACTGTCCACTTCGAAATGCTATGCTCTCACCCTAGTTCCACGCGCGAACAGCCTGCGACCTCTCTGTCTGCGGCCGCGCCTCCCAACACTCAAATTTTCTTAATCTAACTCGTCTGTGGATCGATTTGAGCATGATCTGAGGCCTGGAGCAGGGTCACCCTACTGATTGAAAGTCTGTAGAGTGTTCACTCAAAAAATTCCGTGAGAAAACGATGATTTTAGCTCAACTTGTCAAAGTGGCTTTTTTCACCTTTTTACCGCAAATCTGCTAGGTTAATTGTCTGGAGACAAATCTCTGACATAAACCTCAGAATCTCTCCATGGCTGGTTGAAATGTGATTAGCTTCCTTCTTGTCCTTGCGGCATCCAAAACGGTGCACAAACAGCGAAGAAATCACCAGTTATGTATAAAAATCGTAACCCCAAACCCGGTTTCAATTTTCAGTTGGCTTCAAAATTGTCAGTTTTTCACCAAATTCATGACCTAGATGGAAGCCATAGACTAGGGAGAGACCTTTGCTCTCATCCATTCACCCAAACCATTTCTCTAGTCTTGTGATAATCCGTTCAGATCAACATGGCAGGACCATCCAATCCACCGCCCAAGTTGGAGAAAAGACTTCCAAGGATTGACGCACTGAAGTACGATGGAGAATCAAATCCAACACGATTTCTCCAAGAATTCAACAATGCTTGTAAAATTTATGGGAACGAATCTGACACCGAAAAGGTACGTTTATTCCCCATGATTTTACAAGGCGATGCAAAAGAGTGATTTTTAGACCTTGAAGGCCCAGACAACACGTCTTGTGAGACCATCACCGCAGCACTGATCAAACGGTTCAAACTCTCCAAACTAACGTAGAGTCCCTTCATCCAATAGACGCATATCAAAATGTGAAGTAACGAATCAGTGCGCACCTACTCGAGCGTTTCAAGCGTCTTAAAGTAGAGTGTGTCGATGATCACGTAACTGAAAAAGTGGCCATCAAAGTATTTTTAGTTGGTTTACCAAAAGCCATTAGGAGATAATTGAAACCCGCAGACTCGTACGAGCAATTGAAAGACGTGATGGATGACGCCATCCGTGAAGAATATGAAGGGTCTGACAAGGACTATGACTTTCACGACAAGAGGCGAAAGGGGCTAGTTAAGCAGGAGACTTCCCATGTGGAAGGATCGTCCTCATCTAGTGAGGTTGATATTCTTCAACACCTTGAGGGTTGGCAAAAAGCACAACAAGCTCAAATGGAGAAGCTGACCTCAGAATTCCAAAAGGTACTGAAGGATGTCGCTGAAAAAACTTTTCTAGTTTGTGAGAATGTG
Source organism: Diphasiastrum complanatum (assembly GCA_029204225.1). NCBI lineage: Eukaryota > Viridiplantae > Streptophyta > Lycopodiopsida > Lycopodiales > Lycopodiaceae > Diphasiastrum > Diphasiastrum complanatum. Next base: position 50,942,191 of record CM055105.1, on the reverse strand, counting down.
TGGTGTTCTATTTGCTCTCAAAACCACACCGCCAATGAGTGCCCGCACGTAAGAACATATTTTTCACAAGTGGCACGACATATGTATCACCCTTATAGGCCATCTGGACCTTAGTAGTATGCACCAAATTACAATCCAAATCCATCCGTGTCAAGGCCAGGACAATACCAACCCAGGCCAACAGGCCCAGTTCATTATCAACCCAGACAACCATTTGTAGTCAATCAGCCCGCGCCACATGTCTAATATCATATGGTTGATACTACTTATGTCGATCATGCTACCTATTATGTCGAGGATCCCAATGCCAATGTCTATCAAGCAGAGATGAGTTACTCTTATGAAATAGCACAGCCTGGATACGACCCCAATCAACCTCAGTATCGTACACAACCTATAGCATATGCTGCACAACCGATGCCAATTTTACATGGCTATTTTGTGTGTGCGAGACGACATCCTAGCATTCGTTGTCCTGATAAACTACAATATCTACCTCTTTGTGAAAATTTTGGCATAGAGCACCATATCAAAGACTATCCAAAAGAGCCCAGTCCTATAGCTCCTGTTGATTCTATCCAAGTAGAGGCAATTCCAATCAGAGTCATGACTCAAGCTCAACACCAGCAGGCTAGCGAAGCTGCAACAAGACAAACCAATAAGCTCCTGCCCGCTCCGTCCAGTGACAGAACCACACCAATTGTCTATCCTAATCCAACGAGGAGATCCATTTGAGACACAAATATCAAAAGCTCATCCACAAAGCTGATAATAAGGATGAGACTATAGTCACACCTAGAGATCAAACCCCAGATAACCCAACCGTAGAAGGAGCCGAGATATGGGGACATTTGCTTCAAGCAAACGACACCCTCCCATTTGGAGTACTCTAGAAGTACACCAAAAAATGGCGGAAAGGGTTGTCCTCAATTGAAGATAACATCCCATCACTAGACCTCCCTGAGGTGCCCCTGCATCTGACTAACCCTGCAAGCGACAAGGGAAATATACGCATTCCTACAACTTACAGACATTCCCATGTTATCTTAGCAATATTAGAGGGCGGATCGAGAGTTAACATAATATCCACATCCCTGATGAAAGAGTGGGGTCTCCAAGCTTCCATGAAATGGCCGAACTGTCAAGTTCGAATGGTAGATCAAAGTGTGATAAAACCATTAGGCCTAATACCAGACATAAGGCTAATTCTTAGAGGTTTGAGCTTCATGCTAGATTTGTTAGTGCTAGATATCCCTAGCAATGCCTATTCCTATGAATTACTCCTAGGTAGGCCATGGCTCTCTAATGCATGTGTAGTGCATGATTGGAATAGAGAGCGTGTTACATTTGGCAATCAAGAAACATCAGTCACCATCGACTCTACTGGTAAGAACAAACCCGCATGCATCACCGAATATAGATTCTCTACCACAGAGTCTATTCTTGAAAATTACCGTGACATCAAAAAGAAGGGCCACTATACCAAGGCTACAGATATCATCAACTGGAGCCACAACTTGGCAACAATCGATTGTGTCGATGCGGAACATTGCGAGCTCAATACACATCACATTGATAATGATGAATCTATCATTGAACCAACCGATTTGGATACTCTTATCTTCAACGTCAGCTATATTAACATTCAGCCCCACAACGAGGACTTGCTTCATGTCGCTTGGCTACCTTATGACGAATCAATAACCTTGTATATCGATAATGAGAGTGTTTTACGCTCTCAAGAGTTTGATACTAACTCTGACATGGCCGATATTACAGATGTAGCTATTTTGTGCTTCATGAATGCCATTCCCCCATGGCTACTCCCTGAGAAGGTCCAAGAGATAGAGCCTAAGGCTAGCATTGCTGCAGCCAATCTGGACCAAAGTAAAATATAGCATGTCAAACGACCGATATACGAATGGGAGATACATATGATAATGAATCTATCTATGCGATAGATGACGCAATCTTAACCGAAGTCCCTCAAGGGTCCAAGCCACACAAAATCACCATTCACAAGGTGCATGCGAGACCAACTAGGAAGGAAGCTATCCACAATAAAATGAAAAAGATTATAGAGGTGGAGCCTCCTCGCGATCTCACGATAGCTCAAAAAACCCTGTTCGAAGCACAATCCTCTAGGTCCACAAGCCACACAGCTAGGACCCCTAAAGATCCACCTAAGGCTAGGACTAACAAGCCCTACGCCCCTGACAAAATTGATCTGCCCAACCATTTCAAGGAGTTCACCATTGAAGATGTAACTATCCACCTGCCTCAAGCTCAACGGGAGCCAAAGGGGAATGAGCCATATGATGGCCTCGCTCAAACCATAAAATTAAATCTTCAAGAGCCTGATGAGACAGAGGAAACGTTTGTCCATATTGGAGCACACCTCAACACCGAACAACGTCTGACCTTAGAGAAACTCCTTAGAAGATATCGTCATAAATTTGCATGGAACTACAAGGACATGAAGGGGGTAGAATCTTTAGTTACCGTGCATAGAATCCCATTAAAGAAGGATGCTAAACCCCATGCCAGTAGACCTTATCGTTGTAATCCAATTTATAGAGCATGCATCAAAGAAGAACTCCAAAAGATCTTGGAGGCAAGTTTCATCTACGAGGTAGAACATTCAGATTGGGTATCACCTATCATTGTGGTCCTAAAGAACAATGGGAAGCTTTGTATCTGTGTCAACTATTGCAGATTAAACGCTTCCATAGAAAGAAATCTTTTTCCAATCCTGTATGGCGAATCCATATTGGAAAACCTAGTTGGGGATGAAGTTTACTTCTTCCTGGATGGTGTTAGTGGATACAACTTAGTTGTTATCTCTGAAGAAGACCAACCAAAAACGGCTTTTGCTATGGAATGGGGTATCTTCTGCTAGCGCATTATGCCATTTGGATTGTGTAATGCACCATGTACCTTGTAACATGTCATGCAAGCAGCATTTTATGATCTCATCGGTGACAACCTTGAGATCTATCTTGATGACCTTGGGGTGCACTCAGAATAATCCACGCACCTAGCCATACTCAAACGTATTTTCATACAATGCCAGAGATATGGTATTTCTCTTAATCCTGAAAAATGTCAGATATGGGTCACCCACGGCGTTGTACTTGGTCATATTGTATCGCGCAATGGGATTGCCACCGACCCAAAGAAGATCAAAGTCATCGTTGAGAGGCCAAAACCTAAAACGGTCCGAGACGCTTATTGTTTTATGGGTCACGCTAATCACTATCATTGCCATATTTGTGATTTTGCTAGTAAGTCACGATGGATATATAGAGCACCCATAAATCCTAAGTGGACGGATGAACAGAGAAAGGCCTTCCAAGATCTCAAACACACCTTGACAACTGCTCCTATCTTGCGAGCTCCAGATTACACGAAGGAGTTTCACATCCACACTGATGCATCAAAGTTTGCCATCGGTGCAGTGCTAACTCAGCCAGGAGAGTACAAGAAGGATTATCCAATTTGTTTCCTTAGTAGGCAATTAACATCTGCGGAGATGAACTACACCGTAACCGAGAGGGAAGCAATAGCGATGATTTATGCCATCCAGAAGTTTTGACATTATCTTTTAGGTAAACCCTTTGTATTCTTCATGGATCATCAAGCGTTACTTTACCTTGTGAACAAAACTTGCACAACAAGTAGAATCACACATTGGTTGCTATTACTACAAGAATTTGAATTTCGTATTGTTGTGCGCAAGGGATCACAACATTTTGTCACTGATCATCTATCTTGAATACCGAGTGATGAGAAACCAACCGAGGACATCAATGATGACCTACCCGATGCAATACTCTTCCAAGTTGACTATACCCCCATGTGGGCCAAAGACATCACAGAGTTTTTAACAACGGGGGTGCTAGATCCGACGTTGTTGAAACCTGCCCAACATGCACTTATCTACAAGGTGACACCCTATACACTTATAGCGGGGCAACTTTATAGAAAGGGTGCAGATGGTGTGATTATACGATGTTTGACTAAGGGCAAGATTATTCCCATCATATCCTTGCTACACGAAGGAGTTGGTGGTGGACACTTATCTTACTAGCTGGGTATTGGTGGCCTTCACTATTTGAGAAAACTTATAACTTTGTAAAGGCTTGTGATCTATGCCAAAGAGCCAAAAGGCCACAATTTACAGATTATATGTCTTTAACCCCCATCTTATCTGAACAAGCATTTTTCAAATGAGGTATTGATTATCTAGGACCAATCAGTCCCGCCGCGCAATTCACACAGGCAAGATATATTATCGTGGTGACAAATTATTGCACGAAGTGGGCAGAGGCTTGGGCGGTAAAGAACGTCGATGCCAAAACCACTGCTCGGTTCCTTTATGAGCAGATCATTGTATGATTTGGTTGCCCACTCGAATCATCAACGATAGGGGTATGCACTTTTTGAACACAGTAATTGAACACTTGCTGTCGACCTTCCTAGTTGTTCATCACAAAAATGCCCCATATTACCCAAGATGTAATGGGCAGGCTGAGTCCACAAATAAGGTTCTATGCAAAATCCTCACAAAGATGGTGGAAGCCAGTCAGTCGGATTGGGAGTTCAAATTACATGCCGCTTTATGGGCATATCAAACAACACCCAAAAAGGCCACTGGCACGACACCATTCCAACTCATGTATGGACAAGAGGTCGTGATGCCTGTAGAATTCTACGTCCCATCCTTACGAGTAGCCTACGATTTGAAACTAGACGAAAGTCAGATCCTTGCCCATAGGCTATTCCACCTCCATAAGCTTTGCAAAACAAGAGTCATTAGTGTGCACGCTCAACAAGTGCACAAAAGACACCAACAAGATTAGCATGACCGCCATATTAAGTTGAAGGAATTTGAAGAAGGAGATAGAGTCCTTCTTTATCAAACAAAAGTACATAAGAGCAAACTTAAGTTTACTGGCCAAGGTCCCTATATCATTGATCAGATCTTTGCCTTGGGCTACGCTAAACTTAAAACCCTCGAAGGCATCCCTCTGGACATGGTAGTGAACGAGAGTAGATTACGGCAATATCATGAGCCTTGCTATTCCTTAGACATAAACTAATTGATTGTGTGTTATGTGTGTGTGCACGCATGTCTGTAATTTCTATCGTTTTGTGATAATGTTCATTTTTTTATTTCATTTTTTACACTCTTTTCCGTTGAATTGCCTACATGTTTAACAATCAATATTTCTGAGGATAGTTTAGGTCTGAATTCTCACAAATCTACCTCACTTCTATCACTATTGTACAAGTTCCATGTAACGGCTTGCATTACCAGTGATAATCATGTCCCAAAACAGTAATTATCTTACGGTTTGAAGCTAGCATCACTTATTCTTGCAATCGATTGCAAGGAATTAATCTCTCTTTCAAAAAAAAAAAGAAAAGAGGACCACTCGCCTAAGCTACCAGGCAGCATATTATCCATATTGTGGAGTCCCAGAACTAAGCAAAGTGTTTTATCATACATGAAACCTAGCAGGTGCTCTACAGAAATTCACTTGGTCTCATTTATTGATTTTTCCAAAAAGCTAGCAGTAACTCGTCCTTTCTTAGAGTGACTAAACTTCGACATACAACTTTTCTCAGATGTGCAACATGAATGCATGGTGCGTGCGGCTTATTGTACATTTGATGACAAGCTCCAGACACTCAGGATCCCTAGACAAAATGACGAGGATCCAATTCCTATATCACCACATATCCTAAATCACTTGGGATTCCTGAATGAAGGAGAGCTTATGCATGACAGAGGGAAATCTTTTGATAGGAATTACTTGATGCATCTCTGTACGGAAGACGGTGACACCTCCATCTACAATAATGATGGTTACGCTGTCAAACTCATCTCGGATCTAGGACTTAAGGCAATGGCGGACCTACTTGCATTACTCACTGAGGTACAATCGTCAAGATTTGATAGGATTCCGAACAGCACTTTATTTGCCCTATCATTTGGCTTGGAGGAACCTGTTACGCGCCACTTCATGTGGGCAGAAAAGATAAGTATCAAATTATGTGCAGCGCTCAAAGCAAGAAAACCTCTCACAAAGTGTGGATATCTCCTGCATATGCTCGTAAGCAAACATTACTTGGGTGACTTCCCTCGCATTCTCACTCGAGTGCAAGAGAAATATCCAGAAGTGCCACATACCACCTCGACACGAGCTCAGCACTCCAAGAGGATAAAAGGGGGAGAGGCGAAGGAAACAAACAGGCCAGCAGCCAAACGGCGCACATCACTAGCAGAAACACACTAGTGTCATTCACATGAGACAAGGAAGCAGAGTTAGAGTCACAACGGTTAAAAGAGCATGCCCATAGCCAACACACAAAAGAACATTCAGAGGGCCACACACAAGGCAAAGACTCATCCAACAGCAGCAAATAGCACTTGCACAGATCCACCATCCAAGGGCATGAAAATATCAACGAAATGGGAGACATAGCACAATCACCCTATCCAATGCCTAAAGACACCTCAACAGTGAAAATCATGGAAGCCATTGAGGAAGAATTGACTGTAACATCAAATCCTTCGACGAGACATTCTGAGACAAAGGAGACAAAGGCTGAACCTGGTGTCCCACCTGTGTCGTTCATGGTAAGTGACCCACCAACCACCATCTCATCAATTCTCATCACATCAACCATCACTTTCACACTACCCATCACACTTACCCTGAGCACTACATCCCCTATTGTCTCCACAAACACACTCCCACTCTCACCGCACCAGTCACAACCACCTCTATGCAATCTCCGATGCATTTTTCAAATGTCTTTGATGCATCCTTCAACATTGAATAATTCTCACTTTTTCTGTAAAACATGCCACCTACTACCACCACACCATTTTCTACACCCACCACTATCGCTACCGCCACCACTTCTCCGACCACAAATGCCGACATATCTCCAATCCCTATCACCATCACTCAAACATCACACCATACATCTACTCAATCCATCCATCATGAATAGTACACCACATTGTATCAAAACATACAACAAAATCCCCCACCATCCTACGCACCTACCTCTCAATAGTATCCTCCTATTGAAGAGTGGCAGTAGCTTCTGGAAAATGTGCGATGGGCCATCAACGCTCAAAGTGCTGACATGCATTACCTCTACTCTTCAATCAATGAGTATCAGAATTGGTGCAACTTCTCGCAAGAGGAATATGTGCAACTGACAAACAAGGTACAAGAATGGCAAATTTATTCCACAGAATTAGAACAAAGGTCGCTCAATTAAAAAACAAAGAGAGAAAACTCATGGCTAACCTCAAAGGGCTGCACTGAAATAAGAAGGACGTTCAAGCATGCTTACAACGTAGGGATGATCTCATCAAGACCTTGGAAACACAGTTAGAAGGTGAACGAGGGACTTACGGACCGCTATGATGGGCAATATTCAACGGATTGATTTCAACCAATTCCAAGCACCACCAATCCCGGAGGGCACCGTAATACCTCTCGCTTCCTATCAGAGTTAACTCAGGTATTGATGGCGAGCCGGACGTAAGCACAACAATTGCAGCAGGCCACTCTAGAAAATCAAATTGTGCTCAACACACGAGTTGAGGAGCTAGAAGGACAGCTAAAAACATTATGCCAGCAGCTACCAACATTACACACAAAGCATAAAAAAACACATGCCAAACACCATAGACAATAGGATGTAGGAACTGATGATCCTGGACCCTCGCGCTACACATGACAACAATAGGATAATGCAAGGTATCACTCGGCAATGGTGGAACCTCAAAGCACAAAAGGGGGTACTACCACGAACCACGAATGAGGCATCTCAGTTGAAGAGCCTAATCCCACTACCACTCAACCTGACACCATCTATCAAGCCTCATCACCCTTACTCGATGACACACTCCTCTCCCCACCACATGAACAATCACCTCACCACCTCAACACTCAACCTTATTCACCATCCACTGCTTATCTACTCCGCAACTACCCAACCCTCCCCCATGAACTTTTCACAACCATACCTAACCCTCCACCACCCACACTTACCACAACTACAAAGGCACGACCTAGAATCACGCCGAAGAATCCTAGCTGACAGATGTTAATGTCAGAGGAGTTTAACAAAGCATATCCAAACATGGAGGACCGAGGCGGGTACACTCTTTCCGATTTTACGATATGTAAATCTCACAAGCAGAAAGTATTAGCATTGGAGCCGCAACCTCAGTGGCGATGTGCTATGATGTTGGAAAATGGATATGCTTTTGAGAGATATATCGTGACACCAACTTACATGCGGGTCAATCCAATATATTATCCCATAAGGCACAGAGAAGTATTTGCACCAGAAAGGGTTCCTAATAAAATATATTGGCCAATTCTATCTAAAGAAGTTGAGACCGATGATCCAGCGGCCGATTTTGTAGCCAATTGCAACTATTTCTAGCAGAGACAACATACAAATCCGGACCGCCATGTTAGGTAGTTTGAAGATAATTGCGGCCTAATATCATTTCTTTCTACCTTAAATTGTTTCTGGGATAGCGATCTGCCGCCAATAGACATGTTAGAGTCCTCTTTATTTCTTGATGATTTGTAGGTTCTTGGGTTTAAATTTGAAGGTGGATAAGAAAATTTGCTACAATTTTGGTGCCGTTTCTGGAGAGCTATGCCAATTTTTCATTTTCAACATGTTTTTTATCCATAGATGGATGTTAGCTTGCATTTAGGCATCTTGGTTCTGGCATAGTAGTGTTAAAGTTGAATTTTAGAGTTAGTTTTGGGTGAATTTTTCATGTTTTGTGTGGATTTAGCCTCTTGATTCTTTGTCTTACAATTCACAAAGCGTTCATCTTTAGGTGAATGTTATAAAAACATTTAAAAAATAGGATCAAATTGGAATGTATTCATTCCCAAATGATGATGTTTTTATTTACCTATTGCAATGTTAATGTTAGATGATAATGTAAGTCATGGAATCGAGTAGTCTACCCCAACACCAAGTTCAATTATAGAATATAGCATGACATGGATAGGTCAAACTTGTTTGAGAAATATATCTTGTATTTAAAAGATAATAATCAATAGAGATTTTCTCAAAAAAATAAGTAGATCCAATAGTGAGTAGAGAACTTTTACTCACTAGCATTAAAGTTGTATTATGGATCTTTTTCCATCCTCAAACATCGGTCACAAAGAAGATTTTACTTATAAATCTTGCATAACAATTTAGGTTACAATGCCTCACTAAATGATGTGCATTTCAAAGAATTTAAATATTGTTAAAAGATTTTTTGTTAGAAACTATTCTTGCTCACAAATATGATATCTAAAGAAAAAGTAGAATCTCCAAATATAAAAACCAATTGCATCGTTTATATTTTTATCAACATCATATACCCTAATTGTGTTATGCCTTACTACAGTCACCACAACTTCCTTGTACGTGATGAATACACAAAATAATGTGTTAAACTAGCTACCCAGCCAAAAAATGTCATACTTAAAATGTAGGAGAAAGTAAGCCAAAATTAGATTCAATTCACACGAGTTGCCAAAATGTTTTTTTTAACAAACAAGCTTCACTTGCTCAAGTACTTAGCTATACAATTTTTAAACTTGGTACTTGAGGTAGCCTATTAATTCTTTGTCTTACAATTCACAAAGCAATGGAAAAATCATTGTGCTTATATATATGTTATAAGAGAGGTATTTACTTATTACAATGTGTTAAATTGATGATAATGTAATAAGGCATGGAATCGAGTAGACTACCCCAGTACCAAGTTCAATTGCAGAATTTAGCATGAAATGGATAGGTCGAGCTTGTTTGAGAAATATATCTGGTATTCAAAAGAGAATAATCAATAGCAATTTTTTGAAAAATAATAGATCCAGTAGTCAGTAGAGAATTTATACTCACTAAAATTAAAATTGCTTTAAAAACTAGACAATACTAGCTTCAAAACAAGCTATCTAGCAAGATTTTTGGATCAAACATGAAAGAGAACTCTCAAACTGAAATTGGATGTTCCTCACATGTGTCTGAGCACCTGATTCTATATAGTCAAACCAAATCAATGCCGTATTGATCTCTTTTGATCCAAAATTGAACAAGATAGCTAGGAAAAAAAGCCTACTAAGAATCTTATTAGTGTTGGCCAATTGCTTGATAATGGCCTTGATGTAAAATTCAATGTTGATACTTGCACTATCAAGAAGAATGATGAGATACTTGCATTAGGATCTAGATTTGGAGGCATCTATAAACTAGATCCAAATGAGTATGTGAATGCTTGTAATGTTGCTCTTGTGAACAAGCTCTCTATGGAGGAATTATGGCATAGGAGGTTGGTCTACAAATCCATGCTCTCTATGATCAAAGAAGCCACAGCTATTGGCTTGCCAAAGTCATTCTCCATGAAGATCAAGCCTTGTGAGGCTTGTGCTATTGCTAAATCTCACAAAAAGCCATTTACAAGATCTTCTATCAAAAGCAAGCATCCTTTGGAGTTAATCCACTTGGATGTGCATTTCTCATCAACTACAAGCAAGGGAGGAGCCACTTGTTTTGTTACTTTCATTGATGATTACACAAGATTCACTTGTATATATCTCCTTGCTTCTAAATCTATGGTGTTTGATCATTTCCTTATTTTCAAAGCTTATGTAGAGAAGCAATTCTCATTCAAGATTAAAGCTCTTATAAGTGATGGAGGTGGTGAATATATCTCCAATAAACTTCATGTTTTTTGTGAGCTTGAAGGCATCAAAAGAGAGTTCTCTTGTGCCTACTCTCCATCTCAAAATGGAGCGGCCGAGAGAAAGAATAGATCTCTATGTGAATGTGCAAAATCTATGAGAATTGAGGCATCTTTGCCCAAAGATTTTGGGGAGACGCCATTAGTTGTGCAAATTATCTTCGCAATAGGCTCCCACATATAGCTCTTGGAGGAAAGTCACCATATGAAATCTTATATTTGAAGAAGCCTAAGGTTGATCACCTTAGAGTTTTTGGATGCATATGCTTTGCCCATATTCTCTTGGAAACAAGGAAGAAGGAAGATCCTAGTGCATGCAAAGGGATCATGGTTGGATACTCAACCACCAAGAAGGCCTATAGAGTCTTTATACTCTCTACTTCTCAAGTTATTGAAAGTAGAGATGTTGTCTTTCATGGAGATCAACACTCATCTTTTGAAGTGGCCGAGATCATGAAGTCTATGGATGCATCACCAAATATTGATTTTGAAAACATGATGTGATGGGGTCGAGATTTGAAGAAGACTCTCCTCGGATTTTCTCACCAAGAAGATCCATGAGAGATAGATCTGAGCCTAAGAGGCTCTCATATGTTGACAAAGGCAAACAAGTGGATCTTGATTCCACTAATTATGTTTTTTATGTCTCTCATGAAGAGCCAAAGAATGTACAAGAGGCACTCAATACCAAGGAGTGGTATGATGTCATGAAGCAAGAGTATGATGCATTGATCACCAACAATACTTGGGAGCTTGTGGATCCTCCATCCAACAAGCATGTGATTGGTTGCAAGTGGGTATTTCGGATCAAGCTCAATCATGATGGCACCATCAGCAAGTATAAAGCAGGATTATGTGCCAAAGGATTTACTCAGATCCATGGCCTTGATTATGAGGAGACCTTTGCACCCGTTGCAAAGATGGTGACAATAAGAATTCTTATTTCTCTTTCTTGTTTCTTTATGTGGAAGGTGTTCCAATTAGATGTATCCAATGATTTTCTAAATGGTTATCTTGATGAGGAGATCTATATGGAACAACCTCAAGGATTCATCAAGGATGAGTCCAAAGTGTGCTTGCTCTTCAAAAGTCTTTATGGACTCAAGCAAGCACCAAGATCATGGTATTCAAGACTTAATTCTGTTCTTATCTCACTAGGATTTACTCTTAGTGACTATGATCCTTCCATGTATCTAAAGTTTGTTGATAGGAATAATGTCATTCTTCTAATTTATGTTGATGACATTATTCTTTGTGGAAGTTGTATCAAGGTCGTTGATGAAACTAAGCTAGCACTTGGATGTGAGTTTAAAATGCAAGCTCTAGGAGAGATACATTACATCCTAGGCCTAGAAATTGAGTTTTATGAAAATCATGTCTTTATATGCCAATCTAGATATGCTCACTCTATGTTGAAAAAATTCCATATGGAAAATTCTAAGAGCATAGATACTCCAATGGAGCAAATTGTAAAAGATCCTAATAAAGGTGATGAAAGATCCTTTGAGGACATCACACTTTTTAGGAGTCTTGTAGGCTCCTTGAGTTGGCTTACCATTACTAGGCCCGATCTCAGTTTTTGTGTGCACAAATTGAGTCAATTTATGCGAGATCCTAAGATCCATCATTGGAAGATGGCCAAGAGGCTTCTAAGATATGTATCTTCATTTTGTGATTATGGTCTATTTCATAAAAGGGAAGATCTATCCATTGTTGGCTACTCGGATTCGGACTTTGCAAGTGACAAGATGGATCGAAAGTCTATTAGTGCATACACTATCTTTCTTGGAGGCAATCTAATATCTTGGCTTTCCAAAAAGCAAGATACTATATCTCTCTCTTCATGTGAGGCCGAGTACAAAGCACTCACTACAACCACCAAAGAGGTGCTTTGGATCAAGAGGTTATTAATGGAGCTAAAGTGCATCAAGGAAGATGATCTACCAATGATCAAGTGTGATAACATCTCGGCCCAAGCTCTTGCCAATAGTCCCATATCTCATGCAAGAAGCAAGTACATAGAAGTGGCACACCATTTTGTGAGAGAATAGCTTATTGGAGTAGAAATCTATTTGGAGCATGTCAACTCATCCTCTTGTATTGCCGATCTACTCACCAAGCCTTTGAGCAAAAGTGCTTTCATCAAGCATAGATCTAATCTTGGAGCTATATCAAGATCAATGCTTAAATCTTCATAGATAATTTTTTAGGAGGAGTGTGAAGAATTAAAAAAGATTATCTATGTTAGATATAGGGGTCTTATGTTTATTATATCAAGCATCTAGGTGTATGATGTTGATAGGAACAAATCTGGCATAGATGGCAAATTATGCATTTCCACTTGTAATGCCACTATTGAGCCAAAATAGAGTAAGAGGCTAAACTCGTGCCAATTAGAGTGTAGACAAGTGTAGAGCTTATACACTCAGATGTACATTTCTCCTCTTCTAAAAGTATTGGTGGTGCAACATGTTTTGTCACCTTTTTTGATGACTTTACTAGATATACTTGGATGTATCTACTTTCTTCAAAGGCTATGGTTTTTTATCACTTCCTAATCTTCAAAGCTCATATTGAGAAATAGTTTTCTTTCAAAGTTAAAGCTTTAAGATGTGATGGAGGAGGTGAATACATCTCCAACAAGTTTCATGAATACTGTGAAGGTGAAGGAATAAAGAGAGAGTTCTCATGTGTTTATTCTCCATCTCAAAATGGAGTAGCTGAGAAGAAAAACAGATCTTTATGTGAATGTGCTAAAGCAATTCGAGTAGCAGCTTCTTTGCCTAATGAATATTGGGGTGAAGCTATAAATTGTGCAAACTATTTGTGCAATAGATTACCTCACAATGCACTTGCTGGAAAATCACCTTTTGAAGTCTTGTTTAAGAAGAAACATAAGGTAGATCACCTTAGAGTTTTTGGTTGTACTTGCTTTGTTCATGTGCCCTTGGAAATGAGGAAAAGAGATGATCCTAATTCTATTAAAAGGATCATGGTTGGATATGCATCCAAGAAGAAAGCTTACAAAATCTATGTTCTCTCTGCCTCAACTATAATTGAGAGTAGAGATGTTATATTCCATGAAGATCAAAAATACATTATTGAGGAGGCCGAGTTCAAAGATTCTCACAAAGATACTCCAATCATCATTATTATCATGGAGAGATGGGACTGAGAATTGAGGAGGAGTCACCTTGAATCTTTTCACCAAGGAGATCTCAAAGAGAAAGATCCGAGCCTAGAAGGCTTACCTACGATAATAGAGGCAAGCAAGTGGAAATCAACTTCACTAATTGTGCTTATTTTATTTCTCATGAGGAGCCGAAGGATGTATATGATGCACTCAACTCGAATGAATGGTACCTTGCCATGAAGGAGGAATATGATACTTTGATGGCCAATAAGACATGGGAGTTTGTGGATCTTCCATCCAACAAGCACGCCATTGGTTTCAAGTGGGTTTTTTGAGTCAAGTATAATCAAGATGGCACAATCAACAAGTACAAGGCTAGGCCTTTGTGCTAAATGTTTTGCTCAACTTTATGGATTTGATTATGAGGAGACCTTTGCTCCAGTTGCAAAGATGGTATCAATTAGAATCATAATTTCTCTTGCTTGTTTTTTCAATTGGCAAGTTCTTCAACTAGATGTCTCTAATGCATTTCTAAATGGGTATCTAGAAGAAGAGATTTATATGGATCAGCCTATTGGGTTCATCCATGACAAAGAAAAAGTTTGCTTGCTCTTCAAAAGTTTATATGGATTGAAGCAAGCTCCAAGGTCATGGTATTCTCGTCTTAACACCTTTCTTGAGTCACTAGGATTTAATCTTAGTAACTATGATCCTTCCTTATATGTCAAGTTTTTTGGTAAAGATATTGTCATTCTTCTTATTTATGTTGATGATATCATTCTGACAGGAAGTAGTATCAAGTTAGTTGAGGAAACTGTATCACTCTCATCATGTGAAGCTGAGTACAAGGCACTCACTACAACAACAAAGGAAGTGCTTTGGATCAAGAGGTTACTAGTGGAACTAAAGATAATCTTGTAAGAGGATCTACCTATGATCATGTGTGACAACATTTCAGCCCAAGCCCTTGTCAACAACCCGATATTCCATGCAACGAGCAAGGATATTGAAGTTGCACATCACTTCGTGAGAGACAAGCTCATTGGAGGGGAAATCAATTTGGAGCACATCAACACATCATCTTGTATTGCTGATATGCTCACCAAACCTTTGAGCAAAAGTTCCTTCATCAAGCATAGAGCCAATCTTGGAGATATACCAAGATCCATGTTCAAATCAATATAGATTATTATTAGGAGTGTTAAAATTGGAAAAACAATCCATATTGATTTCTTGGCCTGCTACAATTGTTGTACCATGCAAGTATGTAGCTCGTAAATGCAAAATGCCAAGTTTGGCCTACATAGAACTCGAGCTACATGGTTATGTAATATCTAGATTGAAGAATACAACTTGCATATAGTTTGTAGACATAGAATAAGCAAAGTCATGCTTGTAGAAACTCATGGCAATTCACATGCATTAATTGTAAGTGATCCATAGTGACATGCAAGGCATGCACAAAGTGTAATGGACACATGCATGATGATTTGTACTTTGTTAGTTAGAACTAGCACACTTGTAAAAAGTTAGTAGAATTTCATGCATGGCAAGTGACAAATGTCACATAGACTCTAGATGTCACTTTAGATGTCATTTTGTAATGAATGGATGTGGTTCTACCTCAAGCTACCTCAAACTCCATAAATATGTGTAGCTCTCCTCACAATCAATGATGAAGAACCAAAGTTTTGTAGCTACATCATGCCATTTTGGATCTAAACTATTTTGCTTGTTATCTCTCTATCTTTCTCTCTCTAACTCGTGCTGAAGCTAATGCTTATACACTGATATCTTGTACCTTTGCTAATTATTGATTCATTACTACCATATTCGGTTGCTTAGCATGCTAGATTGTGGTTAAGCCATTTCTTTTAAACTAGATCTTTCTAATCAATCTAGAATCAGGTTACTATGCTAATCACAAAGCTTAATTAGATCCATCATACTTGTGGACATTCCCCACATGTGTGAAATCTGGAAATTTTGTCAAATTGGAGATGCTCAAGATTTTGGCTTTATAACCAAGAGGAAGCAAAACGACGAGATTGATAAGTGGTTAAAGCAGCTCTTTTATGAGATTTAAGCCCACAAAATTTATGGAAGATCCCTTCCTCCTTTAAAGTAAAATTAAAATGGGAAAGAGAGAGGCAGTAAGAGATTATATTGAATGGGTTAAACACTTCAGATTTGAGTGTGATCCCGATTTGATCAATGAAGATGCTTTGATTATGTGGTTTTTAGCAGGTCTACCCAAACGAGATAGATGCGAGCTAAAACGGCATACTGAATACGCTACGATACAAAGCGCTATGGTTGATGCAACATAAGGTTGTGCCTTGTGGAATAATTGTCTCTTCTGTACTTTTGTCAAGGAGTTATTGGGTTGGCCAAGCATAAGATATTCAACAATATCTACTGTAGACTCTACATAAAATAATGCAACATCTAGGAGTTCATCATCCACTTCAATTAAAAGGCACTGATTCAATGCTTGAAACATAGTCGGCTAGTTAATGTTGTTTACCCTTTCGAACCACAACGCGGAATCAAATTCGGTCAATAGTAGTATCCATCTCGCAATACACCTTGTGTTGCATGTCTTGTTCACCAGATAAAGTAACAGCTGATGATCAGTATAAAATGCAAAATGTGTTGCCAATAGATAATGTCAAAACTTTCTAACAGAAAAAATCATGGCCAACGCTTGACGTTCAATTGCTGAATAATTCTTCAGAGGATCTATAAGGTGTCTGTTTGCAAAGCTATAGGATAATCTTTCTTGTATTCACCTAGCTACGTCAAAACTGATCCAATGGCATATTTCGATGCATCAGGGTGAATGTGGAACTCAATTGTCCATATTCGAGCTCATAGTATTGGTGCAGAAGCTAAAGCTTTTTTCAAGGTTCCATTTCTCACTTGTGCTAGTGGAGATCTTGCCAAATTTTCTAGAGACCAAAACTTTCCAGCCTTTCTATACTGCTTTCTGATATACACTCGGTCTGCAATTAGACCATGAGGACAGTGTAAAGCTTCACAAGTTCGAAGTCATGAAAATCCCCAAGGTTAAGAGCTTAACCTCTATCAAGCATCGTAGGGCCAAACTTCAATAAGCCACAATTCGGGCAACAATATAGGTGCATTAGGGATTACACCATGTCGAGATCAAAGCCAATCAACTGCTTCAAACTCAAATCTACAACGATGTCGTGAGGGTGTGTATAGCATAGATAGGTTTATTTCTTTTTCACACAGGCATGTCAAAAAATGTAGCAGAATGTACGGGTGAAGGATTAATAAATCCGCAAGTAGGGCTGGAGTGCAAATGGAAAAGGCCATAGATACAGGTGAGGGATGGCACGACCCACAGGCATGGTTGAGGTAGATAGGAGGCCCCTTATAACGGAGCGGGCCACAGCAGGCTACAGAATCTGGCCAAAAATAGGTTCTTTCTACCATGCAAGCAGGGGAGAAGGGTGGTGGCCGCAGATCAGATAAGGAGATGAATTCGTAGGTTAGAAAAGATAAGGAAGGAAACCGCAGGCAAGGAATGAGATGCCAGGGCCACGACGTGATCAGAAAGACCTTTAGTCTTCATATTGGGTCCAACGGCCTTCATTGCAGATTTTACATTCTCAATGCACCATCGTCCTCCTTCACACTAACTTCAATCTTAGATCCAGTTCACAGAAATCTGTTGTTGCAGAAGCATTGGTAAATCAAGTGGGCGCAGGCTTCCATGATGCTGAGAACACGATTTGGTCTACAACCTATCTTTTGTCATAGCCTTCTACTCACACACAACAAGCAGCACCTGAGCATGGATACAATCGGGCCTTCAGGACAACAAAACAACGCCTCAAGTGCATTGAGGTTCCAAGCAAGGGTAGGGAAACATTCATTCCCCAAACTAGCCAATCATTTATCAAGCATTCAATTGGGACATTTCCATTGATTTAAACAGAGCACTTCAATTTAATGGTGTTGAGTACCGAAAATTGCCAAATCCAACTGTGCGACAATCGACAATATTCGCCAATGATTTGTCCAAGTTAGAATCTGTTGCTACCAGATTGGATGATTGCCTACCTTCTTTGGCATTCAATCCAAATGTTGCCATGTATCCGATAAAATCCACGACCAGGTGCCAATTGCCAGATTATATTATCGTGTTGCAATGATGGGTGGTTCTTGGGAATCATGATTTTGAGCCTGGACCACTTTCTAATTGGATTGTCGGAGCAAATAAGTGTTTTTTTTCTAGACAAACACAATTTTAATACGGAGCGCCTTGAATTCATGAAAAAGGTGTAGTATCATCTTATTATCAAAGTACAACGCGAGGCCAATTAGAGCCTTAAGTGGATAAATCTCGTGAGGTGTCATGGGATTGCCACCAGTTTTGGTGGGGGATACTGTTGGAGGGTTTGCGGATCCCAATGCAATCCTAAACCTAGTTAATAAGTGAGAGGGATTTGGCACCCTGCGTGTGTAAGTCCAACCCGATGATCACATTGTTATTTGATAACTAGAAAGTTAATAAAAGGACTTTAGACCTTTTTGCGGAACTTCGCCGACCTAAATGTCAAGTTAGTGAATAAAGTTGGGACTCCCACCAAAATTGGTTCAAATTCAAATTCAAATTGGTTCCCTCCAATTATTGAATGGGTTCCCAATCTTTTTTAAGTTTGAATAGTTAGGGAGTTAGAAATGGGCCAATAGAATTTTGAGGCCAAGGCCCTCCTCTCCACTATAAATAGGGGAAAACTCGAGTTGCTCCTCATGTTCAAATCTTCATTTCAATATAAGCAGATTGGCTCTCTTATGAAATGGACTTGTGAATGTCCTTGCTCTCTATAATTTTTCCTCCATCTCTCATGCTTTTGTCGTATCTTGCTAATTGTTGGATCTGAATATTATTGGGATTGTATGTTCTTATGCTTTTTGTGAGAGAGAAAGGGAGAGAGAGAGAGAGAGAGAGAGAGAGAGAGAGAGAGAGAGAGAGAGAGAGAGAGAGAGAGAGAGAGAGAGAGAGAGAGAGAGAGAGAGAGAGCGATAGCATATCTCAAAATTCAGCATGTATGAAAGATCCACATCTAACTCTAACATCCATTAACCCTAAGTATCTATCTCATTGTATATCGAGAGAGAGAGAGAGAGAGAGAGAGAGAGAGAGAGAGAGAGAGAGAGAGAGAGAGAGAGAGAGAGAGAGAGAGAGAAGCAAGTATCTATCTCATTATAGATTGTAGGGTTAATGGATGTTAGAGTTAGATGTGGATCTTTCATACATGTTGAATTTTGAGATATGCTATCGCTCTCATGGGATCAAACCTGTGTGTGAGAACTAACTTCATCTCCTTGATGCTTGATTGCTTGGATCTTGGGTTGAGGATAGGATAGGAAGTAAACAAGCTACAGAAAATAAGAAATCCATGTATCTTTACTTTTGGGGTTGATGAAGTTTTCCATCATGCATGGAGATGTAGAACATGAAAAGGCCAAATTTGGCTTGGTAGGAACTCGAGCCACTTCACATGCATTAAGTCAAGTCTGTCAAAAGTGGCATGCAAAGCAAACTAAGACTTGTATTGGCACATGCATGAACATTTGTGCATATGCGTTCAAATTGAGAAACAATACATATTGATTTCTTGGCTTGCTACAAATGTTGTACCATGCAAGTATGTAGCTCATTAATGCAAAATGCCAAGTTTGGCCTAGATAGAACTCGAACTACATGGTTATGTAATATCTAGATTGAAGAATACAACTTGCATATAGTTTGTAGACATAGAAATAGCAAAGTCATGCTTGTAGAAACTCGTGGCAATTCACATGCATTAATTGTAAGTGATCCATAGTGACATGCAAGGCATGCACAAAGTGTAATGGACACATGCATAATGATTTGTACTTTGCTAGTTAGAGCTAGCACACTTGTAAAAAGTTGGTAGAATTTCATGCATGGAAAGTGACAAATGTCACATAGACTCTAGATGTCACTTTAGATGTCATTTTGTAATGGATGGATGTGGTTCTACCTCGAGCTACCTCAAACTCCATAAATATGTGTAGCTCTCCTCACAATCAATGATGAAGAACCAAAGTTTTGTAGCCATCTCATGCCATTTTGGACCTAAACTATTTTTCTTGTTATCTCTCAACTTTTCTCTCTCTAACTCGTGTTGAAGCTAATGCTTATACACTGATATCTTGTACTTTTGCTCATTATTGATTCGTTGCTATCATATTCAGTTGCTTAGCATGCTAGATTGTGGTTAAGCCATTTCTTCTGAACTAGATCTTGCTAATCAATATAGAATCAGGTTACTGTGCTAATCACAAAGCTTAATTAAATCCATCATACTTGTGGACGTTCCCCACACATGTGAAATTTGGAAATTTTGTCATGGTATCAGAGCCAAATTAAGCTTTGCATGCTAACATCTCTGATTGTACAAGAAATTGAGAAAAGCAGTTTTGCACTTTTTCTCACCTTTCTCTGAAGTGTATTTGAATCAAATCGGATTGGAACTGAATTTTCAGACCTGAAATGTGGTAGTATGGAATTTTGAAATTTCTCACGTGTGAAAATTAGAGATTTTCAGTCCCTTTGTTATCCTTGCTTATAGATCCAAAGATAACAGTGTTATAGCTTGATCAAAAGCTTATGATCTGTACTTTTCATAGAAATTGAAAGCAAATCAATTTGATGTGTCTAGCAAGACCTATAAGCTCTTAAAGAGGATAGGGATAGGTCCAAAATCCAAGTGACAACACTTTGATTTGATTCAATCTTGCTTTGTTGTGAATCCATTGTTTTGAGCATCCTACACAAGAAACTGAAGAGGTGGTGCAACATGTTTTGTCACCTTTATTGATGACTTTACTAGATATTCTTGGTTGTATCTACTTTCTTTGAAGGCTATGGTTTTTGTTCACTTCCTAATCTTCAAAGCTTATGTTGAGAAACAGTTTTCTTTCAAAGTTAAAGCTTGAAGATGTGATGGAGGAGGTGAATACATCTCCAACAAGTTTCATGGTCATTGTGAAGGTGAAGGAATAAAGAGAGAGTTTTCTTGTGCTTATTCTCCATCTCATAATGGAGTAGCTGAGAGGAAAAACAGATCTTTATGTGAATGTGCTAAAGCAATTCGAGTAGCAGCTTCTTTTCCTATTGAATATTGGGGTGAAGCTATAAATATGTAAAAACTGATTGTGCAATAGATTACCTCACAATCCACTTGCTGGAAAATCACCTTTTGAAGTCTTGTTTAAGAAGAAACCTAAGGTAGATCACCTTAGAGTTTTTGGTTGTGCTTGCTTTGTTAATGTGCCCTTGGAAACAAGGAGAAGAGATGATCCTAATTCTATTAAAGGGATCATGGCTGGATATGCATCCAAGAAGAAAGCTTACAAAATCTATTTTCCCTCTACCTCAACTATAATTGAGAGTAGAGATGTTATATTCCATGCAGATCAAAAATACATTCTTGAGGAGGCCGAGTTCAAAGATTCTCACAAAGATACTCCAATCATCACTCTTGAAGACTATCATAGAGAGATGGGGCCGAGAATTGAGGAGGAGTCACCTCGAATCTTTTCACGAAGGAGATCTCAAAGAGAAAGATCCGAGCCTAGAAGGCTTACCTATGAAGATAGAGGCAAGCAAGTGGAAATCAACTCCACTAATTGTGCTTATTTTATTTCTCATGAAGAGCCGAAGGATGTATATGATGCTCTCAACTCGAAGGAATGGTACCTTGCCATGAAGGAGAAATATGATGCTTTGATAGCCAACAAGACATGGGAGCCTGTGGATCTTCCATATAACAAGCACACCATTGGTTGCAAGTGGATTTTTCGAATCAAGTATAATCAAGATGGCACAATCAACAAGTACAAGGCTAGGCTTTGTGCTAAAGGTTTTGCTCAACTTTATGGATTTGATTATGAGGAGACCTTTGCTCCAGTTGCAAAGATGATATCAATTAGAATCATAATTTCTCTTGCTTGTTTTTTCAATTGGAAAGTTCTTCAACTAGATGTCTCTAATGCATTTCTAAATGGGTATCTAGAAAAAGAGATTTATATGGATCAGCCTATTGGGTTCATCCATGACAAAGAAAAAGTGTTCTTGCTCTTCAAAAGTTTATATGGATTGAAGCAAGCTCCAAGGTCATGGTATTCTTGACTTAACACCTCTCTTGAGTCACTAGGATTTAATCTTAGAAACTATGATCCTTCCTTATATGTCAAGTTTTTTGATAAATATATTGTCATCCTTCTTACTTATGTTGATGATATCATTCTGACAGGAAGTTGTATCAAGTAGTTGAGGAAACCAAGATTGCACTTGGAAAAGAGTTCAAGATGCAAGATCTTGGAAAAATTCACTATATTCTAGGATTAGAGATTGACTTTCTTAAAGATAAAGCTTTTGTATGTCAATCTAAGTATGCTCTATCAATGTTAAAGAAGTTCAATATGTTGAATTGTAAGAGTACAGAAACACCTATGGAGCAAAATGTAAAGGACTCTAACAAAGGTGATGAAAGATCCTTCGTGGACATCACACTTTTTAGAAGTCTTATAGGCTCCTTAATTTGGCTCACAATAACTAGACTTGACATAAGCTTTAGTGTTCATAAGTTGAGCCAGGCTATGCAAAATCCTACTATTTATCATTCGAAAATGGCCAAGAGAGTGCTTAGATATATATCTTCAACTTTTGATTTTGGTTTATTGTATAAAAGTGAATATCTTTCTGTGTTACTAAGGAAAAGGAGCAAAATTGTCAGTTCAGAATTGCCAATTTGAAGTACTATGCCGATTTTCGAATTGGAATCAATGTGATGACGATGAAAGTTTTTACCGAATTTGGAAACCTAGTAATCAAGCAATTTGCCTTGGTTGGAATTTCGGCCGATTTCCCAATGACTATTGTTGTTCGAGGTTTGAATGACAAGGTTTAAGATGAACTCAAGTGGATTAAGACTATGGAAAACTGAAGAGCTTATACAGGCTTTTGTCATTATGAAAGGTTCTTGAAGTTGTTGGCAATCGTTGAAAGGTTGTTATGAAGCGGGTGGTTCGTGCACGGCCTTCATGTTTGGAGAGAATAAGGCAGGCAAGAGTGAAGGCATTCCTGTTTTTGGAGAGAGGAGAGTGATGAGGTTTCCTCCATCGCCGATACTCGGAAGTTCAGTATCAGCCGAGTGGGGAGATTAAAGATGATCGTTGTGCCGAAAGTACTATGCTGAAAATTTGAAGAAGCTATTCATGACGACAATGTGCTGAGCCGATGAATGCAAGAAAGAACCTGTTATGTGAATAAATCTTGGTGATTTTGCTGATCTGGAAGATTTGAAGAAAGCACATTCCCCAAATCCATACAGGACACCGATGGGGAGAAACAGCCTTCCTGTTCTGAAGCACGGCCATCATTGCTGCCTGCGTGAAGCATACCTACTGTCCCATGAAGTTACTACTCTCTCTCTCTCTGCGTGAGAAATCTGACTCTGAAGGGTCTCCAGCGCTGCCTTGCTACTGGTGAATGCATTCTCTTGGTTCTAATCATCCAATGTGCGCTCAGCCAGCGACTGAAGTGATTGATAATCTGCATACCCTGTGGTAATTCAATCGTTCATGTAGGCTGTAGGCTACGAATCAGACCTATAGCCAGTTGAAATAATTCCTGGTAGATCTATGTGGACATGATGACAACCGATTTTGAGTCCTTATTAGCAAATGTTGATTTGTGAAAAGTCTGGCAACGATCAAGAAACACTTGAACTTCGGTTGAACAGCGATCTGATTTGGCCTTGTACAAGGCATGAATAAATACTAACCAATCCTTGCAGCAGAGAAATTGAAAGTTTTTGTTGATTTGTTATCAATCAGGCACAATGTTTTCATAGAGCGTGTAATGCAGCCTTGATCTGTTGAAAAGTTTTTATCCAATCACAATTTGAATAAGGTTGTGAGAGAGACGACTGGTTAAAGATTTGTGTGTCCAAACTTTGCTGACAGATTAACAACGTTCTGAAAAAGTAAAAGCTGAAGGAAAAGTGAAGATATTAAAGAACCGGTTACCTGCTGAAGAGAGACCCTTAACCTGTGGACAGTCCCTTGAAACTTAAGTCAGAGCAAAAGCACTGAGGTAATTTTCATTGTTTATCTCTGTTTTTACTAAATGTCTTAATTCACTTCATGATAGATATAGAAAATGAGTAAATGTTATTATGTGTATTATTGAAATGGCTATGAATAGAGTAATATATATATATATATATAACATTTATTTATCATGACTGTTTAACACAGTAAAAATATGACTATATGCTTTATGGTCTGCAGTAAAACTTATTATTTTACAGTCTGTAATCATTTACAGATTTATAGTCTGTAGTAAATAGTACAGTCAATAAAGGAAAATGTTAGATTTTGTTTCAATAACAAAATATGCTATATGCTTAACATATTATTATAGATTTATAGTCTGCAGTAAATAGTACAGTCAATAAAGAAAAATGTTAGATTTTGTTTCAATAACAAAATATTCTATATGCTTAACATAGAATTGAGAACCTTGAGCGGTTCACCATGGTTCTCAGAACCGTACAGTGAACCGTACGGTTCTCAGACATTTTAAGGGTGAACCGTGGTGAACCCTACAATCGTTAATTAATTAATTATTTATTTTTAAAAGTTCCCACACCCCAAAACAACCTAAAAAAATGCCAAAAAAAGACCCAAAAAAGCCAAAAAAACTAGAATTAAATAGGGAGTTTATTTATTTCTTTGGGGAGGACCATAGCATTTAATTAATTAATTAATCAGTGGCATTTTTTATCTTTTAGCTCAAGGCCTTGCCCAGCCTAGTCAAACTCTATATCACACTCTTGTTTTGCTTGTGGATAAAAAAGACAGTACAAATCGTCTTTGTATTGATTATGGTGCTCTTAGTCGTCTTACTATTTGAAATAAATATCCTATTCCCGACATAGATGACCTATTTGACCACCTGGATACAGCTTCTATCTTTCTAAAATTGATCTTTGTAGAGGTTATCATTAGATTTGTATTCACCTAGGTGACATGTAGAAGATTGATTTTTGTACATTTTTGGTTATAAGAATTTTGTGTTTTAGCTTTTGACATTTTTATTGGGCATGCTACTTTCCAAAACGTCATGAGTAAAATCTTTTGATTTCTCATTGATGTTTGCATGCTACTTTATTTTGATAAATTCTAGTTTTTAGTCACAACTGTTAGTCTCATATTCTTCATTTATCCTTGGTTTTTGAAGTCTTATGATCACACTTGCTTTATGCCAAACAATCCAAGTGTTCTTTTTGTTTCTAAGAACAAATGTCTGTTAGATCTAGGAATTGCTTATCAATTTTTTGGTTTTTTGGCTTTTGCTCGATTTATATGTGTGAAACGTTCCAAATTTGCTGCCACCACGTCCATGAGGTTCAAATGTTTCTCAATCTTGCTACACATTTACATAAGTCTATTCTTGACATGTGTTGTTATAAAAGGAATCTCTTTTTCATTGAACAATTATTTATCAAGAGTCATTCAATAACGTCCTGTGTTAGCTCTACCAAATTTTGATCATAAGTAATTTGTTGAGATTGACGCCAGTGTTGTTGGTGTTGGTGCTATTCTTTGTCACCCTGTTGGGGTATCATTTATGTTTTTATGAAACATGCTATTGTATGCATGAAACAAAATTGCTTGCTTTGTCAATGCTTTGAAAAAATGGCACCATTGCTTTAGACATGTCTCTTTTGACCTTCATCTTAATCAACGGTCTCTTCAATAATTGCATTCTCAGAAGACACTTAGGGATTGATAGTCTGCTAGATGTAGTTTTATCAAACATTTCATTATGATCTTCATTATCGTTGTGGAAAAAATAATGCCGATGCATATGCTCTATCCCATTTCTTGGCCTGTGTACTTGCACTTACAATTATTCATCCCACTTCATTGATGCCCTTGCTAATGCTTATCCTACATGTCTTGACTTTCAATTTATTTTTGCCACAACCAAGCCTCCTTCGAGCATTACTCATTTGATTTATACTCGTCCAATATTTCATGGGGTCATTTTGTACACGTTTCAAAACATGTTTTTGTTAATCTAGATTCATTCATGTTGTTGCATATTTACTTGCATTTAACAATTTTGATATCCTGACATTCTACTTTCTCTTTCGATATCATGTTTGTGACTAAGAGTAGTTTCTAACAAAACATCTTTCACCAATATTTAGATCCTTTGCAATGCACATCATAGTGAGGAAGTATGACATAAATTGTCATGCAAGATTAATAAGTCAAATTTTTTTGCGAATGAAATTTGAGAATGGACAAAAAATCCACAGTACAAATTTGATGTTAGTGAGCATAAATTTTCTACTAAGTATTGGAACTACTTTTTTTTAACATTGTTATTGATTATTCTCTACGAGATGGTGAATATATTTCTCAAACAAGCTCGACCTATGCATGTCATGCAATATTCATATAGTTCTCAAGCAAGCAAGACCTATCCATGTCATACTATATTTGCAATTGAACTTGGTACTGGGGTAGTCTACTCGATTCCATGCCTTATTACATTATCATCAAGTTAACACATTCTAATAAATAAAAATATAACCTTTTTATAACATACAAATACATAAGCACAAATGATGTGTCCCTTGCTTTTTGAATTGAAAGACAAAGAATCAAGAGGCTACCTCAAGTACCAAGTTTGAAAATTCTATAGCTAAGTACATGAGCAAGTAAGCTTGTTTGTTAGAGAAACATTCTGGCAACTCGTGTGTTTTACTGAAGTGATGTTATTATGTGTATTATTCAAATGGCTATGAATAGAGTAATATATATATATATATATATATATATATATATATATATATATATATATATATATATATATATAGAAACATTTATTTATCATGACTGTTTAACACAGTTAAATATGACCATATGCTTTATGGTCTGCAGTAAAACTCATATTTTTAGAGTCTGTAATAATTTACAGATTTATATTCTGTAGTAAGTAGTACAGTCAATAAAGGAAAATGTTAGATTTTGTTTCAATAACAAAATATTCTATATGTTTAACATATTATTACAGATTTATAGTCTGCAGTAAATAGTACAGTCAATAAAGAAAAATGTTAGATTTTGTTTCAATAACAAAATATTCTATATGCTTAACATAGAATTGAGAACCTTGAGCGGTTCACCATGGTTCTCAGAACCGTACAGTGAACCGTACGGTTCTCAGACATTTTAAGGGTGAACCGTGGTGAACCCTACAATCGTTAATTAATTAATTATTTATTTTTAAAAGTTCCCACACCCCAAAACAACCTAAAAAAATGCCAAAAAAAGACCCAAAAAAGCCAAAAAAACTAGAATTAAATAGGGAGTTTATTTATTTCTTTGGGGAGGACCATAGCATTTAATTAATTAATTAATCAGTGGCATTTTTTATCTTTTAGCTCAAGGCCTTGCCCAGCCTAGTCAAACTCTATATCACACTCTTGTTTTGCTTGTGGATAAAAAAGACAGTACAAATCGTCTTTGTATTGATTATGGTGCTCTTAGTCGTCTTACTATTTGAAATAAATATCCTATTCCCGACATAGATGACCTATTTGACCACCTGGATACAGCTTCTATCTTTCTAAAGTTGATCTTTGTAGAGGTTATCATTAGATTTGTATTCACCTAGGTGACATGTAGAAGATTGATTTTTGTACATTTTTTGTTATAAGAATTTTGTGTTTTAGCTTTTGACATTTTTATTGGGCATGCTACTTTCCAAAACGTCATGAGTAAAATCTTTTGATTTCTCATTGATGTTTGCATGCTACTTTATTTTGATAAATTCTAGTTTTTAGTCACAACTGTTAGTCTCATATTCTTCATTTATCCTTGGTTTTTGAAGTCTTATGATCACACTTGCTTTATGCCAAACAATCCAAGTGTTCTTTTTGTTTCTAAGAACAAATGTCTGTTAGATCTAGGAATTGCTTATCAATTTTTTGATTTTTTGGCTTTTGCTCGATTTATATGTGTGAAACGTTCCAAATTTGCTGCCACCACGTCCATGAGGTTCAAATGTTTCTCAATCTTGCTACACATTTACATAAGTCTATTCTTGACATGTGTTGTTATAAAAGGAATCTATTTTTCATTGAACAATTATTTATCAAGAGTCATTCAATAACGTCCTGTGTTAGCTCTACCAAATTTTGATCATAAGTAATTTGTTGAGATTGACGCCAGTGTTGTTGGTGTTGGTGCTATTCTTTGTCACCCTGTTGGGGTATCATTTATGTTTTTATGAAACATGCTATTGTATGCATGAAACAAAATTGCTTGCTTTGTCAATGCTTTGAAAAAATGGCACCATTGCTTTAGACATGTCTCTTTTGACCTTCATCTTAATCAACGGTCTCTTCAATAATTGCATTCTCAGAAGACACTTAGGGATTGATAGTCTGCTAGATGTAGTTTTATCAAACATTTCATTATGATCTTCATTATCGTTGTGGAAAAAATAATGCCGATGCATATGCTCTATCCCATTTCTTGGCCTGTGTACTTGCACTTACAATTATTCATCCCACTTCATTGATGCCCTTGCTAATGCTTATCCTACATGTCTTGACTTTCAATTTATTTATGCCACAACCAAGCCTCCTTCGAGCATTACTCATTTGATTTATACTCGTCCAATATTTCATGGGGTCATTTTGTACACGTTTCAAAACATGTTTTTGTTAATCTAGATTCATTCATGTTGTTGCATATTTACTTGCATTTAACAATTTTGATATCCTGACATTCTACTTTCTCTTTCGATATCATGTTTGTGACTAAGAGTAGTTTCTAACAAAACATCTTTCACCAATATTTAGATCCTTTGCAATGCACATCATAGTGAGGAAGTATGACATAAATTGTCATGCAAGATTAATAAGTCAAATTTTTTTGCGAATGAAATTTGAGAATGAACAAAAAATCCACAGTACAAATTTGATGTTAGTGAGCATAAATTTTCTACTAAGTATTGGAACTACTTTTTTTTAACATTGTTATTGATTATTCTCTACGAGATGGTGAATATATTTCTCAAACAAGCTCGACCTATGCATGTCATGCAATATTCATATAGTTCTCAAGCAAGCAAGACCTATCCATGTCATACTATATTTGCAATTGAACTTGGTACTGGGGTAGTCTACTCGATTCCATGCCTTATTACATTATCATCAAGTTAACACATTCTAATAAATAAAAATATAACCTTTTTATAACATACAAATACATAAGCACAAATGATGTGTCCCTTGCTTTTTGAATTGAAAGACAAAGAATCAAGAGGCTACCTCAAGTACCAAGTTTGAAAATTCTATAGCTAAGTACATGAGCAAGTAAGCTTGTTTGTTAGAGAAACATTCTGGCAACTCGTGTGTTTTACTGAAGTGATGTTATTATGTGTATTATTCAAATGGCTATGAATAGAGTAATATATATATATATATATATATATATATATATATATATATATATATAGAAACATTTATTTATCATGACTGTTTAACACAGTTAAATATGACTATATGCTTTATGGTCTGCAGTAAAACTCATATTTTTAGAGTCTATAATAATTTACAGATTTATAGTCTGTAGTAAGTAGTACAGTCAATAAAGGAAAATGTTAGATTTTGTTTCAATAACAAAATATTCTATATGTTTAACATATTATTACAGATTTATAGTCTGCAGTAAATAGTACAGTCAATAAAGAAAAATGTTAGATTTTGTTTCAATAACAAAATATTCTATATGCTTAACATAGAATTGAGAACCTTGAGCGGTTCACCATGGTTCTCAGAACCGTACAGTGAACCGTACGGTTCTCAGACATTTTAGGGTGAACCGTGGTGAACCCTACAATCGTTAATTAATTAATTATTTATTTTTAAAAGTTCCCACACCCCAAAACAACCTAAAAAAATGCCAAAAAAAGACCCAAAAAAGCCAAAAAAACTAGAATTAAATAGGGAGTTTATTTATTTCTTTGGGGAGGACCATAGCATTTAATTAATTAATTAATCAGTGGCATTTTTTATCTTTTAGCTCAAGGCCTTGCCCAGCCTAGTCAAACTCTATATCACACTCTTGTTTTGCTTGTGGATAAAAAAGACAGTACAAATCGTCTTTGTATTGATTATGGTGCTCTTAGTCGTCTTACTATTTGAAATAAATATCCTATTCCCGACATAGATGACCTATTTGACCACCTGGATACAGCTTCTATCTTTCTAAAATTGATCTTTGTAGAGGTTATCATTAGATTTGTATTCACCTAGGTGACATGTAGAAGATTGATTTTTGTACATTTTTGGTTATAAGAATTTTGTGTTTTAGCTTTTGACATTTTTATTGGGCATGCTACTTTCCAAAACGTCATGAGTAAAATCTTTTGATTTCTCATTGATGTTTGCATGCTACTTTATTTTGATAAATTCTAGTTTTTAGTCACAACTGTTAGTCTCATATTCTTCATTTATCCTTGGTTTTTGAAGTCTTATGATCACACTTGCTTTATGCCAAACAATCCAAGTGTTCTTTTTGTTTCTAAGAACAAATGTCTGTTAGATCTAGGAATTGCTTATCAATTTTTTGGTTTTTTGGCTTTTGCTCGATTTATATGTGTGAAACGTTCCAAATTTGCTGCCACCACGTCCATGAGGTTCAAATGTTTCTCAATCTTGCTACACATTTACATAAGTCTATTCTTGACATGTGTTGTTATAAAAGGAATCTATTTTTCATTGAACAATTATTTATCAAGAGTCATTCAATAACGTCCTGTGTTAGCTCTACCAAATTTTGATCATAAGTAATTTGTTGAGATTGACGCCAGTGTTGTTGGTGTTGGTGCTATTCTTTGTCACCCTGTTGGGGTATCATTTATGTTTTTATGAAACATGCTATTGTATGCATGAAACAAAATTGCTTGCTTTGTCAATGCTTTGAAAAAATGGCACCATTGCTTTAGACATGTCTCTTTTGACCTTCATCTTAATCAACGGTCTCTTCAATAATTGCATTCTCAGAAGACACTTAGGGATTGATAGTCTGCTAGATGTAGTTTTATCAAACATTTCATTATGATCTTCATTATCGTTGTGGAAAAAATAATGCCGATGCATATGCTCTATCCCATTTCTTGGCCTGTGTACTTGCACTTACAATTATTCATCCCACTTCATTGATGCCCTTGCTAATGCTTATCCTACATGTCTTGACTTTCAATTTATTTATGCCACAACCAAGCCTCCTTCGAGCATTACTCATTTGATTTATACTCGTCCAATATTTCATGGGGTCATTTTGTACACGTTTCAAAACATGTTTTTGTTAATCTAGATTCATTCATGTTGTTGCATATTTACTTGCATTTAACAATTTTGATATCCTGACATTCTACTTTCTCTTTCGATATCATGTTTGTGACTAAGAGTAGTTTCTAACAAAACATCTTTCACCAATATTTAGATCCTTTGCAATGCACATCATAGTGAGGAAGTATGACATAAATTGTCATGCAAGATTAATAAGTCAAATTTTTTTGCGAATGAAATTTGAGAATGGACAAAAAATCCACAGTACAAATTTGATGTTAGTGAGCATAAATTTTCTACTAAGTATTGGAACTACTTTTTTTTAACATTGTTATTGATTATTCTCTACGAGATGGTGAATATATTTCTCAAACAAGCTCGACCTATGCATGTCATGCAATATTCATATAGTTCTCAAGCAAGCAAGACCTATCCATGTCATACTATATTTGCAATTGAACTTGGTACTGGGGTAGTCTACTCGATTCCATGCCTTATTACATTATCATCAAGTTAACACATTCTAATAAATAAAAATATAACCTTTTTATAACATACAAATACATAAGCACAAATGATGTGTCCCTTGCTTTTTGAATTGAAAGACAAAGAATCAAGAGGCTACCTCAAGTACCAAGTTTGAAAATTCTATAGCTAAGTACATGAGCAAGTAAGCTTGTTTGTTAGAGAAACATTCTGGCAACTCGTGTGTTTTACTGAAGTGATGTTATTATGTGTATTATTCAAATGGCTATGAATAGAGTAATATATATATATATATATATATATATATATATATATATATATATATATATATATATATATATATATATATATATATATATATATATATATATAGAAACATTTATTTATCATGACTGTTTAACACAGTTAAATATGACTATATGCTTTATGGTCTGCAGTAAAACTCATATTTTTAGAGTCTATAATAATTTACAGATTTATAGTCTGTAGTAAGTAGTACAGTCAATAAAGAAAAATGTTAGATTTTGTTTCAATAACAAAATATTCTATATGTTTAACATATTATTACAGATTTATAGTCTGCAGTAAATAGTACAGTCAATAAAGAAAAATGTTAGATTTTGTTTCAATAACAAAATATTCTATATGCTTAACATAGAATTGAGAACCTTGAGCGGTTCACCATGGTTCTCAGAACCGTACAGTGAACCGTACGGTTCTCAGACATTTTAGGGTGAACCGTGGTGAACCCTACAATCGTTAATTAATTAATTATTTATTTTTAAAAGTTCCCACACCCCAAAACAACCTAAAAAAATGCCAAAAAAAGACCCAAAAAAGCCAAAAAAACTAGAATTAAATAGGGAGTTTATTTATTTCTTTGGGGAGGACCATAGCATTTAATTAATTAATTAATCAGTGGCATTTTTTATCTTTTAGCTCAAGGCCTTGCCCAGCCTAGTCAAACTCTATATCACACTCTTGTTTTGCTTGTGGATAAAAAAGACAGTACAAATCGTCTTTGTATTGATTATGGTGCTCTTAGTCGTCTTACTATTTGAAATAAATATCCTATTCCCGACATAGATGACCTATTTGACCACCTGGATACAGCTTCTATCTTTCTAAAATTGATCTTTGTAGAGGTTATCATTAGATTTGTATTCACCTAGGTGACATGTAGAAGATTGATTTTTGTACATTTTTGGTTATAAGAATTTTGTGTTTTAGCTTTTGACATTTTTATTGGGCATGCTACTTTCCAAAACGTCATGAGTAAAATCTTTTGATTTCTCATTGATGTTTGCATGCTACTTTATTTTGATAAATTCTAGTTTTTAGTCACAACTGTTAGTCTCATATTCTTCATTTATCCTTGGTTTTTGAAGTCTTATGATCACACTTGCTTTATGCCAAACAATCCAAGTGTTCTTTTTGTTTCTAAGAACAAATGTCTGTTAGATCTAGGAATTGCTTATCAATTTTTTGGTTTTTTGGCTTTTGCTCGATTTATATGTGTGAAACGTTCCAAATTTGCTGCCACCACGTCCATGAGGTTCAAATGTTTCTCAATCTTGCTACACATTTACATAAGTCTATTCTTGACATGTGTTGTTATAAAAGGAATCTATTTTTCATTGAACAATTATTTATCAAGAGTCATTCAATAACGTCCTGTGTTAGCTCTACCAAATTTTGATCATAAGTAATTTGTTGAGATTGACGCCAGTGTTGTTGGTGTTGGTGCTATTCTTTGTCACCCTGTTGGGGTATCATTTATGTTTTTATGAAACATGCTATTGTATGCATGAAACAAAATTGCTTGCTTTGTCAATGCTTTGAAAAAATGGCACCATTGCTTTAGACATGTCTCTTTTGACCTTCATCTTAATCAACGGTCTCTTCAATAATTGCATTCTCAGAAGACACTTAGGGATTGATAGTCTGCTAGATGTAGTTTTATCAAACATTTCATTATGATCTTCATTATCGTTGTGGAAAAAATAATGCCGATGCATATGCTCTATCCCATTTCTTGGCCTGTGTACTTGCACTTACAATTATTCATCCCACTTCATTGATGCCCTTGCTAATGCTTATCCTACATGTCTTGACTTTCAATTTATTTATGCCACAACCAAGCCTCCTTCGAGCATTACTCATTTGATTTATACTCGTCCAATATTTCATGGGGTCATTTTGTACACGTTTCAAAACATGTTTTTGTTAATCTAGATTCATTCATGTTGTTGCATATTTACTTGCATTTAACAATTTTGATATCCTGACATTCTACTTTCTCTTTCGATATCATGTTTGTGACTAAGAGTAGTTTCTAACAAAACATCTTTCACCAATATTTAGATCCTTTGCAATGCACATCATAGTGAGGAAGTATGACATAAATTGTCATGCAAGATTAATAAGTCAAATTTTTTTGCGAATGAAATTTGAGAATGGACAAAAAATCCACAGTACAAATTTGATGTTAGTGAGCATAAATTTTCTACTAAGTATTGGAACTACTTTTTTTTAACATTGTTATTGATTATTCTCTACGAGATGGTGAATATATTTCTCAAACAAGCTCGACCTATGCATGTCATGCAATATTCATATAGTTCTCAAGCAAGCAAGACCTATCCATGTCATACTATATTTGCAATTGAACTTGGTACTGGGGTAGTCTACTCGATTCCATGCCTTATTACATTATCATCAAGTTAACACATTCTAATAAATAAAAATATAACCTTTTTATAACATACAAATACATAAGCACAAATGATGTGTCCCTTGCTTTTTGAATTGAAAGACAAAGAATCAAGAGGCTACCTCAAGTACCAAGTTTGAAAATTCTATAGCTAAGTACATGAGCAAGTAAGCTTGTTTGTTAGAGAAACATTCTGGCAACTCGTGTGTTTTACTGAAGTGATGTTATTATGTGTATTATTCAAATGGCTATGAATAGAGTAATATATATATATATATATATATATATATATATATATATATATATATAGAAACATTTATTTATCATGACTGTTTAACACAGTTAAATATGACTATATGCTTTATGGTCTGCAGTAAAACTCATATTTTTAGAGTCTATAATAATTTACAGATTTATAGTCTGTAGTAAGTAGTACAGTCAATAAAGGAAAATGTTAGATTTTGTTTCAATAACAAAATATTCTATATGTTTAACATATTATTACAGATTTATAGTCTGCAGTAAATAGTACAGTCAATAAAGAAAAATGTTAGATTTTGTTTCAATAACAAAATATTCTATATGCTTAACATAGAATTGAGAACCTTGAGCGGTTCACCATGGTTCTCAGAACCGTACAGTGAACCGTACGGTTCTCAGACATTTTAAGGGTGAACCGTGGTGAACCCTACAATCGTTAATTAATTAATTATTTATTTTTAAAAGTTCCCACACCCCAAAACAACCTAAAAAAATGCCAAAAAAAGACCCAAAAAAGCCAAAAAAACTAGAATTAAATAGGGAGTTTATTTATTTCTTTGGGGAGGACCATAGCATTTAATTAATTAATTAATCAGTGGCATTTTTTATCTTTTAGCTCAAGGCCTTGCCCAGCCTAGTCAAACTCTATATCACACTCTTGTTTTGCTTGTGGATAAAAAAGACAGTACAAATCGTCTTTGTATTGATTATGGTGCTCTTAGTCGTCTTACTATTTGAAATAAATATCCTATTCCCGACATAGATGACCTATTTGACCACCTGGATACAGCTTCTATCTTTCTAAAATTGATCTTTGTAGAGGTTATCATTAGATTTGTATTCACCTAGGTGACATGTAGAAGATTGATTTTTGTACATTTTTGGTTATAAGAATTTTGTGTTTTAGCTTTTGACATTTTTATTGGGCATGCTACTTTCCAAAACGTCATGAGTAAAATCTTTTGATTTCTCATTGATGTTTGCATGCTACTTTATTTTGATAAATTCTAGTTTTTAGTCACAACTGTTAGTCTCATATTCTTCATTTATCCTTGGTTTTTGAAGTCTTATGATCACACTTGCTTTATGCCAAACAATCCAAGTGTTCTTTTTGTTTCTAAGAACAAATGTCTGTTAGATCTAGGAATTGCTTATCAATTTTTTGGTTTTTTGGCTTTTGCTCGATTTATATGTGTGAAACGTTCCAAATTTGCTGCCACCACGTCCATGAGGTTCAAATGTTTCTCAATCTTGCTACACATTTACATAAGTCTATTCTTGACATGTGTTGTTATAAAAGGAATCTATTTTTCATTGAACAATTATTTATCAAGAGTCATTCAATAACGTCCTGTGTTAGCTCTACCAAATTTTGATCATAAGTAATTTGTTGAGATTGACGCCAGTGTTGTTGGTGTTGGTGCTATTCTTTGTCACCCTGTTGGGGTATCATTTATGTTTTTATGAAACATGCTATTGTATGCATGAAACAAAATTGCTTGCTTTGTCAATGCTTTGAAAAAATGGCACCATTGCTTTAGACATGTCTCTTTTGACCTTCATCTTAATCAACGGTCTCTTCAATAATTGCATTCTCAGAAGACACTTAGGGATTGATAGTCTGCTGGATGTAGTTTTATCAAACATTTCATTATGATCTTCATTATCGTTGTGGAAAAAATAATGCCGATGCATATGCTCTATCCCATTTCTTGGCCTGTGTACTTGCACTTACAATTATTCATCCCACTTCATTGATGCCCTTGCTAATGCTTATCCTACATGTCTTGACTTTCAATTTATTTATGCCACAACCAAGCCTCCTTCGAGCATTACTCATTTGATTTATACTCGTCCAATATTTCATGGGGTCATTTTGTACACGTTTCAAAACATGTTTTTGTTAATCTAGATTCATTCATGTTGTTGCATATTTACTTGCATTTAACAATTTTGATATCCTGACATTCTACTTTCTCTTTCGATATCATGTTTGTGACTAAGAGTAGTTTCTAACAAAACATCTTTCACCAATATTTAGATCCTTTGCAATGCACATCATAGTGAGGAAGTATGACATAAATTGTCATGCAAGATTAATAAGTCAAATTTTTTTGCGAATGAAATTTGAGAATGGACAAAAAATCCACAGTACAAATTTGATGTTAGTGAGCATAAATTTTCTACTAAGTATTGGAACTACTTTTTTTTAACATTGTTATTGATTATTCTCTACGAGATGGTGAATATATTTCTCAAACAAGCTCGACCTATGCATGTCATGCAATATTCATATAGTTCTCAAGCAAGCAAGACCTATCCATGTCATACTATATTTGCAATTGAACTTGGTACTGGGGTAGTCTACTCGATTCCATGCCTTATTACATTATCATCAAGTTAACACATTCTAATAAATAAATATATAACCTTTTTATAACATACAAATACATAAGCACAAATGATGTGTCCCTTGCTTTTTGAATTGAAAGACAAAGAATCAAGAGGCTACCTCAAGTACCAAGTTTGAAAATTCTATAGCTAAGTACATGAGCAAGTAAGCTTGTTTGTTAGAGAAACATTCTGGCAACTCGTGTGAATTGAATGTAATTTTGGCTACTTTGTCCTACATTGTAGTATGACATTTCTGGTTGGGTAGCAAGTTTAAGACATTATTTTGTGCATTCATCGCATACAAGGAAGTGGTAGTGACTACAACATAATACTTCTATATATCTATGTACAGAATGTAGTAAGGCATAACACAATTAGGGTATATGATGTGGATAGAAAATCTAAAAGATGCGATTGGTTTTTATATTTTGAGATTATACGTTTCTTTTAGATATCATATTTGTGAGCAAGAACAATTTCTAACCAAAAAATCTTTTAACAATTTTGAAATTCTTTGCAATGCACATCATTTAGTGACACATTGTAACCTAAATTGTTATGGAAGATTTATAAGTAAAATTTTCTTTGTGATAGATGTTCGAGGATGGAAAAAGATCTACAATAAAATTATCATGATAGTGAGTAAACGTCCTCTACTAACTATTGGATCTACTTATTTTTTAGTAAATCTCTATTGATTATTATCTTTTGAATACTAGATATATTTCTCAAACAAGTTAGACCTATCCATGTCATGCTATATTCTACAATTGAACTTGGTGCTGGGATAGTCTACTCGATTCCATGACTTACATTATCAGCAAGCTAACATTAACATTCTAATAGGTAAATACAAAACATCATCATTTGGAAATGATATTAATAAATTTCAATTTGATCATATTTTCTAATGTTTGTTATAACATTCACCTAAAGACGAAAGATGTTTTGGTTGCTTCGTGAATTGCAAGACAAAGAATCAAGAGGCTACCTCAAGTACCAAGTTTGATAATTGTATTGCAAAGTGCATGAGCAAGTGAAGCTTGTTTGCTACAGAAACATTCTAGTGCATCCACTAAATTCAATCTAATTCTTGGCTGACACTCATGTGTGGAAAAAGTACAGAAAGGACCAAGAGTGGATCCTAATCTGATCCTCAAGAGAAATTGGTTGTCAGATTACTTGATCTATCAATCTACTTCAGATTAAGATCAATCTAGATCAATTCTAGACACAAAATCCTAACAAGAACAATCATTAATTGAAGGTAAGTGTACTTTCTGGTTTCACACATGTAAAACACTGTCTGAGTACGGACTCCAACCTGAAAATCAAGTACACATTGATAGAACCTCAAAACAATCAAAACAAATGTAGACAAATGGAGAGAATCACTCAAAATTGCTTTCAAAACCAAGATTGGTGTCTCACAATGATTATGGCCAAATGTGGTTCTATATATACAATAAGTGAGAGCTAGTGGTACTAATCATCCCTCTGATCCCACATGTGTGAAGGTGCTTTGTCATATGATGATTCATCATGCAAAACTGACACTTGGACAAAACCTTCTATTTTGAGCACTTTTGGTCCATTTTACTTCTATATGGAGATCTACTTGGAAATCTTCTAGAAGTCAAAATTTTCCTACTTCAGCTTATTCCACACGTGTGAGCCGTCCTGTACACATGTGATATGACACCTAACCAAAGGATGTGGCTCATGCAATCAATAGATTGATGCCATGTGTCATATGTCTAGAAAACTAGTTTTTGGCCTTTTTGGCCACTAGAACTAGAATTAAATCATATGTACAACCTATATGATTATGGTACATGAAAACTACACTATTTTCACACGTGGGAATTGGCTCCACACATGTGTGTTTATCTATATACAAGTTTTTTGGCCTCTACCAAGCTTATTTTTGCATTTTTCACACTCCTCCTCAAAAATCTAGCTTGGTAAATCTAGCTTGATGGAAAAGATGATGATCTTGAACTTGACTGCATGGGCTTAATTGGTCTTTGCTGGTTCAAAAGATGTGAATATCAGCCAATGAGCTTGATGATGATCTGAAATCACCATATCCATGATAGTGCTTCTTTGATGTTGATATCTTTGATGAGCTTGAGAGCTTTGCACCATCTGAGCACCTCCAAAATTGATCCCTTCCAAATTTCACGTAGATGCTTGACCTTGAGGCTTGCTCCTTCTTCATGTGCATGCACCTCCATGAGAAAATAAAGTCTTCTTCTTAATTTATTAGGATCAAAAAGATCTAACATCATGCTACCACGATCTAGCTCATCCAAATTGGCAAGACTATGCATGCTATAATAACAAAGTGTTTGCATTACATCTTCATGCTTGTTTACCATGCTAAGTTCAGATCCAATGAGGCTAAATACTTTATTATGGAGATAAGTGTCTTTAGAAGATGATTCACTTACTCTCATAAAGAGTTTACAATTTGCCTCAATACAAATTTTCAAACTATGAGTGAACAAATCACTTTTGCTCTTACATGACTCAAGAGCATACATTTGATGAAATAGCCATTTGCTTTCTAATTGATTTAAAATCAATTTCAACCTTTTAAGAACATCATCTACATTCTCAAGGGAGACTTCATACTCAACTACTATGGCTTTACTCCAATTTTGAGATGCAACGATCTCACTAAAGCAAATTGATTTATCAAATGACATAAGAGAAGTAAGTATGAGATGTATACCACATGAGATATGCTCCTCTTTCCCTTGAAATGTGAGCCACATGGATTCAACCATATTTCTTGAGCTTATTTTTGGAATCACAATTCGAGAAGGTCTCTCCTCCTCAATCCTTGGCACACTTGAACCTTGAGAAGGATTCTCCTCCTCAATCCTTGGCACTTTTGAACCTTGAGATGACTCCTTAAGATCCTCTTCATGGTGCTCCTTTTTTATGGAAATCCTAAACTTCCATGTCTCATAATGATCACAACAAGTATGATTATTCAATATGCACTTCCTATGATTATCAAGATTACTTATGCTAGAACCATAAGTCCAAAAATCACCACAACTTGGCATGATTTTTTCAATATTGAAATCAAAAGGTATTTCCATCTCAATAAGGCTAACTACTTGCTTATGGATATAAGTGTCCACTTTGGATGCTTCACTTATTCTCATAAGAAGTTTACAACTTGTCTTTAAGATTGAAAACTTACAATTTTCATCTTTATGAATGAACACATCATTCATGATCTTATTGAAACTAAAAGAATTTACATTATGAAGACATTTCCATTTCCTTGACTTCATAACTAATGTAAGCTTACAAGGAAAACATGCTTTGCTATACTTTAAGGCATCACACTCAACTAGTATTGCCTTAAGCCACCTTTGAGATACAAAAATCCCTTCAGAGCAAAATAGATCTTCATAAGTTGACATGAGAGCATAAATGAAACTATTTTCATTTTGTGACTGATGCTCCTTATTCTTGATTGATTTCTCTTGGATCATAACAGTAAGTTTGAACTTATCTAAAGTTCCAAGCAAAATACTTTCCAAGGACATAAAGTAAATCCAAGTTACTTTCATGAAAGTGACATCTATCTTTGCATCTTGAACTAAACAATGCACTTCCAAATGAAAAATTTCAAAAGATTTGACATGTGTTGTGATGGACTCTTGAAGACAAATCTTGCAAGTCCTTATGAGACTCCAAGCCTCATTCACCTTTCCACAAAGGAAATACCTTTCCTTGGACTTGTCCTTCTTGTATTTGCATTTCGAAATTGAAGCTCCATCCTTCACCTCGGCCCCCTTGCCTTGGTTCTCCCTGGATGGATTGGTCTTCGTTTTGTAGCATCTTGAGAAAATATATCCTCCCTTGCCACAAAGGTTGCACTTAGGATCCTTTCTTTCCTTCAATAGGTTGCCACCTATTGATGTCATGTGAATAAAAACCTGTGATACGATTCCACAAATGTAAATTGTGACTTTCAAGAGACTAGATTTGAAAATCTTCAACAATCTAGAAGGATCTACAAAAGATCTAGCTCACAAACCTAAGAATCAATCTTCACAGTAATGACTAGTCACTTGGAAACTTTGCTTTGATCACTAAGACAAAAGCACAAAATTTTTGAATCAAATCACTAAAGAAATTAGATCCAATCTCCTATTGGACTCATCAAATACCAATGACTCTTCCTTTTGAAAGTTGAAATGGATATGAAGAAGATTTGACACCTAGATTTTCCTTTTCACTTGACTAGTTCTCTCAACACTTGAGATTCTTGAACAAAAGATGGGTTTTGTTTCAAATACATTAAAATCAAACTTAATCACTTCTTTTGGACTCACTCTTGATCCAAATAATCTCACTCTTGAGATCTAGAATGAATTTGATTTGATTTGAAAACAAACTATACAACCAATTTTTCACATAGCTTAAAAATTAGACAACTAGAGATTCACAAAGATCTCAACCATGAATGAATACTCAAATATGGACTCCTCCTCATTCTAGACATCCAATGGGATCAAAAATTGACCCTCACACTCTCACAAAGAAAACTGAATAGAACTAATTTGAGTTTCATACATACTATGTCAATTTTAGCTCAACAAATTGAATTCAATCACTCCTATTGGATTCCACCAATTACTCTACCTTTTAAGACTTGGAATGAAATTCAAAATCAAAAGTTGTGATTTTTCTCACTAAGATATTGTGCTTCAAAGAGCTAATGCCACTTAGAAAGATGTGATCACATAGGAGAAGACAAATTTTTCACCAATGACAACACATAATGAGCTTCTAGATCTTGCCCTCTACAAAGGAAGGAACTCTTAGAAAATTGGATATCTCTCTACACATTTGTCATAGACACCTTAATGACTCTTTTAAAACCTTACAATTACTCAAACAATTTGATTAGGGTTGATCAATATTACTTGGATCTCAATCTCTTTTCTAGAACTCTCAATTGAAGCCAATCTATGTCAAATTCTACAAAAGATTTGCATATGCTCTATATGCACTAGAAACTCTCAAAGGTTTCACTTGGAGGACAGATCCAAAGATGTTTTCTTGCAAAATGATGCTTCTAAACTTGAACCTATCACTCTTGAACAAATCTAGAGTGATGGTACAAGGGATTTCAACCTCTCACCTTGCATATCACTCCTTAATCTATGATCTTTAGCAAAATCTCTCTTAACTTCAACATACACTCAAAAAATCAGAGATGATCAATTAATGCATCTATTTCAAGCTTCAAATTTAATTTCTTGGCTGATCTAATCCAAGAACTAATCAAGGGATTAGATTCTCTATAGAAAATGCTTGATTTTGCACCAAAAATCACTCAAATTGGGTATGTGAGTCAAATTGTACAAATTTTTTAATTTTCTCAGCCAAAATCGGAGCTGTATGGCCTCACACATGTGAAAAGAGTTCCTACAGACCACA
Organism: Diphasiastrum complanatum; assembly: GCA_029204225.1. Taxonomy (NCBI): domain Eukaryota; kingdom Viridiplantae; phylum Streptophyta; class Lycopodiopsida; order Lycopodiales; family Lycopodiaceae; genus Diphasiastrum; species Diphasiastrum complanatum. The sequence continues at coordinate 50,899,484 of CM055105.1, read as the reverse complement.
ACAAGATCTGGACCAGAAATTTTGAGGATATCTATCAAATCCAACTCGCTACACAAAATTTGACTAGTTTCCAAAAAACTGGTGATTTTTGCTTTGATTTGGATTAACCCTATCAATTTCAACAAAACCTCTTGTACTAGGCTCTGATACCATGTGGAAAAAGTACAAAAAGGACCAAGAGTGGATCCTAATCTGATCCTCAAGAGGGATTGGTTGTCAGATTACTATAAATCTACTTCAGATTAAGATCAATCTAGATCAATTCTAGACACAAAATTCTAACAAGAACAATCATTAATTGAAGGTAAGTGTACTTTATGGTTTCACACGTGTGAAACACTGTCTGAGTACGGACTCCAACCTGAAAATCAAGTACACATTGATAGAACCTCAAAACAATCAAAACAAATGTAGACAAATGGAGAAAATCACTCAAAATTGCTTCCAAAACCAAGATTGGTGTCTCACAATGAGTATGGCCAAATGTGGCTCTATATATACAATAAGTGGGAGCTCGTGGTACTGATAATCCCTCTGATCCCACATGTGTGAAGGTGCTTTGTCATATGATGATTCATCATGCAAAACTGACACTTGGACAAAACCACAACACAAATTTACTATTAGTGAGCTTAAATTTCCTACTAACTAATGGATCAACTTTATCTCTCTTAACTTCAACATACACTCCAAAAATCAGAGAAGATCAATTAATGCACCTATTTCCAGATTCAATTTAGTTTTTTGTCTGATCTAATCCAAGAACTAATCAAAGTATTAGATTCACTATAAAAAATGCTTGATTTTGCACCAAAAATCACTTAAATTGGGTATGTGAGTCAAATTGTACAAATTTTTGAATTTTCTCAGCCAAAATCGGAGCTGTATGGTCTCACACGTGTGAAAAAGGTTCCTACAGCCCACAACAAGATCTGGACCAAAAATTTTGAGGATATCTATCAAATCCAACTCGCTACACAAAATTTGACTAGATTCCAAAAAACTGGTAATTTTGGCTTTGATTTGGATTAACCCTATCAATTTCAACAAAACCTCTTGTACTAGGCTCTAATACCATGTGGAAAAAAAACAAAAAGGACCAAGATTGGATCCTAATCTGATCCTCAAGAGGGATTGGCTGTCATATTACTTGATCTATCAATCTACTTCAGATTAAGATCAATCTAGATCAATTCTAGACACAAAATCCTAACAAGAACAATCATTAATTGAAGGTAAGTGTAATTTCTGGTTTCACACGTGTGAAACATTGTTTGAGTACAGACTCCAACCTGAAAATCAAGTACACATTGATAGAACCTCAAAACAATCAAAACAAATGTGGACAAATGGAGAGAATCACTCAAAATTGCTTCCAAATCCAAGATTGGTGTCTCACAATGAGTATGGCCAAATGTGGCTCTATATGTACAATAAGTGGGAGCTCGTGGTACTGATAGTCCCTCTGATCCCACATGTGTGAAGGTGCTTTGTCATATGATGATTCATCATGCAAAACTGACACTTGGACAAAACCACAACACAAATTTACTATTAGTGAGCTTAAATTTCCTACTAACTAATGGATCAACTTTTTGTTTTTATTAAACATTGTTGTTCATTATTGTCTTTGAGATGCTAGATATATTTTTCAAAGAAGGTCGACCTACCCATGTCATGCTATATTTTGCAATTCAACTTGGTGCTGGGGTAGTCCACTCGATTCCATGTCTTACGTTATCATCAAGTTAACACATTTAAATTAAAAAATAAAAAATCGTAACATTTTTCAAAGGATTGAATGAACTCCATTTTGAAACTATTTTTTCAATCTTTCTTATAAATGTATCTAAACAAGAATGATGCTCTTGTTGCTTTGTGAATTGCAAGACAAAGAATCAAGAGGCCACCTCAAGTACCAAGTTTGAAAAATGTATAGCTAAGTACATGAGCAAGTGAGGCTTCTTTGTTAAAACAAACATTCTAGCAAGTCGAGTGAATTTAATCTACATCTTGGCTTAAATTCTCCTACATTGTAAGTATGACATTTCTGGCTTGGGTAGCCAATTTAACATAGTAATTTTTGTGTTCATCACATACAGGAAAGTTGTAGTAACTACAATTATGCTATTTATATTCCTTTTTAGAGCATGTAGTAAGGCATAACATAATTAGGGTATATTATGTTGAAAAACAATCTAAAACATGGAACATGCTTTTATATTCTAATGTTCTAATTTTTCATTTGATATCATTTCTGTGAGCAACAACACTTTCTAACAAAAAATCTATTAACAATATCTAAATCCTTTGCAATGCACGTCATTTAGAGAGGCATTGTAATCGAAATTGTCATGCAAGATTTATATGTAAAATTGTCTTTGTAAACTATGTATGAGGATGAAAAACAATCCATAATACAATTTTAAATGCTAGTGAGTAAAAATTCTCTATTAACTACTGGATCTACTTACTTTTGAAAAAAATGTTATTTATTATTCTCTTTTGAATACTAGATATAGTTCTCAAACAAGCAAGACCTATCCATGTCATACTGTATTTGCGATTGAACTTGGTACTGGGGTAGTCTACTCGATTCCATGCCTTATTACATTATCATCAAGTTTACACATTGTAATAAATAAAAAAAGAACCTTTTTTATAACATACATATACATAAGCACAAATGATGTGTCCGTTGCTTCGTGAATTGAATGACAAAGTGTGAAAGTACAGTACTTTGGGGACCAAAAATGGATCTTAAAAGATCCACAAGTGTTATTATGTGCCTGCTTACCAATCTATCAAAAAACTAGTTACCAAAAACTTGATCTAGATTGGCAGGTTCACAAACAACAAGCATTGATAATGAAAATACAGATCATTGACACAAATCCGAGTTGGCACATGTGTACCACAGGCTGTAGTACGGCCTACAAGCTAAGTTTGAAGTCTTCAAAGTGTTGGCTTCATATGGATCATAAAAAACCAATGTACATGAGAGTAGAAACTCAAGTCACCAATGTCTCACAAAATTATTCTATCTTCTCACTATGGAGAGAGGGAATATATAGAAAATTTGACTTCCTACTTGAAGTTAGGTGGATTTCCAGCATGTAATAAGGAAGTTAAGTCACTCTCCTTGCCCTAAAATGAAACCCTAGTCTAGATCCTATAGTTATGCTTGGTAGATAGCTAGTTGGTCAATTTTTCACCTTAAACTTAGGTGTAGGTCCTATAAAATAGGGATGACCACCAAATAGACATGACCAGCTCTCTTGACTTGACCTAACCTACATTAGGAGTGGGTTGCCACGTGGCATCTTGGTCTTCCATGTGTGGAACCCAATTATACACAATATTTATAAAGTTCTACATGGCTAGATTTGCCAAAATAGGCTACTTTTCACACTCCTCCTCAAATCTAGCCTTGGAAACAATAAATGTATCCATACAATTCTAAGACCTGATCTTAACATCAGAAATGAATCATATTCAGGTTTAGAAGATGAATAATGAGCCTCTAAAGATGATGACATGATCTATCACCATATACAAGATAGAGCTTCTTTTATCTTGATCTCCTCCAACATGAATTGAAGAGTCTTGATTCTTCCTTGCACCTTTGCACTTGATTTCTTCTATGTTGAGTGAAGATGCATGAACTTGAAACTTGCTCCTCCTTGATCTTGATGCTTCTCTTTGAAGCAAATCTAATGTCTCGGTGTCTTTTGAAAATCACATTGATCAAGATCACAAAGCATGTACTTGCTACTATTACCAAGATTTATCATGCTAACATGACTAGTCCACAAACCATCAAAAGTAAGCATGATTTTCCTAATCTTGTAATTACAAGTGATCTTGAATTTAATGAGGCTACATACTTGCTTATGGATATCCTCAAGATCTCCATCACTTTGTTGCTCCTCCTCCTCAATCCTTGCAAGATCATTGACACCAAGGTTGTTGATCTCACTTTCATTCACACAAGGTACTAGATGGATCCAAGCATCTCTTGTATAAACATCTAAGAATGTTTCATGCATCTTATCATCACTACTTGGTACATGACAAAAAGATGTGGAGAATTGCCAAAAATTGGCAAATCTAGCTTGATCAAAAACCATATAGAATAGTGTAAATTGGGTACACAAGTGGGTCCCACACATGTGAGGCCATGATGACACATGGGAAATCCATTTAATGTAGGTTAGGTCAAGTCAAGAGAGTTGGTCATGTCTATTTGGTGGTCATCCCTACTTTATAGGACCTACACCTAAGTTTAAGGTGAAAATTTGACCAACTAGCTACCTACCAAGCATAACTCTAGGAAATAGACTAGGGTTTCATTTTAGGTCAAGGAGAGTGAGTTAAATTCCTTATTACATGCTGGAAATCCACCTCAAGAAGGAAGTAGAATTTGCTATGTATTCCCTCTCTCCATAGTGAGAAGACAAAAAAAATTTGGAGCTCATTGGCAATCTCAAGCCAGTTCACTATGTACATTGAGTTTTTGTGATCCAAATGAAACCAAATCAATTTCTACTTGTTTCTCAGGTTGAAGGCCATACTACAGCCTGTAGTATACATGTGTGGGCTAGGATTTCAATTTTTATCAATGCTTTTGATTGTTAATGCTTGTTGTTTGTCAAATTGCCAATCTAGATCAACTTTTTTGTGTCTAGTTTTTTGATAGATTGTTAAGCAAGCATCCAATCACTCTTGTGGATCTTTTGTAGATCCATTTATGGTCCTAAAGTACAGTACTTTCACAAAAGAGTGTACATTTAAATGAATGATTTCCTCTTTTGTCATAGCAATTTTATCATCCAACTTAAACAAACTACCTTGTTTAACACCATTTGCTATGCAAATACCATTCTTCATGATGGAACAAACTCCATGCTTGAAGTGGACATCTAAACCATCATCCATTAGTTGTCCAACACTAAGCAAGCTCTTGGTAATTAATGGTACAAAAAGGACATTGTCTAGATCCATCCTTTTGCTAGATCCTAGACTTAATGAGATGGTACCAATACCATTTATCTTACATTATTGATCATTTTCTAAAGAAAAAAACTTATTAGCACCATTGAAAGAGTGTAAGGTTGAGAATGTGTCCTTTTGAAAAGTCATGTGGGAGCTAGACCCACTATCAATCCACCAAGTGTCCTTTGAGTTGCTTTTGCTTGTTCAAGTGGATGTAGATGCCATCAAAGATGAGATATCCTCATCTCCATCCTCTTCATATGCAAGGTTCCCTTGTTTGTCCTCCTCCTGTTTTTCTCTTAGCCTCTTGTAGCATTCGGATGCATAATCCCCCTTCTTTCCACAAAAGAAACATTTTTGCTTTGACTTGTCCTTTGAGTAGTACAAAGTGTGAAAGTACAGTACATTGGGGACCAAAAATGTATCTTAAAAGATCCACTAGAGTTATTATGTGCTTGCTTACCAATCTATTAGAAACGTAGTTAGGAAAAACTTGATCTAGATTGGCAGGTTCACAAACAACAAGCATTGATAATGAAAATACAAATCATTGACACAAATCCGAGTTGGCACATGTGTACTTCAGGCTGTAGTACGGCCTACAAGCTGAGTTTGAAGTGTTCAAAGTGTTGGCTCAAAAACCAATGTACATGAGAGTAGAAATTTTCACGTTAAACTTAGGTGTAGGTCCTATAAAATAGGGATGACAAACAAATAGACATGACCAACTCTCTGGACTTGAACTAACCTACATTAGGAGTGGGTTGCCACGTGGCATATTGGCCTTACATGTGTGGAACCCAATTATACACAATATTTGCAATGTTGTACATGGCTAGATTTGCCAAGTTAGGCTATTTTCCACACAAAGAATCAAGAGGCTATTTCAAGTACTAAGTTTGAAAATTCTGTGGCTAAGTACATGAGCAAGTAAGCTTGTTTGTTAGAGAAACATTCAGGCAACTCGTGTGAATTGAATGTAATTTTGGCCGACCTTGTCGTACATTGTAGTATGACATGTTTGGTTGGGTAGCAAGCTTAAGACATTATTTTGTGTATTCATCACATACAAGGAAGTTGTAGTGACTACAACAATAATACTTCTATATACCTATGTACAACATGCAGTAAGGCATAACACAATTAGGGTGTATGATGTGGATAGAAAATCTAAAAGATGCAATTGATTTTTGAGCTTATACGTTTCTTTAGATATCATATTTGTGAGCAAGAATAGTTTCTAACAAAAAAATCTTTTAACAATTTTGAAATTCTTTGCAATGCACATCATTTAGTGATGCATTGTAACCTAAATTGTTATGGAAGATTTATAAGTAAAATTTTCTTTGTGACCAATGTTCGAGGATGGAAAAATATCCACAATAAAATTATAATGCTAGTGAGTAAGTTCTCTATTAACTATTGGATCTACTTATTTTTTAGTAAATCTCTATTGATTATTATCTTCTGAATACTAGATATATTTCTCAAACATGTTTGACCTATCCATGTCATGCTATATTCTACAATTGAACTTGATGCTGGGATAGTCTACTCGATTCCATGACTTACATGATCAACAAGCTAACATTAACATTGTAATAGGTAAATAAATAGAAAACATCGTCATTTGGAAAAGAATTGAATATATTCCAATTTGATGATATTTTCTAATGTTTGTTATAAGATTCACCTAAAGACGAAAGATGTTTTGGTTGCTTTGTGAATTGCAAGCAAAGAATCAAGAGACTACCTCAAGTACCAAGTTTGAAAATTGTATTGCAAAGTGCATGAGCAAGTGAAGCTTGTTTGCTACATTAACATTCTAGTGCGTCGACTAAATTTAATCTATTTCTCGGCTGACACTCACGTACATGATACGTAGAACGTTTTTGGTTCGGATAGCCAATTTAAACCAATATTCACATATAAGGAAGCGGTAGTAACTGCAACAATAATACTTCTATTCCTTTGTAGAGCATGTAATATGGCATAACATAATCAGCGTACATATGTTGAAAAACCATCTTATTATACACAATATTTACAAAGTTCTACATGGCTAGATTTACCAAGTTAGGCTATTTTCCACACAGAATCAAGAGGCTACTTCAAGTACCAAGTTTGAAAATTCTGTGGCTAAGTACATGAGCAAGTAAGCTTGTTTGTTAGAGAAACATTTGGGCAACTCGTGTGAATTGAATGTAATTTTGGCCGACTTTGTCCTACATTGTAGTATGACATTTTTGGTTGGGTAGCAAGCTTAAGACATTATTTTGTGTATTCATCACATACAAGGAAGTTGTAGTGACTATAACAATAATACTTCTATATTCTTATGTACAACATGTAGTAAGGCATAACACAATTAGGGTATATGACGTGGATTGAAAATCTAAAAGATGCAATTGGTTTTTATTCTTCGAGCTTATACATTTTTTTTAGATATCATATTTGTGAGCAAGGATAGTTTCTAACAAAAAAATCTTTTAACAAATTTGAAATTCTTTGCAATGCACATCATTTAGTGACGCATTGTAACCTAAATTATTATGGGAGATTTATAAGTAAAATTTTCTTTGTGACTGATGTTCGAGGATGGAAAAAGATTCACAATAAAATTATAATGTTAGTGAGTAAATGTTCTCTACTAACTATTGGATCTACTTATTTTTTCGTAAATCTCTATTGATTACTATCTTTTGAATACTAGATGTATTTCTCAAACAAGTTTGACCTATCCATGTCATGCTATATTCTACAATTGAACTTGGTGCTAGTATAGTCTACTCGATTCCATGACTTACATTATCAATTATATTCCTTTGTAGAGCATGTAATATTGTTGAAATTTCACAATTCTAGCTTGACCATTTTTGGTCACATGCATTGTAATTGGCAAGAAGGCGATGTAAATAGATGCCACACGTGCCAAATCACATAGGATGCTTTCCAAAGACTTCATTCCTCATATTACATTGTGATAGCATCTTTGAAATGAGGCCAAAGTGTGCTTAGATAAGCTAGAGAAATTTTAGGAGCTAGAAATAGCATGTTTTACATTGTTTTTGAATCTTGAGATCTTGACCCCATATTAAAGTGGATCCAATGACCTATTAGGTTAGATATTAGGGCTAGGCTATGATAAGTACAGAGATCCACTAAAATGTTCAGATCCAAGCTTGAAATGTATAAATGTATGATGGGATCCCCATCCAAATATGATAAAAAATCGTTGCTTTGAATTTCTTGTCTTGAGCGGAGTATATTCTAGTGAGAGATCCACATGAGGATGACCAAGCTTTGTCATCAGTACAGTAGTATAGTAACAAACCACACAATGACAATAACAAAGCTGGAGATGGCGCCAACCCTGCTGGAGATAGAGATGGCGCTAAACACTTGTTTGACCCTGGAGATAGAGATGGCGTAGACTTTGTTTCAGAGATGTCACTCCTATTTCAAATTTTTGAGTGTTCCCAACTTTTGGGAGGGAATACTTCATCATTTTGAAAATTATATTTTAACTATGGTTAAGCACCAGTAAAGTTTGATGTGACTAAACTAAGGTGCATTTATTTACATTGAAAGTAGTGTAGGCAGATGCGTAAAGAAGTTAGAAAATGATATTAAAATTACTTTAAAGTTATTTTTCTCTATCCTACATGGCATTTCTTATAGGGCCCACTTTGAGCCCATATTTTCTCTAATGTATAATTGATCCAGGATAGAAATTTCACAATTCTAGCTTGACCATTTTTGGTCACATGCATTGTAAGTGGCAAGAAGGCGATGTAAATAGATGCCGCATGTGCCAACTCACATAGGATGCTTTCCAAAGACTTCATTCCTCATATTACATTGTGATGGAATTTTTGAAATGAGGCCAAAGTGTGCTTATATAAGCTAGAGAAATCCTAGGAGCTAAAAATAGCATGTTTTATATTGTTTTTGGATCTTGAGATCTTGACTCCATATTAGGGTGGATCCAATGACCTATGAGGTTAGATGTTAGGGTTAGGTTATGATAAGTAAAAATATGCCCTAAGACGTTCATATCCAAGCTTGAAATGTATAAATGTATGATGGGATCTCCATCCAAATATGAAAAAAACAATCGAGTTTTTCCACTTCTATCAACATTGTCTTTTGGTGGTGAGTTCTAGCTATTGGATGTGAGTGTTTCTATGCATTAATTGCTTGGTTTGGAAGGTACTGAACATGTTTATAGGTCTGATAAGATTGATGTACTTTACTTCATTTGATCAAATCTATGTGCCTAATGTGGAGTTAAATGCCAAATTTGCTAGTTTTGGTGATTAGTCTTGATTCTAGCTCATAGTTTGGATCTAGATATTTGATTTTTGCATCCTCCATCACTTTTAGGATTGATTGGGATTCATTTTGCTGTATATTTTTGTCATATATGGCAAAACATAATCAGCATATGTATGTTGAAAAACCATCTCAAAGACATCATGTAGTGAGGCATTGTGACCTAAATTGACATGCCAGATTTATAAGCCAAATTTTCTATGTGAATGATATTGAGGATGTAAAAAATCCACAACACAAATTTACTATTACTGAACTTAAATTTCCTACTAACTATTGGATCAACTTTTTGTTTTTATTAAACATTGTTTTTGATTATTTTCTTTGAGATGCAAGATATATTTTTTAAACAAGGTCGTCCTACCCATGTCATGCTATATTTTGCAATTGAACTTGGTGCTGGGGTAGTCTACTCGATTCCATGTCTTACGTTATTATCAAGTTGACACATTGTAATTAAAAAATAACAAATCATAACATTTTTCAAAGGATTGAATAAATTTCAATTTATAACTATTTTTTCAATTTTTCTTATATATATATCTAAACAAGAATGATGCTCTTGTTGCTTTGTGAATTGCAAGACAAAGAATCAAGAGACTACCTCAAGCACCAAGTTTGAAAACTGTATAGCTAAGTACATGAGCAAGTGGGGCTTCTTTGTTAGAACAAACATTCTAGCAAGTCCAGTGAATTTAATCTACTTCTTGGCTTACATTCTCCTACATTGTAAGTATGACATTTCTGGCTTGGATAGCCAATTTAACATAGTATATTTTGTGTTCATCACATACAAAAAAGTTGTAGTAACTCCAATTATGCTATTTATATTCCTTCTTAGAGCATCTAGTAAGGCATAATATAATTAGGATATACGATGTTGAAAAACAATCTAAAAAATGGAACATATTTATATATTCTGAGGTTTTAATTTTTCATTTGATATCATTTTTGTGAGCAACAATAGTTTCTAACAAAAAAGCTATTAAGAATATTTAAATCCTTTGCAATGCACATCATTTAGAGAAGCATTGTAATCTAAATTGTCATGCAAGATTTATATGTAAAATTGTCTTTATAAACTATGTTTGAGGATGAAAAACAATCCAGAATACAATTTTTAATGTTAGTGAATAAAAATTCTCTACTAACTACTGGATCTACTTATTTTTGAAAAAAATGTTATTTATCATTCTCTTTTGAATACTAGATATAGTTCTCAAGCAAGCAAGACCTATCCATGTCATACTAAATTTGCAATTGAACTTGGTACTGGGGTAGTCTACTCAATTCCATGCCTTATTACATTATCATCAAGTTAACACAATTTAATAAATAAAAAAATAACCTTTTTTATAACATACATATACATAAGCACAAATGATGTGTCCCTTTCTTTGTGAATTGAAAGAGAAAGAATCAAGAGGCTACCTCAAGTACCAAGTTTGAAAATTCTATAGCCAAGTACATGAGCAAGTAGGCTTGTTTGTTAGAGAAACATTCTAGCAACTCATGTGAAGAATGTAATTTTGGCTTAAATAACTTTTTTTATAACATACATATACATAAGCACAAATGATGTGTCCGTTGCTTTGTGAATTGAAAGACAAAAAATCAAGAGGCTACCTCAAGTAACAAGTTTAAAAATTCTATAGCTAAGTACATGAGCAAGTAAGCTTGTTAGTTAGAAAAACATTTTGGCAACTCATGTGAATTGAATGTAATTTTGGCTTACTTTTTCCTACATTGTAGTATGACATTTTTGGTTGGGTAGCAAGTTTAAGACATTATGTTGTGTATTCATCACATACAAGGAAATTGTAGTGACTACAACAATAATACTTCTATATACCTATGTACAACATGTAGTAGGTGACAAAATTTTACAGCAAATTCAATTCCAATCAATCCTAAAAGTGATGGAGGATGCACAAATAAAAGATCTAGATCCAGACTATGAGCTAGAATCAAGACTAGTTACAAAACTAGCAAATTTGGCATTTAACTCCACATTAGGCACATAGATTTGATCAAATGAACCAAAGTAAAGTACAACAAGCTTCTCAGACCTGTAAAAAATCTGAATCTGAAAATCCACAAAGGTTAGGTGTAGTACCTCCATACAAGATGCCAAAATCTCTAGATCCCGAGATGTATCTAAGTACTCTCTTTCCTAGCTTCCAATGAGCCTCACTAGGATCTTGCATAAATTGACTTAGTTTACCAACCACAAAGCTTAGATCAGGTCTTGTGATGGTTAACCATATAAGAGATCCTATTAGCTTTCTATAGAGAGTAATGTCCTTGAAGGATCTTTCATTACTTCTTGTAGTTAGCTTTACATTTGATTCCATAGGAGTAGAAACAACTTTACAATCTTCCATATGAAACCTTTTTAGAATAGAGTTAACATACTTTTCTTGACATATGAATGTAGATTTAGAAGTTCTAATAATCTCTATTCCTAAGATATAATGAAGTTTACCAAGATCTTGAATTTCAAACTCTCTTTTGAGTGCCATCTTGATTTCATCTATATCTAGATTGTTACCACCACTTAAGATAATGTCATCAACATAGATCAAAAGTAAAGTGATATCATTTTCATTCAATCTAAAGTAGAGAGAATGATCATACTCACTCATAACAAAGTTTTGAGAAAGTAAGAAGGAATTGAGCTTAGCATACCAACTCCTTGGTGCTTGCTTTAGCCCATACAAACTCTTTTGGAGATAGCACACATGATTAGGCTCATCATGTGAAACATAGCCCTCGGGTTGCTCCATGTAAATATCTTCTTCAAGATCACCATTCAAGAAGGCATTAGTAACATCCATTTGCCACATATCCCAATCATAAAGAGTTGCAAGAGAGATTAGGATTCGAATAGTTACCATCTTTGCCACGGGTGCAAAGGTCTCATCATAGTCAATACCATATTCTTGAGCATACCCCTTTGCCACCAACCTTGCCTTGTACTTGTTGATTGATCCATCTTGATTTGTCTTGATCTTGAAGATCCACTTACAACCAATTGCCTTCTTGTCCTTTGGAAGCTTTACCAACCTACATGTGTTGCTTTTGATGAGTGCTTGATGCTCATGATCCATGGCTTGGATCCATTCCTTCTTTTGAATTGCTTCACCTACACAAGTTGGTTCATCAAAAGAGGTAAGAAAAGCAAAGTTAGAGTTGTCCACCACTTGCTTTCCTTTTTCATCATAGGTTAGCCTTGATGGCTTAGCCCTTTGCCTTTGAGTCTTCCTTGAAGTTTGCTTTGGAGTGGCATCTCCATCTTCATCCAAGACATCTTGCACATCATGATGATTAGTAGGCACATCAACATCAACATCAACAACATTGGAAACATTCTCTTCATGAAAGATGACATCCCTACTTATGACAACTTTCTTTGTAGAAGGAATGTACACTTTGTAAGCCTTGCTTACTTCACTATAGCCAACAAACACACCCTTCTTTGATGAAGGATCTTCTTTAGTTCTATCATCAAGTGTGATATTGACAAAACATGTACATCCAAAGATCCTACAATGCTTGACACTCGGCCTTCTACCATAAAGAACCTCATGAGGAGTTTTACCATCCAAGGAAGCACTTGTCCATCTATTACATAGATAGTTAGCACATGCTAAAGCTTCCCCCCAAAAAGACTTAGCAAGATTAGCATGTAGTCTCATTGCCTTGGCACATTCACAAAGGGTTCTATTCTTCCTCTCGGCCACTCCATTCTGTTGTGGAGTCCTAGGACTATACATCTCCCTCTTAATCCCATGTGCTATACAAAAGTCTTTGAACCTATTTGAGGTGTATTCCCCTCCATTATCAGATCTTAAGCATTTGATCTTTGTATTGAATTGGTTTTCCATTTCATTCTTGAACTTGACAAATGCAGCAAACACTTCATCCTTACTTTTAAGAAGATAGATCCAAGTATACCTACTAAAGTCATCAATGAAAGTTGCATACATCTTTGCCCCACCATTGCTAGTTGTACTAGAAGAATGAATATCAGAATGCACAAGTTGAAAAGCTTCTTTAGATCTAGAAGTAGATCTAGAATAAGCAAGTCTATGAGATTTGGACAAGGCACAATGTTCACAAACACTATTGTTTGCAACAAGACTTTTAGGGAGACCAAGAACAAGCTCTTTCTTTGCCATTACCTCCAAAGATTTGAAGTTGGGATGGCCCAACCTCTTGTGCCAAACTTCTTGGTTTGTCAATTGCTCCCTAGCCATACATCCTTCATGATTAGAGATCACACATGCATCAAGCTTGAAAAGTTTACCATGCCTCCTACCTTGAGCAATCAAGGATCCACATTTACTTATCAAACATGCATCTCCAATGAACTCCACATCAAGTCCTTTGTCAATCATTTGACTTACACTAAGCAAATTCTTAGTGATTGAAGGAATGTACAAAACATTTTCAAGATTTGCTTTCCTATTTGTTGAAAGGGAAATAGGAATAGTGCCTATGCCTTTGATGTCACATTGACCATCATTTGCAGTGTAGATGATGTTACCTTCTCCCTCATAAGACAATAAGGATGTAAAGTATTCCTTATGTCTTGTCATGTGAGATGAGGCTCCACTATCAATCCACCAAGGATCATTATCATCTATGTTGGCTAACAAACTTGAAGTCATAACAAGTGATTCACATGTGTTATGTTCTTCCTCATCTATTGTAAGATTTCCTTGCCTCTCTCCTTGCTCTCTTTTCTTCTTATAACATTCATTTGCAAAATGACCTTTTATCCCACAATAAAAGCACTTGAACTTTGACTTATTGTTCTTAGTAGAAGAGGAAGAGGAAGAGTGATCATCATGATCAAAGTTACCACCTTTGGACCATTTCCCTTTGCCTTTACCTTTGCCCTTGAATTTGCCTTTTGTGAAGAAAGCCTCTTCACCTCCACCTTGCAAGGATGCACCATCAAGCTTTGATTGCAACCTATGTTCTTCAGCCAATAAGATTTCTTGCAAGTCAACCACACTTGGCAAGACTCTTTGAATGGCAAAACTTTGCACAAGGTTAGCATGTTCATTTAGAAAACCATTCAACATAACTTGGACTATTTCACCATCTTTTATGTTCTCATCAATGCATGCTAAATCATCACTTAGGGACTTAACTCTCAAGATAAATGCATGAGAACTTTCACCCTCTCTTTGCCTACTAGAAAATATTTGTCTCCTTAGGGTCAATACCCTAGATGTGGACTTTGATTCAAAGAGCTTCTTTAAGGCATTCCATGCCTCACTTGCACTTTGACACTTTCCAACTTCCTTGAGAAGTTCATTTGTAACATTCATTTTAATGATATGAAGAGCCCTTTTGGCCTTATTATCAAACCTTTGTTGCTCTTGAAGTGTGAGAGGTCTCTCTTCAATTTCTGCAACTATGTCCATGAGTTCATTCAACTCAAGTAAGGACTCCATCCTCACTTTCCAAGTAGAGTAGTTTGATGAACTCAACCTTTCACTAGACTCTAGCATGATCCCACCATTGGAAGCCATGATTCTAATGTTTCTTCAACTTTTAGGTTCTGTCCTAAAGCACTTAGCACTCACTTTTCTCTCAACAAATGATAGATAAAGAGATCTATGAAGATTTAGGACCCTAAAACACTTCTATCTTGAACCTAGATGGTTTCCAAGCATAGAAAGGAAGATTGAAACACATGCAACACTTTGCACACACTAAGAATGGATTACAAAATCAAACCAACCTGAACACACTCTTGCTTAAGCTCTCAAACTTTCCAGCAAGTGACCAAATCAAGTTATGGTGTGAAGAGTTACTTGCATTCTTAGAAAATACCCAAAACTAGGATGCCAAGATTACCTAGTAATGAACAAACTTGATCAACATATGATCAACACACTAAGATATTGATTCAACCTGTAAAACCACATGTAAACCACACTTCTAAAAGTTTATAAACTCCAGCAAGTGATAAATACAAGATTTAGAGGTGAATGAATGAGCACACTTAGTGAATCACAAGACTAGCTTCACTATCTTGTCAAATCTTGGTGTTTAGATGTAGATCTAAGATCACTTCACATGAGAATGTTCCTCAACCTGTTAAGAACCTGAAAACACACTTGCATAATGGTTAACACCTTCCAGCAAATGCTCCAATCAAATTACACAAGGAGAGTTACTTACATGCTCAACAAAGTACACCAAAATTTATGCCAAAATTGATGACAATCTTTACAATATGCTCTTCACAATGGAGCTTACAATATGTTCACCCAAAAAAGGGGATCTTTCATCCAAATGGGAGCTTTGCTCAGCCTTTAGGAGAATTACAACTCACTCAAAAGAGCATTTGTCATCCACTTAAGGAGAAGTTTCATCCACTTAAGGAGAGTGTTCATCCAAGAATGGAGATTGTCAACAATAGGATTGAAAAGAACATTGTTAGTATTGAATATGCACAAGCCTCACAATCACAAATGATTAGGTGTTATGATCTGATCCAAAATAGTTTCTTTTCAGCCTCTGATCTTCAATAGACCTGAAATATGCTTTTGATCCACAAGTTCAACTCACAAAACAAAGGTTAGTAAGATTTGATCAACAAAGCAATGCAAAATCATGCTAGAACTTGATCAAACATCCAAATATCACCAAAAATGGAATACTTACTGTAAATAGAAGCCAACCAGCTCTGATACCATGTGAAAAATACAGATCCTAAGTGGATCTAAACTCCAAGATCATTGGCTTGAATGCTTGCACTCCAAACTACATAAGCTAGGAATTGGCAACACATTCTATGCTACCTAGAATGCAAAGAACTTGATCAAAAAGCATTTATCACAAATGGAAACTTCCATAAACATCAAGTGCGGCCCAAAATAGCATTATACAGTCCATAATACATCAGCCTACCACTTTTGGAAAGCACCTAAGATCATACACAATAGCTTGAAGACAATACACACAACAATGCTCTCAATGGAGGAAGAAACAATGACAATGATCTATTGATCTCAATGAAGCATACAAAAGGTTTCTCCAACCTGTTCTCCACGACTTCCCTACTATTTATGGATGAGGAAGATGACTCTCTCTCCTCTCTCTAGAAGGTACTTGACCCTAGATATTCCCTATATAGGAAAAATAGCTAAAAATGGCTTATATGACCAAAATACATCAAAATGGTCTCATTTTGAAGGGTATGAAGTTTGACACTTCATCATACTGAAAAAATACAGTAAATAAAAACATTGTGGCCTGGTTCACACGTGTGAAACTCCAGAACCAAAACTATTTACAATTTTAGCCAATTTAGGCCTCAAACTAGCTAGGAAATGTTGACAATTTTCACACGGCATATCGCTCTTGTGCGCACTCATTGCCTTCCGTTTGCTTGCAACTATACCTACTCGTGCACAAGTGCAATATTCGGTATCTGCCTACCGTACATATCCCTCTTGTGCGCCATTTTAATAGTTAGTTTTGGTTCAGTTCTCCCTCGCGTACAAGTGCGATATTCACGTTACTACCATGGCCTCTTCCTCATCATCCTCACGAGATTCAAGCTTGAGTTTATTTCTTAGTGAATTTGAGATTACTGAAGAACTAGACTATATCCACAATCTATTCAGGCCATATCTACATGTTTTCGGGACTGCACAACCAAATTCTGACGTATTTTATGACCATTATGTCAGATTCAGAGATATACTTAGTAAGCATGTTTTCTCCATAAGTCCACTCCAGTACATGCATTATACTGATCTTGTTCATTTCTTCCCAGCTTTCAGACATAGACTGGATAGAATGTTCACCAAATTGTTTGATCTTTTCAAAAGCAAATCAATGTGTCCGTATTGCAACAAGAAATGTCGATTGGATGAATTTCAGAGTGGTTTCGTACTTTTTCTGTTAGTTCAGATCCCAGATGATGATGAAGTTTCTGTTGCTGACCCTCCTTTTGCACCATCCTCTATTCAGTCAGCTATTAAGGATATCAGTCACTTTCTTATCGACACTCCTGATAAGGAAAGTGACTTTATTGATGTAAATACTGATGTTCTTCGGGATTCTTTCGTTGGCCAAAATACATCTGATGATGAATCCAAATCTATGGAGGAGTCGAAATGTCTTTTCAATTTGCCTGTATATTATATTAATGACGATGTATATTTTACTACTGCTGATTTATGTAAATTTTTTGACTATCGTGAGGACGAGGTTCTATGTTTATTATCTGGCACAATTTTCAAATTCTCCGACTTTGTAGATTTTGAAACAGATGACCTTGTTGTTGGTATTGATTTTGATGATGAGGAGGGACTTATGACCGGTGAAAAATGCCTGAATAAGACTTTATCAAATATAGCTAAGGATGGGTGAGGCAGACCATCCGATGAAGAATTCATGGCATTTCAATCCCATATGGGCTTCTCTCGTCCATCATTAATGCATTTCACTAATGATTTCACTTCAATACGTGGTCATTATATTGATCATCCTGATCTGGTTGATGTTGATGATGAAGAATGTGTAAGTGTTTAATCTTCCTTGCATTTGAATGTTTTCGATCACTGAATGTGTTTTTTCTAACATATTTAATATTGCAGGATGCTCTCATAATAGATGATTTTGCTGCGAGACGAGGTGGTTTCAGACAACACGCATCCTCGTTCCAGAGGGACAGTGGACTGGGCCACTATCTTAGGCATTTCCTGACGAATCAGAAGATGATGATGTTGCAGATCAGCAACTACAATATGATGGAGATGATTAACTTCCTGTATTACCCAGAAGATCATCAAGGACTAGCAGACCACCTAACCGGTATATCAATGAGTCTGCAACCTATCTTGTTCAGGAACCGACGTCTGTCCAAGAGGCACTTAGTCAGCCTGACTCAGATCACTGGAAAGAAGCTATGGATAAAGGGTATTTAGCTCTTATCAAGAACCAAACGTGGACAATTGTCGAATTACCTGCTTGAAGAAATGTAGTTGATTGCAAACGGATTTTCAAAGTCAAGTACAATGCAGATGGAAGCATCAACAGGACAAAAACACGACTTGTAGCTAGAGGATTTTCTTAGGTATACAACGTCAATTATATTGAGACCTTTAGTCCAGTAGTCAAGCATTTTTCTATTCAACTTTTGCTATCATTTGCCACTGCAGCAGATTTGGAAATACATCAAATGGATGTACAAACAACATATCTCTATGGAGTTATCGAAGAAGACATTTACATAGTGCAATCCGAAGGTTATATTATCGAGGGTAAACAAAATCATGTGTGTAAACTCCATAAGGCACTTTATGGCTTGAAGCAATCTGCTCGAGCATGGTTTCAAAGAATCAATATTTTTCTTATTGATCATGGCTACACACTTAGCTCTTCATATTCAAATGTTTACTTCAAAGCAGTGCAACAGTCTTTTATTATCATTACTTTATACGTGGATGATACATTGCTTTTCAGCAACAATACCGATATGATAAAAGAGGCCAAGACAATGCTATCTTTCGAATTCGACATGACCGATCTAGACGAAGCTCATTTTTGCCTTGGTATACAAATCCACAGAGGCAAAAAATAGAAGTTGGTTTACATTACACAATAGAGGTACACCTATAACATGTTAGTCAGATATAATATGATGAATTGCAAGTTAGCTCTTTTACCAATGGAACCAGGACTCAAATTGTCAAATGACCAGTGTCTCCAAACAATTCATGAGAAGCAGCAGATGCGTGAGTATCCTTACCATTCTATTATAGGATTTCTTATGTACGCCATGATCTGTACCAAGCCAGCAGACATAGCTTTTGCAATCAACTCTCTCAGTCAGTTTATGACTAGCCTTGGTATAACACATTGGAAGGATCTTATTAGAGTCATGAGATATCTTCGAGCTACTATGGACTTTTGCATTTGTTATGGAACAGTCGGCAATAACAAACTCAATGTACTTAGTGGTTACACAAATGCAAGTTGGGTAGGAGATGTAGACACTCGTAAATCTACTTCTAGATTTACATTCTTCCTTAAAATTGGTCCAGTTTTCTAAAACAGTTCCAAGCAATCTTCAACAACTCTATCTTCCACTAAATTAGAGTATATCGCAGCCTCTTAAGCTACAAAGGAAGCAATTTGATTGAGAAACTTACTCTCAGATATTGGTCTGAATTAATATGCTTTGATGACATTATTTTGTGATAATCAAAGTGCCATTGCTTTATAAGCCAATCCTAGATTTTATTTCAAGAGTAAGCACATCGAACCGAAGTATCATTTTGTTAGAAGCAAAGATCTCAACGAAGAGGTCAGATTGCAGTACTGTATAACGCAAGATATGACAACAGATGTTTTCACTAAAGCATTAAGTTTGGAGTCACACAGAAGATTCTGTGTAGAACTAAGTTTGAAGGTCAAGACATTCAAGGATTCAGATTAAGGGGGAGTGTTGGATTATTATTCTTGTTACTGATCGACTAATCGATTATAATCTTCATCCATTTTAATCTAATTCTATAGATTTTCTCGTGTTTTTATATAATCTTTAGAATTACAAGTGTTTTTACACAGTCTATAGACAAAAGTGTCATCTTTTTTGCCTGTCAGGAGCCATTGAAATATGCAATGTTGTCTTTTTCACATTTTTTGCCTGTTAGGAATCTCGTGTAAAATCATAGTGTCGCATTTTTTGCTTTTTCCAAAAAGCCTCAAATGTTAAGGAAATGACTCTGGCAAAGTGTGGGACAACCCTAAATGAGATTTTAAGACACTGTCAGGTTTTTTGCAAAATCCCGACATTGTCATTTTTTTGCGATAGTGTCGGCTGTGGCTGTTTAGTTCATTTCTGCAGAGCTACAGTTTTGGTTCATTTATGAAGATAGAATGTTTATGGCCAATTTCATCGCTTATCAATAATCAATGACAAGGAACCGGATGGATGCCAACGGATCACCAGCCAACTAGCGATCGCAATTGATGACCTAATTTATTAGTATAAATTGTTGTTCATATTCATACAGTTTCATTATCAGAATTATCAAATCAGAAGCTATCAGCAAGCATTTGAGAAGTTAGCTCTCTCTCTCTCTCTCTCAAGCCTACGAGCTTGAACACTCCTGAACATTGTAGCTCACTTCCTAGAGCTATTTTAGAGATTGCTATTGCGCCACTACTTATCAGCATTGTGCATTAATTCAGACTTTCATGTTATCCGCTCAGAGATTGCATAGAGTACACGGCTTCGATCCGCAACTTATTGTACTCATTTACTTTTGTTTCGTTTTCATAATGTATCAATACTATCTTTTATTGCATTCAGTTTCATCTCAGAATGTATGTGTTTTCTAGAGTTCTTTGCGATTAATTATTTGTCTGATAATTCAATGCTTAATTGTTTGGCTATGCAATCATTGTAGTACTGACAATTCCAAAGTTAGTTACTATAAGATCAAATGTGATTTCTATCACTATTGTTTTATTTGAAATTGATAGGCGTAATCATGCATTGTGAAAGAGAATTTTTCGACAATTAACACATTTTTCTGTTTCATTTGTCTGTGCAGTCCTCCCAACATTTGTCTGTGCAAGATCATTCTTTATGTGGCTCGCTCAATAGGACTTTATTCAAGATATACGAAAGGTCATATATTTATTTAAAAAAAATTCGTGAATTTATTATTGTCAGTCATGAGATAGTCCTTGTCATATTCCTGACATATGTTTCTAATCCAAGTTTTCTTATGAAATTTTATTTCTCAGTTTTCCTGCACGTCAATCACGCCACAAGGGATCTGGCATTTTTGACAAGAAGCTTTAAAGATATTGGTCAAAAATTCCTACCTAGTAGATATTCTAGATGCTAGTCCCCAACAAAGGTTCTTCCATCTAGAGAACTAGATTTAGAAATCATAGAGCCAAATATAAATTATACAGAAAAATAGATGGTCTTCCTTCATGTGAAAGAGCCAATATGTATTTCACATGTACAGAAACTTTTATACAAATCTATTGAGATTTTATATATTCATGCATCTTCAATTTTGATTGTGGTTCTTGTATCTTTGTATTTCAGGTTCTTATTTCAGGTGCTTAGTGAGTCAAAGCTAGTCCTCATGATCAAATCTTGCTTCGGTAATTTCTTCATAGCTTTGGTCTATATGGCCTTTACCTTGGCATGTAGAGAACGACGTCCATACTAAAACCATGGATTTTATTTTCAAGGTGGGAGGCTGCTAGGAGTGACAACATCGGGCCAACAACAAATTGCTACTTGGTATTGCTCTTGATGGCTCGTTTGAGCTCACCAAAGACAGTCTTGAACCAGTTATATGGTTCTAGATGAGCCTTGGCTATCTTGGCCTGAGAGTCAACTATCCTATGTAAAATCTGGGAAGTAATACGATCTTTTCTGAGGTTGCCAACCATCAGGATTTTGTTGAGGAGCTAAACAGCAGCCTGAATGGTAGGATTGGTTGTCCGGTTATAAACCGAAATTTAAAAGCTTGTTCAGTACTGTGAAAATAGGCTATGTAAATCTTGGCGAAGATTTTTGAGGCTCTAAACCTATCCGACGAACGTTTTCCAGGTTCGGCGAAGGATGAATCTTCGTCCAAGTACTGTCATAAATGCAAATTTGTAGGATCTAAACCTATAGCCGACGTAATTTTGGCATTTTAAGTCCATGTGGCATGTCGGCAAAGGTTTCTGAGGACAGTAAGGTGCTCGACGAAGATTCTCAAAATGGCATATTGTTGATCATTCACCTAACTCAAAAACAGGTAGTGACTGGTGAAAAGAATAAGTGTCGATATATTTGAGGTGGATCTTGCTTCTGAAAATTCGACGAACAATCCTAACACAGTTTGTTTCAAAAATAAACAAAAAAATAATTTTTCAAGTCCTTTTTCCATAAAGATCTGACTACTTTCTGATCTGATGACATTTATGACTTTTGCTCATCAATCTTTTCTCATTTTTTTTTCATACTGTCTTTTCAAAAGAAATTAACAATTAAGTAGTGAAAACAATAAATTGAAAAAATAAAAAATAAAAAAATCATTTGGATCATGCTTGTTGAAGTGGCGGAGCAGGCTGCCAAAACTTGCGTAATCAATTGTCATTCACGGGAGTATCAAAATATTTTCCGTCCAAGTATTCAAAAATCACGGTTCCATAGTTCAAGATTTCCTTCACTCTATACGGGCCTTCACCGGTAAATTTCAATTTCCTCTTGATCAGCCTAGATTTGTCAGTGCTAGATATCCTTCTTTCAGATCCTTTCTAACATGATGACCAAATAAAAGAGAAATGACTTGAAGACCCATTTTTTTTAAATTTTTTAATTTTTTTTATAAAAAAGTATCCAAATTTAAAACACTTCAAATTAATATATTGTAATGTTTAAAAAATGTATTTTCCAAGAAAATAATTCAAGCTACAAAAATTTGGTCAATAGATTTTCACAAATAGCTTAAAATTAGCAAATATTAAATAATAATACTATTTAAAATAAAATCATTAGATACACAATCACTAAAATACCTAAAAAATATTTTTTGCTTACTTAAAACAAAAGTTATAGTCTTTCTTTTTGGAATTTTAAAATTTTTCTAAATTACAATTCTTGTATCGAAAAAGATATTTTTTTAGATTATGTTAAAAATTTGAATCAATATTTTTTCGAATTTTAAATTGTTGAAAATATTTACTAACATTCACGTAAGTTTATTAAATATTTAAACATTAAATAAACGCAAATAAAATTACTTTACAATAATCAAGATTAAATGATTTGTGAAAATATTTAAATCACCATGAAAAAAAATCTAATTTTTTTTTTATTTCTTTTAATTTCTAACAATATTTTTTTTACGAAAAATATTATAAAAACACATCTAAAATTAAAATATTGTAAACTTGACAAATCGTTACAATTTTAATTTTTGACAATAATTATCAATGTTATAATTTTTAAAATATTTTAAATTCTAAATTTTAAATCGTTGAAAAACAAATTTAAGAACATTAAATCAGTTAAAAAGAATTCAAAACACAATACATCAAAAAATATAAATGCAATTATTCTTTAAAACAAAAGAGAATTTCTTATTTCCAAAAATCATCAAGGTCATTTACATCTTTTTCTTTTGTTTTTTTTTTAGTAGCTACTGTACTTTCAAGTGGCACCTCTTCTACAATTTACTCGACTATAGTTACTACATTGTAATCTTCAACCAAGACATCAGCAAATTCTTCTGTGTCGTCTACTTTTCCGCTCGCAGGAGGTTGAGGTTTCTTGGACAAGGAAATTATTGTATCCTCGCTGTCTAAACTCTTTCCCACCTCAGATAATTCATCTAGCAAAACTGAAAGAGATTTCATTCTCATTTTTACAAAATCAACTAAATTAGTATCTAAATCTACTACAACAACATGTCTGCCTTTCTGAACAGCACATGTGCTCGTAGTGCCGCTATCGTTAAATTAATCTAAAACTCAATCAGTTGGGTGAGAAAAAATATCAATTAAATGATTAATTACTTGTTGTGGCTTTTGGTAGGAACAAGCCACGGAACCCGTTATTTTTTTTTTTTTAAATTTCTTCGTCACATCTGGATACTGGAACAAGTTTCCAAAATTTGTCAGTCCAGAAGTGTTGTAATGAAGTATCGAACGTTGCCATCAAAAGGATAATAACCGATGGTTATGTATTCTATTTCATTGCAAAGTCAAACTCCTCCCGAGTTCTTGACATTGGGCTTGTACCTAACATGGAACATTACAAGTAAAATAAGTTTAAAATTTTAACTTTAAAATCAAAAATTTAAAATATAAATATAAATTAAAATATGAATTCATAATTCAATAACTTAAAAACTTACCACACATGATTCTCTATTCCCGCATTACAGAAAGTTAGTAGAGCTTTCTATATTGATACTGACTGCCAAGAAGAATGAAAAATAATAACTCTCCAAATTGGAGAAGTTGTGACATCAAGAAAGTCCTGTAAAAAATTATGGATTTCAGTGAATTTGAAAGGAGAATCATCATTTAATGATTTCTTCATCCGAAATACATATGGTATATCGACGATGCAGAGTGTATAAGACCTTTTTTTTTTTAATTTTAAAATTTCTCTACAATCGTCCCCTCAACAGAGTAAAAGCATGGCTGATCATGGACACTTTTGGGAAGGTAGGTCTCTAATGGATTCTCCTTCTCAATGGTCTCACCCCATGCCAATTTCTCCCTGTCCATTTTTTCTGCTTTTGCCTTCAGAATATGTCTCTTGAATAACTCTGGAAGGACTTTGTTGTTTTTGTCTTCAGAAGACTGAAAAGAAAAAATCTATGCTTAGCATGAGAGACAAAAATATAAAATAGAAAGAGAAACTTAACTTATCAAAAAAATAATAATTAAATAAAGAAAAAGGTATGCTTAGCATAGGAGACATAGAATATAGAAAAGAAACGACTACGAAGCACCTATCCTAAGCATGAGTGAAATAAATACCATGTCTCTAAACAAAATAAAAAATGGACTCAAGGATTCATTTCAGCTGCTCAGAAGATAAAGCCTCTGGCACTCATCGAAATCTTGACAATTTAACCCTGTCACAAGGGTTTCTTGAACTTTCATAAATAATTTGTGCTTGCATTTAAAAAATATAATTGTTAAAAATTCAATCAAATTATGAAAATTACTTTATTAGAAAAGGTAACATAAAAATAAATATTTATATTATGACTATTACCTCTGAATTTTTTTTTCATTTTTGCCAGAGAAAGTTGACCATCAACAACTCTCGAAAGAACACTTATTATTAGTTCTAAAGAGCTAATCCCTTGCATATTCTTTCACTCTGATATTTCGATTTCAGTAGGGATTGGCTTCAGAGTTTGAGTGCTCACAACTGTTTTTTTGGACTTTGATGCACCATGAGCAGGTTGGCCTTTTATTTGAAAAGTTTTTCATTTATCAAAAATTTATGCAAAAAGTACAAAAAGGAACAAGAGTGGATCCTAATCTGATCCTCAGGAGGGATTGGATGTTAGATTTACTTGATCTATCAATCTACATAAGATTAAGATCAATCTAGATCAATTCTAGACACAAAATCCAAACAAGAACAATCATTTATTGAAGGTAAATGTACTTGCTGGTTTCACACGTGTGAAACCCTGTCAGGGTATGGACTCCAACCTGAAAATCAAGTACACATTGATAGAATCTCAAAACAATCAAAACAAATGTAGACAAATGGAGAGAATCACTCAAAATTGCTTCCAAAATCAAGATTGGTGTCTCACATTGATTATGGCCAAATGTGGATCTATATATACAATAAGTGGGAGCTCGTGGTACTGATCATCCCTCTGATCCTACATGTGTGAAGGTGCTTTGTCATATGATGATTCATCATGCAAAACTGACACTTGGACAAAACCTTCTATTTTGACCACTTTTGGTCCATTTTTCTTCTATATGGAGATCTACTTGAAAATCTTCTAGAAGTCAAAATTCGTCTACTTCAGCTTATTCCACACATGTGAGATGTCCTCTACACATGGGATGTGACATCTAACCAAAGGATGTGGCTCATGCAAGCAATAGACTGATGCCATGTGTCATATGTCTAGAAAACTAGTTTTTGGCTTTTTTAGCCACTAGAACTTGAATTGAATCATATGTACAACCTATATGATTATGGTACATGACAAGTACACTATTTTCACACATGGGAACAGGCTCCACACATGTGTAATCATCCTATATACAAGATTTTTGGCCTCTACCAAGCTTATTTTTGCATTTTTCACAAAATTTTATCAACAAGGGCCCACACCTAAAGTCAAAGAATAAAAAATCATTTGATAAGAAATTTAGGTAGTATTAAAATTGAGTTCAAAGTCTGGTAAAAACAATTTAAAAGGATTATAACATATATTATGACCAGAGCATTCCATGATGAGCATAACAAAACAAATTACCTAGCTACTACGAAAAGCAAACTGAAAAAAATTATCGTATTTTGTAAGGCTCTGCATAGGATTTTTCGAATCAAAAGACAGGTCTGTCTCTTGAGCACAGAGTTCTTTCAGCTCAAGTTGATTAACATCTCCTGCTTTGGAGACTCTCATGGATTCTTTGTGAAAAAAAACGAATTCTTTGTATCACGGTCATCTTCATTCGGTAGTCCTGATCAATATTGTGGTCCCAAGCCAATAATTTTGCTTCTTCCACTGTCAGGCCAGCAAAGACAATGGCACTCACAGTTCGAAAGCTTGGAATATGGGGATACTCTTGAGATATCTTTTTTCGGGCTTGTAAACTGTGTATGCCCCCAAGAACAAAAAAATGATATAAATCTAATAAAGAAAAATCAAAATTTGCAACATCGTTGCATTCGTTGGGATCAATCAAAACAACAAAGGGAGTAACTATGGCCTATGTATGATCTTTAAATTTTATTTTTGAATTATGTACATGTGTTTCATTCGATTCTCTAACTTCCATTGGCCTGTCTCCTATTATTGGATCTACAAGTGGCTTATCACACTGATTTATGTCTAAAATTAAAGTTGTTTCTTTTATTTTTTTTGTTTTATGGATATCCTCTCTTAATTTGACAAGCTCAGAGTTGTCTTGTAAAGGACGAATGGATGCACCAAGTAGCGACATAGATGGTTCGGTGGCAACTTTTTTGCTTTCAGCAGAAGAGATGGACTTATGGTGACGTGTAGCCATGGTCTTTGGGCGTGACTTAGGTCTAGTGGGAGAAGACTCAGAAATATTATGAGATCTTTTTTGTTTTTTGGGATGAGGGACAACGACGGTTTCATCCTCAACATTTTCAGAGGCCGGCTTTGCGACCTGAACAGTGGAAAGATTGGATCTTTTCTCTCAACACTAGCAGTTAGAACCATTTTTAAGCATTACTTCATCCTCTGGACAGAAACAAAAATCAGGTTTAAAATATAATGAGTAAAGGCTTATATCTAAAAGTTTAAATAATTTTATATTTAGTAACAACTATGTTAAGCATGAAACAAATGTAGACAAACATGATTAAAAATATGTTTTATAATTACACACCAATGTAACTAGAGCTTTATCAAAATAGGCTTTGATGGCCTCGTCCTGGCAAAGTCGGATCTTTATCATAGTCTCGTTCAAAATGAAAATAGAACGAGACTTATCCATCTCCTTTACAAGTATACTCACATCTGGTTAATCAACAAGCAATCTTCCTTGAACTTTGAATTGTGAGTCTCCTCTGCCAGGCTTCTCAGCTAAATGAATAAAAAGCTCAGACAACTTTGTGTTGTTGACCCCTCTGGTGAAGTAGTACATGAATTTTTTCTTATCTTTCAGTGGAATATCTTGAGGTTTCCCTGAAATTTTAAAACAAATCCTCGACATTTCAAAAATTATCAAAGACAACTGAAAATCTGCAAAAAAAAAGACTTTTTGGGAGAATTGAAAATACTATCTTAATGAAAATACTAAAAACTTTAATAAAACAAGTCATTTTTGTGAAAAATCTTTAAAAAACAAAACCACAAATTCAACATATTTTCTTACTAAAATATCTCAAAAGGATCACTTTTTTCAGACAAAGCCTTGTAAAACAAGAAAAATACGAGTAGCGACCTATGTTGAGCATAGGTTGTGTTCCATTCCTTAGTAAGAAATTATGCTTAGCATAGAATGTCGGCGGGATTCTTCAATTCTAACCACCTTTCGACCTATGTTGAGCACAGGTTGCATCTCTGTTTCTGTTCCAACCTATGCTCATCATAGGTTAGCAAGCAAATTGTGAAGACATCCTATGTTGAGCATAGGTTGGACTAGAGCGCGCGAGAACCTATGCTGAACATAGGATGTCTTCACAATTTGCTTGCTAACCTATGATGAGCATAGGTCGAAAGAGGACCAGTGATGCAACCTATGCTCGGCATACGTCAAAATGTGGTAAGAATAAAGAAATAACGCCGGAATCTCATGCTGAGCATAGGATGTTACTAAGGACCCGAACACAACCTATGCTTAGCATAGGTTAGAGGAGAAGACTGGTGTAGGCACCTATGCTGAGCATAGGTTACCCATGTTGTAAGAAGATGAATACAAATTAAAATATGAATATTTTCTAATGCAAGAATTTAATACCCATGCTAAGCATAGAGCAAAATAAAAAAATGATAATAATCTTACTGTCAAGAAATTTGAAAGCGAGAACGTATGCAAAATCTTATAGAAAGCTGTGACTTGGTCATAGCGATTGCTCTAGCAGCATGTGGGCTTCTGAATTTGCAGATGAGGTGAGTTATGCTTGGACTATGGTCTTTGAATAATTTTTTTTTTGAGACCCCTGCCTCATGCTAGTCCTCCAGCTTACTTCGGGAACGAGTTGCCGTGACTCACTTCACCCCACGCTGACCTCGAGTCTGAGCCGGGACCGTCCAAACCTAACCCTAACCCTAAACTTAACCCTAACCATAAGGATGCTGCCAAACAGTATTTAGGACATGGTAGCCGTCAGAAATTTATATTAACCAGTTACTTTCTAGGCTTGTTGCTCATTCGCATTCAGTTGATTTTTCTGTATACGTCTATTGAGGTTTGCATAGGTTTTTATTTGTTCTATGACCAGCATAGGTTGCAGTTATGCTTAGCATAAGTACATAGTTAAAAAAATATTTGAGGTTACGATGTCAAGTAGTTCTACCTCTTCTATTCCAATAGTTGTAACTCAATATGTTGCAACAAGTTCAACATCTTCATCTGACATTCCCAATGAAAGATTTTTTTATAAAGCCACTCCTGAATCTGAACATGTTTTTGTAAATGATGTGGCATCCTCATCATTTACCCGTTCATCTTTTGAAATAATTCAGGCAAGTACTTTTCAAGAAATGACGCTTGTAACTTAGCTTGTATCAAATCTTTCGACCTCGTCCGCCTCTTCATATACAGGCTCGACACAATTAGAACATTGTTCTTTTGAGCAAGCTGAATAATTGAGTGATGAGTCAAAGCTTCATTCAATTCACTCAGTTACTGATTCTAGTAAATCAACAGATCCGCGTAAGTCTGTTGATTTGCGACGTTCAAGCTTTTCTCATGTTCGTAGAAGACCTTCTCAAAGTGATGTTTGTGTTAAATCTAAAAGGGCTATATTCGTTGAAAATTTAGAGCCTTCTGAAGGTCCAGAATGTGAAAAATACAAAAATAAGCTTGGTAGAGGCCAAAAATCTTGTATATAGGATGATTACACATGTGTGGAGCCTGTTCCCACGTGTGAAACTAGTGTACTTGTCATGTACCATAATCATATACGTTGTACATATGATTCAATTCAAGTTCTAGTGGCTAAAATGCCCAAAAACTAGTTTTCTAGACATATGACACATGGCATCAATCTATTGATTGCATGAGCCACATCCTTTGGTTAGGTGTCACATCCCATGTGTAGAGGACAGCTCACATGTGTGGAATAAGCTGAAGTAGATGAATTTTGACTTCTAGAAGATTTTCAAGTAGATCTCCATATAGAAGAAAAATGGACCAAAAGTGCTCAAAATAAGTGTTAGTTTTGCATGATGAATCATCATATAACAAAGCACCTTCACACATGTGGGATCAAAGGGATGATCAGTACCACGAGCTCCCACTTATTGTATATATAGAGCCACATTTGGCCATAATCATTGTGAGACACCAATCTTGGTTTTGGAAGCAATTTTGAGTGATTCTCTCCATTTGTCTACATTTGTTTTGATTGTTTTGAGGTTCTATCAATGTGTACTTGATTTTCAGGTTGGAGTCCATACTCAGACAGGGTTTCACACGTGGGAAACCAGAAAGTACCCCTACCTTCAATTAATGATTGTTCTTGTTAGGATTTTGTGTTTATAATTGATCTAGATTGATCTTAATCTCAAGTAGATTGATAGATCAAGTAATCTGACAACCAATCCCTCTTGAGGATCAGATTAAGATCCACTCTTGGTGGGTTAATCCAAATCAAAGCCAAAATTAGCAGTTTTTTGGAAACTAGTCAAATTTTGTGTAGCGAGTTGGATTTGATAGCTATTCTCAAAATTTTTGGTCCAGATCTTGTTGTGGGCTGTAGGAATTTTTTTCACACGTGTGAGGCTGTACAGCTCCAGTTTTGACTGCGAAATTTCAAAAATTTGTAGAATTTGACTCACATACCCAATTTGAGTGAATTTTTGGTGCAAAATCAAGCATTTACTATAGAGAGTCTAATCCCTTGATTAGTTCTTGGATTAGATCAGCCAAAAAATTGAAATTGAAGCTTGAATGAGGTGCATTAATTGATCTACTCTGATTTTTTGATTGTATGTTGAAGTTGAAGAGAGAAATTGCTAAAAATCATAGATTAAGGAGTGATTTTGCAACGTTGAGATTAGAATCTAAATTTCCATCATTTTAGATTGGTTCATGAGTGATAGGATTGAGTCTATAAGCTTTCTAAATTGCTAGAAGACTTTAGGTTCAGATCTCTTAGAGAAACCATAAGAGTTTCTAGTGCTTTTTCACATTCAAAAATGGGCATCAATGGGTGGTTTTTTGCTTGAAGCTAGTGAAAGACTTACATCCACTAATTATGCTACTTGGATAGTTCGAATGGAGTCTTTGCTTGTACTTCATGATCTTTATGACATAGTACTTGAGGTGGAAGTAGAACCTCAAGGAGGAGTTGAATTGGCTAAGTACAAAAAGAGATGTAGAGTTGCATTACACTGCATAAAACTGAATGTAAGTAATGAACTTTTGAAAGAAATCTCATCTTGTACCACATCCAAAGAGGCATGGGATTCATTAAAAGCCATTTATGGATCCAAGAACACTTCAAGGATACTCATGCTTAGGAATCATATCCTTCAAAGCATGAAAGGAAGTAGTGAAAGTGCCCAAAATTATGTCTTTAGGATCAAATCTTTGAATAAAGAGTTGTCTTCTATAGATGATAAAATCAAAGATGATGAATTAGTTCAAATCATTTTGAATGGATTAGGAGATAATTATTCCAATCTTGTTCAAACCTTTGCTATTCAAGATTCACTTCCTAGTATTGAAAAACTTCAAAGTGTGCTTGTTAGTGAGGAGAGTAGAATGCTTCATATCAAAAGTAGGATGAGTTCCTTATCTTTGAATGATGGTGATGAAAAAGCTAACTTTTCTTTGAAAGGCAAGAAGAAGAAGTTTTCATCCAAGAAGATTCAAGACATGGAGATGGAGAACAAAGATGGAGCGTCAAGTTCCAAAGGCAAGAGCAAGAAGGACAAGAAGAAGCTAAAGTGTTTCTTTTGTGAAAAAAAGAGACATTTTGCATCGAAGTGCTACAAGAAGAAGAATGCCCAAGAGAAGGACAATCAAGGCAATCTTGTGCTTGAGGAGGAGGAAGAAGGCAATCTATCTTTGATGGTATCCTCACCACAAACATCTAATCAAGACACTTGGTGGATTGATAGTGGGGCAAGCTCTCACATGACTCACCAAAAAGACTACTTTTCTAATATACTTTCTTACAATAGTTCTAAGAAATTTATCTTCACTGCAAGTGATCAAGAATGTGAGATTGTAGGTGTTAGATCCATTCCTTTATGTCTAGGATCATGTACCTTCAATTACAAAGAACTTGTTAAGTGTAGGACAACTTATGGATAGTGGATTAGATGTACATTTCAAGCATGGAGCATGTTCTATCTTGAAAGATGAAAAATGTATTGCTAGTGGTTTCAAGCAAGGGAGGTTATTCAAATTGGATGCTAATGTGATGGTTGGAAGTGTGAACATGGCAAGGGAGGAGCTCACTCAAGTGGAATTATGGCACAAAAGGTTAGGCCATCCTAACTACAAAGCTATGGAGACCATGGTGACAAAGGAGCTAGCAAGAGGACTTCCCAAAACCATATCCAAGTGTGGCAATCTTTGTGAAGCTTGTGGACTCTGCAAATCTCATAAGCTTCCTTTCAAGAGATCTTTGATAAGATCTAACTCTCCTCTTAGCCTTATACACTCGGATGTTCATTCATTTTCACATGAATAAAATGGTGGAGCTCTAATGTATGTCACTTTTATTGATGATAAATCAAGATACTTTTGGGTTTATCTCTTGTCTAAGAAAAGTGAAGTTTTTGAGTCCTTTGTAAAGTTCAAAACTCTTGTGGAAAAGCAACTTAATACTAGCTTGAAAGTATTAAGAAGTGATAATGGAGGGGGGTACATCTCCAGTAGGATGAAAGAGTTTTGTGAAACTAATGGCATAAAGAGAGAGTTTACTTGTACATATACTCCACAACAAAATGGAGTAGCTGAGAGAAAGAATAGGGCACTATGTGAGTGTGCTAAAGCTATGAGATTAGATGCGTCTCTTTCTATTTCATTTTGGGGAGAAGCTATTTTATGTGCAAATTTTCTTTGTAATAGAATGACTAATAGTGCCATTAAAGGACTTGCACCTTATGAAGTATTGTTTGGCAAAAATCCAAATCTTAGTGATTTGAAAGTTTTTGGATGTACTTGTTATGTACATATTCCTTTAGAAACAAGGAAAAAAGAAGATGCCACTTCTTTCAAAGGCATCTTTGCTTACCCGACGTTTAACTAGTATGGTTAACTTCATACAATAGTTAGTTTAGAATGAGATGTAATAACTTCTCTTCATGCTCGTTCCAAAATTCGGGACTAGAGCTTTAAGACTGAAAATCTTGGTGTGCTCAATGCGAAAACTGAAGTGGGAGAGGCAAAATTTTTGAAATCATTGTAAGCTTATAGTGAAATATGAGGTGGGACGATTTCTCAATGCGACATAAACATTACAAAAGTAAGGAATGCTAGATCTATTCATATTGATTTACTGTAGGTAGATTCATTTACATGATTGTAGCTTTAACAATGGCAATGTTCCATTTGCATGTTGCTCTTTTGATGGAATTGTTGAATTTCACACGTGTGGACTGTCCACTACATGTACTTGTGATCTCCTAAGGTGTGTAGATGCACCAAGATCAAGACTAGATTGAGATTCAAAATCTATCTTTGAATCTATGGCAAAAACACACTACTACATGCATTCAATCACTTCCAACTCTCACCCACACGTGTGGGAAGTATTCAAAAAATAATCTAAGTAAAAACAAGATGCTCTCCTCGGGTAGAGAGAGAGAAACATCATGAGCTCTCGAGTAGAGAGAGAAAGCTAGAAATCCAATAACTCACAAAAACCAAGAAATCACCAAATCAATTAGATCCAAAATGAGGAGTACAATGATACTAGTAGATCCACGAGCTACCACTATGCTTAACTATGATTGGACCATATTTTGTCACCTCTTGATCCTATTGCATCATTGATCCATGCACCTCTTAATTCTATTGGACTATATTCAAGCACACCTCAATTTCCTATTGGACCTCACAAGGTTCCACCTCATCCTATTGGACCTCTTGGAATTCATCAAACAAAAGCTTTACACTTGTCTACACTCTGATTGGCACATGTTTAGCCTCTTACTCTATTTTTGCTCAATAGTGGCATTACAAGTGGAAATGCATAATTTGCCATCTATGCCAAATTTATTCCTATCAACATCCTACACCTAGATGCTTGATGTGAAAAACATAAGACCCCTATATCTAACATAGATAATCTTTTTCAATTCTTCACACTCCTCCTAAAAAATTATCTATGAATATTTGAGCATTGATCTTGATATAACTCCAAGATTAGATCTATGCTTGATGAAAGCACTTTTGCTCAAAGGCTTGGTGAGTAGATCGGCAATACAAGAGGATGAGTTGACATGCTCCAAATAGATTTCACCTCCAATAAGCTTTTCTCTCACAAAATGGTGTGCCACTTCTATGTGCTTGCTTCTTGCATGAAATATGGGATTATTGGCAAGAGCTTGGGCCGAGATGTTATCACACTTGATCATTGGTAGATCATCCTCCTTGATGCACTTTAGCTCCATTAATAACCTCTTGATCCAAAGCACTTCTTTGGTAGTTGTAGTGAGTGCTTTGTACTCGGCCTCACATGAAGAGAGAGATATAGTATCTTGCTTTTTGGAAAGCCAAGATATAAGATTGCCTCCAAGAAAGATAGTGTATGCATTAATAGACTTTCGATCCATCTTGTCACTTGCAAAGTCCGAATACAAGTAGCCAATAATGGATAGATCTTCACCTTTATAGAGTAGACCATAATCACAAGATGAAGATACATATCTTAAAGTCCTTTTGGCCATCTTCCAATGATAGATCTTAGGATTTTGCATAAATTGACTCAATTTGTGCACTCAAAAACTTAGATCGGGCCTAGTAATTGTAAGCCAAATCAAGGAGCCTACAAGACTCCTAAAAAGTGTGGTGTCCTCAAAGGATCTTTCATCACCTTTATTAGGATCTTTTACAATTTGCTCCATTGGAGTATCTATGCTCTTAGAATTTTCCATATGGAATTTTTTCAACATAGAGTGAGCATATCTAGATTGGCATATAAAGACATGATTTTCATAAAAATCAATTTCTAGGCCTAGGATGTAATGCATCTCTCCTAGATCTTGCATTTTAAACTCACATCCAAGTGCTAGCTTGGTTTCATCAACTAGCTTGATACAACTTCCACAAAGAATAATGTCATCAACATAAATTAGAAGAATGACAATATTGCTATCAACAAATTTTAGATACATGGAAGGATCATAGTCACTAAGATTAAATCCTAGTGAGATAAGAAAAGAGTTAAGTCTTGAATACCATGATCTTGGTGCTTGCTTGAGTCCATAAAGACTTTTGAAGAGCAAGCACACTTTGGACTCATCCTTGATGAATCCTTGAGGTTGTTCCATATAGATCTCCTCCTCAAGATAACCATTTAGAAAAGGATTGGATACATCTAATTGGAACACCTTCCACTTGAAAAAACAAGCAAGAGAAATAAGAATTCTTATTGTCACCATCTTTGCAACGGCTGCAAAGGTCTCCTCATAATGAAGACCATGGATTTGAGCAAATCCTTTGGCACATAATCTTGCTTTATGCTTGTTGATGGTGCCATCATGATTGAACTTGATCCAAAATACCCACTTGCAACCAATCACATGCTTGTTGGATGGAGGATCCACAAGCTCCCAAGTATTGTTGGTGATCAATGCATCATACTCTTGCTTCATGGCATCATACCACTCCTTGGTATTGAGTGCCTCTTGTACATTCTTTGGCTCTTCATGAGAGACACAAAAAACATAATTAGTGGAATCAAGATCCACTTGTTTGCCTTTGTCATCATATGAGAGCCTCTTAGGCTCGGATCTATCTCTCATGGATCTTCTTGATGAGAAAATCCGAGGAGAGTCTTCTTCAAATCTCGACCCCATCACATCATGATTGTCTTCAAGATCAATAATTGATGATGCATCCATAGATTTCTTGATCTTGGCCTCTTCAAAAGATGAGTGTTGATCTTCATGAAAGACAACATCTCTACTTTCAATAACTTGAGAAGTAGAGAGTATAAAGACTCTATAGGCCTTTTTGGTGGATGAGTATCCAACCATGATCCCTTTGCATGCACTAGGATCTTCCTTCTTCCTTGTTTCCAAGGGAATATGGACAAAGCATAAGCATCCAAAAACTCTAAGGTGATCAACCTTAGGCTTCTTCAAAAATAAGATTTCATATGGTGACTTTCCTCCAAAGCTATATGTGGGAGCCTATTGCAAAGATAACTTGCACAATTAATGGCTTCTCCCCAAAAATCTTTGGGAAAAGATGCCTCAATTCTCATAGATTTTGCACATTCACATAGAGATCTATTCTTTCTCTCGGCAGCTCCATTTTGAGATGGAGAGTAGGCACAAGAGAACTCTCTTTTGATGCCTTCAAGCTCACAAAAAACATGAAATTTATTGGAGATATATTCACCACCTCCATCACTTCTAAGAGCTTTAATCTTGAATGAGAATTGCTTCTCCACATAGGCTTTGAAAATAAGGAAATGATCAAACACCATAGATTTAGATGCAAGAAGATATATCCAAGTGAATCTTGTGTAATCATCAATGAAAGTAGCAAAACAAGTGGCTCCTCCCTTGCTTGTAGTTGATGAGAAATGCACATCCAAGTGGATTAACTCCAAAGGATGCTTGCTTTTGATAGAAGATTTTGTAAATGGCTTTTTGTGAGATTTAGCAATAGCACAAGTCTCACAAGGCTTGATCTTCTTGGAGAGTGACTTTGGCAAGCCAATAGCTTTGGCTTCTTTGATCATAGAGAGCATGGATTTGTAGTTGGGATGTCCCAACCTCCTATGCCATAATTCCTCCATAGAGAGCTTTTTCACAAGAGCAACATTACAAGCATTCACGTACTCATTTGGATCTAGTTTATAGATGCCTCCAAATCTAGATCCTAATGCAAGTATCTCATCATTCTTCTTGATAGTGCAAGTATCAACATTGAATTTTACATCAAGGACATTATCAAGCAATTGGCCAACACTAATAATATTCTTGGTAAGCTTAGGTACATAAAGAACTTTAGAGAGAGAAAGAACTTTAGAGGATGCAAGCTTCAAGGGAATGTTCCCTATGCCTTCAATAGGACACTCAAAATCATTTGCAGTGTATATTGATTTCTTGACTCATCATAAGGTGCAATAGAAGAGAAAGAGTCCTTGGAGCTACACATATGTGAAGAGGCTCCACTATCAATAAACCATAGGCCATCCTTCTTGAAAGGAGTAGATGAGAAACTAGAGACCATAAGAGATCCCTCTCCGTCACTTGCAATAGTGGCTTCCTTCTCATTGGTAATGTTGGCTTGCTTGAGTTGATTCTTCTTCTTGAAGCAATTGGTGGCATAATGACCTTTTTTGCCACAATAAAAGCACTTGATCTTCTTCTTCTTGAGCTTGTATGATGAAGCATTAGAGGAATCATCTTCCTCCTCATATTTGTCTTTGGATTTGACTTTGTCCTTGCTTGAGGATTGTTGATGTTGGTTCTTGCTCCTCCCTTTGTGCTTATCCTTGGCAAAGAGAGCCTTGCCATCATTATGAGTGAGAGAAAGCTTGTCCATCCTCAAGAGCTTGTACTCTTGTCTTGATTCTTCCGAAATTAGCACACTTTGGAGAGCCTCCAAACTTGGTAGCTCCTCCTTAATGGCATAGGATTGGACAAGGTTATCAAATTCACTTCTCAAGCCATTGAGAATGACTTGAACTAGCTCATTTTGATTGATGGAATCACCAATACAAGCAAGTTCTCTATGAATATCTTATACTCTCAAAACATAACTAGATGCACTCTCATCACTCTTTTGGCTACTTTGAAAGATTTGATTCCTAAGAGTGAGAAGCCTAGAGGTATTCTTAGCCTCATAGATAGCCTTGAGACAATCCCAAGCTTCTTTGGCTGTTGTACGAGTACCTATCTCCCTCAATATCTCATTAGAGACATTCATCTTAATGTAGTGGAGAGCCATCCTAGCTCTCTTTTTGTATTTTTGAATCTCTTGAAGAACTTGAGGTTCTTCTTCAAGGCCAAGAACAATGTCCATCACGTCTTGAAGGATCAAGATGGACTCCATCCTCATTTTCCAAATTGACTAGTTTGAAGTGGTCAATCTTTCACTTGGTTCCAACAAGGATGAACCCATTGAAGACATTTGAAGTGAAGAAAACTCAAATGATGAACAATGAATGTTGCTACACACTCTCAATAAGATCCAATAATTGAGTACTATCTCCTCCTATGAAAGATCTTCCAACTATTTGTGAATTGATTCTTACTAGCTACACAAATCTCTCTAACACAAGATCTATTTCACATCAAATGATGGAGTATAGGCAAAGTTAGGATCAAACACTCTTAGCACGTGTGAAGTACTCTAAGAAACCAAATTTGACTCAAATACAATGATATTGCATGAAACAAAATGGCTAAGATCTCAAAACAGTGCCTAGATCAATACAGATGAGATTGGCAAGCATACAACTGTGATTTTGGATCAACCAAGAAATCTCTTGACCAAACCAAATGTGTCCACCCAGGTCTAGGTGCCCTACCTAACCCTCTTCAAAAGCTTATAACTTTTGATTGGCTCAACCAAATGGAATGAAACTGATTGCATCAAAAACTAGACAAAAATAGCTTTAAAACAAGCTATCAAGCAAGATAAATGGATCAAACATGAGAGAGAACTTCCAAACTGAAATTGGATGTTCCTCACACGTGTCTGAGCACCTGATTCCGTACAGTACTAGGTCAGACCCAATCAATGTCCTTTTAATCTCTTTTGATCCAAGATTGAACAAGATAGCTAGGAAAATGGGCCTTGACAACTTCTAGCTCAAGATTGATGAAAAAAATTTCACTTAGATGAATCAAAATGCATGGTAACCTTATGTAGGCTCTAATACCATGTTGAATTTCACACATGTGGACTGTCCACTACATGTACTTGTGATCTCCTAAGGTGTGTAGATGCACCAAGATCAAGACTAGATTGAGATTCAAAATCTATCTTTGAATCTATGGCAAAAACACACTACTACATGCATTCAATCACTTCCAACTCTCACTCACATGTGTGAGAAGTATTCTGAAAATAATCTAAGTAAAAACAAGCTGCTCTCCTTGGGTAGAGAGAGAAAAAGCATCATGAGCTCTCGGGTAGAGAGAGAAAGCTAGAAATCCAACAACTCACAAAATCCATGAAATCACAATTAATCTTTCACGTCAATATCGGGTAAGATTAACTAGAAATTTTTATAATGACAGAATGGTAAATGATGAGGATGCCACATCATTTACAAAAACATGTTCAGATTCAGGAGTGGCTTTATAAAAAAATCTTTCATTGGGAATGTCAGATGAAGATGTTGCACTTGTTGCAACATATTGAGTTACAACTATTGGAATAGAAGAGGTAGAACTACTTGACATCGTAACCTCAATTTTTTTTTTAAATGTGTACTTATGCTAAGCATAACTGCAACCTATGCTGGTCATAGAACAAATAAAAACCTATGCAAATCTCAATAAACATATACAGAAAAACCAACTATATGCGAATGAGCAACAAGCCTAGAAAGTAACTGGTTAATATAAATTTCCGACGGCTACCATGTCTTAAATACTGTTTGGCAGCATCCTTATGGTTAGGGTTAAGTTTAGGGTTAGGGTTAGGTTTGGACGGTCCCGGCTTAGACTCGAGGTCAGCGTGGGGTGAAGTGAGTCACGACAACTCATTCCCGAAGTAAGCTGGAGGACTAGCGTGAGGCAGGGGTCTCGAAAAAAAAATTATTCAAAGACCATAGTCCAAGCATAACTCACCTCATTTGCAAATTCAGAAGCCCACATGCTGCCAGAGCAATCGCTACAACCAAGT
This sequence comes from Diphasiastrum complanatum, assembly GCA_029204225.1. NCBI lineage: Eukaryota > Viridiplantae > Streptophyta > Lycopodiopsida > Lycopodiales > Lycopodiaceae > Diphasiastrum > Diphasiastrum complanatum. Next base: position 50,859,689 of record CM055105.1, on the reverse strand, counting down.
CACAGCTTTCTATAACATTTCGCATACATTCTCGCTTTCAAATTTTTTGACGGTAAGATTATTATCATTTTTTGATTTTGCTCTATGCTTAGCATGGGTATTAAATTATTGCATTAGAAAATATTCATATTTTAATTTGTATTCATCTTCTTACAACATGGGTAACCTATGCTCAGCATAGGTGCCTACACTAGTCCTCTCCTCTAACCTATGCTGAGCATAGGTTGTGTTCGGGTCCTTAGTAACATCCTATGCTCAGCATGGGATTCTGGCGTTATTTCTTTATTCTTACCACAGTTTGACGTATGCTGAGCATAGGTTGCATCACTGGTCCTCTTTCGACCTATGCTCAGCATAGGTTAGCAAGCAAATTGCGAAGACATCCTATGTTCAGCATAGGTTCTCGCGCGCTCTAGTCCAACCTATGCTCAACATAGGATGTCTTCACAATTTGCTTGCTAACCTATGATGAGCATAGGTTGGAACAGAAACAGAGATGCAACCTGTGCTCAGCATAGGTCGAAAGGTGGTTAGAATTGAAGAATCCCGCCGACATTCTATGCTAAGCATAATTTCTTACTAAGGAATCGAACACAACCTATGCTCAGCATAGGTCGCTACTCGTATTTTTCTTGTTTTACAAGGCTTTGTCTGAGAAAAGTGATCCTTTTGAGATATTTTAGTAAGAAAATATGTTGAATTTGTAGTTCTGTTTTTTAAAGATTTATCACAAAAAAGACTTGTTTTATTAAAGTTTTTAGTATTTTCATTAAGATAGTGTTTTCAATTCTCCTAAAAAGTCTTTTTTTTTGCAGATTTTCAATTGTCTTTGATAATTTTTGAAATGTCGAGGATTTGTTTTAAAATTTCAGGGAAACCTCAAGATATTCCACTGAAAGATAAGAAAAAATTCATGTACTACTTCACCAGAGGGGTCAACAACACAAAGCTGTCTGAGCTTTTTATTCATTTAACTGAGAAGCCTGGCAGAGGAGACTCACAATTCAAAGTTCAAGAAAGATTGCTTGCTGATTAACCAGATGAGAATCAGGAAGAAGGTTTTGTGAGTATACTTGTAAAGGAGACGGATAAGTCTCGTTTTATTTTCATTTTGAACGAGACTATGATAAAGATCCGACTTTGCCAGGACGAGGCCATCAAAGCCTATTTTGATAAAGCTCTAGTTACTTTGGTGTGTAATTATAAAACATATTTTTAATCATGTTTGTCTACATTTGTTTCATGCTTAACATAGTTGTTACTAAATATAAAATTATTTAAACTTTTAGATATAAGCCTTTACTTATTATATTTTAAACCTGATTTTTATTTCTATCCAAAGGATGAAGCAATGCTTAAAAACGGTTCTAGCTGCTAGTGTTGAGAGAAAAGATCCGATCTTTCCACTGTTTAGGTCGCAAAGCCGGCCTCTGAAAATGTTGGGGATGAAACCCGTAACTGTCCCTCATTCCAAAAAAAAGATCTCATAATATTTCTGAGTCTTCTCCCACTAGAGCTAAGTCACGCCCAAAGACCATGGCTACACATCGTCATAAGTCCATCTCTTCTGCTGAAAGCAAAAAAGTTGCCACCGAACCATCTATGTCGCTAGTTGGTGCATCCATTCGTCCTTTACAAGACAACTCTGAGCTTGTCAAATTAAGAGAGAATATCCATAAAACAAAAAAAATAAAAAAAACAACTTTAATTTTAACATAAATCAGTGTGATAAGCCACCTGTAGATCCAATATTAGGAGACAGGCCAATGGAAGTTAGAGAATCGAATGAAACACATGTACATAATTTAAAAATAAAATTTAAAGATCAAACACAGGCCATAGTTACTCCCTTTGTTGTTTTGGTTGATCCCAACGAATGCAACGATGTTGCAAATTTTGATTTTTCTTTATTAGATTCATATCATTTTTTTGTTTTTGGGGGCATACATAGTTTACAAGCTCGAAAACAATAATCTCAAGAGTATTCCCATATTCCAAGCTTTCGAACTGTGAGTGCCATTGCCTTCGCTGGCCTGACAGTGGAAGAAGCAAAATTATTGGCTCCACAAATGATAATTGGATCCATTCAACTTGTCTGCGATAAGATCAGCTTTACTTTGAGAATCCATTTGGAACTTAGTCTGTCAATTGTATCGATGACGCTAAGATGTAGTAATGCCAACAATAGGAAATCAATTCTCTGATACTGAAAGGTTAAAAAGGATTAAAGAGTATGATTATTAAATTGATATCGCAAAAGATATCAAGTATTAGAGATTTTGGTCTGATACCATATAGGTAAGATAAAAAAGTAGTGAAATTGCTCTGATACCATGTCGAAAAGTCGTGTGCAGAAGATAGGTCTATCTCGAAAAGAAACTAATGAAAATAATCTGAGTATCTAGAAAGAAAACTTTGTGTGCATGGCGGAATAAACTATTTTCCTCTTTCACAATGCATGACTACACCTATCAATTTCAAACAAGACGATAGTGGTAGAAATCACGTTTGATCTTATAGTAACTAACTTTAGAATCGTCAGTACTACAGTGATTAGGTAGCCAAACAATTAAGCATTGAATTATCAGACAAATAATTAGTCACGAAGAATTTCAAAAAATGCATACATTCTAAGATGAAGCTAAACACAATAAATGATAGTATTGATTCAATATGAAAACGAAATAGAAGTAAATGAGTACAATAAGTTGTGGATCGATGTCGCGTACTCTATGCTATCTCTGAGCGGCTAAAATGAAAGTCTGAATTAATGTGCAATGCTGATAAGCAGTGGCACAATAGCAATCTCTAAAACAACTCTAAGAAGTGAGCTAGAATGCTCAAGAGTGTTCAAGCTCGCAGACTTCAGAGAGAGAGAGCTAACTATTCAAATACTTGTTGATAACTTCTGATTTGATAATTCCGATAATGAAACTGTATGAATATGAACAACTATTTATATTTAAAAATTAGGTCGTCAATTACGATCGCCAGTTGGCTGGTGATCCACTGGCATCCATCCAGTTCCTTGTCATTGATTACTGATAAGCGGTGAAGTTGGCTGTAGACATTTGGCCTTCAAGCTGACAAACAAGTAGAAATTGATTTGGTTTCATTTGGATCACAAAAACTCAATGTACATAGTGGACTAGCTTGAGATTGCCAATGAGCTCCAAAAATATTCTATCCTCTCACTATGGGATCTTGGAATACATAGCAAATTCGACTTCCTTCTTGAAGTTAGGTGGATTTCCAGCATGTAATAATGAAGTTAACTCACTCTACTTGCCCTAAAATGAAACCCTAGCCTAGGTAGCTAGTTGGTCAAATTTTCACCTTAAACTTAGGTGTAGGTCCTATAAAGTAGGGATGACCACCAAATAGACATGACCAACTCTCTTGACTTGATCTAAACTACATTAGGAGTGCATTGCCACATGGCATCTTGGCCTTTCATGTGTGGAACCCAATTATACACAATATTTACAAAGTTTTACATGGCTAGATTTGCCAAAATAGGCTATTTTTCACACTCCTCCTCAAATCTAGCCTTGGAAACCATAATGTATCTATATACAATTCTAAGACCTGATCTTAACATTAGAAATGAATCATATTCAGGTTTAGAAGATACTAAAGAGCTCCTAAAGATGATGACATGATCTATCACCATATCCAAGATAGAGCTTCTTTGAGATCTCCTCCAAGATGAATTGAAGAGTTTTGATTCTTCCTTGCACCTTTGTAGTTGATTTCTTCCATGTTGAGTGAAGATGCATGAACTTGAAGCTTTCTACTCCTTGATCTTGATGCTTCTCTTTGAAGGAAATCAGATGTCTCCATGTCGTGTGAAAATCACATTGATCAAGATCACAAAGCATGTACTTGCTACTATTACCAAGATTTATCATGCTAAAATGACTAGTACACAAACCATCAGAAGTAAGCATGATTTTCCTAATCTTGTAATTACAAGTGATCTTGAACTTCATGAGGCTACATACTTGCTTATGGATATAAGTTTCCTTCAAGGATGTTTCACTAGCACTCATAAGAAGCTTACAATTTGCCTCTCCAAAGGAAAAAACACATTTTTCAAAACAATGAGTGATTAACTCACTCTTGCTCTTCCAAAATCCGAGAGCACTCATTTGATCAAATAACCAATTTACTCTTAATTGGTTCATAACAATTTTCAAATCACTAAGACATAAAAACTTGTTCTCAAATGAGTCATTACACATATTATCTTCAACTTCCTTCTTGATGAAGCCCTCAAGTTGCGTCATGTAGTTCTCACAGCATACCTCGGCTTGCCTCATGTAGATATCATAGCAAAATAGGTCATCAAGCATTGAAGTAAGGAAAGTGTTGAACGTGAATGGTTGAGAATCCTCCCCTTGATTACCTTTGCCAAGATAAGTGAGCCTTGAAGGCTCAGCCCTTGTCTTTGTGGATCTTCTTGGAGCACTTGATCTTTGAGGTGGATCCTCAAGATCTCCATCACTTTGTTGATCCTCCTCAATCCTTGCAAGATCATTGACACCAAGGTTGTTGATTTCACTTTTATTCACACAAGATACTAGATGAATCCAAGCATCTCTTGTATAAACATCTAAGAATGTTTCATGCATCTTATCATCACTACTTGGTACATGAGAAAAAGAGTGTACATTTGAATGAATGATTTTCTCTTTTGCCATAACAATTTTAGCATCCAACTTACACAAAATACCTTGTTTAACACCATTTGCTATTCAAATATCATTCTTCATGATGGAACAAACTCCATGCTTGAAGTAAACATCTAAACCATCATCCAGTAGTTGTCCAACACTAAGCAAGCTCTTGGTATTTGATGTTACAAAAAGGACATTGTCTAGATCCATCCTTTTGCTAGATCCTAGACTTAATGAGATGGTACCAATACCATCTATCTTACATTCTTGATCATTTGCTAAAGAAACAAATTTATTAGCACCATTGAAAGAGTGTAAGGTTGAGAATGTGTCATTTTGGAAAGTGATGTGGAAGCTAGCTCCACTATCAATCCACCAAGTGTCCTTTGAGTTGCTTTTGCTTGTTGGAGTGGATGTAGATGCCATCAAAGATGAGATCTCCTCATCTCCATACTCTTCATATGCAAGGTTCCCTTGTTTGTCCTCCTCTTTTTCTCTTAGCCTCTTGTAGCATTCGGATGCATAATGCCCCTTCTTTCCACAAAAGAAGCATTTTTGCTTTGACTCGTCCTTTGAGCTTGATGCATCATCCTCTTCTTTGGCCTCTTTGGGATGCTTCTTCTTTCCATTGGTCTTCTTTTTGCCCTTGAATGGCTTTGTCATCTCCATCCTGCAAAGACAATGAACTCATTCCTGCCTTGGTGTGGAGCATCGTACACTCTTCAGCCACTAATACACTGTGAAGTTTTTCTATAGTTGGCAAAGTGTCTTGGATGACAAAACTTTGGACCAAATTTGCAAAGTCATCTCCTAGACCATTAAGAACAATTTGTACAAGCTCTCCATCATGAATCTTCTCTCCAATGGAAGCCAACTCCCTATTTAGAGACTTGATTCTAAGTACATAATCTTGACATGCACTCTCTCACTTCTCCTCATGCTTTGCAAAATCTGATCTCTAAGCATGAGTACTCTTGAAGTATTACTATTCATATATTGATTTCAAATCCTCTTTAGCACTTTTACATGATGATACTTCCCTCAAAAAATCATTGCTTACATTTATTTTAACACAATGAAGTGTTAGCCTAGATCTCTTTTTGTATCTCACTAATTCTTGTGCACCTAGAAGTTCATCTTCATCCTCGATCAGAAACTCATAAAGGTCTTGGAGCACCAAAAGTGACTCCATCCTAACCTTCCAAATAGCATAATTTTTAGAATTCAATCTCTCACTAGCTTCTAGAAGGTATGCTCCAGCAGATCTCATCTTACTAGTGACTTCTACAAACAAGAAATAGATTTGATTGACTTGAAACTCACAAAGGTCTCACACTTGTAGTGTTTCACTCAAATTTGATTTCTAATCCAACAAATGGACTTATAATCACAGTTCTATCACTCCCTCACAAAGCTGGAATGAAGATAAGATGAAGTTTCAAACAAATCTTGCCAAGAAATGGATTTGATTGTCTCTAGAAACTCACTAAGGTCTCTCTCTTGTAGTATTTCACTCAAATTAGATTTATAATCCAACAAATGAACTTATAATTTCAGTTCTAGCACTTTCTCACAAAGTTGGAATGAAGATAAGATGATGTGAAATCTACTTACAATCAAATCTTGCCAATTTTGGCTATTTTTGGACAATAACATGACTAAATATCACTCTCACTTTTTGATGTACTTTCAAGACCTGTAAAACAAGTTTAGAGGACCTGATTTCAGCCTAGGTTAATTAGATCTCATGACCCTATGTCAAATCTAATCAGTGGCACTCAATTTTGGTAGCTTATCCTAAGATTTCCACCAAAAATTACATCAAAAGAAAACAGATTGAATTTCTTTGGATCAAAAGAATGCCATGCATTAAATGCAGGTTCAGAGGTGCCCACACATGTGGACAGTACGTATTTGTACTCCTACCAAGTTTGGGATCAAACCTCCTCACCAAAATCAAGATTCTAGCTTGCCCTCTCAATACTAGTTTTTAGCAACAAAATTTGCTAAAAATGGATTTGCATTAGATCAATGGCTTATGATCTTGTACTTGGCTCTGATACCATGTGAAAGTACTGTACTTTAGGACCATAAATGGATCTACAAAAGATCCACAAGAGTGATTGGATGCTTGCTTAACAATCTATCAAAAAACTAGACACAAAAAAGTTGATCTAGATTGGCAATTTGACAAACAACAAGCATTAACAATCAAAAGCATTGATAAACATTGAAATCCGAACCCACACGTGTGTACTACAGACTGTAGTACGGCCTTCAACCTGAGAAACAAGTAGAAATTGATTTGGTTTCATTTGGATCACAAAAACTCAATGTACATAGTGAACTAGCTTGAGATTGATGTAACTCATGGGTAGGGAAGACATATTCTCTCTCTTATCTCATTCATGCTTATACGTGGTTCTCTTGGGTTCTACTATCCATTGGTGCACTATATTTGTGATATCTTGCAATTTTGTGTGTAGAATGCTCATTAAATGCTATTTTCAGATCCACACATGTGAAATACAGTAGCTTATTGTTTTTGTATGGACAAAAACTTCAATTCATGTTTTGATTGATGTTTGATCAAGATCTATTAGATTTTGCATGTCATTCATAGTGTAGATGTTGGTTTTTATACATTGGCAAGATTGACAATTTGTTGTCTTTCTAAACCCAAGATCATTTTATGGATTTGGATCTTAATTGATCTGAAATTTTTCACATGGTATCAGAGCTTGGGTTTCAAGTTATGAAGGAAGCAATCACATCTATTTGGGAAGATATCAATGCTAGGGCATGCTAGATTGGATTCTACACCAAAATTGAATTTCTTGCATATGTAGATTGGATCTTTTGTAGATCAAAACTCAAATTAGGTTTATGTACTTCATCAATTCCAATTTCACACATTACATGTTGGACTTGGCCAATTTTTAGAGAATTGGAAGCCAACAAAATATACGAAGAACTTGTGGGTATTGCTGCATACATCATCAAAGGGCAATTTTTGACAAAAGAAAAGAGCAAAAATGACTTACAAATCTTATTGGAAGGCAAAAATTTTGGAGTTTAAGACTACCCCGGGAGGTCAATCGATATCAGAAGTCTTAGTGCAACATGTATATATGCATTCAGAAATCAAAGTACATGATATCAATCCTCATGATCATCCAAAATGTAATTGTAAGTATATTAAAACATATGCATGTTTCAACATTGTTTTTTTCTTTCAAATTTATATCCATTATGCATAAGTGAATGGGAGCTCGCACAATCACTTGCAAGAATATTAGACGTGATTCACTCTTATGTTGGAAAGCTGCAATACAGAGGAAGAAGTCCAAAGGAACTTGCAGATTGTGGTATCTATTTTTATGAATCTTTATATACGCCACAAATAGATGGAGGTTTTGGCAAGCTCAAAGCAATTCCATTTCCTAGTTTTCAAAGTGATGAGTGGCCTACTCCAGACAGCATTGTTTCTGAATCCTTGAGATGCAAGCTACTCATTGATATTAGAAATGCTATGAAGATAAACATGGGCTCAAAAATTGTTCACCTAAGTTGGTTTATCTCATTGCATATATCCGTTGATTTTTTCTAGAGTGCTAGTGTTTGTAGGACACCAACTTTATTTGTTTGCAAGGATTTATCAGATGAGACTTTGTCAGATCTCATGGATCAAGGCTCAGATAGTAAACCAAATAATGACATAGAATGGCCAAAAACAAATATCACATATGTAAATTATATCACATATGTATTAGTAATCATATCACATATCAAATCGTTATCATATCAAAAAGCAAATGCTCGATCTCACATTTAGCTACTAGAGATACAAGAAAATTGAAGGTACATGGCTACCACTGGATCAAGACTTTGAACTAAATGGTCACACAAACCGAATGGAGATAAGCATTATCTATAATGAGGAATATTTGACTATGGTTGAGGTGGAAGAACATTGGAAGAACATAGCTCATGCTATTACAACCAATCTACCAATATATTTCAGATTTATCATCAACGGAAGACTCGTAAGTACTTTATGTTTATTGCCATTTCAAAATAGAACGAAATAATAGAAAATGTCATCATTTACAATTGCACATTCACTAATATTTGCCATGTCACAGATGCGAAAAAGACAGGAGCTGATAACGTGCTGCAAATATCTACCTACAACAATCACGATTGTGGGAGAACAATAGCTTCAAATAAACTTTAGTAAAAACCTGTGTATACACTTTCATTCAATAAATGAAATCCCAAGTTGGGCATCTATAGATATATTTTGTGCTCCCAAATTCATAAACTGGAGCAGCATTTGATATACCAATGTATAACGCTGCCAACCACCATATATCATTTTCTGACTGGACACTGAATCTGAAATCTTCTTGGTTCTCTGTTTGTGATAGAGCACCATTCATGAGAGTTATACTAACCCTCTCCATCTTCTGTCCTTTCACAATTTCTCATCTAACTTAAGTACTATGATTATTTTGCCATTCACCTTTTCATAGGTTATATCATAGAATGTGATGATGTATCTCAACAAGTAATTTAGATCAACAAATAAATTGTTTGACGAATTATAGAATATCGATCTTCCATCAGTTTCATACACCTCCTCAATATGAACCAGTGATCTTATGCATACCTATGTTTAATGTATCCCTCTCTTTCTTCAAGTGATATGTTCTAGGGATTGGGACTTTTCTAATTTGAACTTGCTTAAAAGCTTCTCTAATTAGTTTAAATATTGTTGCATATGCTTCTGCTAATACCTGCAAAATCACAAGCACCTTGAACTATAGTCTTATCTAAATTTTTTTGAATGTCCACCATCAAAGACTCTACTATTTTACACTTTACATTTGAAATCCTATTGTTCATCATGATAAGCTCAGTGGATTTGCAAGTGAATATTGTGCCTAATGACATTCCTAGTGAAGAATTGTCTTTAATATTCCGAGGAGCTACTAATGTAGATCTACAAAAAAAACAGATAGTTATTAAAATATCACCATAGCTGAAATTAAATCCAAATTTCATTGAAAAACTTACAAAATTCAGAATATGCTTACTTGAATGCACGGATCTTTCTATTTCGATAACCTCCTTTTGAAAGCGTTTGAATATCCTTGCAACTTTGTCGCTTTCGCTTCTTACTTTCAGCCTTTTTCTTTGCCAAATCCACATCCTTCAATAATTGTAAGTTTTCAATACGAATAGACTGTAAGACTGATTGCATTTTCTCTAGTTTTGATTTGATATTGATTGTTGTCTTCTGTAATGATTCATTAATATTTTTAAGTTGTTCATTTTTTTCTAACGTCTTTTGGAGATGACAATCTCTATTCTGACAATAAGAGGATATCCGAATTAACTCACCTTCTAAAAAGTGAACTTTATTCATATAAAGTTGTTTTCCATGGTTCTGCAATCTTTCACAATATCCAAGTAATCCACTATGCCCATTGCATATCCATGTAACTAAATGAGTTATTGAAGAGAATGTGGGATGTGTCAAAGTGCTTGGATCTTGTGGATATAATGTTCCATCTATCCATAAATCCAAGTTTTTTTTTCCTTCTGCCCTGTAACAAGAACGATCCTCAGCAGAGATTTGAATTCCTTTGCCTCTTCTTCTCTGCAAAGGTGCCAAATCAATAGGGATATCCACATGTAAATGATATAATGTCATCATCAAAAAAATAATAGAGTAATCAGTTGCATCAAAGTACTATGACCAGATTCTATGAAGCAAAACAAGATACTCATCTTTGATTATATTATATACTATGTACAATCAATCCAATCTCCATGCTTGTATGCTTGATTCAAATTTGGAAATGCCGCTCATTTTTTCATTCCAATAGGTAGTTGGTACTGATATTTCTATTCTCGTGGAAGGAATGCATATGTAAACATTTTGCAATTTTTCTTGATTCGAATTTGGGGATGGCGGTCATATTTTAGATCCAGTGAAAATATTGCCCTTTTCGTAACCAATGGAGGGAATATTTTTGAATCTAGTCAAGTTATACTACGAATTGTTAACAGTTCTTAACTGTGACTATAGACACTGTGGTTAGATCATTGGGAGTTGGGGAGGCCTTGGGAGTGGTGTGGGCAAGCAAATAAACAATATTGTTTTTTTTATTTTGATATTTTTCTATATCCTACATGGCATTCCTTAAAGGGTCTTTTTGATATTGAAAACTCCTCTAATGCGACTTACATCACACTCAATTCAATGCACCATTCTGTATGACAACTTGAGTTGTATTTCACTGTCACTGAATCTTAGATTTCATGGCAAATCTAAGCACATAGAAATCCAGTGTCATTTCATTCGGGAGAAAGTTTTCTCAAGGCAAGTGATCCTTCACTACTGCTCCACAACAGAAATGGTCGCAGACATCTTCACCAAAGTGCTTTCCAAGATCAAGCATCAGAAGTCCTTCAACATGCTGAACCTGACGAAGATACCAAGACACCAACCGTGACCTTAAGAGGGACTATTGGAAATTAAGCCCACAGTTGTCTCCTTGGTGAATGACTAATTTCTATTTCATGATTTTTCTTGCACATTTATTGATCATTGATCTAGGGTTAGGTGAAACCAACTTCGATTCTACGTCTGCTCATCTGATACCTGTAGGAATCATAAACTTAGACAACCAAATTATTTGAAGAACGTCTACAATGGGCTTCCGGCTGATCTCCAGCAAAAGGGTAACCAATCTTGTCATCATTTTAAGTTTAGATGTTAAGCTCAATAATTTGAACTCATTGAAGACTTGGCCATCTTCAAGGACTTCCACGAAATTAACATTCAAAACAAGTTTGCAAAAATATATTACTTTCACAATAGTCTGCAAAAATACTAAGTGTTGTGATAGTCTACAAAAATGAACTATGTTTTCAACAACTTCCTCTTTTTCGCATTAACCCGAAATGCGACACTTGCGTAGTTCAAAAGTTTAACTTGTGCAGTTCAAAAGTTTAATTGTTTCGGCTTTTTCACATTTTTTTCAAAAAATACGAAGAGGGAGAAAATCCCCGAAGGCCATCTATTCTCATGAGTTAAACTGTTTTAAAGACATCTTTGCCTTCTTGAGGGCACCTTCGCCTTTTTAAGAGCACCTTTGGCTTTTTTGCAGAATTATGAAGAGAGAGAAAATGCCGAAGGTCGTCTATTTTGAACGAGGAACGTTCCCAGCCACTTCTTGAAATTTGCCAAGTTAGAGAAAACCACTTCACGTAAAATGCAAAGTGAGAGAATTTGCTACGCCCTTGTCCATGTCAACATTCCCTACGAGTTGACAATATACACTATGTATAGTTGTCACAAAAGCCATATACTTCCAAGTACAACAACTTACCTAATTAGGTGACAAACATTTACTGTAGTTAATAGATGGATGCAATTTATAAATGGAACATCCTAGCACAGATTACTTGAGACACTCCGTCCGTGAGATGTATTATTTGAGCCTCCCAGTTACGCCGTCATTTTGGTTGTAATTGCTATCTTATTGTGCTTTAGTGTAATATAGCAGCAGCATGCTTTTCTATCTGTGTCTAATGTAGATGAATGCTTGTTGTGATTGAATGCACTTTATCGCTGTTTTATCACACTTTGTTTACTCACTCTGATCAGAACATGGACGTCTACAACTCCTTCGCTTCTGATCAGACGATGGCTATCTTTGATGCCTGAGGAACTTGCGCTATCACACTGCTATTTCAATCTATATCAGAACTAAACTTCATATTGAATCTAATTAATACCACACACACACACACAAACCATTTCTAATCTCTTCGGTGGATTGTACTCTTGTTTTTGTGAATATGAATTAATTTTTAAGATCCTGTTGGACAATTAGAACACTTAAAGTTGTGATTATATTTAGCATGAACTTTTTATTAGACTATTTTTGCATCCAGCAGCTGATTGTAACAGGAGAGCTATTATGCAATATTCATGCTCTCTTCTCTGTTCGCGTTCTTCTATCTTCCTTGTCCCATCAAGAAGTACATTTTACATAGGACTCACCGTAAAGATATTCTCATAGTACTTCCGTAATCGGCTACCATTTATTAATGTATCTAGGGGTATGCCTTCTAACGTTTCTAATTGCACTGCACCATTCGTAAATATTTTCTTTACTATATAAGGGCCTTGGCTACAGAACTTCAGCTTTCTAGGATGGACTTTTGAGGATGTGTAAAGTAAAACTTTATCACCATCATGAATGTCCTTAGTCTTGACATGACAATCATGCCAAGCCTTTTGTCATCTCTTATGAATCAACTGTGTGTGATAAGTTATGAGACGCATTTCACACAGTTTGGTTAACATAAAGAGTCTATTAAACTTAGTGTTGATAAGCATTATTGTCACACAAGTCTATTTAGCTCAAGTTTCACCTCCTACACTACTTTGGAAGATGGTGATGCTTGTTTGATCAAGAAGGAGGATGAATTTATTGCAAAAGATAAGAGGCAAGGTAAGTTGTTCAAACTTGATGCTTGTGCTATTGCTAACCAAGTTGGATGTATGGCAAAGGAGCAATAGTCAATGCAAGAGGTATGGCACAAGAGATTGGGTCATCTCAACTACAAGTCATTGGAGGTGATGGCAAAGATACAATTTGTGTTTGGTCTTCCCAATTCTTTAACAAGCTTGAATCATGTTTGTGAGTAATGTGCTTTATCAAAGTCACATAGGTTACCTTACAAGAGATCTACATCAAGGTTAAGTAAGCCTTTTCAACTTGTGCATTCGGATATTCATGCTATTACTACAATTAGCAATGGAGACGCTAAAATGTATATGACTTTTATTGATGATTTTAGTATATTTTGTTGGGTGTATCTACTAAAAAGCAAATATGAGGTGTTTGATGTCTCTGTCAAGTTCAAGATTGCAAGGGAAGTTCAATTTTTTACAAAGATCAAATGCTTGAGGAATGACAATGGTATTGAGTACATTTCCACCAAGTTCAAGGCATTTTATGATGCAAATGGGATCAAGAGGGAGTACACAAGCCCAAGGACACCACAACAAAATGGAGTGGCCGAGAGGAGGAATAGAACCTTATATGAAGGTGCCTATTAGCATATTCTAAAGAATCCTCAGATGCCGAGCCAAGCTGAAGACACAAGTTATCTCTCACCCATGACCGAGGAGATCTCAGAAGGAGGAGAGCAGAAGAAGCTGAGAGCCGAGCATGAGAGCCGAGGAATTACTAGCTAGGAAGACAGTGAGTTATCTATGTGAGCCTACATGGTGTATCCCAAAGAAGGAATGACCATGTAGGAGCTAGTAATATTTCCTAGGCATTGTAAATAAATGTAGACCCCCCTTAAATTAGTAAGAGTGAGCCACCTTTTGATGGTGACCTTTAGTGGAAGGGCAAATTCCACATGTAATTTCTAATTTGGTGGAATTTCCACTTGGGCTCCACATGGGTAGCCTTCTTGCTTATTTAAGGGCCCCCCCTCTCTTGTGAGGGAGCTTTTGAATGTATTATAAAGTTCTCTTGAGCTAATAAAAAGGATCTCCCACGAGTTCTTGATGATAGCTAAGCTCCTTGTTCATGGCAATGTTCTCGAGTGAGATTTCTATGAGCATGCTTGATTCCTTTGCATTGTGGATTAACTAGATTCTTGTTTCTTATTTCTTGCTTAGTTGTGGATTAGGATTCAGTTCTTGTTTGTGGAATGAGGTAGTAATCAGCATTCAAGTAGACTAGATAGGCTGGTTTGTGGTATAGATCTTGAATACTTCCTTGCAACCCAGTTCTTGATTGTTCTTGAGTAATCTAGGCATCAAGAAATGAGTGTTTCTTGATTATTAGATTATTAAAATGTTGCTAGGAATCTTGTTTCTTGTTTCTTGAATCTCGTTTCTTGTTCCAATAGTTAATCTTGTCTTTGATTGTTTCTGATTCAGCAGATAATGGTAAGATTGCTCCTTGCTCTAAAACATTGACCTTCTTGAGCTATAGATGGTTACATGGCTGGTTATACATGTAGCTGAGTATCAAAACCATGTCTCCCATTGACAGGCTGGGAAATACATGTTGAAAAGTGAGTAACGCTTCTGCTTGTAACTGTTCTAATAAGAAGAAGTACCATAAAGAACCATAATTATAGAAGTATAAGAAAAAGCAGAAAACCGTGTTCACAAATTCAAGGAATCCATGAACATTTGGCGCCGTTCCACAGCTCCACATACATAAAACCGCCCAAAATATTCCGATCTGTGCCACACACGCATCGCTCTCCAAACTTCCACGCCTTCATCACAGAGCACACCATTTTTGTCCTGCCTACGGCGAACATTTTTGTCACGCTCATTTCCAAGTTGAGCCACGGTTCAATCTCGACTGGTGCCAGAGCCATCTTTCAAATCTTGACCGATGTGCTACAGTCTAATTTCAACCGATGGCCTTCAGTTAGATCTCAACCGACACACTGCATCAGATCTCAACTGACGCCATCCTCTTAAATCTCAACCGATGGCCTTCGCTTAGATCTCGACCGACGCTTCACGTCAGATCTCAACTGACGGCCCTCAATCAAATCTCGACCGATGCCTATTTACTCAAATCTCAACCAACCGTCAGTATTAAATCTCAACCGACTACTTTGTGTCAGATCTCAATCAACAACTTCGTAACAGACCTCAACCAATGCTTCGCGTCAGATTCTGACCGGCGATACTTCACGTTAGATCTCGACCGACGACCTCATGTCAGATCTCGACCGACGACCTCGTGTCAGATCTCGACCGACGACCTCGCATCAGATCTTGATCGACACCCTCGCCACAGATCTCGACCGACAGCTTCGCAACAGATCTCAACCGATGCTTTCGCGTCAGTTCTCAACCAATGGCTAATCTCAAATCTCAACCGATCCTTTGACCGTCCAGTCCATATTCACCAACATTACAGTCACTACAACCACTCGTAATGACCGCATTGATCTGTTGTGACCATTCTGCATAGTGGCAACTGTATCCAACTGTAGCAAATACATTCACCAACACACCCACTACTTCACTCTTTGCATTATTGCGACCAAAATATACCGTGTTCATTTGCCACTTCTGTACACTATCCTACACGCACTCAACCGTAGTCTGCTTGCCTTCCAAATGCACTCACACCTCCTCCACAGTTACACCATCAGGATTGCACTCTTTCCACCTTCCGTGCTTCACAACGATAGCATCCAATTCCAGCTATCCCACCGACCGTTTCAACCCCTACTCACAGCCACCCAATTATGTCATTTCATCACCTGTAACAGCCCCATACATCCGTTCCACTATAGCCAATCGCAATCCATCGCAATCTGTCAGGTTTGCAATCCATTGCAAACAGTCCGGACCGCAATTCGTTACAAACGTACAGCCCATGAACCGTCGCCACAAACCGCAACAAGCCGCAATCCCATGGCCCTATGTCTACCCTTGGTCGCCCCTGACCGCAGCAGACTACAATCATACGGCCTACAACCCCTTCCTCCTCCAACCACCAATCGACCACCCTTTCTCACATTTTGCACAACAACGTTGATGCCGCACCCAGTTGTTGCTACAACCACAAGCCATTGAGACCGCAACCGACCGCATTTGACTGTTAAAAAAAAAAAAAAAAACTCTGCAATGGACTGCCACAGCCCGTATTGCACCGCTACCATCGCATTCTATCGTTCCACCACCTTAGCCATATCCACCACCATTAGTCGCACTACACTCGCATCAATCGTGGATCCGTAGCAACCGCATTCCAACACCCGTATCCACTGTAACCAAAGTCCAAGTGCATATTTACACAATCCTACGACACTCTACACACTGTCATGGATCGCCCTTATGATCCGAATTCTACGGAGGACTATCCACCAGAGATGGTTTCCCCATCCACCGAACAGGCTCAATTTAATAGATATTCTCAGATGAAATCTCAAGTCCAAGAGCCATCCACAGACCCATTCGATAGATGGGAACCTATGCATTATGAAGCTCCATACGAACGACCACAATTTCATGCTATCGAATCCTCACATGCAAGAGCTCACTTAAACGGAGCTTTCGTAAATAATGTTCCAAAGGACCCCAAAACTTGACTTACCTAAGTACGATGGCAACACTGATCCTCAAAGATTTCTTCAAGTCTTTGAGAATGCATGTGATGTCTATGGCAAAACATCGCCAGATGTCATGACTCAACTATTCTCGATGACCATGATCGATCGAGCATGAGAATGGTTTTTTAACCTTGATCGTGAAGATAAACGTGACTAGTCACTCTTGAAGGAGGCCTTTATCAAATGCTTCAAGCCATTTTGCTTGATAGAAAGTCCTTTTGTCAAACTAAGTAATATCAAAATGACAAAAGACGAAAAAGTACGTGACTACATTGAACAATTTAAACAATTAATAAGTCAGGTACAAGAGCAACCCACCGAATCCATGCTCATCATTTGGTTCCTCGTTGGACTCCCACAATCGATAAGATGTGAACTTCATTCCAATGATGAATATACATCATTGAAACAATCCATGTCTAATGCCATTCGGGAAGAAGACAAGGGCTCAGATGTTGATGAACCACAAGAACGGAGAGCACATCGTGCTGTCCAAGAAGCTCGCCCAAACGATGACACTCAAGAATAGTTATTGAAGACACAGATGGAGTTGCTTAACCAGCAACACCAATAACAGATGGAGAAACTCACAAAAGAGTTTCAGAACACTTTTAAGTCTATCCAGAGTTCGATGTCGGGTCAGTTACCCACTGGCCAAATCCACCATAGACAAGAGAACATGTGGTGTCTTCACTGCCGAGGTGCACACACTGGAAATGAGTGCCCTTTATACCAACTGGTCCCAGATACTTCCTTGATCAAATGTGAAATCTGCGACTTTATGGGCCATACCTCTTTTTATTGCTATTATAACCTGAGGAACCAGTCTCACAACCAGTCAGGAGGACATTATCAACCTCCTAGGCAACCATTTGTTTCATAGCACCACCACATGACTTATCAACCACGAAACAACCAGGTCCATATACAAGAGTTGCCCAGACAACCTAGACATGACCCTCAACCACAACTGGCGCTCTTAGGACCACCACCAAGAGGACAACAAGATCTAGGAGCACAAAAACATAGACATCCTCAAGAATCTGCCCAAGCACATCTAGTAGAAAACTCCTACGATCAATCATATTACAATTTACAACAATTCCATCATCTAGTCATCACCATTATCAAACCGATTTGGCTTCCAATCTTGCAGCAAAGCGGCGGGCTCCTAGTAAACTAAAAATTGCAGGTCATTATTTTTTACTTTTGACATCACTATTGGCCTTGACATACCTTTTATAGCCTACAAGTGCATTTTTACACAATTTGGAAATGGCCGACTTCAATGAGGCAATTTTGGGACGCAAGCAAACTCGATGGGGCTTCCAACTACAACATTTGGAAGTTCAAAATGAAGAGTATACTCATGGAGAAGGAGCTATGGGATATCGTTTCGAACATAGGATGATCAAACATTGCTAGCCAAGAACAAACAAAAAGGTTGGAAGAGGATTCCAAAGAAGGGCAAGGATGATGAGGATGAGGGAGAGTCATCATCAAAGTAGAAAAAGAAGAAGAAGAACAAATGTCACAAACATGGTCATTGGGCACACGAATGTTATAAGAAGAAAGCAGACATAAAGGCCGAAAAAGTATACATGCTCCAACCACAAGGCTTTGTTGCGAAGGGAGAGAAACATAAGGTATGCAAGCTATACAAAGCACTCTATGGTCTCAAGCAAGCGCCATGTGCATGGTATGGATGTATTGATCATTTTTTTCTCTCTCATGAGTTTATGAGAAGAAGTTCAGATCCAAATCTTTATGTTCTTATAAACAATGACTACATTGCCTTGTTTGTGCTTTATGTTGATGATATAATTATCACGGGCAATGATGAGAATCTCATTCACTCCATCAAAGCCAACTTGTGTAGGCAATTTGAGATGACAAATTTAGATCTTATGCATTATTGCTTGGGAGTTGAAGTATGGCAGAATGGCAATGACATCAAGCTATGTCAACGCAAGTATGTTCGTGAGATTCTAGAGAGATTCCACATGACAGAGTGCAAACCTTCCATCACTCCATGCGAAGCTAGTAAGAAGTTGTCTCGTGTTGATGATAGTGGTCAAGTTGAAGCTACACTACTTCGTCAACTAGTTGGAAGTCTGATTCATCTCATGACTATTTGTCCTAATATTTGCTATGTTGTGAGCTTGATTAGTCAATTCATGTCATCACCGACATTGGACCATTGGAAAGCAGCGAAAAAGATCTTGTACGTGAAGGGCACACCCAACCTTGGCTTGGTTTATAGAAAGCATGACATTTTACCTCGATTGCAAGGTTATGCTGAACTTATTGGGCATGCAATATAGATGATAGAAAGTCAATTATAGGGTATGCTTTCAACTTTGAAAATGGCTGCTTTCATGGTCTAGTAAGAAGCTAGACACCATTCTCTTTCACTGACAGAAGCTGAGTATAAAGCATTAAGTTCTTCTACTCAAGAAGTTGTTTGGCTGCATAGATTGTTGAGTGAGATTGGTTTCAAGGCTCACTTATCTTGTCAAAGGTAATCAAGGGGAGGATTCTCAACCATTCACTTTCAACACTTTTCTTACTTCAATGCTTGATGAACCATTTTGCTATGAGATCTACATGAGGCAAACCGAGGTATGCTATGAGAACTACATGAGGCAACTTGAGGGCTTCATCAAGAAGGAAGTTGAAGATAAGATGTGTAATGACTCATTTGAGAACAAGTTTTTATGTCTTAGTGATCTGAAAATTGTTATGAACCAATTAAGAGTAAATTGGTTATTTGATCAAATGAGTGCTCTCAGATTTTGGAAGAGCAAGAGTGAGTTAATCACTCATTGTTTTGAAAAATGTGTTTTTTCCTTTGGAGAGGCAAATTGTAAGCTTCTTATGAGAATTAGTGAAACATCCTTGAAGGACACTTATATCCATAAGCAAGTATGTAGCCTCATGAAGTTCAAGATCACTTGTAATTACAAGATCAGGAAAATCATGCTTACTTTTGATGGTTTGTGGACTAGTCATTTTAGCATGATAAATCTTGGTAATAGTAGCAAGTACATGCTTTGTGATCTGGATCAATGTGATTTTCACAAGACATGGATACTTTGGATTTCCTTCAAAGAGAAGCATCAAGATCAAGGAGGAGCAAGTTTCAAGTGCAAAGGTGCAAGGAAGAATCAAGACTCTTCAATTCACCTTGGAGGAGATCAAGATCAAAGAAGCTCTATCTTGTATATGGTGATAGATCATGTCATCATCTTTAGGGGTGCATTAGTCATCTTCTAAACCTGAATATGATTCATTTCTGATGTTAAGATCAGGTCTAAGAATTGTATGGATACATTATTGTTTCCAAGGCTAGATTTGAGAAGGAGTGTGAAAAATAGCCTATTTTGACAAATCTAGCCATGTAGAACTTTGTAAATATTGTGTATAATTGGAAACTCAAGTCACCAATGTCTCCCAAAAATATTCTATCTTCTCACTATGGAGAGAGAGAATACATAGAAAATTTGACTTCTTACTTGAAGTTAGGTGGATTTCCAACATGTAATAAGGAGGTTAACTCACTCTCCTTGCCTTAAAATAAAACCCTAGCTTAGATCCTAGAGTTATGCTTGGTAGATAGCTAGTTGGTCAAATTTTCACTTTAAACTTATGTGTAGGTCCTATATAATAAGGATGACCAGACATGACCAACTCTCTTGACTTGACCTAACCTACATTAAGAGTGGGTTGCAAATTGGAATTTATTCAATTCTTTTCCAAATGAGGATGTTTTTTATTTACCTATTAGAATGTTAATATTAGCTTGCTGATAATGTAAGTCATGGAATGGAGTAGACTATCCCAGCTACAAGTTCAATTGTAGAATATAGCATGAAATGGATAGGTCAAACTTGTTTGAAAAATATATCTACTATTCAAAAGATAGTAATCAATAGAGAATTACGAAAAAATAAGTAGAGAACGTTTACTCACTAACATTATAATTTTATTGTGGACTTTTTTCCATCCTCGAACATTGCTCACAAAGAAAATATAGCATGACATGGATATGTCTAACTTGTTTGAGAAATATATCTAGTATTCAAAAGATAATAATCAATAGAGATTTACTAGAAAAATAAGTAGATCCAATAGTTAGTAGAGGACGTTAACTCATTAACATTATAATTCTATTGTAGATCTTTTTCCATCCTCGAACATCGGTCACAAAGAAAATTATATTTATAAATCTTGCATAACAATTTAGGTTACAATGCATCACTAAATGATGTGCATTGCAAAGAATTTCAAAATTGTTAAGAGATTTTTTTGTTAAAAACTATTCTTGCTCACAAATATGATATCTAAAAAAACCGTATAATCTCAAAATATATGTGAAAAATGCAAAAATAAGCTTGGTAGAGGCCAAAAATCTTGTATATAGATAAACACACATGTGTGGAGCCTGTTCCCACGTGTGAAAATAGTGTACTTGTCATGTACCATAATCATATATGTTGTACATATGATTTAATTCAAGTTCTAGTGGCTAAAAAAGCCAAAAACTAGTTTTCTAGACATATGACACATGACATTAATCTATTGCTTGCATGAGCCACATCCTTTGGTTAGGTGTCACATCCCATGTGTAGAGGACAGCTCACATGTGTGGAATAAGCTGAAGTAGACGAATTTTGACTTCTAGAAGATTTTCAAGTAGATCTCCATATAGAAGGAAAATGGACCAAAAGTGCTCAAAATAGAAGGTTTTGTCCAAGTGTCAGTTTTGCATGATGAATCGTCATATGACAAAGCACCTTCACACATGTGGGATCAAAGGGATGATCAATACCACGAGCTCCCACTTATTGTATGTATAGAGCCACATTTGGCCATAATCAGTGTGAGACACCAATCTTGGTTTTGGAAGCAATTTTGAGTGATTTTCTCCATTTGTCTACATTTGTTTTGATTGTTTTGAGGTTCTATCAATGTGTACTTGATTTTCAGGTTGGAGTCCATACTCAGACAATGTTTCACACGTGTGAAACCATAAAGTACACTTACCATCAATAAATGATTGTTCTTGTTAGGATTTTGTGTCTAGAATTGATCTAGATTGATCTTAATCTGAAGTAGATTGATAGATCAAGTAATCTGACAACCAATCCCTCTTGAGGATCAGATTAGGATCCACTCTTGGTCCCTTTTGTACTCTTTGCACAATATAAAAACCAATTGCATCTTTTAAATTTTCTATCCACATCATATACCCTAATTGTGTTATGCCTTATTGTTAAAATTTCACAATTCTAGCTTGACTAATTTTCGTCATATGGCTTGTAAATTGTATTATGGTCATGTTGTGGCTTGTCACACGTGTCAAATAGCATTGGATACTCTTTGTAAGTCTCATTCCTAACCTAGCATAGGAGTGGCAGCTTTGGAGTGAGTCCAAATAGTGCTTTGATAAGCTAGAGAGAAAATAGGAGCTAAAAATAGCATGTTTTTCATTGTTTTGGGATCTCGAGATCTTGACCCCAAGTTAGGGTGGATCCAATGACCTATTAGGTTAGATGTTATGGTTAGGGTATGATAGTTCAGAGGTGCCCTAATATGCTCAGATCTGAGCTTGAAAAGTATAAATGTATGATGGGATTTCCATCCAAAAATCATGAAAAATCGAGTTTTTTCACTCCTATATCATTGTCTTTTAGTGGCGAGTTCTAGCTATTGGATGTGAGTGTTTTCATGAATTAATTGCTTGGATTGGAAGGTGCCAAACTTGTTTACAGGTCTGAGAAGCTTGTTGTACTTTGGTTCATTTGATCAAATCTATGTGCCTAATGCGGAGTTGAATGCCAAATTTGCTAGTTTTGGTAATTAGTCTTGATTCTAGCTCATAGTTTGGATCTGGATCTTTTATTTGTGCAAGAGGCATATTGTGAACCTTGTATGAGAATAAGTGAATCATCCTTGAAGGACACTTATATCCATACAAGAGTATTTGGCCTCATTAGTTTTAAGTATGTAGTGCAAATTGGTAGTGGTAAGCAATTGTGGATTAGTCAATTGTGGACTAGTAAATTGGTATAAATAATCTTGGTGATTGTTTTGTTGACTTGAAAGATCATATTGAGAAGGAGAACATTCAGGTTTGGAGACTTGAAAACAAAGTCCTTGAGAGTCTTGAAGAAAATCATGGTTTGGATCCATGTTTTCATCATCAACACCAAGAGGGAGTGAGCATGATGAAGAAAAAAGACATCAAGGAGGAACCCGAGAAGGAGCACTTGTCTCAAGGCAAAAGAGACCTGAATCTACATCAATATGAAGGTTTGGGTAAAGAGAAAGGAGCAGAAAGGAATTCTATCCATATCTCTCTTTACTCATCTTATTTTGTGTTTGAAAGAAAACATGTCATGTATTTGACAAAGTCCTTTGATGATGCTAGTATGAAGATTGTTTTTCATCCTATATCTTATGATGATGAAATAGTGATCATTACTACTTTGATTAGAGTTTCAAATATGTATTCAAAGGTATCATCTTGTGATCCATTAGACCTTCATTGGAAGGATGCCAAGTTGGAGTTCATTATTTTGGTGGATAAAGTTAAGATGGTGATATATCAAGCTTTGATTGTATGTGCTTCATACAAAAGTTGGATCTTATGGAAAGCTGTTGTTTTTCATGTTTATTTTGAGGAGGAGACTCACATTTTGCAGCCCAAGGTGACCATTCAACAACCTACCAAAGACAAAGCTTGGATCTTGAAGACAACCTTTATGGAGCTCTCACTACATTTGAGAACTTAGAGCTCAAATCATACTCTTATCATGATGAGTGATCATAGTCACTCAATAAAACAAGAACCTAGAAGTTATATTGTTTCTATCCATGTATTGATTATTGATCCAAGATAGTCTCATCAAGCTAAATTGTGAGGAGGAGTGTTAAAATTTCACAATTCTAGCTTGACCAATTTTGGTCATATGGCTTGTAAATTGTATTATGGTCATGTTGTGGCTTGTCACACATGCCAAATAGCATAGGATACTCTTTGTAAGTCTCACTCCTACCCTAGCATAGGAGTGGCACCTTTGGAGTGAGTCCAAATAGTGCTTTGATAAGCTAGAGAGAAAATAGGAGCTAAAAATAGCATGTTTTTCATTGTTTTGGGATCTCGAGATTTTGACCCCAAGATAGGGTAGCTCCAATGACCTATTAGGTTAGATGTTAGGGTTAGGGTATGATAAGTTCAGAGGTGGCATAATATGCTCAGATCTGAGCTTGAAAAGTATAAATGTATGATGGGATTTCCATCCAAAAATCAAGAAAAATCGAGTTTTTTCACTTCCATCATCATTGTCTTTTGGTGGCGAGTTCTAGCTATTGGACGTGAGTGTTTTTATGCATTGATTGCTTGGATTGGAAGGTGCTAAACTTGTTTACAGGTCTGAGAAGCTTGTTGTACTTTACTTTGGTTCATTTGATCAAATCTATGTGCCTAATGTGGAGTTAAATGCCAAATTCGCCAGTTTTGGTAACTAGTCTTGATTCTAGCTCATAGTCTAGATCTAGATCTTTTATTTGTGCATCCTCCATCACTTTTAGGATTGATTGGGATTGAATTTGCTGTAAAATTTTGTCACTTACTACATGTTGTACATAGGTATATAGAAGTATTATTGTTGTAGTCACTACAACTTCCTTGTATGTGATGAATACACAAAATAATGTCTTAAACTTGCTACCCAACCAAAAATGTCATACTACAATGTAGGACAAAGTAAGCCAAAATTACATTCAATTCACACGAGTTGCCAAAATGTTTTTCTAACTAACAAGCTTACTTGCTCATGTACTAAGCTATAGAATTTTTAAACTTGTTACTTGAGGTAGCCTCTTGATTTTTTGTCTTTCAATTCACAAAGCAACGGACACATCATTTGTGCTTATGTATATGTATGTTATAAAAAAATGTTATTTAAGCCAAAATTACATTCTTCACATGAGTTGCTAGAATGTTTTTCTAACAAACAAGCCTACTTGCTCATGTACTTGGCTATAGAATTTTCAAACTTGGTACTTGAGGTAGCCTCTTGATTCTTTATCTTTCAATTCACAAAGAAAGGGACACATCATTTGTGCTTATGTATATGTATGTTATAAAAAAGGTTATTTTTTTATTTATTAAAATGTGTTAACTTGATGATAATGTAATAAGGCATGGAATCGAGTAGACTACCCCGGTACCAAGTTCAATTGCAAATATAGTATGACATGGATAGGTCTTGCTTGCTTGAGAACTATATCTAGTATTCAAAAGAGAATAATAAATAACATTTTTTTCAAAAATAAGTAGATCCAGTAGTTAGTAGAGAATTTTTACTCACTAACATTAAAAATTGTATTCTGGATCATTTTCAATCCTCAAACATAGTTTATAAAGACAATTTTACATATAAATCTTGCATGACAATTTAGATTACAATGATTCTCTAAATGATGTGCATTGCAAAGGATTTAAATATTCTTAATAGCTTTTTTGTAAGAAACTATTGTTGCTCACAAAAATGATATCAAATGAAAAATTAAAACCTCAGAATATATAAATATGTTCCATTTTTTAGATTTTTTTTAACATCGTATATCCTAATTATATTATGCCTTACTACATGCTCTAAGAAGGAATATAAATAGCATAATTGACCGACAGGTTTGCGTCAGATCTCGACCGACGGGTTCGCGTTAGATCTCGACCGATGGGTTCTCGATCAGATCTTGACTGACGGGTTCATGTCAGATCTCGACCGACGGATTTTCAATCAGAGTTACTACAACTTTTTTGTATGTGATGAACACAAAATATACTATGTTAAATTGGCTATCCAAGCCAGAAATGTCATACTTACAATGTAGAAGAATGTAAGCCAAGAAGTAGATTAAATTCACTTGACTTGCTAGAATGTTTGTTCTAACAAAGAAGCCCCACTTGCTCATGTACTTAGCTATACAGTTCTCAAACTTGGTACTTGAGGTAGTCTCTTGATTCTTTGTCTTGCAATTCACAAAGCAACAAGAGCATCATTCTTGTTTAGATATATTTATAAGAAAAATTGAAAAAATAGTTTTGAATTGGAATTTATTCAATCCTTTGAAAAATGTTATGATTTGTTATCTTTTAATTACAATGTGTTAACTTGATGATAATGTAAGACATGGAATCGAGTAGACTACCCCAGCACCAAGTTCAATTGCAAAATATAGCATGACATGGGTAGGTCGACCTTGTTTGAAAAATATATCTTGCATCTCAAAGAAAATAATCAAAAACAATGTTTAATAAAAACAAAAAGTTGATCCAATAGTTAGTAGGAAATTTAAGTTCAGTAATAGTAAATTTGTATTGTGGATTTTTTACATCCTCAAAATATCATTCACATAGAAAATTTGGCTTATAAATCTGGCATGTCAATTTAGGTCACAATGTCTCACTACATGATGTCTTTGAGATGATTTTTCAACATACATATGCTGATTATGTTTTGCCATATTTGACAAAAATTTACAGCAAAATCAATCCCAGTCAATCCTTAAAGTTATGGAGGATGCAAAAATCAAATATCTAATCCAAACTATGAGCTAGAATCAAGACTAATCACCAAAACTAGCAAATTTGGCATTTAACTCCACATTAGGCACATAGATTTGATCAAATGAAGTAAAGTACATCAAGCTTATCAGACCTATAAACAGGTCTAGTACCTTCCAAACCAAGCAATTAATGCATAGAAACACTCACATCCAATAGCTAGAACTCACCACCAAAAGACAATGTTGATAGAAGTGGAAAAACCCGATTTTTTTTTTCATATTTGGATGGAGATCCCATCATACATTTATACATTTCAAGCTTGGATATGAACATTTTAGGGCATATTTTTACTTATCACAACCTAACCCTAACATCTAACCTAATAGGTCATTGGATCCACCCTAATATGGAGTCAAGATCTCAAGATCCAAAAACAATGTAAAACATGCTATTTTTAGCTCCTAGAATTTCTCTAGCTTATATAAGTACACTTTGGCCTCATTTCAAAAATGCCATCACAATGTAATATGAGGAATGAAGTCTTTGGAAAGCATCCTATGTGAGTTGGCACATGTGGCATCTACTTACATCGCCTTCTTGCCACTTACAATGCATGTGACCAAAAATGGTCAAGCTAGAATTATGAAATTTCAACAGTCCTCCTCACAATTTAGCTTGATGAGACTATCCTGGATCAATAATACATTAGAGAAAATATGGGCTCAAAGTGGGCCCTATAAGAAATGCCATGTAGGATAGAGAAAAATAACTATAAAGTAATTTTAATATCATTTTCTAACTTCTTTACGCATCTGCCTATTTAGGTTACAATGCGTCACTAAATGATGTGCATTGCAAACAATTTCAAATTTGTTAAAAGATTTTTTTGTTAGAAACTATTCTTGCTCACAAATATGATATCTAAAAAAAACGTATAAGCTCGAAGAATAAAAACCAATTGTATCTTTTAGATTTTCTATCCACATCATATACCCTAATTGTGTTATGCCTTACTACATGTTGTACATAAGAATATAGAAGTATTATTGTTTTAGTCACTACAACTTCCTTGTATGTGATGAATACACAAAATAATGTCTTAAACTTGCTACCCAACCAAAAATGTCATACTACACTTTAGGACAAAGTAAGCCAAAATCACATTCAATTCAAATGAGTTGCTAGAATGTTTCTCTAACAAACAAGCTTACTTGCTCATGTACTTGGCTATAGAATTTCAAACTTGGTACTTGAGGTACCCTCTTGATTCTTTGTCCTTCAATTCACAAAGCAACAGACACATCGTTTGTGCTTATGTATATGTATGCTATAAAAAAAGTTATTTTTTAATCTATTACAATGTGTTAACTTGATGATGATGTAATAAGGCATGGAATCGAGTAGACTACCCCAGTACCAAAATCAATTGCAAATATAGTATGGCATGGATAGGTCTTGCTTGTTTGAGAACTATATCTAGTATTCAAAAGAGAATAATAAATAACAATTTTCTTAAAAATAAGTAGATCCAGTAGTTACTACAAAAGTTTTACTCACTAACATTAAAAATTATATTCTGGATTGTTTTTCATCCTCAAACATAGTTTACAAAGACAATTTTACATATAAATCTTGCATGACAATTTAGATTACAATCCTCTCTAAATGATGTGCATTGCAAAGGATTTAAATATTGTTAATAAATTTTTGTTAGAAACTATTGTTGCTCATAAAAAAGATATCAAATGAAAAATTAGAACATCCCAATATAAAAACATATTCCATGTTTTAGATTGTTTTTCAACATCGTATACCCTAATTATGTTATGCCTTAATACATGCTCTAAAAAGGAATATAAATAGCATCGTTGTAGTTACTACAACTTTCTTGTATGTGATGAACAAAAAAAATACTATGTTAAATTGGCTACCCAAGCCAAAAATGTCATACTTACAATGTAGGAGAATTTTTAGATTTTCTATCCACATCATATATCCTAATTGTGTTATACCTTACTACATGTTGTAGATAGGTACATAGAAGTACTAATCGAGTGGACTACCCCAGCACCAAGTTCAATTGCAAAATATAGCATGACATGGGTAGGTCGACCCTGTTTGAAAAATATATCTAGCATCTCAAAGAGAATAATCAACAACAATGTTTAATAAAAACAAAAAGTTGATCCAATAATTAGTAGGAAATTTAAGCTCACTAATAGTAAATTTGTGTTGTGGATATTTTACATCCTCAAATATCATTCACATAGAAAATTTGGCTTATAAATCTTGCAATGCCTTGTGAAGAATTGCCAAAAATTGGCAAATCTAGCTTGATCAAAAACCATGTAGAATAGTGTAAATTGTGTACACAAGTGGGTCCCACACGTGTGAGGCCATGATGCCACATGGGAAACCCATCCTAATGTAGGTTAGGTCAAGTCAAGAGAGTTGGTCATGTCTATTTGGTGGTCATCCCTACTTTATAGGACCTACACCTAAGTTTAAGGTGAAAATTTGACCAACTAGCTACCTACCAAGCATAACTCTAGGAAATAGACTAGGGTTTCATTTTAGGTCAAGGAGAGTGAGTTAACTTCCTTATGACATGCTGGAAATCCACCTAACTTCAAGAAGGAAGTCGAATTTGCTATGTATTCCCTCTCTCCATAGTGAGAAGATAGAAAATTTTGGAGCTCATTGGCAATCTCAAGCTAGTTCACTATGTACATTGAGTTTTTGTGATCCAAATGAAACCAAATCAATTTCTACTTGTTTCTCAGATTGAAGGCCGTACTATAGCCTGTAGTACACACGTGTGGGCTCGGATTTCAATGTTTATCAATGCTTTTGATTGTTAATGCTTGTTGTTTGTCAAATTGCCAATCTAGATCAACTTTTTTGTGTCTAGTTTTTTGATAGATTGTTAAGCAAGCATCCAATCACTCTTGTGGATCTTTTGTAGATCCATTTATGGTCCAGAATTCAAAGGGACTTCATTACAAAACTCAGCAAATGAAGTACAAAATGTACCTCTCTTTCCAACTTTCCTTTCCTTGTCCACAAAAATGAGCATTGATAGCTCCATCTTTGCTCTTGTGGCTCTCCTTTGTAGAATATAGCAAAAATGCTTCTTTTGTGGAAAGAAGGGGCATTATGCATCTGAATGTTACATGAGGCTAAGAGCACAAGTGGAGGAGGACAAACAAGGAAATCTTGCAAAGGAGGAGGAGGATGAAGTAGATGTATTCTTGATGGCATCTACATCACAAGCAATAGCAATTCAAGAGACAATTGGTGGATCGATAGTGGGGCTAGCTCCCACATGTCTTGTGAAAAGGACTTTTTCTCAACCTTACACTCATTCAATGATGCTAAAAAGTTTGTTTTTACTGCAAATGATGAAGAGTGTAGGATAGATGGTGTTGGCACCATCTCTTTGTATCTAGAATCCTCAAAATGCATGGATCTAGAAAATGTCCTTTATGTACCATCAATCACCAAGAATATGCTTAGTGTTGGTCTACTCTTAGAGAGTGGTTTGGATGTCCACTTTATGCATGGTGTTTGCTTCATCTTGAAGAATGATGTTTGCATTGCAAAGGGATTTAAACATGGAAGATTGTTTAAGTTGGAAGCTAGTGTTGCTTTTGAAAGAATGAGCTTGGCGAAGGAGGAGATCACTCAAGAGGAGATCTTGGCAAAGTGTGATCTTTCTTGCATTGAGGAGGAGCATCAAAAGGAGGAAGATCTTGAGGATTAGCCTCAAAGCATGAGAGTTCCAAGGGAGTCCTCAATGACAATGGCCGAGTCATCAAATTGCATGCAAATTGTCCATTCAAGTGTGCATCTTGTAAGAATGGTGAGCATTGGAGAGTCTACTATCTTTGAATACTTTTTGGAAAGTATTAGTAGAAATGAGGTGACTTGTTTCTTACCTTTAAGATCCATGGTGTTTATTACTTTGTATGACAAGACAATGAAATGGGATGCTTTGAAATCTACATTTATTGTTGATAAAGCAATTTCATTGGATAACTATTTTTGTAATAGTTTGAATAGAGTCATACAAGATGAAACATCATTTGCTTTGGAAATCTTTGTGTCCACATGCTTTGTGCATGATCATTCCAATGTAAGGACCAAAGATTATCCTATTTCAATGATAGGAATAATGGTAGTGTTTTGCTCTTCAAGTAGAGATTGTAGAATCTACTTGTTTTCAACCAAAGAATTTGTCAATGGTGGAAATGTGATCTTTCAAGAGTGGAAGATTTGTAAACTTGAAGAAGCACCTTTGGATCAACACATTATTCAATTCATTGATGTTTTGGAGTCAAGTCAAGTGGAGGATCAAGCTCAAGACCCGAGGACTCCAAGGAGAACCTTGAGTATCAAGATGGAGCCATCTAGGCTCAATCAAATGGATCAAGCAAGACAAGTTGTCTTTGGCAACATTATTTATGCACTTAATATTTTAATTGATGTATCTTCAAGTGCACAATATGCCTTGGAATCCATGGCTTGGCATGATATTTACTTTTGAAGTGTGCTACATGTATATAGACACATTTATGGAACATCTTGTAAGGGATTCTCTAAGAGGTGGTGAAAGATCCTTCATGGACATCATTCTCTATTGGAGTCTCAAAAGTTCCTTGTTTGTAGCTGGATTTTTTAGACACTTCTAAAAGCTTTCATTCATCTATCAAGAGAGTTGTAAATAGATCAAGCTAAATTTGAGGAGGAGTGTGAAGAATTGCCAAAAATTGGCAAATCTAGCTTGATCAAAAACCATGTAGAATAGTGTAAATTGTGTACACAAGTGGGTCCCACACATGTGAGGCCATGATGCCACATGGGAAACCCATCCTAATGTAGGTTAGGTCAAGTCAAGAGAGTTGGTCATGTCTATTTGGTGGTCATCCCTACTTTATAGGACCTACACCTAAGTTTAAGGTGAAAATTTGACTAACTAGCTACCTACCAAGCATAACTTTAGAAAATAGACTAGGGTTTCATTTTAGGTCAAGGAGAGTGAGTTAACTTCCTTATTACATGCTGGAAATCCACCTAACTTCAAGAAGGAAGTCGAATCTCCATAGTGAGAAGATAGAAAAATTTTGTAGCTCATTGGCAATCTCAAGCTAGTTCACTATGTACATTGAGTTTTTGTGATCCAAATGAAACCAAATCAATTTCTACTTGTTTCTCAGGTTGAAGGCCGTACTATAGCCTGTAGTACACACGTGTGGGCTCGGATTTCAATGTTTATCAATGCTTTTGATTGTTAATGTTTGTTGTTTGTCAAATTGCCAATCTAGATCAACTTTTTTGTGTCTAACTTTTTGATAGATTGTTAAGCAAGCATCCAATCACTCTTGTGGATCTTTTGTAGATCCATTTATGGTTTTAAAGTACAGTACTTTCACATGCCTCACTACATGATGTGCACTGGAAAGGATTTAATTATTGGTGAAAGATGTTTCATTAGAAACTATTCTTGGTCACAAATAGGATATCAAAAGAAAAAGTAGAATCTCCAAACATCAAAACATGCTCCTTCTTTGAGATGGTTTTTCAACATATGTACGCTGATTATGTTATGCCATATTACATGCTCTACAAAGGAATAGAAGTATTATTGTTGCAGTTACTACCGCTTCCTTGTATGTGAATATTGGTTTAAATTGGCTATCCGAACCAAAAACGTTCTACGTATCATGTACGTGAGTGTCAGCCAAGAAATAGATTAAATTTAGTCGACGCACTAGAATGTTAATGTAGCAAACAAGCTTCACTTGCTCATGCTCTTTGCAATACAATTTTTAAACTTGGTACTTGAGGTAGCCTCTTGATTCTTTGTCTTGCAATTCACAAAGCAACCAAAACATCTTTCGTCTTTAGGTGAATCTTATAACAAACATTAGAAAATATGATCAAATTGGAATATATTCAATTCTTTTCCAAATAACGATGTTTTCTATTTACCTATTAGAATGTTAATGTTAGCTTGCTAATAATGTAAGTCACGAAATCGAGTAGACTATCTCAGCACCAAGTTCAATTGTAGAATATAGCATGACATGGATAGGTCAAACTTTTTTGAGAAATATATCTAGTATTCAAAAGATAATAATCAATAGAGATTTACTAAAAAATAAGTAGATCCAATAGTTAGTAGAGAACGTTTACTCACTAACATTATAATTTTATTGTGGATCTTTTTCCATCCTCGAACATTGGTCACAAAGAAAATTTTACTTATAAGTCTTCCATAACAATTTAGGTTACAATGCGTCACTAAATGATGTGCATTGCAAAGAATTTCAAAATTGTTAAAAGATTTTTTTGTTAGAAACTATTCTTGCTCATAAATATGATATATAAAAAAAACGTATACGCTCAAAAATCAATTGCATCTTTTAGATTTTCTATCCACATCATACACCCTAATTGTGCTATGTCGTACTACATGTTGTACATAGGTATATAGAAGTATTATTGTTGTAGTCACTACAACTTCCTTGTATGTGATGAATACACAAAATAATGTCTTAAGCTTGCTACCCAACCAAAAATGTCATACCACAATGTAGGACAAAGTCGGCCAAAATTACATTCAATTCACACGAGTTGCCCGAATGTTTCTCTAACAAACAAGCTTACTTGCTCATGTTCATAGCCACAAAATTTTCAAACTTGGTACTTGAAGTAGCCTCTTGATTCTTTGTGTGGAAAATAGCCTAACTTGGCAAATCTAGCCATGTAGAACTTTGTAAATATTGTGTATAATAAGATGGTTTTTCAACATATGTACGCTGATTATGTTATGCCATATTACATGCTCTACAAAGGAATAGAAGTATTATCGTTGCAGTTACTACCGCTTCCTTGTATGTGAATATTGGTTTAAATTGGCTATCCAAACCAAAAACGTTCTACGTATCATGTGAGTGTCAGCCGAGAAATAGATTAAATTTAGTCGACGCACTAGAATGTTAATGTAGCAAACAAGCTTCACTTGCACTACAATTTTCAAACTTGGTACTTGAGGTAGCCTCTTGATTCTTTGTCTTGCAATTCACAAAGCAACCAAAACATCTTTCCTCTTTCGGTGAATCTTATAACAAACATTAGAAAATATGATGAAATTGGAATATATTCAATCCTTTCCCAAATGACAATGTTTTCTATTTATTTACCTATTACAATGTTAATGTTAGCTTGTTGATAATGTAAGTCATGGAATCGAGTAGACTATCCCAGCACCAAGTTCAATTGTAGAATATAGCATGACATGGATAGGTCAAACATGTTTGAGAAATATATCTAGTATTCAGAAGATAATAATCAATAGAGATTTACTAAAAAATAAGTAGATCCAATAGTTAGTAAAGAACTTACTCACTAGCATTATAATTTTATTGTGGATCTTTTTCCATCCTCGAACATTGGTCACAAAGAAAATTTTACTTATAAGTCTTCCATAACAATTTAGGTTACAATGCGTCACTAAATGATGTGCATTGCAAAGAATTTCAAAATTGTTAAAAGATTTTTTTGTTAGAAACTATTCTTGCTCACAAATATGATATCTAAAAAAAACGTATAAGCTCAAAAATCAATTGCATCTTTTAGATTTTCTATCCACATCATACACCCTAATTGTGTTATGCCTTACTACATGTTGTACATAGGTATATAGAAGTATTATTGTTGTAGTCACTACAACTTCCTTGTACGTGATGAATACACAAAATAATGTCTTAAGCTTGCTACCCAACCAAAAATGTCATACTACAATGTAGGACAAAGTCGGCCAAAATTACATTCAATTCACACGAGTTGCCCGAATGGTTCTCTAACAAACAAGCTTACTTGCTCATGTACTTAGCCACAGAATTTTCAAACTTGGTACTTGAAGTAGCCTCTTGATTCTTTGTGTGGAAAATAGCCTAACTTGGCAAATCTAGCCATGTAGAACTTTGTAAATATTGTGTATAATTGGGTTCCTAACATGGAAGACCAAGATTCCACATGGCAACCCACTCCTAATGTAGGTTAGGTCAAGTCAAGAGAGTTGGTCATGTCTATTTGTTTGTCATCCCTATTTTATAGGACCTACACCTAAGTTTAACGTGAAAATTTCTACTCTCATGTACATTTGTTTTTGGTGATCCATATGAAGCCAACACTTTAATAACTCTAGTGGATCTTTTAAGATATATTTTTGGTCCCCAATGTACTGTACTTTCACACTTTGTACTGCTCAAAGAACAAGTCAAAGCAAAAATGTTTCTTTTGTGGAAAGAAGGGGGATTATGCATCCGAATGCTACAAGAGGCTAAGAGAAAAACAGGAGGAGGACAAACAAGGGAACCTTGCATATTAAGAGGATGGAGATGAGGATATCTCATCTTTGATGGCATCTACATCCACTCGAACAAGCAAAAGCAACTCAAAGGACACTTGGTGGATTGATAGTGGGTCTAGCTCCCACATGACTTTTCAAAAGGACACATTCTCAACAATACACTCTTTCAATGGTGCTAATAATTTTTTTTCTTTAGAAAATGATCAAGAATGTAAGATAGATGGTATTGGTACCATCTCATTAAGTCTAGGATCTAGCAAAAGGATGGATCTAGACAATGTCCTTTTTGTACCATTAATTACCAAGAGCTTGCTTAGTGTTGGACAACTAATGGATGATGGTTTAGATGTCCACTTCAAGCATGGAGTTTGTTCCATCATGAAGAATGGTATTTGCATAGCAAATGGTGTTAAACAAGGTAGTTTGTTTAGGTTGGATGATAAAATTGCTATGACAAAAGAGGAAATCATTCATTTAAATGTACACTCTTTTTCTCATGTACCAAGTAGTGATGATAAGATGCATGAAACATTCTTAGATGTTTATACAAGAGATGCTTGGATCCATCTAGTATCTTGTGTGAATGAAAGTGAGATCAACAACCTTGGTGTCAATGATCTTGCAAGGATTGAGGAGGAGGAGCAACAAAGTGATGGAGATCTTGAGGATAACCATAAGCAAGTACGTAGCCTCATGAAATTCAAGATCACTTTTAATTACAAGATTAGGAAAATCATGCTTACTTTTGATGGTTTGTGGACTAGTCATGTTAGCATGATAAATCTTGGTAATAGTAGCAAGTACATCAAAAGACACCGAGACATCAGATTTCCTTCAAAGAGAAGCATCAAGATCAAGGAGGAGCAAGTTTCAAGTTCATGCATCTTCACTCAACATAGAAGAAATCAAGTGCAAAGGTGCAAGAAAGAATCAAGACTCTTCAATTCATGTTGGAGGAGATCAAGATAAAAGAAGCTCTATCGTGTATATGGTGATAGATCATGTCATCATCTTTAGAGGCTCATTAGTCATCTTCTAAACCAGAAAATGATTCATTTCTGATGTTAAGATCAGGTCTTAGAATTGTATGGATACATTTATTGTTTCCAAGGCTAGATTTGAGGAGGAGTGTGAAAAGTAGCCTATTTTGGCAAATCTAGCCATGTAGAACTTTATAAATATTGTGTATAATTGGGTTCCACACATGGAAGACCAAGATGCCACGTGGCAACCCACTCCTAATGTAGGTTAGGTCAAGTCAAGAGAGCTGGTCATGTCTATTTTGTGGTCATCCCTATTTTATAGGACCTACACCTAAGTTTAAGGTGAAAAATTGACCAACTAGCTATCTACCAAGCTTAACTATAGGATCTAGACTAGGGTTTCATTTTAGGGCAAGGAGAGTGAGTTAACTTCCTTATTACATGCTGGAAATCCACCTAACTTCAAGTAGGAAGTCGAATTTTCTATATATTTCCTCTCTCCATAGTGAGAAGATAGAATAATTTTGTGAGACATTGGTGACTTGAGTTTCTACTCTCATGTACATTGGTTTTTTATGATCAATATGAAGCCAACACTTTGAACACTTCAAACTCAGCATGTAGGCCGTACTACAGCCTGTGGTACACATGTGCCAACTCGGATTTGTGTCAATGATTTGTATTTTCATTATCAATGCTTGTTGTTTGTAAACCTGCCAATCTAGATCAAGTTTTTGGTAACTAGTTTTTTGATAGATTGGTAAGCAGACACATAATAACACTTGTGGATCTTTTAAGATCCATTTTTGGTCCCCAAAGTACTGTACTTTCACACTTTGTCATTCAATTCACGAAGCAACGGACACATCATTTGTGCTTATGTATATGTATGTTATAAAAAAGGTCCTTTTTTTATTTATTACAATGTGTAAACTTGATGATAATGTAATAAGGCATGGAATCGAGTAGACTACCCCAATACCAAGTTCAATTGCAAATACCGTATGACATGGATAGGTCTTGCTTGTTTGAGAATATATCTAGTATTCAAAAGAGAATAATAAATAACAATTTTTTCAAAAGTAAGTAGATCCAGTAGTTAATAGAGAATTTTTACTCACTAGCATTTAAAATTGTATTTTGGATTGTTTTTCATCCTCAAACATAGTTTACAAAGACAATTTTACATATAAATCTTGCATGACAATTTAGATTACAATGCCTCTCTAAATGATGTGCATTGCAAAGGATTTAGATATTGTTAATAAATTTTTTGTTAGAAAGTATTGTTGCTCACAGAAATGATATCAAATGAAAAATTAGAACATTAGAATATAAAAGCATGTTCCATGTTTTAGATTGTTTTTCAACATGGTATACCCTAATTATGTTATGCCTTACTACATGCTCTATAGATCAAGTAATCTGACAACCAATTTCTCTTGAGGATCAGATTAGGATCCACTCTTGGTCCTTTCTGTACTTTTTCCACACATGAGTGTCAGCCAAAAATTAGATTGAATTTAGTGGACGCACTAGAATGTTTCTGTAGCAAACAAGCTTCACTTGCTCATGCACTTTGCAATACAATTATCAAACTTGGTACTTGAGTTAGCCTCTTGATTCTTTGTCTTGCAATTCACGAAGCAACCAAAACATCTTTCATCTTTAGGTGAATGTTATAACAAACATTAGAAAATATGATCAAATTGGAATTTATTAAGATCATTTCCAAATGATGATGTTTTGTATTTACCTATTAGAATGTTAATGTTAGCTTGCTGATAATGTAAGTCATGGAATCGAGTAGACTATCCCAGTACCAAGTTCAATTGTAGAATATAGCATGACATGGATAGGTCTAACTTGTTTGAGAAATACATCTAGTATTCAAAAGATAATAATCAATAGAGATTTACTAAAAAATAAGTAGATCCAATAGTTAGTAGAGGACGTTTACTCACTAACATTATAATTTTATTGTAGATCTTTTTCCATCCTCAAACATCGGTCACAAAGAAAATTTTACTTATAAATCTTCCATAACAATTTAGGTTACAATGTGTCACTAAATGATGTGCATTGCAAAGAATTTCAAAATTGTTAAAAGATTTTTTGGTTAGAAACTATTCTTGCTCACAAATATGATATCTAAAAGAAACGTATAATCTCAAAATATAAAATCCAATTGCATCTTTTAGATTTTCTATCCACATCATATACCCTAATTGTGTTATGCCTTACTACATTATGTACATAGATATATAGAAGTATTATTGTTGTAGTCACTACCACTTCCTTGTATGTGATGAATGCACAAAATAATGTCTTAAACATGCTACCCAACCAAAAATGTCATACTCAATGTAGGACAAAGTAGCCAGAATTACATTCAATTCACACGAGTTGCCAGAATGTTTTTCTAACAAACAAGCTTACTTGCTCATGTACTTAGCTATAGAATTTTCAAACTTGGTACTTGAGGAAGCCTCTTGATTCTTTGTCTTTCAATTCACAAAGCAACGGACACATCATTTTTGCTTATGTATATGTATGTTATAAGAAAAGTTATTTTTTTATTTATTAGAATGTGTTAACTTGATGATAATGTAATAAGGCATGGAATCGAGTAGACTACCCCAATACCAAGTACAATTGCAAATATAGTATGACATGGATAGGTCTTGCTTGTTTGAGAACTATATGAATATTGCATGACATACATAGGTCGAGCTTGTTTGAGAAATATATTCACCATCTCTTAGAGAATAATCAAGAACAATGTTAAAAAAAGTAGTTCCAATACTTAGTAGAAAATTTATGCTCACTAACATCAAAATTGTAGTGTGGATTTTTTGTCCATCCTCAAATTTCATTCGCAAAAAAAATTTGACTTATTAATCTTGCATGGCAATTTATGTCATAATTCCTTACTACGATGTGCATTGCAAAGGATCTAAATATTGGTGAAAGATGTTTTGTTAGAAACTATTCTTAGTCACGAATATGATATTGAAAGAGAAAGTAGAATGTCATATGCATCGGCATTATTTTTTCCACAACGATAATGAAGATCATAATGAAATGTTTACTAAAACTACATCCAACAAACTATCAATCCCTAAGTGTCTTCTGAAAATGCAATTATTGAAGAGACCGTTGATTAAGATGAAGGTCGAAAGAGACATGTCTAAAGCAATGGTGCCATTTTTTCAAAGCATAGACAAGAGCAAGCAATTTTGTTTCATGCATAGAATAGCATGTTTCATAAAAACATAAATGATACCCCAACAGGGTGACAAAGAATAGCACCAACACCAACAACACTAGTGTCAATCTCAACAAATTACTTATGATCAAAATTTGATAGAGCTAACACAGCACATTATTGAATGACTCTTGATAAATAATTGTTCAATGAAAAATAGATTTCTTTTATAACAACACATGTCAAGAATAGACTTATGTAAATGTGTAGCAAGATTGAGAAACATTTGAACCTCATGGACGTGGTGGCAGCAAATTTGGAACGTTTCACACATATAAATCGAGCAAAAACCAAAAAACCAAAAAATTGATAAGCAATTCCTAGATCTAAAAGACATTTGTTTTTAGAAACAAAAAGAAGACTTGGATTGTTTGGCATAAAGCAAGTGTGATCATAAGAGTTCAAAAACCAAGGATAAATGAAGAATATGAGACTAACAGTTGTGACTAAAAACTAGAATTTATCAAAATAAAGTAGCATGCAAACATCAATGAGAAATCAAAAGATTTTACTCATGATGTTTTGGAAAGTAGCATGCCCAATAAAAATGTCAAAAGCTAAAACACAAAATTCTTATAACCAAAAATGTACAAAAATCAATTTTCTACATGTCACCTAGGTGAATACAAATCTAATGATAACCTCTACAAAGATCAACTTTAGAAAGATAGAAGCTGTATCCAGGTGGTCAAATAGGTCATAAATGTCGGGAATAGGACATTTATTTCAAATAGTAAGACGACTAAGAGCACCATAATCATTACAAAGACGATTTGTACTGTCTTTTTTATCCACAAGCAAAACAAGAGTGTGATATAGACTTTGACTAGGCTGGGCAAGGCCTCGAGCTAAAAGATAAAAAATGCCACTGATTGATTAATTAATTAAATGCTATGGTCCTCCCCAAAGAAATAAATAAACTCCCTATTTAATTCTAGTTTTTTTGGCTTATTTTGGTCTTTTTTTGGCATTTTTTTAGGTTGTTTTGGTGTGTGGGAACTTTTAAAAATAAATAATTAATTAATTAACGATTGTAAGGTTCACCACGGTTCACCCTTAAAATGTCTGAGAACCGTACGGTTCTGAGAACCATGGTGAACCGCTCAAGGTTCTCAATTCTATGTTAAGCATATAGAATATTTTGTTATTGAAACAAAATCTAACATTTTCCTTTATTGACTGTACTATTTACTGCAGACTATAAATCTGTAATAATATGTTAAACATATAGAATATTTTGTTATTGAAACAAAATCTAACATTTTCCTTTATTGACTGTACTACTTACTACAGACTATAAATCTGTAAATTATTACAGACTCTAAAAATATGAGTTTTACTGCAGACCATAAAGCATATAGTCATATTTAACTGTGTTAAACAGTCATGATAAATAAATGTTTCTATATATATATATATATTACTCTATTCATAGCCATTTCAATAATACACATAATAACATTTACTCATTTTCTATATCTATCATGAAGTGAATTAAGACATTTAGTAAAAACAGAGATAAACAATGAAAATTACCTCAGTGCTTTTGCTCTGACTTAAGTTTCAAGGGACTGTCCACAGGTTAAGGGTCTCTTTTCAGCAGGTAACCGGTTCTTTAATATCTTCACTTTTCCTTCAGCTTTTACTTTTTCAGAACGTTGTTAATCTGTCAGCAAAGTTTGGACACACAAATCTGCATTACCAATCACTTCAGTCGCTGGCTGAGCGCACCTTGGATGATTAGAACCAAGAGGACTTTGGAATAAAATGCATTCACCAGTAGCAAGGCAGCGCTGGAGACCCTTCAGAGTCAGATTTCTCACGCAGAGAGAGAGAGAGTAGTAACTTCATGGGACAGTAGGTATGCTTCACGCAGGCAGCAATGATGGCCGTGCTTCAGAACAGGAAGGCTGTTTCTCCCCATCGGTGTCCTGTATGGATTTGGGGAATGTGCTTTCTTCAAATCTTCCAGATCAGCAAAATCACCAAGATTTATTCACATAACAGGTTCTTTCTTGCATTCATCGGCTCAGCACACTGTCGTCATGAATAGCTTCTTCAAATTTTCAGCATAGTACTTTCGGCACAACGATCATCTTAACTATAAAAGAAGAATATAATCTCCCCACTCGGCTGATACTGAACTTCCGAGTATCGGCGATGGAGGAAACCTCATCACTCTCCTCTCTCCAAAAACAGGAATGCCTTCACTCTTGCCTGCCTTATTCTCTCCAAACATGAAGGCCGTGCACGAACCACCCGCTTCATAACAACCTTTCAACGATTGCCAACAACTTCAAGAACCTTTCATAATGACAAAAGCCTGTATAAGCTCTTCAGTTTTCCATAGTCTTAATCCACTTGAGTTCATCTTAAACCTTGTCATTCAAACCTCGAACAACAATAGTCATTGGGAAATCGGCCGTAATTCCAACCAAGGCAAATTGCTTGATTACTAGGTTTCCAAATTCGGTAAAAACTTTCATCGTCATCACATTGATTCCAATTCGAAAATCGGCATAGTACTTCAAATTGGCAATTTTGAATTGACAATTTTGCTCCTTTTCCTTAGTAACACATTTTAACTTGTGAACTACTCGTCATTGAAACGTGTTTTCGTTTTCATGACCCATAACCTTAGGACACTCCCTTGAACTTTAAGGCAGAACCTTAAGAGTACCTGGGTTTTTTTTTATTAATCATGATATAAATAAGATACATTTCATCATACCATATGGCATAAAATTGCCATTTTAATAAAACTACTTAGCAACTGTCCATATTATTGTCCATTAGAGTCACTTATGGGCACTACTATAAATAGCATATTGTTATTTAACAAAATTACTAAAAATAGTAAAGAATTAAAAATAGCTTTAAATCTTTCGATATAACTATCATTTGAGAACCGATTGTGACGTTTGAACTTGCCATA
This sequence comes from Diphasiastrum complanatum, assembly GCA_029204225.1. Lineage (NCBI taxonomy): Eukaryota > Viridiplantae > Streptophyta > Lycopodiopsida > Lycopodiales > Lycopodiaceae > Diphasiastrum > Diphasiastrum complanatum. The sequence continues at coordinate 50,817,678 of CM055105.1, read as the reverse complement.
GAAATTTATAGCTAACTTTTAACATAGCCACATTCGTATATCAGCAAAAAGTGGCATAATAGTAGATTTTGTGCATATGCCATACATATAGCATATTTTCTTCTAGGAAATCAGCATGAATGATTATATATATTGTGAGATGACAATGACTTTTCAGTTTAGAGGTAGAGGGGCTGGTTGCATGTGAAGGCCTATGAAGTCAAATTCTAATCGTCGAATAAAATTCTATCAGGTTCTTTTGTGATTTGTGAGAGAAGGGACATGTAATGAGTGTTGTGGGAGGCCACCAAAGAGTTATGGACACTCTTGTATTCGTGTACAAAATCCCTGTGTAGTATTGTTTAATAAAGGTAAGAGTTTCGACTGTATCAAAGCAAACAAAAATCACAAGGTTTTGAGGATTGGACTGTAAAGCTTGGGGTGCGCCACAAGATTAATAAACATGTAAATAATCTCCTCTGTGTGTTGTTCACGTACGTACTTGTTGAAATTGTATTGATTTGTTGAAGTATTTTTTTTCTGTGCGTGATTGATAACGTGTCAATGGATTGTTCAAGTTATCCTTATGAAGGCTTGTCTGGGCTAGTAATGGAATAATGTGGTGCAGACGGCAACTGTATATAACATGCATCCAATCAAGATGATTTAGTGTGCAGTAAGTGAGATACTTTTCTTTGTTGTTAATATTATTACAGTTCAAACGGAAAGATGAACATGCCACAATAAGTGAAATAGTGGTGCTATTGATGCCGAGAGCTTTATCCTCCTATGACATCCATAGTTTTAGTGTAGAAAAATTACTCTGTCCATCAATTTATCATTAGACAATTTTACATTTAGTGTATATAAATCTAAAAATCAGTTGACAAACGATACAAGACCAATCGATTCAATCACCACAACACACCATCAAGTGCTTCAAGACAAGACACAACAAAATTGCTCTTCAACAATTATATGTACATTAACTCACAAGTACAAAGAGAAAAAATAGGGTGTATTTGCTTCATACCAATCTCACTCAACAATCTACGTAGCCAAACAGCTTCTTGAGTAGCAGAACTTAACGCTTTATACCTAGCTTCTGTCAGTGAAAGAGAATGGTGTCCTACTTCTTACTAGACCATGAAAAACAGCCATTTTCAAAGTTGAAAGCATTTCCTGTAATTGACTTTCTATCATCTATATTGCATGCCCAATCAATGTCAACATAACCTTGCAATCGAGGTAAAATGTCATGCTTTCTATAAACCAAGCCAAGGTTGGGTGTGCTCTTCACGTAGAAGATCTTTTTCGCTGCTTTCCAATGGTCCAATGTAGGTGATGACATGAATTGACTAATCAAGCTCACAACATAGCCACTACCATCAACATGAGACAACTTCTTACTAACTTCGGATGGAGTGATGGAAGGTTTGCACTCTGTCATGTGGAATCTCTCTAGAATCTCACGAACATACTTGCGTTGACAAAGCTTGATGTCATTGCCATTCTGCCATATTTTAACTCCCAAACAATAATGCATAAGATCTAAATCTATCATCTCAAATTCCTTGCACAAGTTGGCTTTGATGGAGTAAATGAGATTCTCATCATTGCCCATGATAATTATATCATCAACATAAAGCACCACCAAGGCAATGTTATCATTGTTTATAAGAACATAAAGATTTGGATCTGAACTTCTTCTCATAAACTCATGAGAGATAAAGTAATGATCAATACATCCATACCATGCACGTGGCGCTTGCTTGAGACCATAGAGTGCTTTGGGTAGCTTGCATACCTTATGTTCCTGTCCCTTTGCAACAAAGCCTTGTGGTTGGAGCATGTATACTTTTCTGGCCTTTATGTCTGCTTTCTTCTTATAACATGCGTGTGCCCAATGACCATGTTTGTGGCACTTGTTCTTCTTCTTCTTTTTGTACTTTGATGATGACTCTCGCTCATCCTCATCATCCTTGCCCTTCTTTGGAATCCTCTTCCAACCTTTTTGCTTGTTCTTGGCTAGCAATGCCTGATCATCCTATGTCCGCAACGATATTCCATTTGAACTTCCAAATGTTGTAGTTGGAATCCCCATTAAGTTTACTTGCGTCCCCAAAATTGCCTCATTGATGTCGACCATTTTTAAGTTATGTAAAAATGCACTTGTAGGCTATAAAGAGTATGCCGAGGCCAATAGTGATGTCAAAAGTGAAAAATAATGACCTACAATTTTTAGCTTGCCAGGACCCCGCTGCTTTGCCGCCAAATTGGAAGCCAAATCGGTTTCACCTTCCTATATGCTCCTTCCCATGAACTTGCAACTTCGTGCCCTATAGAGTGGTGAAATCGCTTTTGATGCACTCCAAACACTTTATTTGTAGCAATCACTATGTTTTGTTGTACCGTACTTGCAGGTACAGTGAAGGTGCCTTTTGTTTGGAGGCTATAGTCCTTCGTTTGGCCAAAATAGGCTAAAGGACATGCAAATAGGGGCACTTTCAATTTTTTTGAACTGTTTTTTCTCTTTGAAAAAACTCTTCCCTTCAAGGCAAAATTCACCACTCGGGCCCTTTTAGGGAGAGAAGGAATAAATCCAACAATAGAGATGTGGCTAAAAGCATGGTTTGGTGGTACAAAAAAAGAACCCATTTTTCATTGTACCTTTTAGTAGTACGTGTCACTTTTTGGGGATTTTATTACTCATAATTTATATTGCTAATACATTACTTATGGTAGTACATTTCTCACTTTTTGGAGCTTGATAGGTGCTACACACGAGTTAATGCAATGAAGGCTTCCTAGTAATGATGGGACTACTTTATCTAATTTGAATTTGGATAATAAATGCTTTACCCTCCAAATGATAAGGGGCTTTCTGCTATCAGTTCATTGCTATCGTTGCTTTTTGTTATATCGGTTCATTATCATTGCCTTATGCTATCAGTTCATTGCTATTGTTGCTTTCTACTAGATCAGTTCATTGTTATCGTTGCTCTATGCTATCAGTTGAGCATACTTAGATTGACATAAAAAGTCCTTTATCATAAAAGTCAATCTCTAGACCTAGTATGTAGTGGATTTCTCTTAGATCTTGCATCTTGAACTCACTTCCAAGTGCAACGTTAGTTTCTCTAACTAAATTGACTTCCACTTAGAATAATATCAAAAACATAAATTAGAAGAATGACAATATCACTAGCATAAAACTTTAGATACATGGAAGGATCATAGTCACATAGGATAAATCCTAGTGAGACAAGGAAATAATACCTCAAAGCTTTGACTTTGTAAGAAAATTGTTTTTCAACAAAAGCTTTGAAAATAAGGAAATAATCATACACCATAGCTTTAGAAGAAATAAGATATAGCCATGTGTATCTTGTGAAATCATCAATAAAAGTAAGCCAATGGATTTTGCATCTTTGACCATAGAAAGCATGGATTTGAAATTGGAATGTCCCAATCTCCTATGCCATAACTCCTCCTTGGAAATATTAGTCATATAAGCAACATCACAAGAATTTTCACTTTCATGTGGATTTAAGTTGAAAATGCCTTCATATCTAGATCCACGTGCAAGGGTCTTATCACCTTTCTTAATAGTACAAGTATTGATGTTGAATTTCACATCAAGGCCATTATCAAGCAAGTGACCAAGCTATTGACCAACAATTATAAGGTTCTTTGTGAGTTTAGGAATAAAAAACATTGGAAAGAGATAAAACTTTAGAAGATGCAAGCTTTAAGAGAATACTCCCAATTCCTTCCATTCATGATCATTTGCTGTGTATATTGATTTCTTTAATCCTTCATAAGGTACAATAGATTCAAAAGAATTCTTGGAGCAACACGTGTGTGATGAAGCATCACTATCAATATACCATGATCCATCCTTCTTGAAGAGTGTAGAGGAGAAACTTGATACCATAAGGGATCCTTCTCCTTCACTTGCAATGGAATCTTGTTCTTTCCCATTGATGATGTTGGCTTGCTTGAGTTGATTAATTGACTCAAATACAATGGATTTGTATGAAACAATGTGACAAACAACTCAAAACAATGTCTAGATCTCGAGTTTGTGTGATTGGTATGCATAGATATGGGATTTTGGATCAAACAAGCTATTTTTGATCGAATCAAAAAGTGTCCACATAGTTCTAGGCGCCCTACCTACCCTTAATCAAAAGCTTATAAATTTTGATTGGCTCATTTTGCAATGGAAACTAAACATTTCTAGCTTTCCAACAAGCTATCTAGTCAATATCTTTTTGAAAACCTATTTTGGTCTCTTTGATTCACAAACTTCTCAAGAAATAATAGAAAATTGTGAAGAACTGCTTTCTAGCTTGAATAGAATTCAAAATTTCTGATACATGAAATGATTATAGCATGGTAAGCTTGTTTGGCTCTGATACCATGTGAAATTTCCAAAAGCTCACACGTGTGGGATGTACTTTCAATGTGTGAATGATCTCCCTAAGCTTTGTGTTTGCACATAGATCAATTCTAGCTTGAAAATCAAGATCTATCTCTAGATTCTATGGCTAAATCACAATCTAGCATGCTAACAATCAATAATTGATTGTTGTCACATGTGTGGGGAAATTACAAAGAAAAATAATGTATGAGCAAAGCCTTCTCCTCAAGTGGAGAGAGAATGGACAATTCAAGCTTACAAGTAAAAATGACGAGAATAGCTTCAATGCTTGATTCATCCTTAAATTAGTGAGAAACTCCCTCAGATATACAATGAATAGTACTAGCTCGAGGTAGATCAGCCCTTGAACTTCATTGGTCCACTTCTAAGGGTAGTTTCTATCAAAAATTTCACACCTACCACTTTGCATGTTGAGAAATGCAGCTTTAACTACATTTTTCCTACATGTGTCACTTTCTAGAATACATATTGACAAAATTTCCAGATTTCACACATGTGGGGAATGTCCACAAGTATGATGGATCTAATTAAGCTTTATGATTAGCACAGTAACCTGATTCTAGATTGATTAGCAAGATCTAGTTCAGAAGAAATGGCTTAACCACGATCTAGCATGCTAAGCAACTGAATATGATAACAATGAATCAATAATGAGCAAAAGTACAAGATATCAATGTATAAGCATTAGCTTCAACACGAGTTAGAGAGAGAAAAGTAGACAGATAACAAACAAAATAGTTTAGATCCAAAATGGCATGAGATAGCTACAAAACTTTGGTTCTTCATCATTGATTGTGAGGAGAGGGTTTGAGGTAGCTTGAGGTAGAACCACATCCATCCATTACAAAATGACATCTAAAGTGACATCTAGAGTCTATGTGACATTTGTCACTTTCCATGCATGAAATTCTACCAACTTTTTACAAGTGTGCTAGTTCTAACTAACAAAGTACAAATCATCACATGCATGAAATTCTACCAACTTTCTACAAGTGTGCTAGGGCTAACTAACAAAGTACAAATCATCATGCATGTGTCCATTACACTTTGTGCATGCCTTGCATGTCACTATGGATCATTTACAATTAATGCATGTGAATTGCCACGAGTTTCTACAAGCATGACTTTGCTAATTCTATGTCTACAAACTATATGCAAGTTGTATTCATCAATCTAGATATTACATAACCATGTAGTTCAAGTTCTATCTAGGCCAAACTTGGCATTTTGCATTAATGAGCTACATACTTGCATGGTACAACATTTGTAGCAAGCCAAGAAATCAATATGGATTGTTTTTCAGTTTTAACACTCCTCCTAAAAATAATCTATATTGATTTGAACATGGATCTTGGTATCACTCCAAGATTGGCTCTATGCTTGATGAAGGAACTTTTGCTCAAAGGTTTGGTGAGCATATCAGCAATACAAGCTGATGTGTCGATGTGCTCCAATTTGATTTCACCTCCAATGAGCTTCTCTCTCACGAAGTGATGTGCAACTTCGATATGTTTGCTCCTTGTATGGAATATTGGGTGGTTGGCAAGGGCTTGGGCTGAAATGTTGTCACACATGATCATAAGTAGATCCTCTTCCATGATTATCTTTAGCTCCACCAGTAATCTCTTCATCCAAAGCACTTCCTTTGTTGTTGTAGTGAGTGCCTTGTACTCAGCTTCACATGATGAGAGTGATACATTATCTTGCTTTTTGGAAAGCCAAGATATCAAGTTTACTCCAAGATATATGACATAAGCACTTGTAGATTTTTGATCTGCTCTATCACTTGCAAAATCCGAGTCAGAATAACCAATAATAGAAAGATATTCACTTTTATACAATAAACCAAAATAAAAAGTTGAAGATATATATCTAAGCACTCTCTTGGCCATTTTCCAATGATAAATAGTAGGATTTTGCATAGCCTGGCTCAACTTATGAACACTAAAGCTTATGTCAGGTCTAGTTAGTGTGAGCCAAATTAAGGAGCCTATAAGACTTCTAAAAAGTGTGATGTCCACGAAGAATATTTCATCACCTTTGTTAGAGTCCTTTACATTTTGCTCCATAGGTGTTTCTGTACTCTTACAATTCAGCATATTGAACTTCTTTAACATTGATAGAGCATACTTGGATTGACATACAAAAGCTTTATTTTTAAGAAAGTCAATCTCTAATCCTAGAATATAGTGAATTTTTCCAAGGTCTTGCATCTTGAACTCTTTTCCAAGTGCAATCTTGGTTTCCTCAACTACTTGATACAACTTCCTATCAGAATGATATCATCAACATAAATAAGAAGAATGACAATATATATATCAAAAAACTTGACATATAAGAAAGGATCATAGTTTCTAAGATTAAATCCTAGTGACTCAAGAAAGGTGTTAAGTCAAGAATACCATGACCTTGGAGCTTGTTTCAATCCATATAAACTTTTGAAGAGCAAGAACACTTTTTCTTTGTCGTGGATGAACCCAATAGGCTGATCCATATAAATCTCTTTTTCTAGATACCCATTTAGAAATGCATTAGAGACATCTAGTTGAAGAAGCAAGAGAAATTATGATTCTAATTGATACCATCTTTGCAACTGGAGCAAAGGTCTCCTCATAATCAAATCCATAAACTTGAGCAAAACCTTTAGCACAAAGCCTAGCCTTATACTTGTTGATTGTGCCATCTTGATTATACTTGATTTGAAAAATCCACTTGCAACCAATGGTGTGCTTGTTATATGGAAGATCCACAAGCTCCCATGTCTTGTTGGCTATCAAAGCATCATATTTCTCCTTCATGGCAAGGTACCATTCCTTCGAGTTGAGAGCATCATATACATCCTACGGCTCTTCATGAGAAATAAAATAAGCACAATTAGTGGAGTTGATTTCCACTTGCTTGCCTCTATCTTCATAGGTAAGCCCTCTAGGCTCGAATCTTTCTCTTTGAGATCTCCTTCGTGAAAAGATTCGAGGTGACTCCTCAATTCTCGGCCCCATCTCTCTATGATAGTCTTCAAGAGTGATGATTGGAATATCTTTGTGAGAATCTTTGAACTCGACATCCACAAGAATGTATTTTTGATCTGCATGGAATATAACATCTCTACTCTCAATTATAGTTGAGGTAGAGGGAAAATAGATTTTGTAAGCTTTCTTCTTGGATGCATATCCAACCATGATCCCTTTAATAGAATTAGGATCATCTCTTCTCCTTGTTTCCAAGGGCACATTAACAAAGCAAGCACAACCAAAAACTCTAAGGTGATCTACCTTAGGTTTCTTCTTAAACAAGACTTCAAAAGGTGATTTTCCAGCAAGTGGATTGTGAGGTAATCTATTGCACAAATAGTTTTCACAATTTATAGCTTCACCCCAATATTCAATAGAAAAAGAAGCTACTACTCGAATTGCTTTAGCACATTCACATAAAGATCTATTTTTCCTCTCAGCTACTCCATTATGAGATGGAGAATAAGCACAAGAAAACTCTCTCTTTATTCCTTCACCTTCACAATGACCATGGAAGTTGTTGGAGATGTATTCACCTCCTCCATCACATCTTCAAGCTTTAACTTTGAAAGAAAACTATTTCTCAACATAAGCTTTGAAGATTAGGAAGTGAACAAAAACCATAGCCTTCAAAGAAAGTAGATACAACCAAGAATATCTAGTAAAGTCATTAATAAGGGTGACAAAACATGTTGCACCACCTCTTCAGTTTCTTGTGTAGGATGCTCAAAACAATGGATTCAGAACAAAGCAAGATTGAATCAAATCAAAGTGCTATCACTCGGATTTTGGACCTATCCCAATCCTCTTTAAGAGCTTATAAGTCTTGCTAGGCACATCAGATTGATTTGGTTTCAATTTCTATGAAAAGTACAGATCATAAGCTTTTGATCAAGCTATAACACTGTTATCTTTGGATCTATAAGCAAGGATAACAAAGGGACTGAAAATCTCTGATTTTCACATGTGCGAAATTTCAAGATTCCATACTACCACATTTCAGGTCTGAAAATTCAGTTCCAATCCGATTTGATCCAAATACACTTCAGAGAAAGGTGAGAAAAAGTGCAAAACTGCTTTTCTCAATTTCTTGTACAATCAGAGACGTTAGCATGCAAAGCTTAATTTGGCTCTGATACCATGACAAAATTTCCAAATTTCACATGTGTGGGGAATGTCCACAAGTATGATGGATCTAATTAAGCTTTGTGATTAGCACAATAACCTGATTCTAGATTGATTAGCAAGATCTAGTTCATAAGAAATGGCTTAACCACAATCTAGCATGCTAAGCAACTAAATATGATAGCAACGAATCAATAATGAGCAAAAGTACAAGATATCAGTGTATAAGCATTAGCTTCAACACGAGTTAGAGAGAGAAAAGTTGAGAGATAACAAGAAAATTAGTTTAGATCCAAAATGGCATGAGATAGCTACAAAACTTTGGTTCTTCATCATTGATTGTGAGGAGAGCTACACATATTTATGGAGTTTGAGGTAGCTCGAGGTAGAACCACATCCATCCATTACAAAATGACATCTAAAGCGACATCTAGAGTCTATGTGACATTTGTCACTTTCCATGCATGAAATTCTACCAACTTTTTACAAGTGTGCTAGCTCTAACTAGCAAAGAACAAATCATTATGCATGTGTCCATTACACTTTGTGCATGCCTTGCATGTCACTATGGATCACTTACAATTAATGCATGTGAATTGCCACGAGTTTCTACAAGCATGACTTTGCTAATTCTATGTCTAAAAACTATATGCAAGTTGTATTCTTCAATCTAGATATTACATAACCATGTAGTTCGAGTTCTATCTAGGCCAAACTTGGCATTTTGCATTAATGAGCTACATACTTGCATGGTACAACATTTGTAGCAAGCCAAGAGCAAGGACATTCACAAGTCTATTTCATAAGAGAGCCAATATGCTTATATTGAGATGAAGATTTGAACATGAGGAGCAACTCGAGTTTGCCCCTATTTATAGTGGAGAGGAGGGCCTTGGCCTCAAAATTCTATTGGCCCATTTCTAACTCCCTAACTATTCAAACTTAAAAAAGATTGGGAACCCATTCAATAATTGGAGGGAACCAATTTGAATTTGAGTTTGAACCAATTTTGGTGGGAGTCGCAACTTTATTCACTAACTTGACATTTAGGTCGGCGACATCAAAAGTCCCGCAAAAAGGCCTAAAGTCCTTTTATTAACTTTCTAGTTATCAAATAACAATGTGATCATCGGGTTGGACTTACACATGCAGGGTGCCAAATCCCTCTCACTTATTAACTAGGTTTAGGATTGCATTGGGATCCGCAAACCCCCCAACAGTATCCCCCACCAAAACTAGTGGCAATCCCATAACACCTCACGAGATTTATCCACTTAAGGCTCTAATTGGCCTCGCGTTGTACTTTGATAATAAGATGATACTACACCTTTTCCATGAATTCAAGGCGCTCCGTATTAAAATTGTGTTTGTCTAGAAAAAAACACTTATTTGCTCCGACAATCCAATTAGAAAGTGGTCCAGGCTAAAAATCATGATTCCCAAGAACCAACCATCATTGCAACACGATAATATAATCTGGCAATTGGCACCTGGTCGTGGATTTTATCGGATACATGGCAACATTTGGATTGAATGCCAAAGAAGGTAGGCAATCATCCCATCTGGTAGCAACAGATTCTAACTTGGACAAATCATTGGCGAATATTGTCGATTGTCGCACAGTTGGATTTGGCAATTTTCGGTACTCAACACCATAAAATTGAAGTGCTCTGTTTAAATCAATGAAAATGTCCCAATTGAATGCTTGATAAATGATTGGCTAGTTTGGGGAGTGAATGTTTCCCTACCCTTGCTTGGAACCTCAATGCACTTGAGGCGTTGTTTTGCTGTCCTGAAGGCCCGATTCTATCCACGCTCAGGTGTTGCTTGTTGTGCGTGAGTAGAAGGCTATGACAAAAGATAGGTTGCAGACCAAATCGTGTTCTGAGCATCATGGAAGCCTGTGCCCACTCCATATGCGAACTCCTTCCTAAAGGTTTGATTTACCAATGCTTCTGCAATGACAGATTTCTGTGAACTGGATCTAAGATTGAAGTTAGTGTGAAGGAGGACGATGGTGCATTGAGAATGTAAAATCTGCAATGAAGGCCGTTGGAAAGGTCTTCTAATCACGTCGTGGCCCTGGCATCTCATTCCTTGCCTGCGGTTTCCTTCCTTATCTTTTCTAACCTACGAATTCATCTCCTTACCTGATCTGCGGCCATCACCCTTCTCCCCTGCCTGCATGGTAGAAAGAACCTATTTTTGGCCAAATTTTGTACCTGTTGTGGCCCGCTCCGTTATAAGGGGCCTCCTATCTACCTCAACCATGCCTGTGGGCCGTGCCATCCCTCACCTGTATCTATGGCCTTTTCCATTTGCGCTCCAGCCCTACTTGCGGATTTATTAATCCTTCACCTGTACATTCTGCTACATTCTTTGACATGCCTGTGTGAAAGAAAAAAATAAACCTATCTACGCTATACACCCCCACGACATCGTTGTAGATTTGAGTTTGAAGCGGTTGATTGGCTTTGATCTCGACATGGTGTAATCCCTAATGCACCTATATTGTTGCCCGAATTGTGGCTTATTGAAGTTTGGCCCTACGATGCTTGATAGAGGTTGCAGCTCTTAACTTTGGAAATTTCCATGACTTTGAACTTGTGAAGCTTTACACTGTCCTTATGGTCTAATTGCGGACCATATTACCATCAGTAATAAATATTTCCGAAGCATATGCAAATGGTTCAAATGAAGATTAGGCGTTTATTCAAAACCTAACCCTATTTTATCTCACTCGTTAAGTGAATCTCAGCTTATATACGAGTTATGCTTATACATCTTATCGGTATCTCAAAAGCCAGAACTTATACGTGCAACTCTAGTGACGCTTCATGCGTTTCTATCTTGAATTCTTCTTGGTTACATTTTCGAGTCTCTCTTGTTAGAGACTTTTTTGAAAGTCTTTCCAAGTGTGGCATTGTCTATTGAACTGTGTGCAAGTTGGTTGTTTGTGCCATTTGCCCCAAATTGGATTCATATGAGGTGGTGCTACATGCCTTATTTTTGACTCTATACCCAATGGAGCTTGAGCTGTAATTGTGGTATAGACCGACTTCCGTTAGCATCTCCTTAGATTGGCAGTCTATTTGGGGGTCATTTTATAATCCTTCAAACTTGATAACCCATCCACCCCTCGAGGACTCATGTGGATGTTGATGCAAAAAGCTTTGGATCTGGTCCTCGATGGTGATCAGTTTTTGAAACAAAGGCCTGGGCCTTGATGTGGATGGACCTTTTTCTATGGCATGGATGTCTGGTATATCTTGAATTTTTGGCCCATCCAAACCTGTATCCATGTCTCTCTGATCTTGATGCTGAGGCGAGAACTGTGGCATCACATGACTGGAATCTGAGGGCCGACTTCAATACTTGAGAGACTATCGTTTTATAATCTTTGATGATTGCTTTTGCCTTTGCCAACTCAATGGTTGCCATACGTTTGAGTTTATCAAATTTTTCTATAAACCCTACCAATGAAGTGTGGTAGGTTTAACTTTCCTGAACATGTATCTTATTTTGTGCTCGGCCAAATCCAAATGACCAGCCAACAGTAACACATGTTGTTTGGAATCTTGAAAATCTTTGTCCACTTGATCTTGTGCAGTTGTCAATGCATCCTAAAGAGTTCCCACATAGCCTTCAAGAGCATCAGCTGTTTGTTGGGCTTTCTTCAGTTCAGCTTCAGATTTTGCCTCATGTTGCTTGGCAATCTTAAGCTCGCGATTCAACTGAATAACCTTCCGGCTTATCAATGTGTTTCGGTACCCAGCTCTGATATATGCTTACTCATGTCTATCTTTTCATCGATCATGGTTTGGATCACCTGCGCAAGGTTTGAGACTAAAACTAATGTGTCACCAAAATTCACTTTGGTTGTAGCAGCAACGATAGAAGCAACACGTGGGGATTGTGCTAGTTTGGCTCTGGTGTCTGGCCAGTTTTTCTTTTTCAGAAACATCTTCTCCTTCAAATCCTTCAGGCACCGTGGCATCGAACTGCTTTGGAGATGGAACATCGTGTGCGACCCTGATGGTGTCTGGTGCTACGTCAATTTGATCTAGCTGATTGATCTGAAATGAGTCATCAAAAATAGTAGAATTGTCATGGAACTATTCGAATCCTTTTTCAAAGGATTGGGGATCAAAGGGTCCTAGACTCTTGGGCATCTCAAAAACTTCATCTGGGCCCAACGGGTTGGAATCATCGAACATATCCATAGATGTTTGGGTATTTGGTAAAATGACTCGGATTTGTAGGGGTGAGGCGGCTTGGGCAGCTGTGATTGGAATGGTAGATCCAATGGTCACAGACTAACTCTATGAGGAAGAGGAGGCAAGGGATGCATCAGTGGGTTGGGGGATGGGTAGTTCACTGTGAATTGTAGCAGGGTATGGAAGCACAGCTGAAGATGTCTGCCTAGTGCAGTATCAGAATGCGGAAGGCGAGTCAGGAATGACGACCTTGCTGCACACATGATGATGACTATGAGAATTGGATGCCTGGTGTGAGGACTTGTTAAAAATTCACAATTCTAGCTTGACTAGTTTTAGTCATATGACTTGTAAATAGTTAGATGGTCATGATGTGGCTTGTCACACGTGCCAAATAGCATAGGATTCCATTCATAAGGATGTTCTCAAGTAGACCTAAGTGTTAGAACCTTTGGAATGAGTCCAAATTATGCTTAGATACAAGGGAGAAAAAATAGGAGCTATTTTTGGTAATTTTTGCATTGTTGAGGGATCTCCAAGATTCCAACCCTAACTTGGTAGGGATGAAAGATCCACCAAAATTAGCATTAGGGATAGGTTTAGGGCTACTCATACCTGCCCAAAATCGTGATGGATCATGTATATATAGGTGATGATATCTCACCAAAATCAATCAAGCAATTTTATGATTTTTCTCTCATAATGGTGCAATTGCTCTCTATGTTCATAATTGTTTGAGTACTTGTGATTACTAATGATTATAGGATTGAATGTAGGTCTGGTGTACAGTACTCAGACTGTGGGAGGCCGTACTTTCACATGTGTGAAGCCTTCTTCAAGGATTTGGGCCATTTAGTGAGGTTCAAGCATAGATTTTTGATGGATTTTGATGGTTCAACTTTTCATTCAATTTGATCTCAATTTTTTATCTAAATCTTGTGTAGATTGGATCTTAGCATCTAGTATTGATTCTAGAACTCAAAGTGAGTCAAATACATTGGAGATTGGTGTTGTGTGACCTCATTTGCAGGTGTTTAGGTGTCTAAAACCAGAGGCAAAGTTGAATTCAATTCACATTACCAAGATAGCAAGTTTTGCTTGCTCCAAGCATTGATTTCTAAGCGAGTTTTGGAGGTGATTGTGAAAGATTCAACTAGTTTCATCACATTTTGCAATATTTCCATATTTGGCATATTGAGGCCAAAACTTGTTTTAGACTTAGAGGTTGACTTTTCAAAGTTCATTAGTCTAAATTTCATTTGAATAAACACTTTTTGAAAGTGTGGGAAAGATAGAATGCGAGTTTGAGTAGATTCAATTTGAATAAGTTGAGTACATTGAATCTAGACCCAAAATTGGTAGGGTTAGCATTTTGGTGGGAAAGCCAAGTGGCCAAATAAGGTTTGGACCTGCTATAAAAGGATGTAACTCATGGAGAGAGTCATATTCTCTCTTCTCTATCTCATTTCATGCTTATACATGGTTCTCTTGGGTTCTACTATCCATTGGTGCACTATCTTGGTGATTGCTTGCAATTCAATTCTATGTGTAGAATGATCTATATTTGCTATTTTTGGATTCACACGTGTGAAATACAGTACATAATCATTTCATTCAAGTTTGATCAAGTTCTATTAGTGTTTGCATCTCAAATTGTGTGTAGATGTTGATTTTTCTACATTGGTGAAATTGGTAGTGTATTTCTCTTTCTAACCAAAGATCATTCAAGTAGATTGGATCTTAAGGATCTGAAATCTTTCACATGGTATCAGAGCTTGTGTTTCAGGTTATGAAGGAGGATATCAGATCTATCAATGATTTGGTGAAGATATCAAGTCTAGAGCATGCTAGAGAGGATTCTACACCAAAATTGGATTTTTTGCTTTTGTAGATTGGATCTTTTGTAGATCAAAACACTAAATAGGTCAATATACTTGTTCAATTCCATTTTTTGAATTCACATGCTGGATTTGGCCGATTTTTGGATCATTGGTTCAGCCTAAGTGGTGGCTTACAGATTGCATATCAAATTTTCAGCATTTGCATGTAGATTTGGAATAGTCAATTTTTTGACAAATGCAAGGAGAAGGATGCACCGTGGGATACATTTTCACCAGGAAGCCGATCACCTAACAGGAAGCTCCCTAAGTGGTTTGAGAGATTGTTGGAGTGCCGCGACATAGATGACTTTCCAGGATCATCTAGCCATGGAGAGCTATGAAGATCAACAGGAGAGAAGACACTACCTAAAAGGTATGAAGCAAATTATGCTCTCTTATCTAGCATTATTCAACGCAAAGAACCTTCGACTTATGGTGAAGTGAAGGATGATGACATTTGGGTCAAGGCCATGGGAGAGGAGATGGAGTCAATTGCTAAACATAGCACATGGGACTTAGTAGAGCCACCAGTTGGCAAGAAATCCATTGGTTGCAAATGGGTATACAGGACTAAGTACCATGCAGATGGAAGTATAACAAAGCACAAGGCAAGATTGGTGATCAAAGGGTACGCACAAAATAAAGGCATCGACTATGAGAAGACCTTTGCGCCGGTTTGTAAGTGGAATACTCTACGTCTACTTGTTGCTTTAGCTTCACATTTTGGTTGGCCTTTGCATCAGATGGATGTGAAATCCGCTTTTCTAAATGGTGAGTTAGAAGAAGAAGTGTTCATGGATCAACCTGAAGGCTTTGTAGCGAAGGGACATGAAAATAAAGTATGTCGCTTGAAGAAAGCACTTTATGGTCTTAAACAAGCACCATGTGCGTGGTATAGCAGGATTGATGCCTACTTTCATTCAAAGGGGATGGTGAGAACACATTCTGATCCAAATCTATATGTCTTATGCTTTGATGGTATGGTTGCTTTGATTGCTCTTTATGTTGATGACTTGATTATTACGGGAAATAATCAAGAGATGATAGACATGATCAAGAAAGACCTCATGGAACAATTCGAGATGACAAATCTCAGCCTGATGCATTATTGCCTTGGAGTAGAAGTGTGGCAAAAAGGACATGAATTGGGTTTAACACAGGTGAAGTATGTCAAAGAGTTGCTGCAGAGGTTTAGGTTGCAGGATTGCAAACCAGTAAACACTCCTATTGAACCAGGTAAAAAGCTTTCTAAGCTTGATGAGTCATAGTCATTTTATGCTACGCTGTATAGACAGTTAGTAGGGAGCTTGATTTACCTTACCACGACTAGACTAGATATATGCTATGTTGTTGGCATTGTAAGTTAGTTTATGGCAGCACCTACGCGAATGCATTGGAAGGTAGCTAAACACATTTTGCGTTATGTGAAAGACACTTCAGAGTATGGCTTGATTTACAGGAAACATGATGGTTTACCTGAGTTGTGTGGCTATGTGGATGCGGATTGGGGAGGTGACTATGATGATCGTAGATCCACCACAGGGTATGTATTCTAGTTTTGTGGTAGTTGCTTTTCTTGGTCTAGTAAGAAGCAAAGTACAACTGCTCTTTCCACCACAGAAGCAGAGTATAAGGCAATGTGTAGTGCAGCACAAGAAGCTATATGGTTGAGACAAATCTTGGAAGAAATTGGCATGAAGTAGAAAACTCCCACGACTTTACATAGCGACAATCAGAGTGGCATTCAGCTAGCAAAAAATCCAGTGTTCCATGCGGGAACTAAACACATCGAGATTCAGTATCACTTTATACGTGAGAGGTTGCTGAGTCGTGAAATTCATGTTGTTTATTGTAGCACAAAGGAACAACTAGCTGATATTTTCACTAAGCCACTTACTGGAGAAAAGTTTGATAAGTTTAGATCAAAGCTTTCTGTACTTAAAGTTTGTTGACTTTAAAGCTATGTATATGACTGTATAAAAATTAGACTCTACTTTAAGGGAGAGAAAATTTGTATATGAAAAAAACAAAAACACAAGTAAAAGTAATTAATCGAAGATTACCTCTTCCAAAGTCCATCTTGTAATGCAAGCCAATTAAAAAAGTGTTTGGCATTGCATACGATATACCAGCCACAGTGGACGAAATCAACCTGCTGGGAGGACTGAAGAATCCAAATTTTAATATTATGAGATATCGGATCAACGCGCAGGATATAAGAATAAAATCTACAACACAAACAAGCGTCCATCGAATCGATATCAAAAAATTATTGATTGAATATCGGATCCACGCACACACTAAGAAAATAAACCAATTAGTAACTACAAGGGCGCGTCGAACTGATGTTGAAAAATTTATACCTCTGCATCAACCATTTTCAGCTTCGAATATGCTTTTGCATTTGGTACTAGAAAGAGTTCCAGTATTTTCTGGATATGGGTCCTGGCAATTTTGTGTGTGTATGTAATAGAGTTCATCTTTAAACAAACTGAATTACACACACCCTCATCATTGATGTACAAGGACAACACATGTAAGTTTCGATGATCACTAAAATCAGAAAACAATAAATTTATGAGAATCGATGTTGAATCAAAATTCATATGAAAAATTCAATATAATAAAATTTGAAAAGAAGACACTTACTTTCTTATGTATGGCAGCACGAGAATTGGAGTCCCCAGTCTGACGTATTGGAGCATATCATCATGCAGACTTTTGAAATCAGAGAAATCAAATGCAGCCATGAATTGAAGGGAAAACAATGCAACATCTATAAACAATGGGGTTTGGAAATACTCCATCCAGTACTGAATTGCCCCACCTCCTACTTTGTCCCCTAGCATTTTATCTCTACTTTCTAATTCACTTGCATCTAATCTAGAAAGGGGGAGACCAGCATTGGTCTTCGGCATCCTAAAACTATATCGAGGACCTAAACCATTAGGATACGTGTTTAACAATTGATCATATAGTACATATTGAGGAGTATTTACAAAGGCAAGTGCAGGGGGTGACAAAAGTAATACTGATAAACCACATAAAGAATTGTCATTAAAATTTTTATACTAACAAAATCATCTAAATTGTTTCCAAGAACAGGAGGAGGGGAACTAATATTTACGGGTTTAGGAAGAGGAGGAGATCTAGGAGGTGGAGATTTATTAGGAGAGGAAGATTTAGTAGGAGAAGCTAAAGATGGAGTGGTTGGAGAAGAAGGAGACTTAGGAGGAGAATTAGAAGGAGAATGCCTAGAAGAAAGAATAGTATTCAGAGGAGATGGCTTGGAAAAATCCCTCGCTTTAGATGGAGGGTCAAGAGACCTCTTCTTCTTTGAAACACTCTCGTTTTGTATATGAATAACAAGCCGGGTTGGTTGAGGTTGCTTTCATTTTTTTCTCTTTGAATCTTGTTTTAGAGGAGAGAAGGGAGCAGGTCTAAAGTATTCAGCAAACTTGTCATATGTGTCTCGAAGCCTGAAAACAATGTTGAAATCCTTGGGCATGATGGCCACCCTCTTGGCATGGACAACTGCAACAACCATATCTGAAAAAAATTTCACCTAGAAATCCTCATATGCTATGTGCAACGCCTCAATTGCCGTTACAGTCCATCTCACATCTACTAATAGACTTCTTGTAATGTGTCTGATGGACCTCTATATATGAGATTTCGAAATCAGAAGATTATTTGTCTTCTGAAGCGTCCCAATATCCTTGAGCCAGGGTGGGTCTCTTCTTCTACCCCTTGGCCTAGGAGGAGGTGGTGGTGGACGAGGTGGTGGTTGTGAATTTCTCTTACTTGCACCTAAAATTGGTATTCCACATGAATGACTCTGTGTTGTCTGCTTGGTCCGTGCCATTAATGTGTAGTAGCAGATCAGCGTGCGATAATGTTGATCAAAACCCTAATTTTGATTGGATCTCTAGATAGTGAGGTTGCTGGACTTCATTTGAGTGTGTTTCAATTTTAGGAAGTGGCAAAAGTCATTAGATTGAGGATAGATCATAGGTTGATCAAGATTCCATGATTCTATGTGTTGATTTGCTTGGATAAGTGCTAGAAGAGAATTTGTGAGATAGTTTCAAATCTTGGTGATTTCTTTTGAAAGCATTTGTTGTTGTTCAAAGGAGTGCTTTGTGCATTGAAACAGGTTGAAAGAGAAGATCAGGTCATTGCTACATGGCAACCTCAATTGGAGTCATGTTGGAAGCCAATGATAGGCTTACCTCAAGTAACTATTCATTATGGAAAGTGAGGATGGAGTCACTTCTTGAGATGAATGATGTTTTGGATATTGTTGTAGGTTTGGAGGAGAGACCAGCAACACAACAAGATCAATTGAGGTATGACAAGAGGGCCAAGAAGGCTCTACACATAATAAAGATGAATGTTACCAATGAACTTCTCAAGGAAGTTGGTAAGTGCACATCATCTTTGGAAGCTTGTAATTCATTGAAGAAGCTTTATGAATCCGAGTCTACTTCTAGAGTGTTGACTCTAAGAAGGCAAATCTTTTCTTGTTTGCAAAAGAATGAAGAAAGTCCAAGTAGTTTTGTTTTGAGAATGAAAGCATTGAATGATGAGTTAGCTTGCATAGATGAAAGCATTAAGGAAGGAGAGCTTATTCAAGTGATTCTTAATGGCTTGTTGGATGCTCGTGCTAACATTGTTCAAAGTATTGCTATTCAAAAGACTTTGCCAAGTTTGATGGATCTTCAAGAGATCTTGATCAATGAGGAATATAGGCTTCAAGCAAGAGGTGGATCTACATCGACACTTCAAGAGGATGCTATGTTCACAAAGGGCAAATTCAAGGGCAAAACCAAAAGCAAGTGGTCTAAAGGGCAAGATCAAGTGGATGCTTCTTCAAGTGGCAAAAAGAAGGATAGATCAAAGCTCAAGTGCTTCTATTGTAGCATCAAAGGACACTTTGCAAGTGAGTGCTACAAGAAGAAGAGAGATCAAGGAGACAAGCAAGGTAATCTTACTCTTGATGAGGATGGTTTGGATGTGCAAGATGAAAATGATGATGCTTTTGTGATGTCTTCATGTATGCTTGCTAATGATGGAGATCTAGATCCTTGGTGGATTGATAGTGGAGCAAGTTCACAGATGACCTTTCACAAAGAGTACTTCACTTCTTTGTTGGCATATCGAGATGACAAGAGGGTGATCTACACGACCAATGATGGTGAGTGTGCAATCAAAGGGATTGGCACAATTCCTATTTCTCTCTCTACAAATAGGAATGTTCATCTGGAGGATGTCTTGTTTATTCCATCTATTACCAAGAATTTGCTTAGTGTGAGTCAAATGCTAAGTAAGGGCCTCAAGGTGGAGTTTGATGGAGATGCTTGTTTGATCAAAAGGAAGGATGTCTTGATTGGAAAGGGTAAAAGACAAGGGAAGTTGTTCAAACTTGATGCTTGCGTTATTGCTAACCAAGTTGGATGTGTTGCAAGGGAGCAAATTTCCATTCAAGAGGTTTGGCACAAAAGGATGGGACACCTCAACTTCAAGTCATTGGAGGTAATGGCAAAGAAGAAGGTTGTGATTGGTCTTCCAAGTTCCTTAAGTAATGACAAGCATGTTTGTGAGTCTTGTGCTTTGTCTAAGTCATATAGACTACCTTATACTAGATCTATGTCTAGATCTACAAAGCCTTTTCAACTTGTACATTCGGATATTCATGGATTTACTACAATTAGCAATAGTGGAGCTAAGATGTATGTAACATTCATTGATGATTTTAGTAGATTTTGTTGGTCTATCTACTAAAGATAAAGGATGAAGTGTATGATGTCTTTGTCAAGTTCAAGAATGCAAGGGAGAACCAATTCTCCACAAAGATCAAGTGCTTGAGAGGTGACAATGGTGGTGAGTACATATCTAACAAGTTCAAGGCTTTTTGTGATGAGCATGGAATCAAGAGGGAGTATACAACATCAAGGACCCCACAACAAAATGGAGTGGTTGAAAGGAAGAATAGAACTTTATGTGAAAGTGCTAACGCTATGAGGTTAAGTGCTAATCTTGACAAACCATTTTGGGATCAAGCTTTGTTGTGTGCCAATTTCTTGTGTAATAGGTGGCCGAGTGCTATTTTGGATGGAAGGACACCTTTTGAGATGCTATTCAAGAGGAGGCCGAGTGTCAACTTTCTAAGAACCTTTGGATGCACATGCTATGTCAATATCACTCTTGATGATAGGACCAAGGAGGATCCATCTTCAAGAAGAGGTATTTTTGTTGGATATAGTGAGGTGAGTAAAGCCTACAAGGTTTACATTCCTTCTACTAACAAAGTGATTGTTGGTAGAGATGTCATTTTTGATGAGGGAAACATTCCAAAGGTGTCTTCAAGCATGATTGATGGTAAAGTAGATGGTTCTAACATTCTTGATGTTGATGAGAAGGATCCTACTTTGGATGGTGGTGATGATGGACCTTCATCAAGTCAAAAGCCAAGGAGAACATCAAGAGAAAGACAAGTACCTTCAAGGCTCACATATGATCAAAAGGGTAAGCAAGTACTTTCTGGAAATTATGTTGCTTTCCTAACCTTTTTGGATGAGCCTACAAGTGTAGATCAAGCAAGGAAAGAAGAGGAGTGGATCCAAGCAATGGATCTTGAGTATCGATCTCTTATGAAGAATGGAACATCTTTTGGAGGATCTTCTTGTGTACATGGAGCTATGCAAGTGGATGGATGTTATCTTGCTGTAAAATCAAGTAATGGATCGGGAAAACAAAGTTTGTTCAATGACTTTGATGGTCAAATTGAAGATCAAGAGGTTGATCTCAAAGCGCTTCAACTAGTCAAAAGGGAAGTTGGCAATTTGGAGCTAGTCAAGAGCATCAAAGGAGAGGTAATTGGCAAGGGTGTTATGGATCTGTTTTTGCAGCATATTGAAGACTCAAGTAAGGTCAAAGGAGCATCAAGGAAGTGCTGTTCAAGTTTACTTTACTTGTTCTATCTCATGTTTGAGCAATTTCATGTGAATGTGTGCAAATTGCCAAGATATGGTAAAAGTAGCTACATTGGTGAGCATTGTTTTGATGTTGGATTTGTACAAGCATTCTTGGCTGATTTTGCTGATGGAAATGAAGCTATTGGAGGTTCATTATGTCACTCATCCATGGCTAAGTTCTCAAGTGTTGAGCTACTTGGTGCCAATACTTGGAGATTGTCAATTTCTTGTGTCAAGTAGATCTTGAAGATGGACTAGTGCAAACTACTTGGTTTATGGAGTCATGTGGTGCTAGATTTGCATCATTTATGAACTCACCTACTCATGGATTTCCAAGGTTTGATGGTTTCTTGTGGCAAGATGAAGATGGAGGCTCATTCATGGAGTATCATGGTGGATACAAGGCAACAAAGGACAAAGGAGGAGGAGACATGCAAGCAAAAGTTGATCACTCACATTTATTGTTTGTTTGCTGTATTTTTCCAGAGAGTTCAGAGCTGGAAGCATGTTGGAAGTATTTTTTTTTTTAATTCATGGTCATTTTCTTGTGTCAAGTAGATCTTGAAGATGGACTAGTGCAAACTACTTGGTTTATGGAGTCAAGTGGTGCTGGATTTGCATCATTTATATACTCACCTACTCATGGATTTCCAAGGTTTGATGGTTTCTTGTGGCAAGATGAAGATGGAGGCTCATTCATGGAGTATCATGGTGGATACAAGGCAACAAAGGACAAAGGAGGAGGAGACATGCAAGCAAAAAGTTGATTACTCACATTTATTGTTTGTTTGCTGTATTTTTCCAGAGAGTTCAGAGCTGGAAGCATGTTGGAAGTATTTTTTTTTTTAATTCATGGTCATTTTCTTGTGTCAAATAGACCTTGAAGATGGACTAGTGCAAACTACTTGGTTTATGGAGTCATGTGGTGTTGGATTTGCATCATTTATGTACTCACCTACTCATAGATTTCCAAGGTTTGATGGTTTCTTGTGGCAAGATGAAGATGGAGGCTCATTCATGGAGTATCATGGTGGATACAAGGCAACAAAGGACAAAGGAGGAGGAGACATGCAAGCAAAAGTTGATCACTCACATTTATTGTTTGTTTGCTGTATTTTTCTAGAGAGTTCAGAGTTTAAAGCATGGTGGAATCATTTCAATTACATTCTATTTGATTCTTCATGTTCTAGTCACATTTTTACATGTAAAATTGATGTAAGAAATAGTGAAGCATCCCAAGTGGACACTATTCTCTATATCAATTATGGTTGTTTCTATTTTGAGCATTACATGATCATTGAAAGGCAATCTATTCTTAGGAAGAAGATCATTCTTATGATGGATCAAAGTTCTATGGGCAAAAACTATGCTAGGAGCATTGGAAGCTAGGAAAGCGAGTTTTGAGGTACATCATTGGAACTCGAGATTTTGGCATATTGTATGAGGGATCATCACCTAATCTTTTTGGATTTTCAGATTCGGACTATGCTGGAGATGTAATGGATAGGAAATCCATTAGTGCTTATTGTATTTTCATAGGTGATGGAGCTATATCATGGATGTCAAAGAAACAAGCCACTATCTCACAATCATCTAGTGAGGCCGAGTACAAAGCTCTTACATATTGCACAAAGGAGATGGTATGGATCAAAAGGATGATCAAGGATCTTCACTTGCTGGATTTTTCAGAGAGCCCAATCATCTTTTGTGACAATCAATCAGCCCAAAGAATGGCATCCAGTCCTATCTTTCATGCTAGGAACAAGCATATTGAGATACAATATCATTTTGTGAGGGAGCGAGTCATTGCAAAGGAGGTGGAGCTTCAACATGTGTCTTCAAGGGAATGTGTAGCTGATATCTTCACCAAAGCATTGGGAAAAGACTTGTTCATGAAGCATAGAACTTCACTTGGAGTGTTATCAAAGTCTATGCTAAAACTAGCTGAAGAGAGAGTGTGAAAGATTCAACTAGTTTCATCACATTTTGCAATATTTCCATATTTGGCATATTGAGGCCAAAACTTGTTTTAGACTTAGAGATTGACTTTTCAAAGTTCATTAGTCTAAATTTCATTTGAATAAACACTTTTTGAAAGTGTGAGAAAGATAGAATGCGAGTTTGAGTAGATTCAACTTGAATAAGTTGGGTACATTGAATCTAGACCCAAAATTGGTAGGGTTAGCATTTTGGTGGGAAAGCCAAGTGGCCAAATAGGGTTTGGACCTGTTATAAAAGGATGTAACTCGTGGAGAGAGTCATCTTCTCTCTTCTCTATCTCATTTCATGCTTATACATGGTTCTCTTGGGTTCTACTATCCATTGGTGCACTATCTTGATGATTGCTTGCAATTCTATGTGTAGAATGATCTATATTTGCTATTTTTGAATCCACACGTGTGAAATACAGTAGCTTGCTAGTTTTGTATGGACAACAACAGTACATGATTATTTCATTCAAGTTTGATCAAGTTCTATTAGTGTTTGCATCTCAAATTGTGTGTAGATGCTGATTTTTCTACATTGGTGAAATTGGTAGTGTATTTCTCTTTCTAACCAAAGATCATTCAAGTAGATTGGATCTTAAGGATCTGAAATCTTTCATAGTGATTTCATAGAGGAGGCTTTCTAGCATTCAAGGAGAGGGAAGATCAGAGTTTTGGGAACTCTTCAAGGCTATTCAAAGGTGTAGTAGGCACCTCCTAAAGTGATTTAGGTTCAGTCCAACCATTGCTTGACTTATGCACCAAATTAGATCAATTTTTCATCAATTTTGATCATTTTTTGCTTGTGATTGGACAGTAGATTGTGTTCCATCCTCATTAACTTGCATTTAGATCTTTTACAAGTGATTTTGGAAGTATATTAGGTTGCTGAAACTCACTCTTGATCAGATCATTTGGAAGCTTCAATGTTCTTTATAGAAAGAGGGGCAATTCTACTAGTATTGTCTACTTCAATCAAGTAAGTGCATTGTTTCTAGTATTCTATGATTTGATTTTGTTAGAAATCATTCTTAGATCTTTATAGGAAGTCTATTATTGATCTTTTCAGGTCCCTAAGAAGTGGGATAAGGTAGACCTTCAATCAAATCAATAGAAGTAACCTTCATTTGTGTCAAGTCCTTCATTAGGAGACTAGATGGCATCTATAAATGCATATCTTTTGGATACTAATGAAAGGCTCAACAAAACTAACTATTCCATATGGAAAGTTAGAATGTAATCCATCATGATCATGCAAGATCTGATGGAAATTGTAAATGGTAAGGAGGGTGAACCTATTCATCCTCAAGAAAAAGCCAAATATATCAAGAGGTGCAATGTTGCACTACATTGCATAAAAATGAATGTTGCAAATGAACTCTTAAGAGAAGTAGGGCAGAAAAGATAAGTATCAAATTATGTGCAGCGCTCAAAGCAAGAAAACCTCTCACAAAGTGTGGATATCTCCTGCATATGCTCGTAAGCAAACATTACTTGGGTGACTTCCCTCGCATTCTCACTCGAGTGCAAGAGAAATATCCAGAAGTGCCACATACCACCTCGACACGAGCTCAGCACTCCAAGAGGATAAAAGGGGGAGAGGCAAAGGAAACAAACAGGCCAGGAGCCAAATGGCGCACATCACTAGCAGAAACACACTAGTGTCATTCACATGAGACAAGTAAGCAGAGTTAGAGTCACAACGATTAAAAGAGCATGCCCATAGCCAACACACAAAAGAACATTCAGAGGGCCACACACAAGGCAAAGACTCATCCAACAGCAGCAAATAGCACTTGCACAGATCCACCATCCAAGGGCATGAAAATATCAACGAAATGGGAGACATAGCACAATCACCCTATCAAATGCCTAAAGACACCTCAACAGTGAAAATCATGGAAGCCATTGAGGAAGAATTGACTGTAACATCAAATCCTTCGACGAGACATTCTAAGACAAAGGAGACAAAGGCTGAACCTGGTGTCCCACCTGTGTCGTTCATGGTAAGTGACCCACCAACCACCATCTCATCAATTCTCATCACATCAACCATCACTTTCACACTACCCATCACACTTACCCTCAGCACTACATTCCCTATTGTCTCCACAAACACACTCCCACTCTCCACCGCACCAGTCACAACCACCTCTATGCAATCTCCGATGCATTTTTCAAATGTCTTTGATGCATCCTTCAACATTGAATAATTCTCACTTTCACTGTAAAACATGCCACCTACTACCACCACACCATTTTCTACACCCACCACTATCGCTACCGCCACCACTTCTCCGACCACAAATGCCGACATATCTCCAATCCCTATCACCATCACTCAAACATCACACCATACATCTACTCAATCCATCCATCATGAATAGTACACCACATTGTATCAAAACATACAACAAAATCCCCCACCATCCTACGCACCTACCTCTCAATAGTATCCTCCTATTGGAGAGTGGTAGTAGCTTCTGGAAAATGTGCGATGGGCCATCAATGCTCAAAGTGATGACATGCATTACCTCTACTCTTCAATCAATGAGTATCAGAATTGGTGCAACTTCTCGCAAGAGGAATATGTGCAGCTGACAAACAAGGTACAAGAATGACAAATTTATTCCACAGAATTAGAACAAAAGGTCGCTCAATTAAAAAACAAAGAAAGAAAACTCATGGCCAACCTCAAAGGGCTGCATTGAAATAAGAAGGACATTCAAGCATGCTTACAACGTAGGGATGATCTCATCAAGACCTTGGAAACACAGTTAGAAGGTGAACGAGGAACTTACGGACCGCTATGATGGGCAATATTCAACGGATTGATTTCAACCAATTCCAAGCACCACCAATCCCGGAGGGCACCGTAATACCTCTCGCTTCCTATCAGAGTTAACTCAGGTACTGATGGCGAGCCAAACGTAAGCACAACAATTGCAACAGGCCACTCTAGAAAATCAAATTGTGCTCAACACACGAATTGAGGAGCTAGAAGGACAGCTAAATACATTATGCCAGCAGCTACCAACATTACACACAAAGCATGAAAAAATACATGCCAAACACCATAGACAATAGGATGTAGGAACTGATGATCCTGGACCCTTGCGCTACACATGACAACAATAGGATAATGCAGGGTATCACTCGGCAATGGTGGAACCTCAAAGCACAAAAGGGGGTACTACCACGAACCACGAATGAGGCATCTCAGTTGAAGAGCCTAATCCCACTGCCACTCAACCTGACACCATCTATCAAGCCTCATCACCCTTACTCGATGACACACTCCTCTCCCACAACATGAACAATCACCTCACCACCTCAACACTCAACCTTATTCACCATCCACTGCTTATCTACTCCACAAATACCCAACCCTCCCCCATGAACTTTTCACAACCATACCTAACCCTCCACCACCCACACTTACCACAACTACAAAGGCACGACCTAGAATCACGGCGAAGAATCCTAGCTAACAGATGTTAATGTCAGAGGAGTTTAACAAAGCATATCCAAACTTGGAGGACCGAGGCGGGTACACTCTTTCCGATTTTACGATATGTAAATCTCACAAGCAGAAAGTATTAGCATTGGAGCCGCAACCTCAGTGGCACATGCTTTTGAGAGATATATCGCGACACCAACTTACATGCGAGTCAATCCAATATATTATCCCATAAGGCACAGAGAAGTATTTGCACCAGAAAGGGTTCCTAATAAAATATATTGGCCAATTCTATCTCAAGAAGTTGAGACCGATGATCCAGCGGCCGATTTTGTAGCCAATTGCAACTATTTCTAGCGGAGACAACATACAAATCCGGACCCCCATGTTAGGTACTTTGAAGATAATTGCGGCCTAATATCATTCCTTTCTACCTTAAATTGTTTCTGGGATAGTGATCTGCTGCCAATAGACATGTTAGAGTCCTCTTTATTTCTTGATGATTTGTAGGTTCTTAGGTTTAAATTTGAAGGTGGATAAGAAAATTTGCTACAATTTTGGTGCCGTTTCTGGAGAGCTATGCCAATTTTTAATTTTCAACATGTTTTTTATCCATGGATGGATGCTAGCTTGCATTTAGGCATCTTGGTTTTGGCATAGTAGTGTTAAAGTTGCATTTTAGAGTTAGTTCCGGGTGAATTTTTCATGTTTTGTGTGGATTTAGCCTCTTGATTCTTTGTCTTACAATTCACAAAGCGTTCATCTTTAGGTGAATGTTATAATAAACATTTAAAAAATAGGATCAAATTGGAATTTATTCATTCCCAAATGATGATGTTTTTATTTACCTATTACAATGTTAATGTTAGATGATAATGTAAGTCATGGAATCGAGTAGTCTACCCCAACACCAAGTTCAATTATAGAATATAGCATGACATGGATAGGTCAAACTTGTTTGAGAAATATATCTTGTATTTAAAAGATAATAATCAATAGAGATTTTCTCAGAAAAATAAGTAGATCCAATAGTGAGTAGAGAACTTTTACTCACTAGCATTAAAGTTGTATTTGGGTAATATGGGGCATTTTTGTGATGAACAACTAGGAAGGTCGACAGCAAGTGTTCAATTACTGTGTTCAAAAAGTGCATACCCCTATCGTTGATGATTCAAGTGGGCAACCAGATCATACAATGATCTGCTCATAAAGGAACCGAGCAGTGGTTTTGGCATCGGCGTTCTTTACCGCCCGAGCCTCTCCCCACTTCGTGCAATAATTTGTCACCACGATAATATATCTTGCCTGTGTGAATTGCGCGGCGGGACTGATTGGTCCTAGATAATCAATACCCCATTTGGCAAATGCTTGTTCAGATAAGATGGGGGTTAAAGACATATAATCTGTAAATTGTGGCCTTTTGGCTCTTTGGCAAGATCACAAGCCTTTACAAAGTTATAAGTTTTCTCAAATAGTGAAGGCCACCAATACCTAGCTAGTAAGATAAGTGTCCACCACCAACTCCTTCGTGTAGCAAGGATATGATGGGAATAATCTTGCCCTCAGTCAAACATCGTCTAATCACAGCATCTACACCCTTTCTATAAAGTTGCCCCACTATAAGTGTATAGGGTGTCACCTTGTAGATAAGTGCACGTTGGGCAGGTTTCAACAACGTCGGATCTAGCACCCCCGTTGTTAAAAACTCTGTGATGTCTTTGGCCCACATGGGGGTATAGTCAACTTGGAAGAGTATTGCATCGGGTAGGTCATCATTGATGTCCTCGGTTGGTTTCTCATCACTCGATATTCTGGATAGATGATCAGTGACAAAATCTTGTGATCCCTTGCGCACAACAATACGAAATTCAAATTCTTGTAGTAATAGCAACCAATGTGTGATTCTACTTGTTGTGCAAGTTTTGTTCACAAGGTAAAGTAACGCTTGATGATCCATGAAGAATACAAAGGGTTTACCTAGAAGATAATGTCAAAACTTCTGGATGGCATAAATCATCGCTATTGCTTCCCTCTCGGTTACAGTGTAGTTCATCTCCACAGATGTTAATTGCCTACTAAGGAAACAAATTGGATAATCCTTCTTGTACTCTCCTGGCTGAGTTAGCACTGCACCGATGGCAAACTTCGATGCATCAGTGTGGACGTGAAACTCCTTCGTGTAATCTGGAGCTCGTAAGTATTCTTCCGAGTGCACCCCAAGGTCATCAAGATAGATCTCAAGGTTGTCATCGATGAGATCATAAAATGCTGCTTGCATGACACGTTGGAAGGTACATGGTGCATTACACAATCCAAATGGCATAATGCGCTAGCAGAAGATACCCCATTCCATAGCAAAAGCCGTTTTTGGTTGGTCTTCTTCAGAGATAACAACTAAGTTGTATCCGCTAACACCATCCAAGAAGAAGTAAACTTCATCCCCAGCTAGGTTTTCCAATATGGATTCGCCATACAGGATTGGAAAAAGATTTCTTTCTATGGAAGCGTTTAATCTGCAATAGTTGACACAGATACAAAGCTTCCCATTGTTCTTTAGGACCACAATGATAGGTGATACCCAATCTGAATGTTCCACCTCGTAGATGAAACTTGCCTCCAAGATCTTTTGGAGTTCTTCTTTGATGCATGCTCTATAAATTGGATTACAACGATAAGGTCTACTGGCATAGGGTTTAGCATCCTTCTTTAATGGGATTCTATGCACGGTAACTAAAGATTCTACCCCCTTCATGTCCTTGTAGTTCCATGCAAATTTATGACGATATCTTCTAAGGAGTTTCTCTAAGGCCAAACGTTGTTCGGTGTTGAGGCTAAATCCACACAAAACATGAAAAATTCACCCAAAACTAACTCTAAAATTCAACTTTAACACTACTATGCCAGAACCAAGATGCCTAAATGCAAGCTAACATCCATCCATGGATAAAAAACATGTTGAAAATTAAAAATTGGCATAGCTCTCCAGAAACGGCACCAAAATTGTAGCAAATTTTCTTATCCACCTTCAAATTTAAACCCAAGAACCTACAAATCATCAAGAAATAAAGAGGACTCTAACATGTCTATTGGCGGCAGATCGCTATCCCAGAAACAATTTAAGGTAGAAAGAAATGATATTAGGCCGCAATTATCTTCAAAGTACCTAACATGGCGGTCCGGATTTGTATGTTGTCTCTGCTAGAAATAGTTGCAATTGGCTACAAAATCGGCCGCTGGATCATCGGTCTCAACTTCTTTAGATAGAATTGGCCAATATATTTTATTAGGAACCCTTTCTGGTGCAAATACTTCTCTGTGCCTTATGGGATAATATATTGGATTGACCCGCATGTAAGTTGGTGTCACGATATATCTCTCAAAAGCATGTCCATTTTCCAACATCATAGCACATCGCCACTGAGGTTGCGGCTCCAATGCTAATACTTTCTGCTTGTGAGATTTACATATCGTAAAATTGGAAAGAGTGTACCCGCCTCGGTCCTCCATGTTTGGATATGCTTTGTTAAACTCCTCTGACATTAACATCTGTCAGCTAGGATTCTTCGGCGTGATTCTAGGTCGTGCCTTTGTAGTTGTGGTAAGTGTGGGTGGTGGAGGGTTAGGTATGGTTGTGAAAAGTTCATGGGGGAGGGTTGGGTAGTTGCGGAGTAGATAAGCAGTGGATGGTGAATAAGGTTGAGTGTTGAGGTGGTGAGGTGATTGTTCATGTGGTGGGGAGAGGAGTGTGTCATCGAGTAAGGGTGATGAGACTTGATAGATGGTGTCAGGTTGAGTGGTAGTGGGATTAGGCTCTTCAACTGAGATGCCTCATTCGTGGTTCGTGGTAGTACCCCCTTTTGTGCTTTGAGGTTCCACCATTGCCGAGTGATACCTTGCATTATCCTATTGTTGTCATGTGTAGCGCGAGGGTCCAGGATCATCAGTTCCTACATCCTATTGTCTATGGTGTTTGGCATGTGTTTTTTCATGCTTTGTGTGTAATGTTGGTAGCTGCTGGCATAATGTTTTTAGCTGTCCTTCTAGCTCCTCAACTCGTGTGTTGAGCACAATTTGATTTTCTAGAGTGGCCTGCTGCAATTGTTGTGCTTACGTCCGGCTCGCCATCAATACCTGAGTTAACTCTGATAGGAAGCGAGAGGTATTACGGTGCCCTCCGGGATTGGTGGTGCTTGGAATTGGTTGAAATCAATCCGTTGAATATTGCCCATCATAGCGGTCCGTAAGTCCCTCGTTCACCTTCTAACTGTGTTTCCAAGGTCTTGATGAGATCATCCCTACGTTGTAAGCATGCTTGAACGTCCTTCTTATTTCAGTGCAGCCCTTTGAGGTTAGCCATGAGTTTTCTCTCTTTGTTTTTTAATTGAGCGACCTTTGTTCTAATTCTGTGGAATAAATTTGCCATTCTTGTACCTTGTTTGTCAGTTGCACATATTCCTCTTGCGAGAAGTTGCACCAATTCTGATACTCATTGATTGAAGAGTAGAGGTAATGCATGTCAGCACTTTGAGCGTTGATGGCCCATCGCACATTTTTCAGAAGCTACTGCCACTCTTCAATAGGAGGATACTATTGAGAGGTAGGTGCGTAGGATGGTGGGGGATTTTGTTGTATGTTTTGATACAATGTGGTGTACTATTCATGATGGATGGATTGAGTAGATGTATGGTGTGATGTTTGAGTGATGGTGATAGGGATTGGAGATATGTCGGCATTTGTGGTCGGAGAAGTGGTGGCGGTAGCGATAGTGGTGGGTGTAGAAAATGGTGTGGTGGTAGTAGGTGGCATGTTTTACAGTGAAAGTGAGAATTATTCAATGTTGAAGGATGCATCAAAGACATTTGAAAAATGCATCGGAGATTGCATAGAGGTGGTTGTGACTGGTGCGGTGAGAGTGGGAGTGTGTTTGTGGAGACAATAGGGGATGTAGTGCTCAGGGTAAGTGTGATGGGTAGTGTGAAAGTGATGGTTGATGTGATGAGAATTGATGAGATGGTGGTTGGTGGGTCACTTACCATGAACGACACAGGTGGGACACCAGGTTCAGCCTTTGTCTCCTTTGTCTCAGAATGTCTCGTCGAAGGATTTGATGTTACAGTCAATTCTTCCTCAATGGCTTCCATGATTTTCACTGTTGAGGTGTCTTTAGGCATTGGATAGGGTGATTGTGCTATGTCTCCCATTTCGTTGATATTTTGATGCCCTTGGATGGTGGATCTGTGCAAGTGCTATTTGCTGCTGTTGGATGAGTCTTTGCCTTGTGTGTGGCCCTCTGAATGTTCTTTTGTGTGTTGGCTATGGGCATGCTCTTTTAACCGTTGTGACTCTAACTCTGCTTCCTTGTCTCATGTGAATGACACTAGTGTGTTTCTGCTAGTGATGTGCGCCGTTTGGCTGCTGGCCTGTTTGTTTCCTTCGCCTCTCCCCCTTTTATCCTCTTGGAGTGCTGAGCTCGTGTCGAGGTGGTATGTGGCACTTCTGGATATTTCTCTTGCACTCGAGTGAGAATGCGAGGGAAGTCACCCAAGTAATGTTTGCTTACGAGCATATGCAGGAGATATCCACACTTTGTGAGAGGTTTTCTTGCTTTGATCGCTGCACATAATTTGATACTTATCTTTTCTGCCCACATGAAGTGGCGCGTAACAGGTTCCTCCAAGCCAAATGATAGGGCAAATAAAGTGCTGTTCGGAATCCTATCAAATCTTGACGATTGTACCTCAGTGAGTAATGCAAGTAGGTCCGCCATTGCCTTAAGTCCTAGATCCGAGATGAGTTTGACAGCGTAACCATCATTATTGTAGATGGAGGTGTCACCGTCTTCCGTACAGAGATGCATCAAGTAATTCCTATCAAAAGATTTCCCTCTGTCATGCATAAGCTCTCCTTCATTCAGGAATCCCAAGTGATTTAGGATATGTGGTGATATAGGAATTGGATCCTCGTCATTTTGTCTAGGGATCCTGAGTGTCTGGAGCTTGTCATCAAATGTACAATAAGCTGCACGCACCATGCATTCATGTTGCACATCTGAGAAAAGTTGTATGTCGAAGTTTAGTCACTCTAAGAAAGGACGAGCTACTGCTAGCTTTTTGGAAAAATCAATAAATGAGACCAAGTGAATTTCTGTAGAGCACCTGCTAGGTTTCATGTATGATAAAACACTTTGCTTAGTTCTGGGACTCCACAATATGGATAATATGCTGCCTGGTAGCTTAGGCGAGTGGTCCTCTTTTCTTTTTTTTTTTGAAAGAGAGATTAATTCCTTGCAATCGATTGCAAGAATAAGTGATGCTAGCTTCAAACCGTAAGATAATTACTGTTTTGGGACATGATTATCACTGGTCATGCAAGCCGTTACATGGAACTTGTACAATAGTGATAGAAGTGAGGTAGATTTGTGAGAATTCAGACCTAAACTATCCTCAGAAATATTGATTGTTAAACATGTAGGCAATTCAACGGAAAAGAGTGTAAAAAATGAAATAAAAAAATGAACATTATCACAAAACGATAGAAATTACAGACATGCGTGCACACACACATAACACACAATCAATTAGTTTATGTCTAAGGAATAGCAAGGCTCATGATATTGCCGTAATCTACTCTCGTTCACTACCATGTCCAGAGGGATGCCTTCGAGAGTTTTAAGTTTAGCGTAGCCCAAGGCAAAGATCTGATCAATGATATAGGGACCTTGGCCAGTAAACTTAAGTTTGCTCTTATGTACTTTTGTTTGATAAAGAAGGACTCTATCTCCTTCTTCAAATTCCTTCAACTTAATATGGCGGTCATGCTAATCTTGTTGATGTCTTTTGTGCACTTGTTGAGCGTGCACACTAATGACTCTTGTTTTGCAAAGCTTATGGAGGTGGAATAGCCTATGGGCAAGGATCTGACTTTCGTCTAGTTTCAAATCGTAGGCTACTCGTAAGGATGGGACGTAGAATTCTACAGGCATCACGACCTCTTGTCCATACATGAGTTGGAATGGTGTCGTGCCAGTGGCCTTTTTGGGTGTTGTTTGATATGCCCATAAAGCGGCATGTAATTTGAACTCCCAATCCGACTGACTGGCTTCCACCATCTTTGTGAGGATTTTGCATAGAACCTTATTTGTGGACTCAGCCTGCCCATTACATCTTGGGTAATATGGGGCATTTTTGTGATGAACAACTAGGAAGGTCGACAGCAAGTGTTCAATTACTGTGTTCAAAAAGTGCATACCCCTATCGTTGATGATTCGAGTGGGCAACCAAATCATACAATGATCTGCTCATAAAGGAACCGAGCAGTGGTTTTGGCATCGACGTTCTTTACCGCCCGAGCCTCTGCCCACTTCGTGCAATAATTTGTCACCACGATAATATATCTTGCCTGTGTGAATTGCGCGGTGGGACTGATTGGTCCTAGATAATCAATACCTCATTTGAAAAATGCTTGTTCAGATAAGATGGGGGTTAAAGACATATAATCTGTAAATTGTGGCCTTTTGGCTCTTTGGCATAGATCACAAGCCTTTACAAAGTTATAAGTTTTCTCAAATAGTGAAGGCCACCAATACCCAGCTAGTAAGATAAGTGTCCACCACCAACTCCTTCGTGTAGCAAGGATATGATGGGAATAATCTTGCCCTTAGTCAAACATCGTATAATCACACCATCTGCACCCTTTCTATAAAGTTGCCCCGCTATAAGTGTATAGGGTGTCACCTTGTAGATAAGTGCATGTTGGGCAGGTTTCAACAACGTCGGATCTAGCACCCCCGTTGTTAAAAACTCTGTGATGTCTTTGGCCCACATGGGGGTATAGTCAACTTGGAAGAGTATTGCATCGGGTAGGTCATCATTGATGTCCTCGGTTGGTTTCTCATCACTCGGTATTCAAGATAGATGATCAGTGACAAAATGTTGTGATCCCTTGCGCACAACAATACGAAATTCAAATTCTTGTAGTAATAGCAACCAATGTGTGATTCTACTTGTTGTGCAAGTTTTGTTCACAAGGTAAAGTAACGCTTGATGATCCATGAAGAATACAAAGGGTTTACCTAAAAGATAATGTCAAAACTTCTGGATGGCATAAATCATCGCTATTGCTTCCCTCTCGGTTAAGGTGTAGTTCATCTCCGCAGATGTTAATTGCCTACTAAGGAAACAAATTGGATAATCCTTCTTGTACTCTCCTGGCTGAGTTAGCACTGCACCGATGGCAAACTTCGATGCATCAGTGTGGATGTGAAACTCCTTCGTGTAATCTGGAGCTCGCAAGATAGGAGCAGTTGTCAAGGTGTGTTTGAGATCTTGGAAGGCCTTTCTCTGTTCATCCGTCCACTTAGGATTTATGGGTGCTCTATATATCCATCGTGACTTACTAGCAAAATCACAAATATGGCAATGATAGTGATTAGCGTGACCCATAAAACAATAAGCGTCTCGGACCGTTTTAGGTTTTGGCCTCTCAACGATGACTTTGATCTTCTTTGGGTCGGTGGCAATCCCATTGCGCGATACAATATGACCAAGTACAACGCCGTGGGTGACCCATATCTGACATTTTTCAGGATTAAGAGAAATACCATATCTCTGACATTGTATGAAAATACGTTTGAGTATGGCTAGGTGCGTGGATTATTCTGAGTGCACCCCAAGGTCATCAAGATAGATCTCAAGGTTGTCACCGATGAGATCATAAAATGCTGCTTGCATGACATGTTACAAGGTACATGGTGCATTACACAATCCAAATGGCATAATGCGCTAGCAGAAGATACCCCATTCCATAGCAAAAGCCGTTTTTGGTTGGTCTTCTTCAGAGATAACAACTAAGTTGTATCCGCTAACACCATCCAAGAAGAAGTAAACTTCATCCCAAGCTAGGTTTTCCAATATGGATTCGCCATACAGGATTGGAAAAAGATTTCTTTCTATGGAAGCGTTTAATTTGCAATAGTCGACACAGATACAAAGCTTCCCGTTCTTCTTTAGGACCACAATGATAGGTGATACCCAATCTGAATGTTCCACCTCGTAGATGAAACCTACCTCCAAGATCTTTTGGAGTTCTTCTTTGATGCATGCTCTATAGATTGGATTACAACGATAAGGTCTACTGGCATGGGGTTTAGCATCCTTCTTTAATGGGATTCTATGCACGGTAACTGAAGGTTCTACCCCCTTCATGTCCTTGTAGTTCCATGCAAATTTATGACGATATCTTCTAAGGAGTTTCTCTAAGGCCAGACGTTGTTCGGTGTTGAGGTGTGCTCCAATATGGACAAACTTTTCCTCTATCTCATCAAGCTCTTGAAGATTTAATTTTATGGTTTGAGCGAGGCCATCATATGGCTTATTCCCCTTTGGCTCCCGTTGAGCTTGAGGCAGGTGGATAGTTACATCTTCAATGGTGAACTCCTTGAAATGGTTGGGCACATCAATTTTGTCAGGGGCGTAGGGCTTGTTAGTCCTAGCCTTAGGTGGATCTTTAGGGGTCCTAGCTGTGTGGCTTGTGGACCTAGAGGATTGTGCTTCGAACAGGGTTTTTTGAGCTATCGTGAGATCGCGAGGAGGCTCCACCTCTATAATCTTTTTCATTTTATCGTGGATAGCTTCCTTCCTAGTTGGTCTCGCATGCACCTTGTAAATGGTGATTTTGTGTGGCTTGGACCCTTGAGGGACTTTGGTTAAGATTGCGTCATCTATCGCATAGATAGATTCATTATCATATGTATCTCCCATTCGTATATCGGTCGTTTGACATGATATATTTTACTTTGGTCCAGATTGGCTGCAGCAATGCTAGCCTTAGGCTCTATCTCTTGGACCTTCTCAGGGAGTAGCCATGGGGGAATGGCATTCATGAAGCACAAAATAGCTACATCTGTGATATCGGCCATGTCAGAGTTAGTATCAAACTCTTGAGAGCGTAAAACACTCTCATTGTCGATATACAAGCTTATTGATTCGTCATAAGGTAGCCAAGTGACATGAAACAAGTCCTCGTTGTGGGGCTGAATGTTAATATAACTGACATTGAAGATAAGAGTA
Organism: Diphasiastrum complanatum; assembly: GCA_029204225.1. Taxonomy (NCBI): domain Eukaryota; kingdom Viridiplantae; phylum Streptophyta; class Lycopodiopsida; order Lycopodiales; family Lycopodiaceae; genus Diphasiastrum; species Diphasiastrum complanatum. The sequence continues at coordinate 50,780,530 of CM055105.1, read as the reverse complement.
TCCAAATCAGTTGGTTCAACGATAGATTCATCATTATCAATGTGATGTGTATTGAGCTCGCAATGTTCCGCATCAACACAATTGATTGTTGCCAAGTTGTGGCTCCAGTTGATGATATCCGTAGCCTTGGTATAGTGGCCCTTCTTTTTGATGTCACGGTAATTTTCAAGAATATACTCTGTGGTAGAGAATCTGTATTCGGTGATGCATGCGGGTTTGTTCTTACCAGTAGAGTCGATGGTGACTGATGTTTCTTGATTGCCAAATGTAACGCGCTCTCTATTCCAATTATGCATTATGCATGCATTAGAGAGCCATGGCCTACCTAGGAGTAATTCATAGGAATAGGCATTGCTAGGGATATCTAGCACTAACAAATCTAGCATGAAGCTCAAACCTCTGAGAATTAGCCTTATGTCTGGTATTAGGCCTAATGGTTTTATCACACTTTGATCTACCATTCGAACTTGACAGTTCGGCCATTTCATGAAAGCTTGGAGACCCCACTCTTTCATCAGGGATGTGGATATTATGTTAACTCTCAATCTGCCCTCTAATACTGCTAAGATAACATGGGAATGTCTGTAAGTTGTAGGAATGCGTATATTTCCCTTGTCGCTTGCAGGGTTAGTCAGATGCAGGGGCACCTCAGGGAGGTCTAGGATGTTATCTTCAATTGAGGACAACTCTTTCCGCCATTTTTTGGTGTACTTCTAGAGTACTCCAAATGGGAGGGTGTCATTTGCTTGAAGCAAATGTCCCCATATCTCGGCTCCTTCTACGGTTGGGTTATCTGGGGTTTGATCTCTAGGTGTGACTATAGTCTCATCCTTATTATCAGCTTCGTGGATGAGCTTTTGATATTTGTCTCTCAAATGGATCTCCTCGTTGGGTTAGGATAGACAATTGGTGTGATTCTGTCACTGGACGGAGCGGGCGGGAGCTTATTGGTTTGTCTTGTTGCAGCTTCGCTAGCCTGCTGGTGTTGAGCTTGAGTCATGACTCTAATTGGAATTGTCTCTACTTGGATAGAATCAACAGGAGCTATAGGACTGGGTTCTTTTGGACAGTCTTTGATATGGTGCTCTATGCCAAAATTTTCACAAAGAGATAGATATTGTAGTTTATCAGGACAACGAATGCTAGGATGTCATCTCGCACACACAAAACAACCATGTAAAATTGGCATCGGTTGTGCAGCATATGCTATAGGTTGTGTACGATACTGAGGTTGATTGGGGTCGTATCCAGGCTGTGCTATTTCATAAGAGTAACTCATCTCTGCTTGATAGACATTGGCATTGGGATCCTCGACATAATAGGTAGCATGATCGACATAAGTAGTATCAACCATATGATATTGGAGATGTCGCGGGCTGATTGACTACAAATGGTTGTCTGGATTGATAATGAACTGGGCCTGTTGGCTTGGGTTGGTATTGTCCTGACCTTGACGCGGATGGATTTGGATTGTAATTTGGTGCATACTACTAAGGTCCAGATGGCCTATAAGGGTGATACATAGGTCGTGCCACTTGTGAAAAATATGTTCTTACGTGTGGGCACTCATTGGCGGTGTGGTTTTGAGAGCAAATAGAACACCACACATTCTCACGGACTAGAAAAGTTTTTTCAGCGACATCCTTCAGTACCTTTTGGAATTCTGAGGTCAGCTTCTCCATCTGAGCTTGTTGTGCTTTTTGCCAACCCTCAAGGTGTTGAAGAATATCAACCTCACTAGATGAGGATGATCCTTCCACATGGGAAGTCTCCTGCTTAACTAGCCCCTTTCGCCTCTTGTCGTGAAAGTCATAGTCCTTGTCAGACCGTTCATATTCTTCACGGATGGCGTCATCCATCGCGTCTTTCAATTGCTCGTACGAGTTTGCGGGTTTCAATTCTCTCCTAATGGCCTTTGGTAAACCAACTAAAAATACTTTGATGGCCACTTTTTCAGTTACGTGATCATCGACACACTCTACTTCAAGACGCTTGAAACGCTCGATGTAGGTGCGCACTGATACTTCACATTTTGATATGCGTCTATTGGATGAAGGGACTCTACGTTAGTTTGGAGAGTTTGAACCATTTGATCAGTGCTGCGGTGATGGTCTCACAAGACGTGTTGTTTGGGCCTTCAAGGTCTAAAAATCACTCTTTTGCATCGCCTTGTAAAATCATGGGAAATAAACGTACCTTTTCGGTGTCAGATTCATTCCCATAAAATTTACAAGCATTGTTGAATTCTTGGAGAAATCGTGTTGGATTTGATTCTCCATCGTACTTCAGTGCGTCAATCCTTGGAAGTCTTTTCTCCAACTTGGGCGGTGGATTGGATGGTCCTGCCATGTTGATCTGAACGGATTATCACAAGACCAAAGAAATGGTTTGGGTGAATGGATGAGAGCAAAGGTCTCTCCCTAGTCTATGGCTTCCATCTAGGTCATGAATTTAGTGAAAATTTGACAATTTTGAAGCCAACTGAAAATTGAAACCGGGTTTGGGGTTACAATTTTTATACATAACTGGTGATTTCTTCGCTGTTTGTGCACCGTTTTGGATGCCGTAAGGACAAGAAGGAAGCTAATCACATTGTCAACCAGCCATGGAGAGATTCTGAGGTTTATGTCAGAGATTTGTCTCCAGACAATTAACCTAGCAGATTTGCGGTAAAAAGGTGAAAAAAGCCACTTTGACAAGTTGAGCTAAAATCACCGTTTTCTCACGGAACTTCTTGAGTGAACACTCTACAAACTTGGAATCAGTAGGACGACCTTGCTCCAGGCCTCAGATCATGCTCAAATCGATCCACAGGCGAGTTAGATCAAGAAAATTTGAGTGTTGGGAGGCGCGGCCGCAGACAGAGAGGTCGCAGGCTGACAGTGTCTACAAGACTCTCCATTGGTGCACAGAAGTGCTCAGAGCCGTTGGATAGAGGAGTTACAAGATCGACGGCTCAGATTGTGCTACCCAGAAGGGATATCCATAGTTGGATCAGATTCAACCATTGGATGGAGTCTGAAGGGTTGTTGAAGAGGGCCCTGAAGAAGTGAAGTGCATTTTAGCCTTCAACTTCATTAAAAAATTTCATACTGAAATTGGAGTTGGGTCCCTTCACAAGTGAAGAGTGAAGTTTCTTCAAGGTGAAGAAACAATTCAAAAACTCGAAAAGTCCCTATTTTTGGGTCCTTTGCCCGTTTTGACCCAAACGAAAGGCTATAACCTTCAAACGAAGGGCACACGGACTGTAGCTGCAAGTATGGTACAACAATATAGAGTGATGCAGCTATGCCTTTGCCCTTGTCTGCTCTGCTCGGTCCAGAACCATCTTGGTTTATAGGAACTGCGGTGGCAGGTTGCCTCTCAAAAAAGTGTTCGGAGTATGCCAAAAGTGATTTCACCATTCCATTGGGCACGTTGTTGGGAGTTGACGACTGAGTGCATTTCGGAAGGCGACGCCGATTTGGTTTTCAAATTGGTGGAAAAGTGGCGAGTGGCCTAGTAAGAGAAAAAGTGCAGGTCATTATTTTCAACTTATGACATCACTGTTGGCCTCGGCATACTGTTTTTAGCCTATGGCAGAATTTTCAAGCAGTTTTGCGATGGCAAATATGGGAGAGTCCATTTTGAGTGAAAGTAGCAAATTGGACGGAATTTCTAACTATGCAGTGTGGAAATTCAAAATGAAAAACATACTGATGGAGAAAGACATGTGGGAAGTCGTCACAGGTGATGAGAGAAAGCCACCAAATGAAGCAGATATCAAAGTGTTCGACAAAAAGATGAGGAAAGCTTTGACCTTCATTAACTTGTCAGTGAAGGATCACATCATTACCCACATTTGTGATGTTGTTACACCCAGACATGCATGGGATGTGCTAAAAGAACAGTTCGAGATGTCAAATCCGTCAAGAATCATGTTTCTGAAGTCAAAGTTGAATAGTGCCTGCATGGAGCAAGGAGAGCACATTCAGACGTACATGACCAGAATCAAGACAATCAGAGATGAACTGCATTCTATTGGTGAGCACATACATGATGTAGAGTTGGTGCACAATGCATTGTGCGGAGATGTTTGTGAGCGGAATAGCATCAAGAGAAAGATTGCCAACCTTTGACGAGCTCGCAGGAATCTTGATGCAAGAAGAATAATGGCGAGAAATGGTGAAAGCTAGACGTCAAAATACTGACAATCAGGCACTTGCGACATGCCAAAAACAAGGCAAGGGCAAGGGCAAGAAGAAGTCTAAGCAGCAATTTGCCAAGTCTCAGGAGGACGAGGGATCTTCCAGTAAAACTAAGAAGAAAGGCAAGTGCTTCCATTGTGGTAAAAAGGGCCATTGGAAGAGTGAATGTCGCAAATTCTTGGTGGAACAAGGCAAGGAAAAACCAAAACAAGTAGGTAACCTTGTCAATGAGGGTGAAATTGAAGGCTCTAGCTTACATTGTCATCTAATCAAGATGATCAAGCATGGTATATTGACTCGGGAGCCACAAGACACATGACAGGTAACAAGAATTGGTTCAGTAGTTTGAAGGTGTTGGATAATAGAACATCTCTTTCACAACCAAATGGTGAGGTGTGCAAGATCAAGGGGATAGGCACCGTTTCAATCAAACTACATGATGGCAAAAGCAGGATGATCAGGGAGGTACTTTATGTACCAAGTTTGAAGAAAAATCTACTTTTTGTTGGAGTCATTACTGATCAAAAGTTGAAAGTAGAATTCGCCCATGATCGTTGCTTTGTGAAGGATGTGAACCAAAAGTTCAAAGTTATTGCAGATGGAGTAAGAGAGCCCAATACAAAATTGTACAAGTTGAATGCTACAATTAAGGGGCAACACGGACCTATATAGTCCATTCCATCGCAAACTGAGTTGTGGCATAAGAGGCTTGGTCACTTGAACTTAGGAACCTTAGTTTGATGAGAAAATTGGAGATGGTAACAAGATTGCCTACCATAGAAGATCACTTGAAATCGATGTGTGAATCCTGTGTATATGGGAAGTAGCATCGAGAGAAGTTCAATAAAGGAGGTGTTGCAAGAGCAAAGAACATCCTGGACTTAATCCACATAGACTTATGTAGCCCTATCAGGACCATGTCCTTAGGTAAAGCCTTCTATTTCATGACCTTTATTGATGATATGTCATGTAAGACGTGGATCTGCTTCTTGAAGAAGAAATCAGATGCATTTGATAACTTCAAGAGCTTCAAAGCATTGGTCGAAAATCAGACAAGTAGGAAGGTCAAAGCTCTAAGATCAGATAGTGGAAGTGAGTACAAGTCTAATGACATCAATGATCTTTGTGATCAATGTGGGATTAAAAGACAATTTACGCAAGCTCATACTCTTTCTCTCAATGGTGTAGCTGAGTGCAAGAATCGTACAATTGTGGAAAGTGCCAGATCTATGCTAGCTGAGATGAAACTACCAAAAGATTTTTGGTCAGAAACATGTAGCACTATAGTCTATCTTCAAAATAGAAGTCCTACCATTGTCATACCAAAGATAACACCTGAGGAAGCATTCACGAAGAAGAAGCCAAAGGTGAACCACTTGCCAATCTTTGGATGTAAGGCCTTTGTACACATTCCTAAGGAAGAGAGACGTAAACTTGATGTAAAAGCTATCAAGTGCATATTCCTAGGATATGATGATCGTGTGAAGGGCTATAGATGTTTTGATCCAATAGAAAACAAAATCCATATAAGTCGTGATGTTATCTTTGATGAATCCACAGGTCGGACGCATTGAAGCGATACCTGAGCTCAACAAATCCGTTAGCTGATAGCGGATGGGCTCACGCAAGTAGTAACAGATTGAAGAAATAAATTTTGAACGCACTGAATTGATATTGCATGGATGCAAATAACTATAAGCAAAAAAAATTCAGCATCGTCGATCAGTATATATAGAGAAAATAAAAAATGATTGCAAACATGGTGGTTTGGATGTCTGAGGTTCGAATTACGATGATGATTACTCCGAGGCTTGTCAATCAAATCAAACTAGATATCCATCAGTCATCAAAATGATTAGTCCATATCGAATTAACCAGAAGTAATTTCAAATAAAGTATGGTCACATCTACAATTAATGCTACAAAATTATGCTATCACACTTCTACCATTTAATGCTGAAATTGACAATGTTAAGCTTTAGATATCAGACCTTTTTTATATCCAATAATTATAATTCTAGAAAATTCCAAAGGCTAGATTTTCATCCGATATCTAATCGACGTGCACATAAAGCATTTGAAAACCAGAGTTTGTATTCTCGTGCGCTCATCTGATATTGGATGAAATATGCATTATCAGAGCTTGATTCAGTAGATTCTCCATAACTTTGGCCAGTATGAAGAGTCTTCCGAATCAAGCTTTGAGCATGCAAATAGGGTCCAATAGTTTCAAAAATTTCGATAATATTTTTGTTCTTGGAATAGCAATTCTACGCGCACAATCCAAATGCAGCATAACCAGCGTTTGCCAGGCGCACTGATCCGATATCCCATACGTAGAAAAATCATACTAGAACCCATAATGAAAGACTTATGAAATGTTTTGAATGAACATTATCTCAAAAGGAAAATTTTCGTCTTTACGGTGCTTAAATAGGACGAGAGATTGTAATAATTCTCCTCGTACACGTTTTTCAAACATATCCATTAATCATTTGTTTATAATTGGTTTAATGATTATTCTAGGTGGCTAGTGATTGTCTATTTAATGTATTGCAGTGCATGTACAGATTCTAGGCTCAAGGCTAATGATGATTCATTGAATCTAGTGATAGACTAGGTAATGTATTCCGGAGTAGGTACAAATTTGTCTCACTCTGATCGGTGGATAAATATAGGCTGTATTTCTCAATTCGTTATTTGACAAATGTATGGCTGTGATCAACAAAAATTGGCTATAAATATGGGCACCACTTTTCATATTTCAATTCCATGGTCTTTTATTCTGAACTCTCTAGTCTTCTTGTTTTTTTTTCTTCTCGCAATATCGAATCAATGCGCGCCATCGCTTATTGTGCATGCTTGTATTCATTCAGATGCACTGAATCAATATTAGCTATTTTCGACGAGTGTTTTTCGGTAAATTTCATTCTCGGCCTTACCATATCGGATCAGCGCGCGCACTTTGCTTTATTCCTCTTCCGATATCTATCTGTCGATATCGAGTTCAATATGGCTAGTTCCTCCATGGCCTCAAATGACAAACTTATGGATTTTTTGAATGCCAATGACATTCCATTTGACAAATAATGTATTTTGCTAGTATTTTTTTTGTTCCCTTCGATATCGATAAGCTAGTTTATGAGAATCGTTATAATTTAATTTCCTATTTTAATAATTTTTCTCAGATTATTAGCACTCCTGTTTTGGATATAGATAATTTTTGTTTCGTTCATTTTCAAGACCTTGTACATTCCCAACCATCTTCTAAAAGTTTGAACAAGATTGGAATAATTATCTCCTAATCTATTCAAAATGATTTGAACTAATTCATCATCTTTGATTTTATCATCTATAGAAGACAACTCTTTATTCAAAGATTTGATCCTAAAGACATAATTTTGGGCACTTTCACTACTTCCTTTCATGCTTTGAAGGATTTGATTCCTAAGCATGAGTATCCTTGAAGTGTTCTTGGATCCATAAATGGCTTTTAATGAATCCCATGCCTCTTTGGATGTGGTACAAGATGAGATTTCTTTCAAAAGTTCATTACTTACATTCAGTTTTATGCAGTGTAATGCAACTCTACATCTCTTTTTGTACTTAGCCAATTCAACTCCTCCTTGAGGTTCTACTTCCACCTCAAGTACTATGTCATAAAGATCATGAAGTACAAGCAAAGACTCCATTCGAACTATCCAAGTAGCATAATTAGTGGATGTAAGTCTTTCACTAGCTTCAAGCAAAAAACCACCCATTGATGCCCATTTTTGAATGTGAAAAAGCACTAGAAACTCTTATGGTTTCTCTAAGAGATCTGAACCTAAAGTCTTCTAGCAATTTAGAAAGCTTATAGACTCAATCCTATCACTCATGAACCAATCTAAAATGATGGAAATTTAGATTCTAGTCTCAACCTTTTAAAATCACTCCTTAATCTATGATTTTTAGCAATTTCTCTCTTCAACTTCAACATACAATAAAATAATCAGAGTAGATCAATTAATGCACCTCATTCAAGCTTCAATTTTTAATTTTTTGGCTAATCTAATCCAAGAACTAATCAAGGGATTAGACTCTCAATATGTGTAGCTCTCCTCACAATCAATGATGAAGAACCAAAGTTTTGTAGCTACATCATGCCATTTTGGATCTAAACTATTTTGCTTGTTATCTCTCTATCTTTCTCTCTCTAACTCGTGTTGAAGCTAATGCTTATACACTGATATCTTGTACCTTTTCTAATTATTGATTCATTACTATCATATTTGGTTGCTTAGCATGCTAGATTGTGGTTAAGCCATTTCAGCACCTGGACAGAGGCCAAAGCCAAATTCTATATCACCTACTAGACCGCTACACACAAGGTGTGTGTGACCGAGGCCGCCCTTGCAGCCATAGGCATATGTCCTGGCAAACAGTCCTTGCCTAATCATACGCATGCCAAGAGTGTCATAAAACCCTTTATGGACACCTCTGACGAACTGTACTAGAAAAATGATGGCTACTTCCTAGAATGCATCCGCGATCCTGTTATCCATGCCACTGCACAACTACTAGATAACTTTCTGATGGTTGGCAACCTCAAGAACGAGCGCATCTCTTCTCAAATTCTACATCGCATAGTAGAATCCAATTATAAGCTTGATAGCCAGCCACTAGAACCCTATAATTGGTTCAAGATAGTTTTTGGTGAGCTCAAGCGGGCCATTAAAAGCAATACCAAGCAACAGTTTGCGGCCGACCCATATTTGTCCCTCCTTTCTGTCCCCTACCTTGATAATCAAATCCATGGGTTTGTTGCTGATGTTGTGCTATCTGTGTATGAAGACAAACCTGCTAAGTCCTATAAAAATTACAGCAAATAAGGATCCTAAAACACTTGAAATGATGAGGGAAACAATAGATTATGATTTCATAAGATTAGCACAAGTTGAACCATCAAAAATCTATGCTTGAACCTCACTAAATGGCCCAAATCCTTGAAGAAGGCTTCACACGTGTGAAAGTACAGCCTCCCACAGTCTGAGTACTGTACACCAGACCTACATTCAATCCTATAATCATTAGTAATCACAAGTACTCAAACAATTATGAACATAGAGAGCAATTGCACCATTATGAGATAAAAATCATGAAATTGCTTGATTGATTTTGGTGAGATATCATCACCTATATATACATGATCCATCACTTTTTTGGGCAGGTATGAGTATCCCTAAACCTATCCCTAATGCTAATTTTGGTGGATCTTTCATCCCTACCAAGTTAGGGTTGGAATCTTGGAGATCCCTCAACAATGCAAAAATTACCAAAAATAGCTCCTATTTTTTCTCCCTTGTATCTAAGCATAATTTGGACTCATTCCAAAGGTTCTAACACTTAGGTCTACTTGAGAACATCCTTATGAATGGAATCCTATGCTATTTGGCACGTGTGACAAGCCACATCATGACCATCTAACTATTTACAAGTCATATGACCAAAACTAGTCAAGCTAGAATTGTGAATTTTTAACACTCCTCCTCACTATCTAGCTTGGTTCAATCATTGCTTTACTAATCACTCCAAGTGATGATCTGAACTTCATAAAAGGTGTCTTTTCAAGTGGTTTAGTAAGTAGATCAGCTACACATTCATTGCTTGGAACATGCTCCAAAGCAATCTCCTTGGGTTGCACGATTTCTCTCACAAAGTGATGGCATATCTCAATGTGCTGAGATCTTGCATGGAAGATTGGGTTAGATGCAAGGTGTTGGGCTGATATATTGTCATTGTAGATGATTGGTGCCTCTTTTTAATCCATGATCTTTAGCTCCACCAATAATCTCTTGATCCAAAGTACCTCCTTTGTAGTGGTTGTCAAAGCTTTGTACTCGGCCTCGGTTGAAGATAGAGATATAGTTTCTTGCTTTTTTGAAAGCCATGAAACCACACCTTCTCCTATGAAAGTTGAATAGGCACTTGTTGATTTCCTATCCCTCTTGTCCCATGCAAAATCTGAATCACTAAATGCATGAAGGTTAATCACATCTCCTCTATATAGAATCCCAAAATCCAATGTACCCGAGATGTATCTTAGAATCCTCTTAGCCTTTTTCTAATGGATATTCAATGGCTTTTGCATGGATTGGCTCAACCTACATACACTAAAGCTAATATCTGGTCTAGTTATAGTGATCCACATTAAGTAACCTATAAGTCTCCTAAACAAAGTGATGTCCATGAAGGATCTTTCATCATCTTCATTTGGCACTTTTACATCTTGCTCCATTGGTGTGTCAACACTTTTGCATACTTCCATCTTAAACTTCTTCAAAAGACTTTGAGCATAGTTTACTTGACTTATAAAGATAAAATCAGACCCTCTAAGTACTTCTATGCCTAAGATGAAGTGAAGACACCCTAGATCTACCATCTTGAACTCTAAGGATAGATCTATCTTGATTTTTTCAATACCATCAACACTATTTTCACTAATGATGATGTCATCTACATAAATGAGTAAAAGTACAATACCAACATCATCAAACTTAATGTAAAGAGTGGGATCATATTCACTTTGAACAAAAGAAAGTGAAATAAGATAGCAATGTAGTCTTGAATTCCAAGATCTCGAGGCTTGCTTCAAGCCATAGATGCTTCTTTGGAGATGGCATACTTTGTTCTCCATTCCATGCTTGATGAACCCTTGTGGCTGCTCCATATAGATATCCTCTTCCAAAAAACCATTAAAGAAAGCATTAGAGACATCCATTTGACATAGAATCCATCCAAAATGTGATGCAAATGCAATGATTAGCCTTATTGTGACCATCTTGGCCACGGGTGCAAAAGTTTCCTCATAGTCTATCCCTCTCTCTTGAGCATAACCTTTTGCAACTAATCTTGCTTTATGTTTGTTAACACTCCCATTTGCATTCAACTTAAGCTTGAAGACCCACTTGCATCCTATTACATTCCTTTGAGGTCTCTCAACAAGCAACCAAATTTCATTCTCAGTCAAGGCATCATACTCATCCAACATAGCTTTATACCATTCTTTGGAGTTCAATGCATCTTCAACATTAGATGGTTCTTCAAAACTAGATAAAGCATAAGAAGTGGATGAGATACCCTCAACTTGCTGTCCTTTTCCTTGATATGTGAGCCTTGATGGCTCCACTTTTGCCCTTGAAGATCTCCTTGGTGTGATAGGTGGGTTTGGTGCTTGCTCCTCCATGAGCTCCTCCTCAAAACCAAGATCTTGCTCCTCGGCCATCTTCTTCTTGATTGTTGGAGCACTTGAGCCTTCTTCAAGCATATGCATATGATGTTCATCAAAGATGACATCCCTTGAAACAACAAATTTCTTTAAGGATGGGAGATAGACTTTGTAGCCCTTGCTTGAGCTTGCATATCCAAGCATGATCCCTCTTGTGGAAGATGGATCCTCCTTGGTTCTTGTTTCCAATGGCACATTCACATAACATATACACCCAAAAACTTTCAAGTGATTAAGATTGGGTTTCTTTCCATACAACATCTCATAAGGAGTTTTGCCTTCAATTGCTTTGCAAGACACCCTATTCATCAAGTATTTTGCACACACAAGAGACTCACCCCAAAAGGATTTGGGCAAACAAGCATCTAATCTTAAAGCCTTAGAACATTCACATAATGTTCTATTCTTTCTTTCAGCAACTCCATTTTGTTGAGGAGTGTAGGGACAAGAAGTCTCTTTCTTGATCCCTTCCTCCTCACAAAAGGCCTTGAACTCATTGGAGATGAATTCTCCACCATTGTCACTTCTAAGAATCTTGATGCTATGATTATGATGCTTTTCCACAAACAACTTGAACTTTACAAAAGTATCAAATACTTGAGACTTGAAGGAAAGTAAGAACACCCAACAATATCTTGAGTAGTCATCAATGAAGGTTAAAAACATGGATGAACCTCCATTAGATTTGGTGCTAGCAATGTGCACATCCGAGTGTATGAGTTCAAGAGGATGAGATGACTTTGTGATGTAGTTAGGAAACACCTTCTTATGTGCCTTGGATAAGGCACAAGCTTCACAAACCTTGTCTTCCTTCCCAATAGACCTTGGTAGGCCTAAAGCATACTCCTCCTTGATCATAGCCTCCATGGAACCCGAGTTGACATGTCCAAGTCTTTTGTGCCATAAAGTAAAGGTAGATATCTTGCTCTTCTCGGCCAACATGACAACATTAGTATCCACAAATGCATCCAACTTATAAAGTTTGCCAAGTCTAGTGCCCTTAGCCACTATCTTACCCTTCTTCTTGATGAAACATTCATTTGAAACAAAGTCAACATTGAAACCATTGTCTACCATTTGGCCAACACTTAGTAGATTCTTTGTTATTGTAGGAATGTACAAAACACCTTTTATGTTGATCTTTTTGGAAGATCCTAAGCAAAGGGGAATGCTACCAACTCCTTCAATCTTACAAGCTTTATCATTTGTCGTATAGATAGACTTTATAGGTCCATCATAAGATAAGAGAGAAGAGAAAAACTCCCTTTTACTAGTCATGTGTGAACTAGCACTCGAGTCAATCCACCAAGGATCTTCTCCTTTGAAGCTTGTTGAAGAAAATATGGACATCATGAGAGAGTCCTCATGTGAACTCTCCTCCTCCTCCTCTTTGCTCTTGTTGGCTTGGCTTTGGTCTTGCTTCCTCTTGAAGCATTCCGAGGCATAATGTCCCATCTTGCTACAATAGTAGCACTTCACCTTTGATTTGTCCTTCTTGACTTTGGTGGTTGATGGAGATGCCTTTGAGGGTCATTCTTGATCCTCAAGCTTTGTAGACTTCTTGAATGTTGATCCTTTGCCTTTGGACTTGCCTTTGCCTTTGGTGAAGAGAGCTTGGTCATCTCCACCTTGGATGGAAAGCCTATCCATCCTCTCTTGCATTTGGCTCCTTCTTGATTCCTCGGCCATGAGTGTGCCTTGGAGTTCTTCAAGTATGGGTAGCTTACCCATAATTGCATATCCCTGAACCAAATTGTCAAATTCAAAGCTTAGTCCATTCAATATGAGTTGAACAAGCTCTTCATCCTTGATAGGATCACCTATAAAGGCTAGCTCTTTGTTCAATTCCTTTACTCTTAGGACAAAAGTATGTCCACTCTCTCCTTTCTTTTGATAGCTTTTATAGATTTGATTCTTCAAAGCTAACATTCTAGTTTGGTTCTTGGATTCATAGACCTTTTGCAAAGTCTCCCAAGCATCTTGTTTTCAAACTTGGTACTTGAGGTAGCCTCTTGATTCTTTGTCTTGCAATTCACAAAGCAACAAGAGCATCATTCCTGTTTAGATATATTTATAAAAAAAATTGAAAAAATAGATTCAAATTGGAATGTATTCAATCCTTTGAAAAATGCTACGATATTTTATTTTTTAATTACAATATGTTAAATTGATGATAATGTAAGACATGGAATCGAGTAGACTACCCCAACACCAAGTTCAATTGCAAAACATAGCATGACATGGGTAGGTCGACCTTGTTTGAAAAATATATCTAGCATCTCAAAGAAAATCATCAACAACAATGTTTTAAAAAAACAAAAAGTTGATCCAATAGCTAGTAGGAAATTTAAGCTCACTAACATCAAATTTGTGTTGTGTATTTTTTACAAATATCATTCACAGAGAAAATTTGGCTTATAAATCTTGCATGGCAATTTAGGTCACAATGCCTCACTACATGATGTGCACTAGAAATGATTTAATAATTGGTGAAAGATGTTTCATTAGAAACTATTCTTTGTCACAAACAGGATATCAAAAGAAAAAGTAGAATATCAAAACATCAAAACATGCTCCTTTGTTGAGATGGTTTTTCAACATATATATACTTGTTATGTGATGCCATATTACATGCTCTACAAAGGAATAGAAGTATTATCGTTGCAGATACTACCGCTTCCTTGTATGTGAATATTGTATTAAATTGGCTATCCAAACCAAAAACGTTCTACGTATCATGTACATGAGTGTCAATTAAGAATTAGATTGAATATAGTCGATGCACTAGAATGTTTCTGTAGCAAACAAGCTTCACTTGCTCATGCACTTTGCAATACAATTTTCAAACATGGTACTTGAGGTAGCCTCTTGATTCTTTGTCTTGCAATTCACAAAGAGCAAATCCAAAGGCAAGGGTGCTGCATTCAAGAAGAATCAAGTCAAAGGTGAAGATCAAGAAGGATCTTCAAGTCCAAGCTCGAGCAAGCCAAAGAAGGATAAGTCAAAGATCAAATGCTACTTTTGTGGCAAGATGGAGCACTATGCCCCAGAGTGCTTCAAGAAGAAGCAATCTCAAAGTAAGGCAAACCTAGGCCAAGATGAAGAGGAGAGCTCTCATGAAGATTCACTCATGATGTCAAGTTTCTCATTTTCAAGCATAAGAGGTGAAGACCCTTGGTGGATAGATAGTGGGACTAGCTCCCACATGACAAGTAAGAGGGAGTATTTCTCAAACTTATCTACCTATGATGGACCTATCAAGTCAATTTTTATAGCAAATGATTATGCTTGTAAGGTAGAAGGCATAGGATCTATACCTTTATGCTTGGGATCTTCAAGGAAGATCAAGATTGATGGAGTACTTTACATTCCTAGTATCACTAAGAACTTGCTTAGTGTAGGACAATTGTTTGAAAATGGTTTGATTGTGGAGTTCACCACAAATGCATGTAACATCAAGAAGGATGGTAAGATCGTTGCTAGAGGCATAAGATTTGGAGGATTATTTAAATTAGATGCCTATGTGGATGCTAATATTGTGGTGCTAGCCGAGGAGACCAAACTATCCAACCATAGTCTTTGGCACAAAAGACTTGGTCACATCAACTCAAGTCCATGGAGGTCATGTGCAAGGAGGAGCTTGCCTTAGGACTTCCAAGATCCTTGGAAAAAGAGGAGAAAGTATGTAGGATGTGCTCTCTCAAAAGCACAAAAGAAGCCCTTCTCAAGTTCAATCACAAAGACAACTCATCAACTTGAGTTGATCCACTCGGATGTACACTTTGCAAGTACAATGTCCAATGGAGGTGCCACCATGTTTGTTACATTCATAGATGATTACTCAAGCTTTTGTTGGGTATTCTTACTTTCATCTAAAGCACAAGTATTTGAAAGCTTTCTTAAGTTCAAAGCATTTGTTGAGAAGCATCTTGATCACAAGATCAAAACTTTTAGAAGTGATAATGGTGGAGAATATATCTCCAATGCTTTTAAAGATTTTTGTGATCAAGAAGGGATTTAAAAAGAATTATCTTGTCCCTACACCCCCCAAGAAAATGGGATAGCCGAGAGGAGGAATAGGACATTGTGTGAATGTTCTAAAGCTTTAAGGATTGATGCATGTTTACCAAAAGCTTTTTGGGGAGAAGTTCTCACTTGTGCTAACCATTTGATGAATAGACTTCCATGTAGCTCTATTGAAGGCAAAACACCTTTTGAAGTCTTGTATGGGAGGAAGCCAAATCTCAAGGACTTAAAGGTATTTGGATGCATTTGCTATGTGCATACACCTTTGGAGAAAAGGACCAAGGAAGATCCATCATCAATCAAAGGTATTATGCTCGGGTATGGCAAAGCAAGCAAGGGATATAAGGTATACATTCCAT
The DNA here is from genome assembly GCA_029204225.1 of Diphasiastrum complanatum. Lineage (NCBI taxonomy): Eukaryota > Viridiplantae > Streptophyta > Lycopodiopsida > Lycopodiales > Lycopodiaceae > Diphasiastrum > Diphasiastrum complanatum. The sequence goes on along the minus strand of CM055105.1, from coordinate 50,764,691 downwards.
CTTCCAACAAGTTTGTTGTCTCTAGAGATATGATTTTTTATGAGGATAATATGTATAAACTTGTTGATGGCTCAATCAAATCACCTATCAAGAGGGGGGTGGCCGAGGATCAAGATGTCACAGATCTTGAGGAGGAGCTAGAGCCAAGTGAACCAATCACTCCAAGAAGATCATCAAGGGTAAGAATGGAGCCATTGAGGCTCACATACCAAGACAAGAGGAAGCAAGCCGAGGGGACGTTAGAAAATATCTCGAACCGAGAGTGAATCTATTTTCATTGGTCCACACACATCAGAGTGGACAAGCTCAAGAACTTCCTTGGCTCTTCTTCCTTTATGTGTGAATGGATTCCGATGTTGCTTGCCTTTCTGACAAGCTTTGCAGAACTTAGCCTCAGGCCTTAAAATTTTGAGACCTGTGACAATGTCCTTTATGCTCATGTCGTATAGGCTCCGCATGTTCAGATAATACATTCTCCTATGCCAGAGCTGATCTTCGTTTTCTGAAGCATTTAATATGCTATCAGAGTTGCTAATTATTTTGGCCTAGTAGAGGTTTCCTTCTCTGCATCCGACCATCAGCAACTTGTTTGTCATCTTCTCGATCATACGACAAGTGTTGCCATCGAACAAAATTCGAATGCCTAGATTTGCCATCTTGGAGACAGATAGCAGATCCTTTCTGAGTGAGGGCACATAGAGTGCTCCTGGCAGCTCTGCTTGGCCTGACAGTGTTCGTAGCTGTAGAGAGCTGATGCCCTTGACATCATGTCTGCTTCCATTGCCTAGAATCACCACTCTATCATTTTTGAGTTCGCAAAAGTTGATCAAGATCTTCTTGTTGCAGGCTATGTGAGATGTTGCTCTTGAATCAATGACCACATCGTAGTCATGTTCGGAATAACTTGTCGAAGCTTCGTCAAGTATCATGAAAGCTTCGTCACCTTTTTCTGCATCTTTAAATGACTCTGCAACGTTTGCCTTTTCAGCTTTGTTTTTCTTTTGTGGACTGAATCTGTAGTCGTATGCAGAATGCCCTTTCTTCTTGTAGTGCATGCAAGGTATTGCTGGATTGAACCAGCATTTGTTGGCTGTATGGCTTGGTTTGTGGCAGTGATCGCAAGAAGAAGATTGTTGATTCAAGGACTTCGTCTTTTTGAATCTTGGCTTGGTTTTGTTCTTATTCTTTCCTTTCATGAAGAGAGCTTTCTCTTGATCATTGCTTCCCTCTCCTTCATCTCTCATCAGTCTCTCATCAGTGACAAGACTGACCACTTTGTCAAATGTCATATCCGGTAGACTTAGTATGAGCATTCTTAGCAGCTGATAGGACGTCGGTAGAGATTTCATGAAGTACATCAGTTGTTGTGGTGCTGGGACCTAGTGTTCCTGTCCTGATGCAGCGAGTTGAGCAAAGATCATTATGATCTTCTCAACATACTGATCCAATTGGTTGCCATCCCACCGTATTGATTGTAGCTGATTGTGAAGGTGCATGACTAAAGCTGCAGTTTTCAGTTCATACTTTTGCTTTAATCTTTCCCACGCTGCATGGCTGCTTTCGCAGTCTTCAATCTGCATGAGTAGATCTTTATTTATGGATTAAACGATGATCGCCATTGCACGCTCATCCTTTTTGATCCATTCAGCTCTCCTCGGGTCTCCCTCTGGAGTCTGCACCTTGGAGAGCTCGGTCACTGACCAGATGCCTTCGCCCTTCAGGAGTGTTTTGCTTTTGAGTTTTTAGATTTTGTAATTTGTGCCATCGAGACTGATTGCTACTCTGGTCTAGATTGTCGTAGCCATATTGTGTTTTCTGGAAGAATCACTGTTGGGATATCAATAGTGATAACATGTTGGCTCTGATACCATGTCGCAGAAGGCCAGATTGTTGTGTGTTCGTCTTCTCCTTCTCTTTTTGCGAACAATTTTCTTTTTTTGAATTTTTTTTTCGTGCGGAAGTCCTTACAGGATCCCAGACACTCGACCCTTATCACAAAACATATTTTATTCTAGAAATAAAGACACATAGCACAAGAGATACACAAAAATAGAGCGACATACTGTTAGTTTGGTTTTGGAGCAAGATCGTCAGTGTGTCACTCGTTGGCGGATTTTCACTCTACTCTTATGCTGTGTTCTGCTCGTTGGCAGACTTTCATGCACAACTATGATGTTTTTACTTTCTTACTCTATTCGCTATGTCTCTCTCTGTCTCTTACAGATCTCTGTATTCTCATCTCTTAGTTATGATACAGAGAGGATCATTTATACCTCCACTATGTGGAGTTTACAAGATAGCTAAACGTCGAATCACTAGACTAGTTAACGTTAATCAACTAGTTAGTTAGTCTTCGTCGTTGCTACTCGTTTCAGCTGGGTGTGAGGCCCGTTGAACTGCCAGCTGACAGCGTAAAAGACTTTTTTTTGTTTGATTTGTAATCTCCCGTTTGCTTTCATTCTTTTCGTTTCTTTTCGTAGTTTTCATTTTGCGTTTCTTTTGCCTTTGTGGTCTTGTAGGTGTGTTTGCAATTTGCGAATGATTCGCGAACCGTTCATGCTTCGAGTCAAAGATGATCATAAGATGAGCAAATGTGATGATTATCAAGATTTTCAATCCTAGCTTGACTAGTCCATATACTATGAACTTTTTCCATGATAAATATAAACTTGAAATGAAACACTATCTTGATCTTCTTGAGGCTAAATACTTGCTCAAGGATGTAAGTGTCCTTCATGGATGATTCACTTAATCTCAAGAGAAGTTTACAAAATGCCTCACAAAATGGAAAAGCATGATTTTTCAAACTCATTCTTGATCTTACTAGATCCAAGAGCATACATTTGATGACACAACCACTTGCTTTCAAAATGATTTGGAAACATATATAAGCCATCAATGACAAGAAATATGTCCATACAATAGACATCATACAAGACTAGTATTGTCTTGAACTTTGAGATGTAGAAATCTCAATAAAACAAGATGGTACATCAAGTAATGGAAGAGAAGCAAAAGTGAATATGTTGAAGTAGATACCACCTGAAATTTTTTTCTCTTTGCCATGTATTGAGCCACAAAGACTCGGCCTTGCCTCTTGAAGATCCCCTTGAAACTATATGTTGAGAAGACTCCTCCTCAAGCCTTGGCAAATCTCCACCATGCACTTGGACTTTTGGTATATACTTGATCAAGATCTATTTCCTGAAAATCAGAAATTAGGATTTTGTTTGAAAAATCTAGATCCAATCTCATTGTCTGATTGACTTAATTTGGAATTATGGCTGAAGGAGGACCAATGAACCCACCACCAATTATTGTTAGAAGGTCTCCTCGTCTACATATACGAAAATACAATTGGTTATCAGATCCCATCAAATTTCTCCATATCTTTCTAAATCATGTAGGGTTTATGACGAAGTTTTTCCACAAGATAAACTTCAGTTATTCCCTGTGGCCTATTTCTGTTAAAATTGAAAAAACAATCCATATTGATTTCTTGGCCTGCTACAAATGTTGTACCATGCAAGTATGTAGCTCATAAATGCAAAATTCCAAGTTTGGCCTACATAGAACTCGCGCTACATGGTTATGTAATATTTAGATTAAAGAATACAACTTGCACATAGTTTGTAGACATAGAATTAGCAAAGTCATGCTTGTAGAAACTCGTGGCAATTCACATGCATTAATTGTAAGTGATCCATAGTGACATGCAAGGCATGCACAAAGTGTAATGGACACATGCATGATGATTTGTACTTTGTTAGTTAGAACTAGCACACTTGTAAAAAGTTGGTACAATTTCATGCATGGCAAGTGACAAATGTCACATAGACTCTAGATGTCATTTTGTAATGAATGGATGTGGTTCTACCTCGAGCTACCTCAAACTCCATAAATATGTGTAGCTCTCCTCACAATCAATGATGAAGAACCAAAGTTTTGTAGCTACCTCATGCCATTTTGGATCTAAACTATTTTGCTTGTTATCTCTCTATCTTTCTCTCTCTAACTCGTGTTGAAGCTAATGCTTATACACTGATATCTTGTACCTTTGCTAATTATTGATTCATTACTATCATATTCAGTTGCTTAGCATGCTAGATTGTGGTTAAGCCATTTCTTCTGAACTAGATCTTGCCAATCAATCTAGAATCAGGTTACTGTGCTAATCACAAAGCTTAATTAGATCCATCATACTTGTGGACATTCCCCACACGTGTGAAATCTGGAAATTTTGTCAAATTAGAGATGCCAAATGAAGCTTTGCATGCTAACATCTCTGATTGTACAAGAAATTGAGAGCTAAATCAAGCAAAAAAACAGTTTTGCACTTTTTCTCACCTTTCTTTGAAGTGTATTTGGATCAAATCGGATTGGAACTGAATTTTTAGACCTGAAATGTGGTAGTACGGAATGCTAGAATTCCGCATGTGTGAAAATCAGAGATTTTCAGTCCCTTTGTTTTCCTTGCTTATAGATCCAAAGATAGCAGTGTTATAGCTTGATGAAAAGCTTATGATCTGTACTTTCCATAGAAATTGAAACCAAACTAGCAAGAGTTATAAGCTCTTAAATAGGATAGGGATAGGTCCAAAATCCGAGTGACAGCATTTTGATTTGATTCATTCTTGCTTTGTTCTGAATCCATTGTTTTGAGCATCCTACACAAGAAATTAAAGATCAAGAATAAGTTTGAAGTAATGAACACCTTTTGAGCATTTTGAGAGTCAATTGTGTTTTCTTTTTAAGAAATTCACACGTGCCAAAAGTAGGATTCAAACTAGCCAAAGTGTCTCAATCCACTTTGTGTGTCTGATCTAGATAACTTGTCTTGTGGAATATTTGAGAGTCATCTCAAATATAGTTGCAAGTGTTTCACATAGGAAGGTAGTACATCCTTGAAAATACCTATAGTGAAAGAGAGCAGCAACTCTAAGTCTGATTGGAACAAGCTCAAACATATTGTCTCAGGGAAGATATCTTCTAGAAGCCAGTGAAAGACTAAACACTTTTAATTACTCAATTGGAAGTTCAGAATGGAGTCTATTTTAATACTCCATGATGTTATGGATATTGTGCTTGGTGTTGAGGAGGAGCCTCAAGCATAGGCTGAAATTCTTAAGTATAAGAAAAGAGCTAGAATGGCTCTACATTTCATTAAGATGAATGTATCTAATGAAATTCTGAGAGAGATAGGATCTTGCACTATAGCCAAAGAATCTCGGGATGCATTAAATTCCATCTATGAAGCAAAGAATACTTCTAGAATACTCACTCTTAGGAATCATATTTTTCAAAGTTTCCAAAGAAGTGAAGAGAGTGCATCTAACTATGTTCTGAGAGTTAAAGATTTACATAGAGAGCATTCCTGTGTTGGTGTTACTATTAACCAAGATGAGCTAGTTCAAGTCATACTGAATGGCTTGAAAGATGACTATGATAATCTTGTTCAGTCTTTTGCTATTAAGGAGGAGTTTCCTAATCTAGAAACTCTCCAAGGAATTCTTATTTTTGAAGAATCTAGACAAAGCTATAAACTCTCCAGGATGAACAAACTCGAGCATGGTAGAAGTGACAAAGCCCTCTTTGTAAAAGACAAGCATAAAGGAAGGAGTAAGAACCAGTTCTCTCAAGCATCCAACAAAGACAAAGCCAAAGATTGAGACAAAGATGGTGAAGAGTATGATACATCTCATCCTTCTAACTCAAAGACCAAGAAGAAGAAAGTGAAGTGTTTCTCCTGTGGCAAGAAGGGGCACTATGCCTTTAATTTCTTAAAGAAGAAAAACCAACTCAAGCAGGCTAATCTCTCCAAAGAGATTGAAGAATATTTTGTGGCAAGTGATGGAGAAGGATGGTGTCCAGTCTTTCTTCATCACCTTTCAAGAAAGATGGAGCTTGGTACCTAGATAGTGGAGCTTCTTCGCATATGAGCCGTTCAAAAGAGTCATTTGACTCAATCTTACCTTACAAAGGACTCAAGAGATCTATTTATACTGCTAATGATCATGAGTGCCCAATGTGTAGAATTGAAAAAGATTATCTGTGTTAGATATAGGGGTCTTATGATTTTATATCAAGCATCTAGGTGTAGGATGTTGATAGGAACAAATTTGGCATAGATGGCAAATTATGCATTTCCACTTGTAATGCCACTATTGAGCCAAAATAGAGTAAGAAACTAAACTCATGCCAATTAGAGTGTAGACAAGTGTAATGCTTCTGTTTGATGAATTCTAAGAAGTCCAATAGGATTTAGAGGTGGAACCATGTGAGGTCCAATAGGAATTTGAGGTGTGCTTGAATATAGTCCAGTAGAATTAAGAGGTGCATGGATCAATAGTCCAATAGGATTAAGAGGTGACAAAGTGTGGTCCAATCATAGTTAAGCATAGTGGTAGCTCGTGGATCTACTAGTATCATTGTACTCCTCATTTTGGATCTAATCGATTTGGTGATTTTGTGGATTTTGAGTGTCATTGGATTTCTAGCTTTCTCTCTCTACCTGAGAGCTCATGATGGGGAGTTGGATTAGACTATTTGATCAATGCTTTGATTGTCTCTACTTGTTTCCTATCAAGCTGCTAAACTAGATCTTGTTTTCTGATGACTAGTTTCTGATAGATTGTTTAACAAGCATACAATCACCTTGTGGATCATTCAAAGATCCATTTATGGTCCTTAGTACTGTACTTTTCACATGGTATCAGAGCCAAGTACAAGGCCATTGATCTGTGTTTGAATCTAATCCAATTTTAGCAGGTTTTGGTGCAAAAAGCTAGTATTGGAAGGGCGAGCTGGTATCCAGGTTTTGGTGAGGGGATTTGATCCCAAACTTTTTCAGGATCAAAATCCGTATTGTTCACACGTGTGGCCATCTCTGAACCAGCATTTAATAACCCATATTCATTGGATCATAGAAAATTCATATAGTGTCAGTTTGATGTAATTTTTGGTGCAAATCCTAGGATAAGCTACCAAGATCACTTGCCATTGATTAGTTTTGAATTTGTTTCATGAAAACGAATTAATCTAGGCTGATTTCAAACCTTCTTAAAGTGGAAACCAGGTCTTGAAAGTACATTAAAGTGAATGAGAGAGATAGAGTCAGTTTTGGTCCAAGAATAGCCAAGATTGGCAAGATTTGCTTGAGTGTAGTTTTCATCTCATCTTATCTTCATTCCAGCTTGTGAGGGAGTGATAGAACTATGATTACAAATCCATCTGTTGGATTAGAAGTCAACATTTGAGTGAAACACTGCAAGTTAGAAACCTTTGTGAGTTTCAGGTCCAAACAAATCTATATCTTGTGTGTAGAATCTTGCTATTAAGATGGGATCAGTGGAAGCCTACCTTCTAGAAGCTAGTGAGAGGTTAAATTCTACCAATTATGATATTTGGAAAGTGAGGATGGAGTCACTAATGGTGCTCCAGGATCTTTATGAGTTTCTAATAGATGATGAAGATGAACCTCTAGGTGCACAGGAATTAGTGAGATACAAGAAGAGGTCTAGGCTTGCACTTCACTATATTAAGATGAATGTAAGCAATGATCTTTTAAGGGAAGTATCATCATGTAAGAGTGCTAAAGAGGCTTGGGAATCTTTAAAATCTATCTATGAGTCTAGTAACACTTCGAGGGTTCTCATGCTTAGAAACCAGATTCTACAAAGCATGAAGAGGAGTGATGAGAATGCACAAGATTATGTGCTAAGAATCAAGTCTCTTAATAGGGAGTTAGCTTCCATTGGAGAGAAGATTCAAGATAGTGAGCTTGTTCATGTCCTAAATGGTCTAGGGAGTGGCTTTACAAATTTGGTCCAAAGCTTTGCAATCCAAGACACTTTGCCTACTATAGACAAGCTACACAGTGTATTAGTAGCTGAAGAGTGTAGGATGTTGCATACCAATGCAAGAATGAATGCTATTTCTCTGCAGGGCAAGATCAAAGACAAGTCCAAGTACAAATGTTTTTTCTGTGGAAAGAAAGGACATTTTGCATTAGAATGTCTCAAGAAGAAGAAGGCACAAGAGAACAAACAAAGCAACATTGCACATCAGGAGGAAGAGGAGGATGAAGAGTCATCCTTGATGGTTTCCAGCAAACCACCATCATCCAAGAGCAACACCAATGATTCTTGGTGGATTGATAGTGGGGCAAGTTCCCACATGACATATCAAAAGGACATATTCTCCACCTTACTTTTTTACAATGACTTACATAGATTAATCTATACTGCAAGTAGTCAAGAATGTAAGATAAGTGGAATAGGAACAATTCCCTTGTATGTGGGATCATCCAAAAGGATGAATCTAGATAATGTTCTTTATGTTCCTAAGTTAACCAAGAATTTGCTTAGTGTTGGCCAGTTAATGGATAATGGCCTAGATGTACAATTTAAGCTTGGTGTTTGTTCCATCCTTAGAAATGATGAATGTATAGCCAAAGGCTTTAAGCAAGGTAGATTGTTTAAGCTTGATGCTAATTTTGCAGTAGAGAGTGTTAACTTGGCAAAGGTGGAGCTATCAAAGGTGGAACTGTGGCACAAAAGGTTGGGCCACCCCAACTACAAAGCCATGGAATCTATGGCTACAAAGGAGCTTGCAGTTGGACTCCCCAAGCATTTGTCAAAGTGTGGGAAGAGATGTGAAGCATGCAGCCTCTCAAAGGCTCACAAGCTACCTTTCTCAAGATCTACATCAAGATCAAACTCTCCTCTTGAACTCATCCATTCGGATGTTCATAGTTTTTCACATGAGTCTAATGGTGGTGCCAAGTACTATGTAATCTTCATTGATGACTATTCTAGATTTTGTTGGATGTACCTCTTGTCTAGCAAATCAATGGTGTTTGGTTCTTTTGTAAAGTTCAAGACTTTGGTAGAAAATCAACTTAGTACCAAGATTAAGGTATCAAGGAGTGATAATGGAGGTGAATATGTCTCCAATAAGTTGATTGACTTTTGTATTTCTAATGGCATAAAGAGGGAGTTGTCATGTCCATACACCCCTCAACAAAATGGAGTGAGTGAGAGAAGAAATAGATCTCTTTGTGAGTGTGCTAAGGCCTTAAGGCTAGATGCTTCTCTATCCAAACCATTTTGGGGTGAAGCAATAACTTGTGCTAACTATTTGTGCAATAGATTGCCAAACCAAGCCATTGGAGGAATCACACCATTTGAAGCTCTATTTGGAGAGAAGCCCAATCTCAAAGATCTCAAAGTTTTTGGATCCACTTGCTATGTACACCAATCCTTGGATAAGAGAAGGAAGGATGATGCAACATCCATCAAAGGCATCTTTGTGGGATATGGTGAGAATAGCAAAGGTTATAGAGTCTTCAATCCAATCACTAGCAAGGTGATAGTGATTAGGGATGTTATTTTTGATGAAGGACATGCTTGTGATTTGGATGATAATGCTACTAATCATCTTGATGCCAAGGATCATGCTAGGATGGAGGAGGAGCTTCCAAGTGAAGAAGAACTTGAGGATCCACCTCAAGATGCAAGAACTCCAAGAACTCCAAGAACTCCAAGAAGATCTACAAGGGCAAGATCCGAGCCATTGAGGCTCACCTATGATGGTCAAGGTGATCAAAGGGAAGGCTCATCATCTTTCACATCTTACACCTTTCTTACTTCAATGTTAGATGAGCCAACATGCTATGAAGATGCTTGTAAGTCTAAAAGTTGGATGGATGCTATGCAAGTAGAGTATGATGCTCTTATTGAGAATCATACTTGGGATCTTGTGGATCTTCCTCAAGGGAAGAAACCTCTTGATTGCAAGTGGGTGTTTAGATTGAAGTATAATCAAGATGGATCAATAAGCAAGCATAAAGCTAGGCTTGTTGCCAAAGGGTTTTTACAAACCAAAGGCATTGACTATGATGAGACTTTTGCTCCTGTGGCTAAGCTTGTTACTATCAGGTTGATCATTAGTCTTGCTACAACCTTCAATTGGGAGCTATTCCAACTTGACTTCACAAATGCATTCCTCAATGGTTATTTGGAGGAAGAGATCTACATGAGGCAACCCGAGGGCTTCATCAAGGCAAAGCATGAAGGAAAGGTGTGTTTTTTGAAGAAGAGCCTTTATGGGCTCAAGCAAGCACCTAGAGCATGGTACTCTAGGCTAAACTCTTTTCTCATTTCCATCAATTTTGTAACGAGTGCCTATGATCCATCATTGTATATAAGTTTTCATGATGGCATGATCATTATTCTTGTTTTGTATGTAGATGACATTATCTTGAGTGGTAATGATCTAGATGGAATCAGAGATGTAAAAATTGCTTTAGCAAAAGAGTTTAAGATGGTAGATCTCGGCCTATTGAGCTCCATTCTTGGAATAGAGGTTATTAGAGGATGTGATTTTAGCTTCATTTGTCAATCTAAATATGCTACATCCATCCTAGATAGATTTGGAATGAAGAATTGTAAAGGCATTGAGACACCAATGGAGCAACATGTAAAAGCATCTATTGGTTGTGATGAAGCATCCTTTGAGGACATCACATTATATAGAAGGCTTATTGGCTCCTTGATCTATTTAACTATAACTAGACCTGATCTTAGTTATAGTGTTGGAAAGTTAAGCCAATTCATGCAAAGTCCTCTAGTTTCACATTGGAAGATGGCCAAAAGAGTTCTTAGATACATTTCATTCACTAAGAATTTTGGTATTTTGTATAGAGGAACTAATCTTGGCTTAAGAGCCTACAGTGACTCGGATTTTGCAGGTGACAAAGTGGATAGAAGATCAACAAGTGCCTTTGCCACCTTTCTATGTGATGGAGTAGTATCATGGCTTTCCAAAAAACAAGATACCATCTCCCTATCTTCCACAGAATCCGAATACAAGGCCTTGACATCAACATGCAAGGAGGTCTTGTGGCTCAAAAGGCTATTGGTGGAGCTTCATGTCATGGAGGAGGAGATTCCTATCATCTATTGTGACAACCAATCAGCCCAATCACTTGCAACTAATCCTACATTCCATGCAAGGAGCAAACACATCGAAATTGCTCATCATTTCGTGAGGGAAAAAGTGCAAGCTAAAGAGATCAAGCTCCAACACATGCCATCATCAAGTTGCTTGGCTGACTTGTTTACTAAACCTTTACCTAAAGATTCATTTGTCAAGCTTAGATCTTCAATTGGAGTTATTGATAAAAGCATTGTGATCTCCAAGGCTAGATTTGAGGAGGAGTGTGAAAAATTGCCTACATTGGCAAATCTAGCCATGTAGAATATTGTACATTTTGTCAATATTGTTTGTTGGTTACTTGAATGGCCAAAGTGCCACTTGTACATACACACCTAAAGTAGGTTACCACGAGTCAAGAGGAGTGGTTGTGTCTATTTGGTAGTGATTCCTACTTTGTAGGATCTAGACCATGATATATGATGAGATTTGTACCTACCATGCACCTACCAAGCATGACTCTTGGATCTAGGCTAGGGTTTTCACATTAGGGCAAGAAAGTGGAGTCTACTTCCTTATTACATGCTGGATTTTCACCTAACTTTGCAAAGGAAATGTGTTTTAATATGTATTTCCATTCTCCATAGTGAGAAGATAGAAACTTTTTTGAGCCTCAAGGAGAAACTCGAGTTTCCTCTCATTGTATGGTGATTACTCTATTTTTCAATGAAACCCAGCTTTGGCACTTTGTAAACACTGTCTACAGGCCGTACTACAGCCTTATTTCCACACGTGTGGAGTTGGATTAGACTATTTGATCAATGCTTTGATTGTCTCTACTTGTTTCCTATCAAGCTGCTAAACTAGATCTTGTTTTCTGATGACTAGTTTCTGATAGATTGTTTAACAAGCATACAATCACCTTGTGGATCATTCAAAGATCCATTTATGGTCCTTAGTACTGTACTTTTCACAAAAGATTGGGTTAGATGCAAGGTGTTGGGCTGATATATTGTCATTGTAGATGATTGGTGTCTCCTTTGAATCCATGATCTTTAGCTCCACCAATAATCTCTTGATCCAAAGTACCTCCTTTGTAGTGGTTGTCAAAGCTTTGTACTCGGCCTCGGTTGAAGATAGAGATATAGTTTCTTGCTTTTTTGAAAGCCATGAAACCACACATTCTCCTATGAAAGTTGAATAGGCACTTGTTGATTTCCTATCCCTCTTGTCCCATGCAAAATCTGAATCACTAAATGCATGAAGGTTAATCACATCTCCTCTATATAGAATCCCAAAATCCAATGTACCCGAGATGTATCTTAGAATCCTCTTAGCCTTTTTCTAATGGATATTCAATGGCTTTTGCATGGATTGGCTCAACCTACATACACTAAAGCTAAGATCTGGTCTAGTTATAGTGATCCACATTAAGGAACCTATAAGTTGCCTAAACAAAGTGATGTCCATGAAGGATCTTTCATCATCTTCATTTGGCACTTTTACATCTTGCTCCATTGGTGTGTCAACACTTTTGCATACTTCCATCTTAAACTTCTTCAAAAGACTTTGAGCATAGTTTACTTGACTTATAAAGATAAAATCAGACCCTCTAAGTACGTCTATGCCTAAGATGAAGTGAAGACACCCTAGATCTACCATCTTGAACTCTAAGGATAGATCTATCTTGATTTTTCAATACCATCAACACTATTTCCACTAATGATGATGTCATCTACATAAATGAGTAAAAGTACAATACCAACATCATCAAACTTAATGTAAAGAGTGAGATCATATTCACTTTGAACAAAAGAAAGTGAAATAAGATAGCAATGTAGTCTTGAATTTCAAGATCTCGAGGCTTGCTTCAAGCCATAGATGCTTCTTTGGAGATGGCATACTTTGTTCTCCATTCCATGCTTGATGAACCCTTGTGGCTGCTCCATATAGATATCCTCTTCCAAAAAACCATTCAAGAAAGCATTAGAGACATCCATTTGACATAGAATCCATCCAAAATGTGATGCAAGTGCAATTATTAATGCCTTATTGTGACCATCTTGGCCACGGGTGCAAAAGTTTCCTCATAGTCTATCCCTCTCTCTTGAGCATAACCTTTTGCAACTAATCTTGCTTTATGTTTGTTAACACTCCCATTTGCATTCAACTTAAGCTTGAAGACCCACTTGCATCCTATTACATTCCTTTGAGGTCTCTCAACAAGCAACCAAATTTCATTCTCAGTCAAGGCATCATACTCATCCAACATAGCTTTATACCATTCTTTGGAGTTCAATGCATCTTCAACATTAGATGGTTCTTCAAAACTAGATAAAGCATAAGAAGTGGATGAGATACCCTCAACTTGCTGTCCTTTGCCTTGATATGTGAGCCTTGATGGCTCCACTTTTGCCCTTGAAGATCTCCTTGGTGTGATAGGTGGGTTTGGTGCTTGCTCCTCCATGAGCTCCTCCTCAAAACCAAGATCTTGCTCCTCGGCCATCTTCTTCTTGATTGTTGGAGCACTTGAGCCTTCTTCAAGCATATGCATATGATGTTCATCAAAGATGACATCCCTTGAAACAACAAATTTCTTTAAGGATGGGAGATAGACTTTGTAGCCCTTGCTTGAGCTTGCATATCCAAGCATGATCCCTCTTGTGGAAGATGGATCCTCCTTGGTTCTTGTTTCCAATGGCACATTCACATAACATATACACCCAAAAACTTTCAAGTGATTAAGATTGGGTTTCTTTCCATACAACATCTCATAAGGAGTTTTGCCTTCAATTGCTTTGCAAGACACCCTATTCATCAAGTATTTTGCACACACAAGAGACTCACCCCAAAAGGATTTGGGCAAACAAGCATCTAATCTTAAAGCCTTAGAACATTCACATAATGTTCTATTCTTTCTTTCAGCGACTCCATTTTGTTGAGGAGTGTAGGGACAAGAAGTCTCTTTCTTGATCCCTTCCTCCTCACAAAAGGCCTTGAACTCATTGGAGATGAATTCTCCACCATTGTCACTTCTAAGAATCTTGATGCTATGATTATGATGCTTTTCCACAAACAACTTGAACTTTACAAAAGTATCAAATACTTGAGACTTGAAGGAAAGTAAGAACACCCAACAATATCTTGAGTAGTCATCAATGAAGGTTAAAAACATGGATGAACCTCCATTAGATTTGGTGCTAGCAATGTGCACATCCGAGTGTATGAGTTCAAGAGGATGAGATGACTTTGTGATGTAGTTAGGAAACACCTTCTTATGTGCCTTGGATAAGGCACAAGCTTCACAAACCTTGTCTTCCTTCCCAATAGACCTTGGTAGGCCTAAAGCATACTCCTCCTTGATCATAGCCTCCATGGAACCCGAGTTGACATGTCCAAGTCTTTTGTGCCATAAAGTAAAGGTAGATATCTTGCTCTTCTCGGCCAACATGACAACATTAGTATCCACAAATGCATCCAACTTATAAAGTTTGCCAAGTCTAGTGCCCTTAGCCACTATCTTACCCTTCTTCTTGATGAAACATTCATTTGAAGCAAAGTCAACATTGAAATCATTGTCTACCATTTGGCCAACACTTAGTAGATTCTTTGTTATTGTAGGAATGTACAAAACACCTTCTATGTTGATCTTTTTGGAAGATCCTAAGCAAAGGGGAATGCTACCAACTCCTTCAATCTTACAAGCTTCATCATTTTCCGTATAGATAGACTTTATAGGTCCATCATAAGATAAGAGAGAAGAGAAAAACTCCCTTTTACTAGTCATGTGTGAACTAGCACTCGAGTCAATCCACCAAGGATCTTCTCCTTTGAAGCTTGTTGAAGAAAATATGGACATCATGAGAGAGTTCTCATGTGAACTCTCCTCCTCCTCCTCTTTGCTCGTGTTGGCTTGGCTTTGATCTTGCTTCCTCTTGAAGCATTCCGAGGCATAATGCCCCATCTTGCTACAATAGTAGCACTTCACCTTTGATTTGTCCTTCTTGACTTTGGTGGTTGATGGAGATGCCTTTGAGGGTCATTCTTGATCCTCAAGCTTTGTAGACTTCTTGAATATTGATCCTTTGCCTTTGGACTTGCCTTTGCCTTTGGTGAAGAGAGCTTGGTCATCTCCACCTTGGATGGAAAGCCTATCCATCCTCTCTTGCATTTGGCTCCTTCTTGATTCCTCAGCCATGAGTGTGCCTTGGAGTTCTTCAAGTATGGGTAGCTTACCCATAATTGCATATCCCTGAACCAAATTGTCAAATTCAAAGCTTAGTCCATTCAATATGAGTTGAACAAGCTCTTCATCCTTGATAGGATCACCTATAAAGGCTAGCTCTTTGTTCAATTCCTTTACTCTTAGGACAAAAGTATGTCCACTCTCTCCTTTCTTTTGATAACTTTTATAGATTTGATTCTTCAAATCTAACATTCTAGTTTGGTTCTTGGATTCATAGACCTTTTGCAAAGTCTCCCAAGCATCTTGAGCTGAAGTGCAATCCCTACTTCTCTTAAGAGTTCATTTGCAACATTCATTTTTATCCAATGTAGTGCAACATTGCACCTCTTGATGTATTTGGCTTTTTCTTGAGGATGAATAGGTTCACCCTCCTTACCATTTACAATTTCCATCAGATCTTGCATGATCAGGATGGATTCCATTCTAACTTTCCATATGGAATAGTTAGTTTTGTTGAGCCTTTCATTAGTATCCAAAAGATATGCATTTATAGATGCCATCTAGTCTCCTAATGAAGGACTTGACACAAATGAAGGTTACTTCTATTGATTTGATTGAAGGTCTACCTTATCCCACTTCTTAGGGACCTGAAAAGATCAGTAATAGACTTCCTATAAAGATCTAAGAATGATTTATAACAAAATCAAATCATAGAATACTAGAAACAATGCACTTGCTTGATTGAAGTAGACAATACTAGTAGAATTGCCCCTCTTTCTATAAAGAACATTGAAGCTTCCAAATGATCTGATCAAGAGCGAGTTTCAGCAACCTAATATACTTCCAAAATCACTTGTAAAAGATCTAAATGGAAGTAATGAGGATGGAACACAATCTACTGTCCAATCACAAGCAAAAAATGATCAAAATTGATGAAAAATTGATCTAATTTGGTGCATAAGTCAAGCAATGGTTGGACTGAACCTAAATCACTTTAGGAGGTGCCTACTACACCTTTGAATAGCCTTGAAGAGTTCCCAAAACTCTGATCTTCTCTCTCCTTGAATGCTAGAAAGCCTCCTCTATGAAATCACTGTGAAAGATTTCAGATCCTTAAGATCCAATCTACTTGATTGATCTTTGGTTAGAAAGCTTCATTCTTGGAATAGAGGTTATTAGAGGATGTGATTTTAGCTTCATTTGTCAATCTAAATATGCTACATCCATCCTAGATAGATTTGGAATGAAGAATTGTAAAGGCTTTGAGACACCAATGGAGCAACATGTAAAAGCATCTATTGGTTGTGATGAAGCATCCTTTGAGGACATCACATTATATAGAAGGCTTATTGGCTCCTTGATCTATTTAACTATAACTAGACCTAATCTTAGTTATAGTGTTGGAAAGTTAAGCCAATTCATGCAAAGTCCTCTAGTTTCACATTGGAAGATGGCCAAAAGAGTTCTTAGATACATTTCATTCACTAAGAATTTTGGTATTTTGTATAGAGGAACTAATCTTGGCTTAAGAGCCTATAGTGACTCGGATTTTGCAGGTGACAAAGTGGATAGAAGATCAACAAGTTCCTTTGCCACCTTTCTATGTGATGGAGTAGTATCATGGCTTTCCAAAAAGCAAGATACCATCTCCCTATCTTCCACAGAATCCGAATACAAGGCCTTGACATCAACATGCAAGGAGGTCTTGTGGCTCAAAAGGCTATTGGTGGAGCTTCATGTCATGGAGAAGGAAATCCCTATCATCTATTGTGACAACCAATCAGCCCAATCACTTGCAACTAATCCTACATTTCATGCAAGGAGCAAACACTTCGAAATTGCTCATCATTTCGTGAGGAAAAAAGTGCAAGCTAAAGAGCTCAAGCTCCAACACGTGCCATCATCAAGTTGCTTGGCTGATTTGTTTACTAAACCTTTACCTGAAGATTCATTTGTCAAGCTTAGATCTTCAATTGGAGTTATTGATAAAAGCATTGTGATCTCCAAGGCTAGATTTGAGGAGGAGTGTGAAAAATTGCCTACATTGGCAAATCTAGCCATGTAGAATATTGTACATTTTGTCAATATTGTTTGTTTGTTACTTGAATGGCCAAAGTGCCACTTGTACATACACACCTAAAGTAGGTTACCACGAGTCAAGAGGAGTGGTTGTGTCTATTTGGTAGTGATTCCTACTTTGTAGGATCTAGACCATGATTTATGATGAGATTTGTACCTACCATGCACCTACCAAGCATGACTCTTGGATCTAGGCTAGGGTTTTCACATTAGGGCAAGAAAGTGGAGTCTACTTCCTTATTACATGCTGGATTTTCACCTAACTTTGCAAAGGAAGTGTGGTTTACTATGTATTTCCATTCTCCATAGTGAGAAGATAGAAACTTTTTGGAGCCTCAAGGAGAAACTCGAGTTTCCTCTCATTGTATGGTGATTACTCTATTTTTCAATGAAACCCAGCTTTGGCACTTTGTAAACACTGTCTACAGGCCGTAATACAGTCTTATTTCCACACGTGTGGAGTTGGATTAGACTATTTGATCAATGCTTTGATTGTCTCTACTTGTTTCCTATCAAGCTGCTAAACTAGATCTTGTTTTCTGATGACTAGTTTCTGATAGATTGTTTAACAAACATACAATCACCTTGTGGATCATTCAAAGATCCATTTATGGTCCTTAATACTGTACTTTTCACAAAAATCACTCAAAATTGCTTCCAAAACCAAGATTGGTGTCTCACACTCATTATGGCCAAATGTGGCTCTATACATACAATAAGTGAGAGCTCGTGGTACTGATCATCCCTTTGATCCCACATGTGTGAAGGTGCTTTGTCATATGACGATTCATCATGCAAAACTGACACTTGGACAAAACCTTCTATTTTGAGCACTTTTGGTCCATTTTCCTTCTATATGGAGATCTACTTGAAAATCTTCTAGAAGTCAAAATTTATCTACTTCAGCTTATTCCACACATGTGAGCTGTCCTCTACACATGGGATGTGACACCTAACCAAAGGATGTGGCTCATGCAAGCAATAGATTGATGTCATGTGTCATATGTTTAGAAAACTAGTTTTTGGCTTTTTTAGCCACTAGAACTTGAATTAAATCATATGTACAATCTATATGATTATGGTACATGACAAGTACACTATTTTCACACGTGGAAACAGGCTCCACACATGTGTGTTTATCTATATACAAGATTTTTGGCCTCTACCAAGCTTATTTTTGCATTTTTCACATATATTTTGAGATTGTACGGTTTTTTTAGATATCATATTTGTGAGCAAGAATAGTTTTTAACAAAAAAATTTTTTAACAATTTTGAAATTCTTTGCAATGCACATCATTTATTGATGCATTGTAACCTAAATTGTTATGCAAGATTTATAAATATAATTTTTTTTGTGACCGATGTTCGAGGATGGAAAAAGATCTACAATAAAATTATAATGTTAGTGAGTAAACGTCCTCTACTAACTATTGGATCTACTTATTTTTTCGTAAATCTCTATTGATTACTATCTTTTGAATAGTAGATATATTTCTCAAACAAGTTTGACCTATCCATGTCATGCTATATTCTACAATTGAACGTGTAGCTGGGATAGTCTACTTCATTCCATGACTTACATTATCAGCAAGCTAACATTAACATTCTAATAGGTAAATAAAAAACATCATCATTTGGAAAAGAATTGAATAAATTCCAATTTGCAACCCACTCTTAATGTAGGTTAGGTCAAGTCAAGAGAGTTGGTCATGTTTGGTCATCCCTATTTTATAGGACCTACACATAAGTTTAAAGTGAAAATTTGACCAACTAGCTATCTACCAAGCATAACTCTAGGATCTAAGCTAGGGTTTTATTTTAGGGCAAGGAGAGTGACTTAACTTCCTTATTACATGTTGGAAAACTTCAAGTAAGAAGTCGAATTTTCTATGTATTCTCTCTCTCCATAGTGAGAAGATAGAATACTTTTGGGAGACATTGGTGACTTGAGTTTCCAATTATACACAATATTTTCAAAGTTCTACATGGCTAGATTTGTTAAAATAGGCTATTTTTCACACTCCTCCTCAAATCTAGCCTTGGAAACAATAATGTATCCATACAATTCTTAGACCTGATCTTAACATCAGAAATGAATCATATTCAGGTTTAGAAGATGACTAATGCACCTCTAAAGATGATGACATGATCAAGTGATCTTGAACTTCATGAGGCTACATACTTGCTTATGGATATAAGTGTCCTTCAAGGATGTTTCACTAATTCTCATAAGAAGCTTACAATTTGCCTCTCCAAAGGAAAAAACACATTTTTCAAAACAATGAGTGATTAACTCACTCTTGCTCTTCCAAAATCTGAGAGCACTCATTTGATCAAATAACCAATTTACTCCTAATTGGTTCATAACAATTTTCAGATCACTAAGACATAAAAACTTGTTCTCAAATGAGTCATTACACATCTTATCTTCAACTTCCTTCTTGATGAAGCCCTCAAGTTGCCTCATGTAGTTCTCATAGCATACCTCGGTTTGTCTCATGTAGATCTCATAGCAAAATGGTTCATCAAGCATTGAAGTAAGAAAAGTGTTGAAAGTGAATGGTCGAAAATCCTCCTCTTGATTACCTTTGACAAGATAAGTGAGCCTTGAAACCAATCTCACTCAACAATCTATGCAGCCAGACAACTTCTTGAGTAGAAGAACTTAATGCTTTATACTCATCTTCTGTCAGTGAAAGAGAATGGTGTCCTGCTTCTTACTAGACCATGAAAGTAGCCATTTTCAAAGTTGAAAGCATACTCTATAATTGACTTTCTATCATCTATATTGCATGCCCAATCAGTTCAGCATAACCTTGCAATCGAGGTAAAATGTCATGCTTTCTATAAACCAAGCCAAGGTTGGGTGTGCCCTTCACGTACAAGATCTTTTTCGTTGCTTTCCAATGGTCCAATGTAGGTGATGACATGAATTGACTAATCAAGCTCACAACATAGCAAATATTAGGACAAATAGTCATGAGATAAATCAGACTTCCAACTAGTTGACGAAGTAGTGTAGCTTCAATTTGACCACTATCATCAACACGAGACAACTTCTTACTAGCTTCGCATGGAGTGATGGAAGGTTTGCACTCTGTCATGTGGAATCTCTCTAGAATCTCACGAACATACTTGCATTGACATAGCTTGATGTCATTGCCATTCTGCCATACTTCAACTCCCAAGCAATAATGCATAAGATCTAAATTTGTCATCTCAAATTGCTTGCACAAGTTGGCTTTGATGGAGTGAATGAGATTCTCATCATTGCCCGTGATAATTATATCATCAACATAAAGCACAAACAAGGCAATGTTATCATTGTTTATAAGAACATAAAGATTTGGATCTGAACTTCTTCTCATAAACTCATGAGAGAGAAAAAATGATCAATACATCCATACCATGTACATGGTGCTTGCTTGAGACCATAGAGTGCTTTGTATAGCTTGCATACCTTATGTTCCTCTCCCTTCGCAACAAAGCCTTGTGGTTGGAGCATGTATACTTTTACAGCCTTTATGTCTGCTTTCTTCTTATAACATTCGTGTGCCCAATGACCATGTTTGTGACATTTGTTCTTCTTCTTCTTTTTCTACTTTGATGATGACTCTCCCTCATCCTCATCATCCTTGCCCTTCTTTGGAATCCTCTTCCAACCTTTTTGTTTGTTCTTGGCTACTAGCAATGTTTGATCATCCTATGTCCGAAACGATATCCCATAGCTCCTTCTCCATGAGTATACTCTTCATTTTAAACTTCCAAATGTTGTAGTTAGAAGCCCCATCGAGTTGGCTTGCGTCCCAAAATTGCCTCATTGATGTCGGCCATTTCCAAATTGTGTAAAAATGCACTTGTAGGCTATAAAAGGTATGTCAAGGCCAATAGTGATGTCAAAAGTAAAAAATAATGACCTACAATTTTTAGCTTACCAGGAACCCGTCGCTTTGCTGCAAGATTGGAAGCCAAATCGGTTTGATAATGGTGATGTCTAGATGATGGAATTGTTGTAAATTGTAATATGATTGATCGTAGGAGTTTTCTACTAGATGTGCTTGGGCAGATTCTCGGTTGTGAGGCTGGTTCCTTGGGTTATAATAGCAATAAAGAGAGGTATGGCCCATAAAGTCGCAGATTTTACATTTGATCAAGGAAGAATCTGGGACCAGTTGGTATAAAGGGCACTCATTGCCAGTCTGTGCACCTCGGCAGTGAGGACACCATGTAAAAGATTTCAGATCCTTAAGATCCAATCTACTTGAATGATCTTTGGTTAGAAAGAGAAATACACTACCAATTTCACCAATGTAGAAAAATCAGCATCTACACACAATTTGAGATGCAAACACTAATAGAACTTGATCAAACTTGAATGAAATGATTATGTATTGTTGCTGTCCATACAAAACCAGCAAGCTACTGTATTTCACACGTGCGGATCCAAAAATAGCAAATATAGATCATTCTACACATAGAATTGCAAGCAATCACCAAGATAGTGCACCAATGGATAGTAGAACCCAAGAGAACCATGTATAAGCATGAAATGAGATAGAGAAGAGAGAAGATGACTCTCTCCATGAGTTACATCCTTTTATAGCAGGTCCAAACCCTATTGGCCACTTGGCTTTCCCACCAAAATGCTAACCCTACCAATTTTGGGTCTAGATTCAATGTACCCAACTTATTCAAATTGAATCTACTCAAACTCGCATTCTATCTTTCCCACACTTTCAAAAAGTGTCTATTCAAATGAAATTTAGACTAATGAACTTTGAAAAGTCAACCTCTAAGTCTAAATCAAGTTTTGGCCTCAATATGCCAAATATGAAAATATTGCAAAATGTGATGAAACTAGTTGAATCTTTCAACTAGTTTTAGCATAGACTTTGATAATACTCCAAGTGAAGTCCTATGCTTCATGAACAAGTCTTTTCCCAATGCTTTGGTGAAGATATCAGCTACACATTCCCTTGAAGACACATGTTGAAGCTCCACCTCCTTTGCAATGACTCGCTCCCTCACAAATTGATATTGTATCTCAATATGCTTGCTCCTAGCATGAAAGATATGATTGGATGCCATTCTTTGGGCTGATTGATTGTCACAAAAGATGATTGGGCTCTCTGAAAAATCCAGCAAGTGAAGATCCTTGATCATCCTCTTGATCCATACCATCTCCTTTGTGCAATGTGTAAGAGCTTTGTACTCGGCCTCACTAGATGACAATGAGATATTGGCTTGTTTCTTTGACATCCATGATATAGCTCCATCACTAATGAAAATACAATAAGAACTAATGGATTTCCTATCCATTATATCTCCGGCATAGTCCGAATCTGAAAATCCAAAAAGATTAGGTGATGATCCCTCATACAATATGCCAAAATCTCGAGTTCCAATGATGTACCTCAAAACTCGCTTTCCTAGCTTCCAATGCTCCTAGCATAGTTTTTGCCAATAGAACTTTGATCCATCATAAGAATGATCTTCTTCCTAAGAATAGATCTCCTTTCAATGATCATGTAATGCTCAAAATAGAAACAACCATAATTGATATAGAGAATAGTGTCCACTTGGTATGCTTCACTATTTCTTACATCAATTTTACATGTAAAAATGTGACTAGAACATGAAGAATCAAATAGAATGTAAATGAAATGATTCCACCATGCTTCCAACTCTGAACTCTCTGGAAAAATACAGCAAACAAACAATAAATGTGAGTGATCAACTTTTGCTTGCATGTCTCCTCCTTCTTTGTCCTTCGTTGCCATGTATCCACCATGATACTCCATGAATGAGCCTCCATCTTCATCTTGCCACAAGAAACCATCAAACCTTGGAAATCCATGAGTAGGTGAGTACATAAATGATGCAAATCCAGCACCACATGACTCCATAAACCAAGTAGTTTGCACTAGTCCATCTTCAATCTCCAAGTATTGGCACCAAGTAACTCAACACTTGAGAACTTAGCCATGGATGAGTGACATAATGAACCTCCAATAGCTTCATTTCCATCAGCAAAATAAGCCAAGAATGCTAGTACAAATCCAACATCAAAACAATGCTCACCAATGTAGCTAGTTTTGCCATATCTTGACAATTTGCACACATCCACATGAAATTGCTCAAACATGAGATAGAACAAGTAAAGTAAACTTGAACAACACTTCCTTGCTGCTCCTTTGACCTTACTTGATTCTTCAATATGCTGCAAAAATAGATCCATAACACCCTTGCCAATTACCTCTCCTTTGATGCTCTTGACTAGCTCCAAATTGCCAACTTCCCTTTTGACTAGTTGAAGCGCTTTGAGATCAACCTCTTGATCTTCAACTTGACCATCAAAGTCATTGAACAAAATTTGTTTTCCAGATCCATTACTTGATTTTACAGCAAGATAACATCCATCCACTTGCATAGCTCCATGTACACAAGAAGGTCCTCCAAAAGATGTTCCACTCTTCATAAGAGCTTGATACTCAAGATCCATTGGTTGGATCCACTCCTCTTCTTTCCTTGCTTGATCTACACTTGTAGGCTCATCCAAAGAGGTTAGGAAAGCAACATAATTTCCAAAAACTACTTGCTTACCCTTTTGATCATATGTTAGCCTTGAAGGTCCTTGTCTTTCTCTTGATGTTCTCCTTGGCTTTTGACTTGATGAAGGTCCATCATCACCACCATCCAAAGTAGGATCCTTCTCATCAACATCAGGAATGTTAGAACCATCTACTTTACCATCAATCATGCTTGAAGACTCCTTTGGAATGTTTCCCTCATAAAAAATGACATCTCTACCAACAATCACTTTGTTAGTAGAAGGAATGTAAACCTTGTAGGCTTTACTCACCTCACTATATCCAACAAAAATACCTCTTCTTGAAGATGGATCCTCCTTGGTCCTATCATCAAGAGTAATGTTGACATAGCATGTGCATCTAAAGGTTCTTAGAAAGTTGACACTCGGCCTCCTCTTGAATAGCATCTCAAAAGGTGTCCTTCAATCCAAAATAGCACTCATCCAAAATAGCACTCGGCCACCTATTGCACAAGAAATTGGCACAAACAAAGCTTGATCCCAAAATGGTTTGTCAAGATTAGCACTTAACCTCATAGCTTTAGCACTTTCACATAAAGTTTTGTTCTTCCTTTCAGCCACTCCATTTTGTTGTGGGGTCCTTGATGTTGTATACTCCCTCTTGATCCCATGCTCATCACAAAAAGCCTTGAACTTGTTAGATATGTACTCACCACCATTGTCACCTCTCAAGCACTTGATCTTTGTAGAAAATTGGTTCTCCCTTGCATTCTTGAACTTGACAAAGACATCATACACTTCATCCTTGCTCTTTAGTAGATAGATCCAACAAAATCTACTAAAATCGAATGTTACATACATCTTAGCTCCACTATTGCTAATTGTAGTAAATCCATGAATGTCCGAATGTACAAGTTGAAAAGTCTTTGTAGATCTAGAAATAGATCTAGTATAAGGTAGTCTATGTGACTTAGACAAAGCACAAGACTCACAAACATGCTTGTCATTACTTAAGGAACTTGGAAGACCAATCACAACCTTCTTCCTTGCCATTACCTCCAATGACTTGAAGTTGAGGTGTCCCATCCTTTTGTGCCAAACCTCTTGAATAGAAATTTTGTCCCTTGCAACACATCCAACTTGGTTAGCAATAACGCAAGCATCAAGTTTGAACAACTTCCCTTGCCTTTTACATTTTCCAATCAAGACATCCTTCCTTTTGGTCAAACAAGCATCTCCATCAATCTCCACCTTGAGGCCCTTACTTAGCATTTGACTCACACTAAGCAAATTCTTGGTAATAGATGGAATAAACAAGACATCCTCCAAATGAACATTCCTATTTGTAGAGAGAGAAATAGGAATTGTGCCAATCCCTTTGATTGCACACTCACCATCATTGGTCGTGTAGATCACCCTCTTGTCATCTCCATATACCAACAAAGAAGTGAAGTACTCTTTGTGAAAAATTGTCAACTAGTAGTATTTTCCTAACTTGAGATTTTGTAGGCCTATGGCCAAATAAAAGTTAGAGATAGGTTCATACATGTATGTAGAGGCCCAAAGTATGTGTACACTACTTTTGAGGTCACATTAATTAGAGGAGGTCGAGTGTGGAGCTCTTCTATTGGCTCATAATTTGGTGCATTCCTATTTGACCAAATTTCTAGGTATATGGGTGAATCCTATTGGACCCCAATTTTAGCCTATCATAAGACAAGTGGCCAAGAGGCACTATGGCTGCTATAAATAGCCATCTCCACGAGTATGTACACATCTCATTTTCATTCTATTGAATGAATGTTATGCTCTTTGAAGGTCCATCTTCTTCTCTCTCACTTTTTTGTTCATATCTTGCATTCTAGCCACTAGAATTGTGATTTCTTTGTTGCTATGGCTTCACACGTGTGAAATGCAGGTTGTAGGCTCTGAAGTACGGACAGGGACAGCAAGTTTCTGTTTGTGGAAGCTTATGATCAGATTTTGATGTTTAGTTGATGTTTAGTATGCTTAACATCACAATTTCTATCATTTTTTCAATCTAGATGTGCATAACTTCCATGGCCAAGATCTTTATGAAACTTTAGCATCTTTTGGATCTGAGTTTTTCACATGGTATCAGAGCATTAGGCGGCCAAATGTGCAGGTTTTGCCAGATTTAGAAGAGATTTGTGGGCGAGTTTGCTTTTGTAGCATTCCAATCCAGTTTCTAGCTAAAAATCTTGTTGATTTATGTGTAGAAATTGGATCTTTGTGATCAAAACATCATTTGTATGCATTTC
Source organism: Diphasiastrum complanatum (assembly GCA_029204225.1). Lineage (NCBI taxonomy): Eukaryota > Viridiplantae > Streptophyta > Lycopodiopsida > Lycopodiales > Lycopodiaceae > Diphasiastrum > Diphasiastrum complanatum. The sequence goes on along the minus strand of CM055105.1, from coordinate 50,738,657 downwards.
AATTGAAGTAGGGCGAATTCCCTCTGTACTTATCAGAATAAGGAGACAAAAATTGTTTTGGAAAGAGGGAGATGCAAGATCCAACAAGATCCTATTAGTTTTCCATTCTAGCATATAGTTTTTTGATTCAATTTCTTGCTTCTTCATGTCAAAAACTTCAAAATTGATGTAACCCTCTGATTTTCAGTTTGCTGAATGATTCAAGAGTGTATTTCAATCTTAGGAGTGAGGGAAAAGCAAGTATATTGAGGTTTGGTCTTGGTTTGATCAAGAAATCATAAAACTAGTGGCTAAAATTAAGGAAAAAGTGAGGAAAAGAGAGAAAAAGTAAGGTTTTAGGTTCCAAATCTTTGTGATTTCTTCTTGTGTTTCATTTGTTGATTCAAGAGAGTGCTTAGTGCATTGGAACAGGTCAAAGATCAGAGATCAATCATTGCAACATGGCTACAAATGGAGGCTACATGTTGGAAAGCAATGATAGGCTTACCTCCCTCAACTATTCTACTTGGAAAGTAAGGATGGAGTCTTTGCTTGAGATGAATGAGTTGATGGATATTGTTGTAGGTGTGGAGGAGAGACCTTTGGCACCTCAAGAACAATTGAGGTATGACAAGAGGGCAAAGAAAGCCCTTCACATGATCAAGATGAATGTGACAAATGAGCTTATCAAAGAGGTTGGTAAGTGCACATCATCTAGTGAAGCTTGGGAAGCCTTGAAGAAGGTTTATGAATCCAAGTCTACTTCTAGAGTGTTGACTTTAAGAAGGCAAATCTTTTCTTGTATGCAAAAGAAGAGTGAGAATGGACATGCTTTTGTTTTGAGAGTTAAAGCATTGAATGATGAGTTAGCATGCATTAATGATGGCATAAATAATGAGGAGCTTGTTCAAGTGATTCTCAATGGCTTGTTGGATGATCATGCTAATCTTGTTCAAAGTTATGCTATCCAAAAATGTTTACCAAGTGTTGGAGACTTGCAAGAGGTCTTGTTGGCTGAAGAATTCAGGTTGCAAGCAAGAGTGGGAGCATCTTCTACATCTCAAGGAGGAGAAGAGGAGGCAATGTTCTCTAAAGGCAAGTTCAAGGGCAAAGGTAAAAGCAATTGGTCTAAAGGGCAAGACCAAGGTGAGCACTCTACTTTTGGCAAAAAGAAGGATAGATCTAAGCTAAAATGTTTCTATTGTGGAGTCAAAGGGCATTTTGCTAGTGATTGTTTTAAGAAAAAGAGGGATCAAGGGGAAAAGCAAACCAATCTAACTATTGATGAGGGTGGGGATGAGCTTCTTTCAAATGATGCTTTTGTTATGTCATCTTGCTTGTTGGCTAATCATGGAGACATTGATCCTTGGTGGATTGATAGTGGAGCCACTTCTCATATGACATATCATAAAGAGTATTTTTCATCTTTAATGGCATTTGATGGTGATAGGAAGGTAATCTATACCGCAAATGATGGTGAGTGTGCAATCAAGGGGATTGGCACAATTCCTATTTCACTTTCTACAAATAGGAATATAGAATTGAAAGATGTTTTGCTCATTCCATCCATTACCAAGAACTTACTTAGTGTAAGCCAAATGCTTGACAAAGGATTCAAAGTTGAGTTTGATGGTGATGCTTGCTTGATCAAAAAGGGGTGTAGTATCATTGCAAAAGGGAAAAGGCAAGGGAAATTGTTCAAGCTTGATGCATGTGTTGTTGCTAACCAAGTTGGATGCATGGCAAATGAACAAATGTCAATTCAAGAGGTATGGCATAAAAGGATGGGACATCTCAACTACAAGGCCTTGGAGGTAATAGCCAAAAAGGAGGTAGTAAGGGGACTTCCCAAGTCTCTTACTTGCTTGAATCATGTTTGTGAAGAATGTGCTTTGTCTAAATCACATAGATTGCCATATACTAGATCTATATCTAGATCTAAGATGCCTTTTTCTCTCTTGCATTCGGATATTCATGGTGTTACTACAATTAGCAATGGAGGTGCTAAGATGTATGTAACTTTCATTGATGATTTTAGTAGATTTTGTTGGGTTTATCTACTAAAGAGCAAGGATGAGGTGTTTGATGTGTTTGTCAAGTTCAAAGTTGCTATTGAGACTCAATTTACAACCAAAATCAAATGCTTGAGGAGCGACAATGGTGGTGAATACATTTCTAACAAATTCAAAGCCTTTTGCGATGAGCATGGGATCAAGAGGGAGTACACATGTCCAAGAACACCACAACAAAATGGAGTGGCCGAGAGGAAGAATAGAACCTTGTGTGAGAGTGCAAAGGCAATGAGATTGAATGCTAATCTTCCTAAACCTTTTTGGAGTGATGCTTTGTTGTGTGCAAATTTCCTATGCAATAGATGGCCAAGTGTTGTATTGGAAGGAAAAACCCCTTTTGAAGCTTTGTTTGGTACGAAGCCTAATGTCAAGTTTCTAAGAACTTTTGGATGCATTTGCTACTTCAACATTACTCTTGATGATAGAACTAAGGAGGATCCATCTTCAAGAAAGGGCATTTTTGTTGGTTATAGTGAAGTAAGCAAAGCATATAGGATTTATGTTCCTTCAATCAAGAAAGTGTTCACAAGTAGGGATGTCATTTTTGATGAAGGTAACATTCCAAAAGTTGTTTCAAGTGATGATGGTGTTGTTGCAACTAATGTGCTTGATGACAATGGAGTTGATGACACATTGGATGTGGATGTTGAAGAAGCCTCTTCAAGTCAAATTCCAAGGAGAACTCCAAGGCATAAAGTGAAACCCTCAAGGCTCACTTATGATGGCAAAGGTAAGCAAGTGGTGGATGGATCCAACTATGCTTTCCTAACTTCTTTTGATGTACCTTCATGTGTAGATGAAGCAAGGCAAGAAGAGGAATGGATCCAAGCAATGGATCTTGAGTTTGAAGCACTTATGAAGAACAACACATGGAGATTGGTGGAGCTTCCAAAGGGCAAAAGTGCAATTGGATGCAAATGGATCTTCAAGGTAAAGACAAATCAAGATGGATCTATCAACAAGTTGAAGGCAAGGTTGGTGGCTAAAGGTTATGCTCAAGAGCATGGCATTGACTATGAGGAAACCTTTGCACCCGTGGCAAAGATGGTGAGCATAAGAGTAATCATTTCCCTTGCAACTCTTTATGGATGGGATCTTTGGCAATTAGACATTTCTAATGCTTTCTTGAATGGTGATCTTGAAGAGGAAGTCTACATGGAGCAACCCGAGAGCTATGTTTCTCATAGCAAGCCTAATCATGTGTGTTTTCTACAAAAAAGTTTGTATGGTCTTAAGCAAGCACCAAGGAGTTGGTATGCTAGGCTTAACTCTTTTCTACTTTCTCAAAACTTCACTATGAGTGAGTATGATCATTCACTTTACTTTAGAATTAGTGCTAATGATGTTACAATCCTTCTAATTTATGTGGATGACATTATTTTAAGTGGAGGGAACAAGGAAGATATAGAAGATATCAAGAAAGCACTAAAAAAGGAATTTGAAGTGCATGATCTTGGTCTTTTGAGCTATATCTTAGGAATAGAAGTAATTAGAACTTCTCAAATCACTTTTATTTCACAAGAGAAGTATGCTATTTCTATTCTCAATAGATTTCATATGGTAGATGCAAATCCTATTGATACACCTATGGAATCACATGTAAAGCTAACTATAAGAGGTAATGAAAGATCCTTCGAGGACATTACTCTCTATAGGAAGCTAATAGGTTCTCTTATATATCTAACCATCACAAGACCTGATTTATCTTATTGTGTTGGTAGATTAAGCCAATTCATGCAAGATCCTAGCATAGAACATTGGAAACTAGGAAAGAGGATCTTGAGATACATCTCGGGAACAAAAGATTTTGGCATTGTTTATAGAGGCTCATCACCTAACTTATTTGGTTTTTCAGATTCAGATTTTGCAGGAGACCTTATGGATAGAAAATCCATAAATGCACATGCTATTTTCATAGGTGATGGAGCTATCTCATGGATGTCGAAGAAACAAGCAACTATATCACTTTCTTCTAGTGAGGCCGAGTACAAAGCTTTGACATCATGCACAAAGGAGATGGTGTGGATCAAGAGGATGATTATGGAGCTTCATTTGCTGGATTTTTCAGAGAGTCCAATCATCTTTTGTGACAACCTTTCAGCCCAAAGTCTAGCAAGCAATCCGGTTTTCCATGCAAGGAGCAAACATATCGAGGTGGCTTACCATTTTGTGAGAGAACAAGTGTTGGCAAAAGAGATCAAGCTTGAACATGTCCCATCAAAGGAATGTGTGGCTGATATCTTTACCAAAGCATTGGGAAAGGACTTATTTTTCAAGCATAGAACAAGTCTTGGTGTACTTTCTAAATCTATGCTAAAACTAGTTGAAGAGGGAGTGTGAAAAATTGTCAACTAGTAGTATTTTCCTAACTTGAGATTTTGTAGGCCTATGGCCAAATAAAAGTTAGAGATAGGTTCATACATGTATGTAGAGGCCCAAAGTATGTGTACACTACTTTTGAGGTCACATTAATTAGAGGAGGTCGAGTGTGGAGCTCTTCTATTGGCTCATAATTTGGTGCATTCCTATTTGACCAAATTTCTAGGTATATGGGTGAATCCTATTGGACCCCAATTTTAGCCTATCATAAGACAAGTGGCCAAGAGGCACTATGGCTGCTATAAATAGCCATCTCCACGAGTATGTACACATCTCATTTTCATTCTATTGAATGAATGTTATGCTCTTTGAAGGTCCATCTTCTTCTCTCTCACTTTTTTGTTCATATCTTGCATTCTAGCCACTAGAATTGTGATTTCTTTGTTGCTATGGCTTCACACGTGTGAAATGCAGGTTGTAGGCTCTGAAGTACGGACAGGGACAGCAAGTTTCTGTTTGTGGAAGCTTATGATCAGATTTTGATGTTTAGTTGATGTTTAGTATGCTTAACATCACAATTTCTATCATTTTTTCAATCTAGATGTGCATAACTTCCATGGCCAAGATCTTTATGAAACTTTAGCATCTTTTGGATCTGAGTTTTTCACACTCTTTGTGAAAGGTCATGTGTGAACTTGCTCCACTATCAATCCACCAAGGATCTAGATCTCCATCATTAGCAAGCATACATGAAGACATCACAAAAGCATCATCATTTGCATCTTGCACATCCAAACCATCCTCATCAAGAGTAAGATTACCTTGTTTGTCTCCTTGATCTCTCTTCTTCTTGTAGCACTCACTTGCAAAGTGTCCTTTGATGCCACAATAGAAGCACTTGAGCTTTGATCTATCCTTCTTTTTGCCACTTGAAGAAACATCCACTTGATCTTGCCCTTTAGACCACTTGCTTTTAATTTTGCCCTTGAATTTGACCGTTGTGAACATAGCATCCTCTTGAAGTGTCGATGTAGATCCACCTCTTGCTTGAAGCCTATATTCCTTATTGATCAAGACCTCTTGAAGATCCATCAAACTTGGCAAAGTCTTTTGAATAGAAATACTTAAAACAATGTTAGCATGAGCATCCAACAAGCCATTAAGAATCACTTGAATAAGCTCTCCTTCCTTAATGCTTTCATCTATGCAAGCTAACTCATCATTCAATACTTTCATTCTCAAAACAAAAGTACTTGGACTTTCTTCATTCTTTCGCAAACAAGAATAGATTTGCCTTCTTAGAGTCAACACTCTAGAAGTAGACTTGGATTCATAAAGCTTTTTCAATGAATTCCAAGCTTCCAAAGATGATGTGCACTTACCAACTTCCTTGAGAAGTTCATTGGTAACATTCATCTTTATCATGTGTAGAGCCTTCTTGGCCCTCTTGTAATACCTCAATTGATCTTGTTGTGTTGCTGGTCTCTCCTCCAAACCTACAACAATATCCAAAACATCATTCATCTCAAGAAGTGACTCCATCCTCACTTTCCATAATGAATAGTTACTTGAAGTAAGCATATCATTGGCTTCCAACATGACTCCAATTGAGGTTGCCATGTAGCAATGACCTGATCTTCTCTTTCAACCTATTTCAATGCACAAAGCACTCCTTTGAACAACAACAAATGCTTTCGAAAGAAATCACCAAGATTTGAAACTATCTCTCTTCTAGCACTTATCCAAGCAAATCAACACATAGAATCATGGAATCTTGATCAACCTATGATCTATCCTCAATCTAATGACTTTTGCCACTTCCTAAGATTGAAACACACTCAAATGAAGTCCATCAACCTCACTATCTAGAGATCCAATCAAAATTAGGGTTTTGACAAAATAATAAAAATTTGACTATTCCAAATCTACATGCAAATGCTGAAAATTTGATATGCAATCTATAACCCACCACTTAGGCTGAACCAATGATCCAAAAATCGGCCAAATCCAGCATGTGAAATCAAAAAACGGAATTGAACAAGTATATTGACCTATTTAGTGTTTTGATCTACAAAAGATCCAATCTACAAAAGCAAAAAATTTGATTTTGGTGTAGAATCCTCTCTAGCATGCTCTAGACTTGATATCTTCAACAAATCATTGATAGATCTGATTTCCTCCTTCATAACCTGAAACAAAAGCTCTGGTACCATGTGAAAGATTTCAGATCCTTAAGATCCAATCTACTTGAATGATCTTTGGTTAGAAAGAGAAATACACTATCAATTTCACCAATGTAGAAAAATCAGCATCTACACACAATTTGAGATGCAAACACTAATAGAACTTGATCAAACTTGAATGAAATGATTATGTATTGTTGCTGTCCATACAAAACCAGCAAGCTACTATATTTCACACGTGCGGATCCAAAAATAGCAAATATAGATCATTCTACACATAGAATTGCAAGCAATCACCAAGATAGTGCACCCATGGATAGTAGAACCCAAGAGAATCGTGTATAAGCATGAAATGAGATAGAGAAGAGAGAAGATGACTCTCTCCACGAGTTACATCCTTTTATAACAGGTACAAACCCTATTTGGCCACTTGGCTTTCCCACCAAAATGCTAACCCTACCAATTTTGGGTCTAGATTCAATGTACCCAACTTATTCAAATTGAATCTACTCAAACTCGCATTCTATATTTCCCACACTTTCAAAAAGTGTTTATTCAAATTAAATTTAGACTAATGAACTTTGAAAAGTCAACCTCTAAGTCTAAATCAAGTTTTGGCCTCAATATGCCAAATATGGAAATATTGCAAAATGTGATGAAACTAGTTGAATCTTTCACACACCACGTGTTCTCTTGTCTATGGTGGATTTGGCCAGTGGGTAACTGACCCGACATCGAACTCTGGATAGACTTAAAAGTGTTCTGAAACTCTTTTGTGAGTTTCTCCATCTGTTGTTGGTGTTGCTGGTTAAGCAACTCCATCTGTGTCTTTCATAACCATTCTCGAGCGTCATCATTTGGGCGAGCTTCTTGGACAGCACGATGTGCTCTCCGTTCTCGTGGTTCATCAACATCTGAGCCCTCGTCTTCTTCCCGAATGGCATCAGACATGGATTGTTTCAATGATGTATATTCATCATTGGAATGAAGTTCACATCTTATCGATTGTGGGAGTCCAACGAGGAACCAAATGATGAGCATGGATTCGGTGGGTTGCTCTTGTACCTGACTTTCTAATCGTTTAAATTGTTCAATGTAGTCACGTACTTTTTTGTCTTTTGTCATTTTGATATTACTTATTTGCCACTCAGGACTTCGAGAAAGATGACAAAACCAAAGTACTAAAAGTTGATGTATGGAAAAAGCTTGATAGTATGATTGCTATTTTAAGAAAAGAAAAATACTCTGATATTGATAAGAAAGCTGTTCAAAAGACTTGTGTCGAGTTTGTTAATGAGGTATCAAAAGCATGGGGAGAATATCACATCACTCATTACATGGTTAGTATAAAATTTTCAAAATGCTTTCAAATTTTCATATATATCTAGATCCAAACATAAGACTAACATTATGATTTTGACATATGCAGCACATACTAAGAGATCATACAACATTTTTTGCAAATACATATGGAAGCTTGAGTGTATGGTCATCACAAGGGATGGAGAAGTCACACTGGCAAGCACGAGCAGCATTTCATCAAAATACACGACATGGAGGAACCAATGAAAACCGAAATTACATTTGTCAATTGTTTCAGTGGTTCTACCATAGAGTCCAGATTTGACATATAACAAAGTCCACACACTACAACAAGTTTAGAAAAGTATGCAAGTTCATACAGGAAGAGAAAATTAGATGAGTGATGAGTAGAAAATCATCACTGTCATCAAATCTTGACAGGTTCAAAGTTGCTTTGCAAATTCATTGAATAAGAGAGGAGAAATACCCAATGTAAATGTATTGATTGTATTATAACAAATTAAAAAGTGTCAACTATTCATCATCAGATCTTGTATCAGATTCTATGGTAGTATTGTCATGAAGAAATTCTCTACTAGCGTATGCATCTAATAGATGTGCATTATCCTTATTTCCACTAAGCTCAATATAAGTGGGATACAATGAATAATGGGAGCTCCTTAAAGGAACATTCCCATCAGTAAAGCCTAAAATGTTCAAAACATAAGATCTTTTGACAAAAATGATCTTATTCGTCTTAACAAATTTATGTCCTCCTAGGTAAAATGATAAATCTTTAACTGCCATTATAAGACTCTCCCCGACTAGGCTCAGCTTGGAATGAGCAATACAGATCTCATTCTTCAGGAAATGCCTAAGATAGTGGCCCAGTCCACTTTCCCTCTGGAACGAGGATGCGTGTTGTCTGAAACCACCTCGTCTCGCAGCAAAATCATCTATTATGAGAGCATCCTGCAATAGTAAATATGTTAGCAAAAACACATTCGGTGATCGAAAACATTCAAATGCAAGGAAGATTAAACACTTACACATTCTTCATCATCAACATCAACCAGATCAGGATGATTAATATAATGACCACGTATTGAAGTGAAATCATTAGTGAAATGCATTAATGATGGACGAGGGAAGCCCATATGGGATTAAAATGCCATGAATTCTTCATCGGATGGTCTGCCTCACCCATCCTCAGCTGTATTTGATAAAGTCTTATTTAGACATTCTTCACCGGTCATAAGTCCCTCCTCATCATCAAAATCAATACCAACAACAAGGTCATCTGTTTCAAAATCTACAAAGTCGGAGAATTTGGAAATTGTGCCGGATAATAAACAAAGAACCTCGTCCTCATGATAGTCAAAAAATTTACATAAATCAGCAGTAGTAAAATATACATCGTCATTAATATAATATACAGGCAAATTGAAAAGACATTTCGACTCCTCCATAGATTTGGATTCATCATCAGATGTATTTTGGCCAACGAAAGAATCCCGAAGAACATCAATATTTACATCAATAAAGTCACTTTCCTTATCAGGAGTGTCAATAAGAAAGTGACTAATATCCTTAATAGCTGACTGAACAGAGGATGGTGCAGAAGGAGGGTCAACAACAGAAACTTCATCGTCATCTGGGATCTGAACTAACAGAAAAAGTACGAAACCACTCTGAAATTCAACCAATCGACATTTCTTGTTGCAATACGGACACATTGATTAGCTTTTGAAAAGATCAAACAATTTGGTGAACATTCTATCCAGTCTATGTCTGAAAGCTGGGAAGAAATGAACAAGATCAGTATAATATATGTACTGGAGTGGACCTATGGAGAAAACATGCTTACTAAGTATATCTCTGAATCTGAAATAATTGTCATAAAATACGTCAGAATTTGGTTGTGCAGTCTTGAAAACATGTAGATATGGCCTGAATAGATTGTGGATATAGTCTAGTTCTTCAGTAATCTCAAATTCACTAAGAAATGAACTCAAGCTTGAATCTCGTGAGGATGATGAGGAAGAGGCCATAGTAGTAACGTGAATATTGCACTTGTGCGCGAGGGAGAATTGAACCAAAACTAACTATTAGAATGGCCCACAAGAGGGATATGTACAGTAGGCAGATACCGAATATTGCACTTGTGTGCGAGTAGGTATAGTTGCAAGCAAACGGAAGGCAATGAGTGCACACAAGAACGATATGCCGCAAATTTCGAGAACGAAAAAGGTAAAAATTTGATTGGTTTTTGTGCCATTTATACTAAATTTTTGCATGTGTGGTCAACGAACTTAGGACACGTGTCAACTTTCAATTGGACTACAAGTAAAAGCACGTGTGAGGTGACACCAACACACGTGTGAAATCCTGGACACATGTCGCATGTTTACTCGTTTGCTCGACAACACGTGTCGCTCTCGCATTTGATCGTACAAATTTAACACGTGTAATGTGACAAGGTGACACATGTCACTCTCGCATTTGTCGTACAACTCTCACATGTGTGACAGGACGTCCTTTCACACGTGCGAACTGCGATATAAAATCACAAACTTTGATGAATTTTTTTTCACTTTCTTTTAGGCTCCGCATATCGCACTTGTGCGCGTCCTTCACAATCGAAATTCCTCCTACCGCCTTCCATGCGCACAGGTCCGATATGTCTGCCTATGTGTCATCCCATATCGCACTTGTGTGTCTTTCCTCAAAACTAATCGTTCTCTCTAATATTCGGCTCGCACAGGTCCGATGTACCGTACATTCTGTCCGTACATATCGGTCCTCTGCGAGTTCTTTATCATCCCTCCCTGCTCATCCTAACCATCATGCACAAGTCCGCTATTACATAGTACACGTCCATGGATAGGAGAAAGCAGACAAGGAGGGACTTCTTCTCTCCTGACTCATCCTCATCCCCTACAGTTGCCATCACACCACCTGCTAGACCTAGAACGTGCAACTGCAGCAGGTGGCTCTCTAAGATATGCAAGTATCAGAAATCAACAGCTTTGTTGATCCCAAGAGCTCCATTCTATCGTGTTGTCTGGAACATAAGAAAAAATGATCTCGGACAGTTGGTTAGATTCACACCCAGTGCTCTTCAGTGCCTTCAGGAGGCTGCTGAAGATTACATTAGCCTTTGTTTTTAGGATTCTTTTTTGCTTGCCATCCATTCCAAGAGGGTTACCATAATGCCCAAGGATTTTCAGCTCCTGATGAGGATGAGGAATAGGTACTGTAGGTTACATGTATCTCAGCCTGCTGCTCCTAGACCAACTCCTGTAGATAGGACTGATCTTCCTACGAAGCGTCCTAGGAACCAAACAGCCCCCAAGCGCGCTCCTAAGAAAGTGAAGCCTAACCCTTCAGATTCTGTGAAGCCTAACTCGGAATCCATTGTAGATAATGTTGTTGTTGATAATGCTGTAAATATAGCTACCTCTGTTTTGGATACCCCTTCAATTGTTGTAGATACTACACATCCACCTCCTCCTCCTCCTCCAAATTTTTATACATATATAGATTCGGATGATTATCTTAAATTTGAGAAAGACATATCCAATGTTATAGATACTATTGGTACTCCTTTTTGCTTCAGACTAGATGAAGTTGATTTTAGTATTAATTTTAGAGTTATAGATTGCTTGGATCTCAAAGTTATACGGGCTCCTATCAGTGATCATGTGATAGAGTCCGGGCTTATACTCTTGCAATATGACATTGCAAGAGATTCATCAAATGAGTTGCTGGTGCTAAGTAACTTTATGCTTCAGGCCTTCAAGGAGAACAATGACACATTGTCACAATGTTTGACAAGTAAATTCACACCAGCAACAAAGTATCTGCTCATACCTTATCATACAAAGTAAGATATATTAAATGCTTCTTGTTGTTTTATGCATTAACATTGGCATTGTCAATGGAAACTATTCTCAGAATTGCAGCTAAAGAGAATTCAATCTTATTTTGCAGTGACCACTGGAGTTTAAACCTGATCTCTATTAAGACATCTGTAAAAAATATTATTAAAGGTTTTTGTGTCAAGATGAATTCGGTGAGAAATACGCATAAGGATGTAGATAATACCTTCCATATCTAAGTAAATATATTCCTACAGACGTTCCCCATTCCGTGGACTGGCAGGTCGTCAGTTTGGAGGTAAACTCTATCTTTCTTAATAGTATTTTGAAATCAGTATTCTAATGAAATATTTTCAATCTAATTCATTTTGTTTCATAATTGATTTCTTGTGTGTTGAATTATTTTGCAGTCACCCCAGCAAAATGATTCATTCAGTTGTGGGTGGTACACATTATACAATGCAAGTTGTTTTTAGAGTGGTTCAACCTTCAACAAGATGTTGATATTTCTAAGGTAATAAATTCTGTTTATTCTTATTTTGTAATCATGATTAGTTTTCTATTATGGTGATGTTTTTGGCCATTACTAATACATGAATGTTCTATTTTGCAGTTTACACTTCCTAAGTACACATCAAGCCAGGTGTACATATTTAGACAAGAAATTATCCTGAGTATACTGGCTAGGGCAAGGCTTCAGCCTCCCGTTATTGATGATGGTGCAAAGGATGATGTAGCTATACTAAATTAAGATAAAAAAAAATATAGATAGCATAGAACAAAAATACATGTATAGACTTCATAGAAAGATATACATTGATATATCAAACGCTTCTCCAATTTATGAATTTGGGAGCACAAAATATATCTACAGATGCCCAACTTGGGCTTTCATTTATTGAATGAAAGAGTGTATACACAGGTTTTTACTAAAGTTTATTTGAAACTATTGTTCTCCCACAATCGTGATTGTTGTAGGTAGATCTTTGCAGCACGTTATCAGCTCCTGTCTTTTTCGCATATGTGACATGGCAAATATTAGTGAATGTGCAATTGTAAATGATGACATTTTTTATTATTTTGTTCTATTCTGAAATGGCAATAAACATAAAGTACTTACGAGTCTTCCGTTGATGATAAATCTGAAATATGTTTGTAGATTGGTTTGTAATAGCATGAGCTATATTCTTCCAATGTTCTTCCACCTCAACCATAGTCAAATATTCTTCATTGTAGATAATGCTTATCTCCATTCGGTTTGTGTGACCATTTAGTTCAAAGTCTTGATCCAGTGGTAGCCATGTACCTTCAATTTTCTTGTATCTCTAGTAGCTAAATGTGAGATCAAGCATTTGCTTTTTGATATGATAACGATTTGATATGTGATATGATTACTAATACATATGTGATATAATACACATATGTGATATTTGTTTTTGGCCATTCTATGTCATTATTTGTTTTACTATTCGAGCCTTGATCCATGAGATCTGACAAAGTCTCATCTGATAAATCCTTGCAAACAAATAAAGTTGGTGTCCTACAAACACTAGCACTCGAGAAAAAATCAACAGATATATGCAATGAGATAAACCAACTTAGGTGAACAATTTTTGAGCCTGTGCTTATCTTCATAGCATTTCTAATATCAATGAGTAGCTTGCATCTCAAGGATTCAAAAACAATGCTGTCTGGAGTAGGCCACTCATCACTTTGAAAACTAGGCAATGGAATTGCTTTGAGCTTGCCAAAACCTCCATCTATTTGTGGCATATATAAAGATTCATAAAAATAGATACCACAATCTGCAAGTTCCTTTGGACTTCTTCCTCTGTATTGCAGCTTTCCAACATAAGAGTGAATCACGTCTAATATTCTTGCAAGTGATTGTGCGAGCTCCCATTCACTTATGCATAATGGATATAAATCTGAAAGAAAAAAACAATGTTGAAACATTTACATCATAATCTGAAGAGCATCAATAAAGGAAATCACCTATGATTGCTGTAGAGTGCATATGTTTTAATATACTTGTTGACCCCTTTGGTGAAGTAGTACATGAATTTTTTCTTATCTTTCAGTGGAATATCTTGAGGTTTCCCTGAAATTTTAAAACAAATCCTGGACATTTCAAAAATTATCAAAGACAATTGAAAATCTGCAAAAAAAAAGACTTTTTAGAAGAATTGAAAATACTACCTTAATGAAAATACTAAAAATTTTAAAAAAACAAGTCATTTTTGTGAAAAATCTTTAAAAAACAAAACTACAAATTCAACATATTTTTTTACTAAAATATCTCAAAAGGATCACTTTTCTCAGACAAAGCCTTGTAAAACAAGAAAAATACGAGTAGCAACCTATGCTGAGCATAGGTTGTGTTCGATTCCTTAGTAAAAAATTATGCTTAGCATAGAATGTCGGCGGGATTCTTCAATTCTAACCACCTTTCGACCTATGTTGAGCACAGGTTGCATCTCTGTTTCTGTTCCAACCTATGCTCATCATAGGTTAGCAAGCAAATTGTGAAGACATCCTATGTTGAGCATAGGTTGGACTAGAGCGCGCGAGAACCTATGTTGAACATAGGATGTCTTCGCAATTTGCTTGCTAACCTATGCTGAGCTTAGGTTGGAAGAGGGCCAGTGATGCAACCTATGCTCAGCATACGTCAAACCGTGGTAAGAATAAAGAAATAACGTCGGAATCCCATGCTGAGCATAGGATGTTACTAAGGACCCGAACACAACCTATGCTCAGCATAGGTTAGAGGAGAGGACTGGTGTAGGCACCTATGCTGAGCATAGGTTACCCATGTTGTAAGAAGATAAATACAAATTAAAATATGAATATTTTCTAATGCAAGAATTTAATACCCATGCTAAGCATAGAGCAAAATAAAAAAATGATAATAATCTTACCGTCAAGAAATCTGGAAGCGAGAACGTATGCGAAATCTTATAGAAAGTTGTGACTTGGTCGTAGCGATTGCATGGCAGCATGTGGGCTTCTGAATTTGCAAATGAGGTGAGTTATGCTTGGACTATGGTCTTTGAATAATTTTTTTTTCGAGACCCCTGCCTCATGCTAGTCCTCCAGCTTACTTCGGGAACGAGTTGTCGTGACTCACTTCACCCCACGCCGACCTCGAGTCTGAGCCGGGACCGTCCAGACCTAACCCTAACCCTAAACTTAACCCTAACCATAAGGGTGCTGCCAAACAGTATTTAAGACATGGTAGCCGTCGAAAATTTATATTAACCAGTTACTTTCTAGGCTTGTTGCTCATTCGCATTTAGTTGGTTTTTCTGTATACGTCTATTGAGGTTTGCATAGGTTTTTATTTGTTCTATGACCAGCATAGGTTGCAGTTATGCTTAACATAAGTACATAGTTAAAAAAAAATTTGAGGTTACGATGTCAAGTAGTTCTACCTCTTCTATTCCAATAGTTGTAACTCAATATATTGCAACAAGTGCAACATCTTCATCTGACATTCCCAATGAAAGATTTTTTTATAAAGCAACTCCTAAATCTGAACATGTTTTTGTAAATGATGTGGCATCCTCATCCTTTCCCGTTCATCTTTTGAAATTCCTCAAGCAAGTACTTTTCAAGAAATGACGCTTGTAACTTAGCTTGTATCAAATCTTTCGACCTCGTCCTCCTCTTCATATACAGGCTCGACACAATTAACATTGTTCTTTTGAACAAGTTGAATAATTGAGTGATGAGTCAAAGCTTCAATTCACTCAGTTACTGATTCTAGTAAATCAACAGATCCGTGTAAGTCTGTTGATCTGCGACGTTCAAGCTTTTTTCATGTTCATAGAAGACCTTCTCAAAGTGATGTTCGTGTTCAATCTAAAAGGGCTATATTCGTTGAAAATTTAGAGCCTTCTGAAGGTCCAGAATGTGAAAAATACAAAAATAAGCTTGGTAGAGGCCAAAAATCTTGTATATAGGATGATTACACATGTGTGGAGCCTGTTCCCACGTGTGAAACTAGTGTACTTGTCATGTACCATAATCATATACGTTGTACATATGATTCAATTCAAGTTCTAGTGGCTAAAATGCCCAAAAACTAGTTTTCTAGACATATGACACATGGCATCAATCTATTGATTGCATGAGCCACATCCTTTGGTTAGGTGTCACATCCCATGTGTAGAGGACAGCTCACATGTGTGGAATAAGCTGAAGTAGATGAATTTTGACTTCTAGAAGATTTTCAAGTAGATCTCCATATAGAAGAAAAATGGACCAAAAGTGCTCAAAATAGAAGGTTTTGTCCAAGTGTCAGTTTTGCATGATGAATCATCATATGACAAAGCACCTTCACACATGTGGGATCAAAGGGATGATCAGTACCACGAGCTCTCACTTATTGTATATATAGAGCCACATTTGGCCATAATCATTGTGAGACACCAATCTTGGTTTTGGAAGCAATTTTGAGTGATTCTCTCCATTTGTCTACATTTGTTTTGATTGTTTTGAGGTGCTATCAATGTGTACTTGATTTTCAGGTTGGAATCCATACTCAGACAGGGTTTCACACGTGGGAAACCAGAAAGTACACCTACCTTCAATTAATGATTGTTCTTGTTAGGATTTTGTGTCTAGAATTGATCTAGATTGATCTTAATCTCAAGTAGATTGATAGATCAAGTAATCTGACAACCAACCCCTCTTGAGGATTAGATTAAGATCCACTCTTGGTGGGTTAATCCAAATCAAAGCCAAAATTAGCAGTTTTTTGGAAACAAGTCAAATTTTGTGTAGCGAGTTGGATTTGATAGCTATTCTCAAAATTTTTGGTCCAGATCTTGTTGTGGGCTGTAGGAATCCTTTTCACACGTGTGAGGCTGTACAGCTCCGATTTTGACTGATAAATTTCAAAAATTTGTAGAATTTGACTCACATACCCAATTTGAGTGATTTTTGGTGCAAAATCAAGCATTTTCTATAGAGAGTCTAATCCCTTGATTAGTTCTTGGATTAGATCAGACAAAAAATTAAAATTGAAGCTTGAATGAGGTGCATTAATTGATCTACTCTAATTTTTTGATTGTATGTTGAAGTTGAAGAGAGAAATTGCTAAAAATCATAGATTAAGGAGTGATTTTGCAACGTTGAGATTAGAATCTAAATTTCCATCATTTTAGATTGGTTCATGAGTGATAGGATTGAGTCTATAAGCTTTCTAAATTGCTAGAAGACTTTAGGTTCATATCTCTTTGAGAAACCATAAGAGTTTCTAGTGCTTTTTCACATTCAAAAATGGCATCAATGGGTGGTTTTCTGCTTGAAGCTAGTGAAAGACTTACATCCACTAATTATGCTACTTGGATAGTTCGAATGGAGTCTTTGCTTGTACTTCATGATCTTTATGACATAGTACTTGAGGTGGAAGTAGAACCTCAAGGAGGAGTTGAATTGGCTAAGTACAAAAAGAGATGTAGAGTTGCATTACACTGCATAAAAATGAATGTAAGTAATGAACTTTTGAAAGAAATCTCATCTTGTACCACATCCAAAGAGGCATGGGATTCAGTAAAAGCCATTTATGGATCCAAGAACACTTCAAGGATACTCATGCTTAGGAATCAAATTCTTCAAAGCATGAAAGGAAGTAGTGAAAGTGCCCAAAATTATGTCTTTAGGATCAAATCTTTGAATAAAGAGTTGTCTTCTATAGATGATAAAATCAAAGATGATGAATTAGTTCAAATCATTTTGAATGGATTAGGTGATGATTATTCCAATCTTCTTCAAACCTTTGTTATTCAAGATTCACTTCCTAGTATTGAAAAACTTCAAAGTGTGCTTGTTAGTGAGGAGAGTAGAATGCTTCATATCAAAAGTAGGATGAGTTCCTTATCTTTGAATGATGGTAATGAAAAAGCTAACTTTTCTCTGAAAGGCAAGAAGAAGAAGTTTCCATCCAAGAAGATTCAAGACATGGAGATGGAGAACAAAGATGGAGCGTCAAGTTCCAAAGGCAAGAGCAAGAAGGACAAGAAGAAGCTAAAGTGTTTCTTTTGTGGAAAAAAGGGACATTTTGCATCCAAGTGCTACAAGAAGGAGAATGCCCAAGAGAAGGACAATCAAGGCAATCTTGTGCTTGAGGAGCAGGAAGAAGGCAATCTATCTTTGATGGTATCCTCACCACAAACATCTAATCAAGACACTTGGTGGATTGATAGTGGGGCAAGCTCTCACATGACTCACCAAAAAGACTACTTTTCTAATCTACTTTCTTACAATAGTTCTAAGAAATTTATCTTCACTGCAAGTGATCAAGAATGTGGGATTGTAGGTGTTGGATCCATTCCTTTATGTCTAGGATCATCTAAAAAAGTAGATCTAGACAATGTTCTTTATGTACCTTCAATTACAAAGAACTTGTTAAATGTAGGACAACTTATGGATAGTGGATTAGATGTACATTTCAAGCATGGAGCATGTTCTATCTTGAAAGATGAAAAATGTATTGCTAGTGGTTTCAAACAAGGGAGGTTATTCAAATTGGATGCTAATGTGATGGTTGGAAGTGTGAACATGGTAAGGGAGGAGCTCACTCAAGTGGAATTATGGCACAAAAGGTTAGGCCATCCTAACTACAAAGCTATGGAGACCATGGTGACAAAGGAGCTAGCAAGAGGACTTCCCAAAACCATATCCAAGTGTGGCAAGCTTTGTGAAGCTTCTGGACTCTCCAAATCTCATAAGCTTCCTTTCAAGAGATCTTTGATAAGATCTAACTCTCCTCTTAGCCTTATACACTCGGATGTTCATTCATTTTCACATGAATCAAATGGTGGAGCTCTAATGTATGTCACTTTTATTGATGATAAATCAAGATACTTTTGGGTTTATCTCTTGTCTAAGAAAAGTGAAGTTTTTGAGTCCTTTGTAAAGTTCAAAACTCTTGTGGAAAAGCAACTTAATACTAGCTTGAAAGTATTAAGAAGTGATAATGGAGGGGGGTACATCTCCAGTAGGATGAAAGAGTTTTGTGAAACTAATGGCATAAAGAGAGAGTTTACTTGTACATATACTCCACAACAAAATGGAGTAGCTGAGAGAAAGAATAGGACACTATGTGAGTGTGCTAAAGCTATGAGATTAGATGCGTCTCTTTCTATTTCATTTTGGGGAGAAGCTACTTTATGTGCAAATTTTCTTTGTAATAGAATGACTAATAGTGCCATTAAAGGACTTGCACCTTATGAAGTATTGTTTGGCAAAAAGCCAAATCTTAGTGATTTGAAAGTTTTTGGATGTACTTGTTATGTACATATTCCTTTAGAAACAAGGAAAAAGAAAGATGCCACTTCTTTCAAAGGCATCTTTGCTTACCCGCCGTTTAACTAGTATGGTTAACTTCATACAATAGTTAGTTTAGAGTTAGATGTAATAACTTCTCTTCATGCTCGTTCCAAAATTCGGGACTAGAGCTTTAAGACTGAAAATCTTGGTGTGCTCAATGCGAAAACTGAAGCGGGAGAGGCAACAGTTTTGAAATCACTGTATGCTTATAGTGAAATATGAGGTGGGACGATTTCTCAATGCGACATAAACATTACAAAAGTAAGGAATGCTAGATCTATTCATATTGATTTATTGTAGGTAGATTCATTTACATGACTGTAGCTTTAACAATGGCAATGTTCCATTTGCATGTTGCTCTTCCGATGGAATTGTTGAATTTCACACGTGTGGACTGTCCACTACATGTACTTGTGATCTCCTAAGGTGTGTAGATGCACCAAGATCAAGATTAGATTGAGATTCAAAATCTATCTTTGAATCTATGGCAAAAACACACTACTACATGCATTCAATCACTTCCAACTCTCACCCACACGTGTGGAAAGTATTCATGCACTAGGATCTTCCTTCTTCCTTGTTTCCAAGGGAATATGGACAAAGCATAAGCAACCAAAAACTCTAAGGTGATCAACCTTAGGCTTCTTCAAAAATAAGATTTCATATGGTGACTTTTCTCCAAGAGCTATATGTGGGAGCCTATTGCAAAGATAACTTGCACAATTAATGGCTTCTCCCCAAAAATCTTTGGGCAAAGATGTCTCAATTTTCATAGATTTTTCACATTCACATAGAGATCTATTCTTTCTCGCGGCCACTCCATTTTGAGATGGAGAGTAGGCACAAGAAAACTCTCTTTTAATGCCTTCAAGCTCACAAAAATCTTGAAATTTATTGGAGATATATTCACCACCTCCATCACTTCTAAGAGCTTTAATCTTGAATGAGAATTGCTTTTCTACATAGGCTTTGAAAATAAGGAAATGATCAAACACCATAGATTTAGAAGCAAGAAGATATATCCAAGTGAATCTTGTGTAATCATCAATGAAAGTAACAAAACAAGTGGCTCCTCCCTTGCTTGTAGTTGATGAGAAATGCACATCCAAGTGGATTAACTCCAAAGGATGCTTGCTTTTGATAGAAGATCTTGTAAATGGCTTTTTGTGAGATTTAGCAATAGCACAAGCCTCACAAGGCTTGATCTTCTTGGAGAGTGACGGCAAGCCAATAGCTTTGGCCTCTTTGATCATAGAGAGCATGGATTTGTAGTTGGGATGTCCCAACCTCCTATGCCATAATTCGTCCATAGAGAGCTTGTTCACAAGAGCAACATTACAAGCATTCATGTACTCATTTGGATCTAGTTTATAGATGCCTCCAAATCTAGATCCTAATGCAAGTATCTCATCATTCTTCTTGATAGTGCAAGTATCAACATTGAATTTCATATCAAGGACATTATCAAGCAATTGGCCAACACTAATAAAATTCCTGGTAAGCTTAGGTCCATAAAGAACTTTAGAGAGAGAAAGAACTTTAGAGGATGCAAGCTTCAAGGGAATGTTCCCTATGCCTTCAATAGGACACTCAAAATCATTTGTAGTGTATATTGATTTCTTGACTCCATCATAAGGTGCAATAGAAGAGAAAGAGTCCTTGGAGCTACACATATGTGAAGAGGCTCCACTATCAATAAACCATAGGCCGTCCTTCTTGAAAGGAGTAGATGAGAAACTAGAGACCATAAGAAATCCCTCTCCATCACTTGCAATAGTGGCTTCCTTCTCATTGGTAATGTTGGCTTGCTTGAGTTGATTCTTCTTCTTGAAGCAATTGGTGGCATAATGACCTTTTTTGCCACAATAAAAGCACTTGATCTTCTTTTTCTTGAGCTTGTATGATGAAGCATTAGAGGAATCATCTTCCTCCTCATCTTTGTCTTTGGATTTGACTTTGTCCTTGTTTGAGGATTGTTGATGTTGGTTCTTGGTTCTCCATTTGTGCTTATCCTTGGCAAAGAGAGCCTTGCCATCATTATGAGTGAGAGAAAGCTTGTCCATCCTCAAGAGCTTGTACTCTTGTCTTGATTCTTCCAAAATTAGCACACTTTGGAGAGCCTCCAAACTTGGTAGCTCCTCCTTAATGGCATAGGATTGGACAAGGTTATCAAATTCACTTCTCAAGCCATTGAGAATGACTTGAACTAGCTCATTTTGATTGATGGAATCACCAATACAAGCAAGTTCTCTATGAATATCTTATACTCTCAAAACATAACTAGATGCACTCTCATCACTCTTTTGGCTACTTTGAAAGATTTGATTCCTAAGAGTGAGAAGCCTAGAGGTATTCTTAGCCTCATAGATAGCCTTGAGACAATCCCAAGCTTCTTTGGCTGTTGTACAAGTACCTATCTCCCTCAATATCTCATTAGAGACATTCATCTTAATGTAGTGGAGAGCCATCCTAGCTCTCTTCTTGTATTTTTGTACTTCTTGAAGGACTTGAGGCTCCTCTTCAATCCCAAGTACAATGTCCATCACATCTTGGAGTATCAAGATGGACTCCATCCTCAACTTCCATATTGTATAATTGGAAGTAGACAATCTCTCACTTGGTTGCAACAAGTATGAACTCATTGAAGTCATGTAAAGTGGAGATAAATAAAAGTGATGAACAAAAAATGTTGCTTCTCTCTCACTATAGGATCCAATAATGGTGTGCTACCATCTCCTATGCAAGATCTTGCAACAAACTGTGAGATGATTCTCACTAGCTATCTCAATCTCTCCAAAACTAGATCTACTTCACATCAAATGATGGAGTATGGGCAAAGTTAGGATCAAACACTCTTAGCACGTGTCAAGTACTCTAAGAAACCAAATTTGACTCAAATACAATGATATTGCATGAAACAAAATGGCTAAGATCTCAAAACAGTGCCTAGATCAATATAGATGAGATTGGCAAGCATACAACTGTGATTTTGGATCAACCAAGCAATCTCTTCACCAAACCAAATGTGTCCACCCAGGTCTAGGTGCCCTACCTAACCCTCTTCAAAATCTTATAACTTTTGATTGGCTCAACCAAATGGAATGAAACTGATTGCATCAAAAATTAGACAAAAATAGCTTCAAAACAAGCTATCAAGCAAGATAAATGGATCAAACATGAGAGAGAACTTCCAAACTGAAATTGGATGTTCCTCACATGTGTCTGAGCACCTGATTTCGTACAGTACTAGGTCAGACCCAATCAATGTCCTTTTGATCTCTTTTGATCCAAGATTGAACAAGATAACTAGGAAAATGGGCCTTGACAACTTCTAGCTCAAGATTGATGAAAAAATTTTCACTTAGATGAATCAAAATGCATGGTAACCTTAGGTAGGCTCTGATACCATGTTGAATTTCACACATGTGGACTGTCCACTACATGTACTTGTGATCTCCTAAGGTGTGTAGATGCACCAAGATCAAGACTAGATTGAGATTCAAAATCTATCTTTGAATCTATGGCAAAAACACACTACTACATGCATTCAATCACTTCCAGCTCTCACTCACACGTGTGGGAAGTATTCTAAAAATAATCTAAGTAAAAACAAGCTGCTCTCCTTGGGTAGAGAGAGAAAAAACATCATGAGCTCTCGAGTAGAGAGAGAAAGCTAGAAATCCAACAACTCACAAAATCCATGAAATCACAATTAATCTTTCGCGTCCATATCGGGTAAGATTAACTAGAAATTTTTATAATGACAGAATGTTCAAAGTAGTTGGCCAACCACTTCATATAACTGATTTATACAAATCTAAATATGGTGAGCTCAATTACAACGATTGCAATAGTATTTTCCTTGATATTGAAAATGTTCTAAAATACATTATTCGATTCTATAAACTAGATGAACATCAAGTAAATGGAAAGATTATTATTGTGATAAAATTGGATGAATCTGAAATCATCAAGGGTCAGAAGTTGGAACGTGTGAGTGTCACTTTGATGAACAAAATTTGAATCTATTCAAACTCGCATTCTATCTTTCTCACACTTTCAAAAAGTGTTTATTCAAATGAAATTTAGACTAATGAACTTTGAAAAGTCAACCTCTAAGTCTAAAACAAGTTTTGGCCTCAATATGCCAAATATGGAAATATTGCAAAATGTGATGAAACTAGTTGAATCTTTCACACTCCCTCTTCAACTAGTTTTAGCATAGACTTTGATAACACTCCAAGTGAAGTCCTATGCTTCATGAACAAGTCTTTTCCCAATGCTTTGGTGAAGATATCAGCTACACATTCCCTTGAAGACACATGTTGAAGCTCCACCTCCTTTGCAATGACTCGCTCCCTCACCAAATGATATTGTATCTCAATATGCTTGCTCCTAGCATGAAAGATAGGATTGGATGCCATTATTTGGGCTGATTGATTGTCACAAAAGATGATTGGGCTCTCTGAAAAATCCAGCAAGTGAATATCCTTGATCATCCTTTTGATCCATACCATCTCCTTTGTGCAATGTGTAAGAGCTTTGTACTCGGCCTCACTAGATGACAATGAGATAGTGGCTTGTTTCTTTGACATCCATGATATAGCTCCATCACCTATGAAAATACAATAAGCACTAATGGATTTCCTATCCATTACATCTCCAGCATAGTCCGAATCTGAAAATCCAAAAAGATTAGGTGATGATCCCTCATACAATATGCCAAAATCTCGAGTTCCAATGATGTACCTCAAAACTCGCTTTCCTAGCTTCCAATGCTCCTAGCATAGTTTTTGCCAATAGAACTTTGATCCATCATAAGAATGATCTTCTTCCTAAGAATAGATCTCCTTTCAATGATCATGTAATGCTCAAAATAGAAACAACCATAATTGATATAGAGAATAGTGTCCACTTGGGATGCTTCACTATTTCTTACATCAATTTTACATGTAAAAATGTGACTAGAACATGAAGATTTGTCTTGATCTTGAAGATACACTTACAACCAATTGCCTTCTTGTCCTTTGGAAGCTTTACCAACCTCCATGTGTTGCTTTTGATGAGTGCTTGATGCTCATGATCCATGGCTTGGATCCATTCCTTCTTTTGAATTGCTTCACCTACACAAGTTGGTTCATCAAAAGAGGTAAGAAAAGCAAAGTTAGAGTTGTCCACCACTTGCTTTCCTTTTTCATCATAGGTTAGCCTTGATGGCTTAGCCCTTTGCCTTTGAGTCTTCCTTGAAGTTTGCTTTGGAGTGGCATCTCCATCTTCATCCAAGACATCTTGCACATCATGATGATTAGTAGGCACATCAACATCAACATCAACAACATTGGAAACATTCTCTTCATGAAAGATGACATCCCTACTTATGACAACTTTCTTTGTAGAAGGAATGTACACTTTGTAAGCCTTGCTTACTTCACTATAGCCAACAAACACACCCTTCTTTGATGAAGGATCTTCTTTAGTTCTATCATCAAGTGTGATATTGACAAAACATGTACATCCAAAGATCCTACAATGCTTGACACTCAGCCTTCTACCATAAAGAACCTCATGAGGAGTTTTACCATCCAAGGAAGCACTTGTCCATCTATTACATAGATAGTTAGCACATGCTAAAGCTTCCCCCCAAAAAGACTTAGCAAGATTAGCATGTAGTCTCATTGCCTTGGCACATTCACAAAGGGTTCTATTCTTCCTCTCGGCCACTCCATTCTGTTGTGGAGTCCTAGGACTAGACATCTCCCTCTTAATCCCATGTGCTATACAAAAGTCTTTGAACCTATTTGAGGTGTATTCCCCTCCATTATCAGATCTTAAGCATTTGATCTTTGTATTGAATTGGTTTTCCATTTCATTCTTGAACTTGACAAATGCAGCAAACACTTCATCCTTACTTTTAAGAAGATAGATCCAAGTATACCTACTAAAGTCATCAATGAAAGTTGCATACATCTTTGCCCCATCATTGCTAGTTGTACTAGAAGAATGAATATCAGAATGCACAAGTTGAAAAGCTTCTTTAGATCTAGAAGTAGATCTAGAATAAGCAAGTCTATGAGATTTGGACAAGGCACAATGTTCACAAACACTATTGTTTGCAACAAAACTTTTAGGGAGACCAAGAACAAGCTCTTTCTTTGCCATTACCTCCAAAGATTTGAAGTTGGGATGGCCCAACCTCTTGTGCCAAACTTCTTGGTTTGTCAATTGCTCCCTAGCCATACATCCTTCATGATTAGAGATCACACATGCATCAAGCTTGAAAAGTTTACCATGCCTCCTACCTTGAGCAATCAAGGATCCACATTTACTTATCAAACATGCATCTCCAATGAACTCCACATCAAGTCCTTTGTCAATCATTTGACTTACACTAAGCAA
Organism: Diphasiastrum complanatum; assembly: GCA_029204225.1. Lineage (NCBI taxonomy): Eukaryota > Viridiplantae > Streptophyta > Lycopodiopsida > Lycopodiales > Lycopodiaceae > Diphasiastrum > Diphasiastrum complanatum. The sequence goes on along the minus strand of CM055105.1, from coordinate 50,713,187 downwards.
ATTCTTAGTGATTGAAGGAATGTACAAAACATTTTCAAGATTTGCTTTCCTATTTGTTGAAAGGGAAATAGGAATAGTGCCTATGCCTTTGATGTCACATTGACCATCATTTGCAGTGTAGATGATGTTACCTTCTCCCTTATAAGACAATAAGGATGTAAAGTATTCCTTATGTCTTGTCATGTGAGATGAGGCTCCACTATCAATCCACCAAGGATCATTATCATCTATGTTGGCTAACAAACTTGAAGTCATAACAAGTGATTCACATGTGTTATGTTCTTCCTCATCTATTGTAAGATTTCCTTGCCTCTCTCCTTGCTCTCTTTTCTTCTTATAACATTCATTTGCAAAATGACCTTTTATCCCACAATAAAAGCACTTGAACTTTGACTTATTGTTCTTAGTAGAAGAGGAAGAGGAAGAGTGATCATCATGATCAAAGTTACCACCTTTGGACCATTTCCCTTTGCCTTTACCTTTGCCCTTGAATTTGCCTTTTGTGAAGAAAGCCTCTTCACCTCCACCTTGCAAGGATGCACCATCAAGCTTTGATTGCAACCTATGTTCTTCAGCCAATAAGATTTCTTGCAAGTCAACCACACTTGGCAAGACTCTTTGAATGGCAAAACTTTGCACAAGGTTAGCATGTTCATTTAGCAAACCATTCAACATAACTTGGACTATTTCACCATCTTTTATGTTCTCATCAATGCATGCTAAATCATCACTTAGGGACTTAACTCTCAAGATAAATGCATGAGCACTTTCACCCTCTCTTTGCCTACTAGAAAATATTTGTCTCCTTAGGGTCAATACCCTAGATGTGGACTTTGATTCAAAGAGCTTCTTTAAGGCATTCCATGCCTCACTTGCACTTTGACACTTTCCAACTTCCTTGAGAAGTTCATTTGTAACATTCATTTTAATGATATGAAGAGCCCTTTTGGCCTTCTTATCAAACCTTTGTTGCTCTTGAAGTGTGAGAGGTCTCTCTTCAATTTCTGCAACTATGTCCATGAGTTCATTCAACTCAAGTAAGGACTCCATCCTCACTTTCCAAGTAGAGTAGTTTGATGAACTCAACCTTTCACTAGACTCTAGCATGATCCCACCATTGGAAGCCATGATTCTATTCAACTTTTAGGTTCTGTCCTAAAGCACTTAGCACTCACTTTTCTCTCAACAAATGATAGATAAAGAGATCTATGAAGATTTAGGACCCTAAAACACTTCTATCTTGAACCTAGATGGTTTCCAAGCATAGAAAGGAAGATTGAAACACATGCAACACTTTGCACACACTAAGAATGGATTACAAAATCAAACCAACCTGAACACATTCTTGCTTAAGCTCTCAAACTTTCCAACAAGTGACCAAATCAAGTTATGGTGTGAAGAGTTACTTGCATTCTTAGAAAATACCCAAAACTAGGATGCCAAGATTACCTAGTAATGAACAAACTTGATCAACATATGATCAACACACTAAGATATTGATTCAACCTGTAAAACCACATGTAAACCACACTTCTAAAAGTTTATAAACTCCAGCAAGTGATAAATACAAGATTTAGAGGTGAATGAATGAGCACACTTAGTGAATCACAAGACTAGCTTCACTATCTTGTCAAATCTTGGTGTTTAGATGTAGATCTAAGATCACTTCACATGAGAATGTTCCTCAACCTGTTAAGAACCTGAAAACACACTTGCATAATGGTTAACACCTTCCAGCAAATGCTCCAATCAAATTACATAAGGAGAGTTACTTACATGCTCAACAAAGTACACCAAAATTTATGCCAAAATTGATGACAATCTTTACAATATGCTCTTCACAATGGAGCTTACAATATGTTCACCCAAAAAAGGGGATCTTTCATCCAAATGGGAGCTTTGCTCAGCCTTTAGGAGAATTACAACTCACTCAAAAGAGCATTTGTCATCCACTTAAGGAGAAGTTTCATCCACTTAAGGAGAGTGTTCATCCAAGAATGGAGATTGTCAACAATAGGATTGAAAAGAACATTGTTAGTATTGAATATGCACAAGCCTCACAATCACAAATGATTAGGTGTTATGATCTGATCCAAAATAGTTTCTTTTCAGCCTCTGATCTTCAATAGACCTGAAATATGCTTTTGATCCACAAGTTCAACTCACAAAACAAAGGTTAGTAAGATTTGATCAACAAAGCAATGCAAAATCATGCTAGAACTTGATCAAACATCCAAATATCACCAAAAATGGAATACTTACTGTAAATAGAAGCCAACCAGCTCTGATACCATGTGAAAAATACAGATCCTAAGTGGATCTAAACTCCAAGATCATTGGCTTGAATGCTTGCACTCCAAACTACATAAGCTAGGAATTGGCAACACATTCTATGCTACCTAGAATGCAAAGAACTTGATCAAAAAGCATTTATCACAAATGGAAACTTCCATAAACATCAAGTGCGGCCCAAAATAGCATTATACAGTCCATAATACATCAGCCTACCACTTTTGGAAAGCACCTAAGATCATACACAATAGCTTGAAGACAATACACACAACAATGCTCTCAATGGAGGAAGAAACAATGACAATGATCTATTGATCTCAATGAAGCATACAAAAGGTTTCTCCAACCTGTTCTCCACGACTTCCCTACTATTTATGGATGAGGAAGATGACTCTCTCTCCTCTCTCTAGAAGGTACTTGACCCTAGATATTCCCTATATAGGAAAAATAGCTAAAAATGGCTTATATGACCAAAATACATCAAAATGGTCTCATTTTGAAGGGTATGAAGTTTGACACTTCATCATACTGAAAAAATACAGTAAATAAAAACATTGTGGCCTGGTTCACACGTGTGAAACTCCAGAACCAAAACTATTTACAATTTTAGCCAATTTAGGCCTCAAACTAGCTAGGAAATGTTGACAATTTTCACACTACACACCTTAGGAGATCACAAGTACATGTTGTGGACAGTCCACACGTGTGAAATTCAACATGGTATCAGAGCCTATCTAAGATTATCATGCATTTTGATCCATTTGAGTGAAAACTATTCATCAATCTTGAGCTAGAAATTGTCAAGGCCCATTTTCCTAGCTATCTTGTTCAATTTTGGATCAAAAGAGATCAAAAGGATATTGATTGGGTCTGACCTGGTACTGTACGGAATCAGGTGCTCAGACACGTGTGAGGAACATCCAATTTCAGTTTGGGAGTTCTCTTTCATGTTTGATCCAAAAATCTTGCTAGATAGCTTGTTTTGAAGCTATTTTGTCTAGTTTCTGATGCAATCAGTTTCATTCCATTTGGTTGAGCCAATCAAAAGTTATAAGCTTTTGAAGAGGGTTAGGTAGGGCACCTAGACCTGGGTGGACACATTTGGTTTGGTCAAAAGATTGCTTGTTTGATCCAAAATCATAGTTGAATGCTTACCAATCTCATCTATATGTGATCTAGGCACTGTTTTGAGATCTTAGCCATTTTGTTTCATGCAATATCATTGTATTTGAGTCAAATTTGGTTTCTTAGTGTATTTTACACGTGCTAAGAGTGTTTGATCCTAACTTTGCCCATACTCCATCATTTGATGTGAAGTAGATCTAGTTTTGGAGAGATTGAGATAGCTAGTGAGAATCATCTCACAGTTTGTTGCAAGATCTTGCATAGGAGATGGTAGCACACCATTATTGGATCCTATAGTGAGAGAGAAGCAACATTTTTTGTTCATCACTTTTATTTATCTCCACTTTACATGACTTCAATGAGTTCATACTTGTTGCAACCAAGTGAGAGATTGTCTACTTCCAATTATACAATATGGAAGTTGAGGATGGAGTCCATCTTGATACTCCAAGATGTGATGGACATTGTACTTGGGATTGAAGAGGAGCCTCAAGTCCTTCAAGAAGTACAAAAATACAAGAAGAGAGCTAGGATGGCTCTCCACTACATTAAGATGAATGTCTCTAATGAGATATTGAGGGAGATTGGTGATTGTTCTACATCCAAGGAAGCTTGGGATTGTCTCAAGTCCATCTATGAGGCTAAGAACACCTCTAGGCTCCTCACTCTTAGAAATCAAATATTCCAAAGTAGTCAAAAGAGTGATGATAGTGCATCTAATTATGTTTTGAGAGATATTCATAGGGAGCTTGCATGTATTGGTGACTCAATCAATCAAAGTGAGCTAGTCCAAGTCATTCTCAATGGCTTGAGAGATGAATATGACAACCTTGTCCAATCCTATGCTATTAAGGAGGAGCTACCAAGTTTGGAGGCCCTTCAAAGTGTGCTTATTTCTGAAGAATCAAGACAAGAGTACAAACTCTTGAGGATGGACAAGCTATCACTCAATCATGATGATGGCAAAGTTCTATTTGCCAAGACAAAGAGAGGAGTAAGAAGCAACACCATCACTTCTCTAATGACAAAGCTAAAGACCAAGATGGAGAGGAGGAGGATACCTCTCATGCTTCTAATTCAAATCTCAAGAAGAAGATGATCAAGTGCTTTTATTGTGGCAAGAAAGGCCATTATGCCACCAATTGCTTCAAGAAGAACAATCAACTCAATCAAGCCAACATCACCAATGAGAAAGAAGACTATATTGCAAGTGATGGAGAAGGCTCTCTTATGGCATCAAGCTTCTCCTCTTCCACCTTCAACAAGGATGACTCATGGTATATTGATAGTGGAGCATCTTCACATATGTGTGGCTCCAAGAACTTTTTTTCATCTATTATGCCTTATGATGGAGTCAAGAAGACCATATACTTTGCAAGTAAGCATGAGTGCAATATTGAAGGAGTAGGGATTATTCCCTTGAAGCTTGCATCTTCTAAAGATCTCTTTCTCAACAATGTTCTTTTTGTCCCAAAGCTTACAAAGAACATCTTAAGTGTTGGCCAACTTCTTGATAGTGGCTTTGATGTCAATTTCAATATTGACAATTGTGTGATTAAGAAGGATGGTGAGATCCTTGCATATGGATCAAGATTTGAAGGCATCTACAAATTTGATCCAAGTGAGAGTGCAAACTCTCTTGATGTTTCTTATATTTCCAATATTTCAAAGGAGGAGGATTACACAAGATGCACATATCTTCTCTCTTCAAGTATTATGGTGTATGATTATTCCTTATTATTCAAAGCATATGTTGAGAAGAAATTCTCATTGAAGATCAAAGCTTTGAGGAGTATTGGAGCTCTTGAAGGAATAGCACCATATGAAGTTCTATTCAAGATGAAGCCTAAGGTTGATCACCTTAGTGAACTTGGTAGTGCTTGCTTTGCATATATTCCCTTGGAAACAAGAAGGAAGGATGATCCAAGCTCATGGATCATGATTGGATACTCATCCATCAAGGAGGCCTTTAGTGTCTTTACACTCTCTATTTCAAATGTGATGGTGAATAGATATGTCATATTGCATGAAGATTCAATCTTGGAAGTGGCCGAGATCAAGGCTTCTCAAGAAGCATCACAAGTTATCCTTTTTGAAGATATTCAAGTTATGATGGGGCCAATGTGTGAGGAGGAGTTTCTTCTTCATATGATTTCAAGAAGATCTTCAAGATGCATGGCCAAGTCTTTATGGCTCACCTTACATGGAAAAGAGAGGCATCTTTCATGTTGTATCTACTACAACACATTCATATATGCTTCTCTTCCTTTGCTTGAAATGCTATCTTGCTTCATTGAATTTTTTGGATCTCAAAGTTCAAGAAAAGCTATACTAGTTTTGTATGATGCTTATGGTATGGACATGTTTCTTGTAATTATTGACTTGGATGTGTTTCCAATACTTTTTGAAAGCAAGATATTGTATTGTCAAAAGTATGCTCTTGGTTCTAGTAAGAACAAGATTGAGCTTGGTACTCACTTTTTTGAAAATCATGCTTTCACATGTTTTGAGGCAAATTGTAAACTCCTCTTGAGATTAAGTGAAGCATCCAAAGTAGACACTTACATCCTTGAGAGAGTAACTAGCCTAAAAAAGATCAAGATAGTCTTTGATATCAAGATTAAATCCATCATGGATATAGTTCATTGTATGTGGACTAGTCAATCTAGAAAGCATAATCTTGATAATCATCATTGTTTCACATCTTATGATCTTGATCTCCATGATCCTTATGAGGCTTGGAAGCCTCAGATTTCTCTATTTATGGTGCATCCATCATGCAAGTGGAACTTTCAAGGCAAAGATCATCATCAAGCATGGAGGAAGCCCATGATAATAGTGGCATATTGGTGGAGCACTCTTCAAAGGCATTGGCAAGAGATCTCTACCAAAGAGATCTTATCATGGATATGGTGAGGGCGCTGCTATGATGGATTCCTTGGCTGATCTTCACTTCTTATGCATACCAAAGGATCCACTCAAAAAGATTTACAAACTTCTCAAGTGATCTAGTACCTTTCCAAGCTATTTTTTGAGGAGGAGTGTGAGAAATTGGCAAAATTCTAGCTTGGTATTTTTATGATAGAAGTTTGTAAGTGAATCTCACATGTGTGGAGGATGTTCCCACGTGTGGAGAATTGTAAAGTAAATCAAAATGTTTGATATAGGGGTCTCATAGAATTTCATAGTCAAGCATTTAGGTGTAGGATGTTGATAGGGTCAAATTTGGCATAGATGGCAAATTATCCATTTCCACTTGTAATGCCAATATTGAGCCAAAATAGAGCCAAACTTGTGCCAATTAGAGTGTAGACAAGTGTCATGCTTTTTTTTGATGAAGCTTAAGAGGTCCAATAGGATTTAGAGGTGGAACCTTGTGAGGTCCAATAGAAAATTGAGGTGTGCTTGAATATAGTCCAATAGAATTTAGAGGTGCATGGATCAATGGTCCAATAGGATTAAGAGGTGGCAAAGTGATCCAATCATAGTTAAGCATAGTGGTAGCTCATGAATCTATTAGTATCATTGTACTCCTCCTTTTGGATCTAATTGATTTTGAGATTGAGTGGATTTTGAGTGTCATTGAATTTCTAGCTTTCTCTCTCTACCCGAGAGCTCATGATGGTTTTTCTCTCTCTACCCAAGGAGAGCAGCTTGTTTTTACTTAGAATACTTTTGGAACACTTCCCACACGTGTGAGTGAGAGTTGGAAGTGATTGAATGCATGTAGTAGTGTGTTTTTGCCATAGAATCAAAGATAGATCTTGAATCTCAATCTAGTCTTGATCTTGGTGCATCTACACACCTTAGGAGATCACAAGTACATGTTGTGGACAGTCCACACGTGTGAAATTCAACACCACACGTGCCAAATCACGTAGGATGCTTTCCAGAGACTTCATTCCACATATTACATTGTGATAGCATCTTTGAAATGAGGCCAAAGTGTGCTTAGATAAGCTAAAGAAATTCTAGGAGCTACAAATAGCATGTTTTACATTGTTTTTGGATCCTGAGATCTTGACCCCATATTAGGGTGGATCCAATGACCTATTAGGTTAGACGTTAGGGTTAGGTGATGATAAGTATAGAGATTCCCTAAAACGTTCAGATCCAAGCTTGAAATGTATAAATGTATGATGGGATTTCCATCCAAATATGAAGAAAAGTCAAGTTTTTCCACTTCTATCAACATTGTCTTTTGGTGGCGAGTTTTGCTATTGGATATGAGTTTTCTTATGCATTAACTGCTTGGTTTGGAAGGTACTGAACCTGTTTACAGGTCTAAGAAACTTGTTGTACTTTACTTTGGTTCATTTGATCAAATCTATGTGCCTAATGTGGATTTAAATGCCAAATTTGCTAGTTTTGGTAACTAGTCTTGATTCTAGCTCATAGTTTGGATCTAGATCTTTGATTTGTGCATCCTCCATCACTTTTAGGATTGATTGGGATTCATTTTGTTGTAAAATTTTGTCATGGTATTAGAGCCTAATCAAGAGTGAACTTTAGATTTGATTTTCTCAAGCTAAGATCCTAGATTTGAGTAGTATTGGCTTTGTCCTTGTTACTAGTTACTAATCTAGTGATTGTACTTCCAAATTTGGTTCCATTTGAGTGAAAATAGATCAAAGGGAACTTGTTTTGCTGAGTTATAGCTGTAGGAACCGAGATTGACCCATTTCCATTCAACCAAACCAAATTAGAAAGTTCTTATGAGCGAGATGGGCCAAGGTGAACAATCTAAAATAATCACTAGACCTTTTGATGAGGAGCGAAAGTACAGGTCAAGAAGGAAGTGGATTTTGATATAGAAAATCCCTTGGAGAAAAGCAAGCCTGATGCTAAAATTTCGAAGAGAGTACCTAAATGGAACTTATCAGTCACAGATGGTGCAAAGAAGGGAGATACTCCCGAATCTAGTGAGCAGGGAGAGCTTAGAAGATCAAGTAGAAATTGAAAACCTCCTGCAAGATTAGAGATGAATCTAGCCCTAATTGGTTTTGTGCTCAAGGCTCAAGAACCAAAAACCTTTGATAAAGCAAAGGAGCACGAGGAGTGGCGTGAAGCTATGGAAACATAAATGGAAGCTATATCAAAAAACAGGACTTGGAACTTGGTTGAGCTACTTAATGATAAGACGCCTATCACTTGTAAATGGATATACAAGATCAAATATGGAGCTGATGGACAACTCAACAAATACAAAGCACGGTTGGTTGCGCAAGGATTTGAGCAGTAGGAAGGTATTGATTTTGAGGAAACCTTCGCACCCGTAGCTAAGATGGTAACTATATGTTCTGTGATTGCTATTTCTGCTTTCTATGGTTGGAAGATCCAACAAATGGATGTTAAATCTGCTTTTCTTAATGGAGTGCTAAATGAAGAGGTGTACCTTGTACAACCTCAAGGATTTATTGAACCAGGGAGAGGGCACCTTGCTTGTAAGCTCAACAAAGCTATTTATAGATTGAAGCAAGCACCACGGACATTGCCAAAAATCCAGTTTTAAATGCTCGAACCAAGCACATCGAAATACATTATCATTTTGTTCGAGAGAAAAAAATTTATGGAGCCATTGATCTTGTTTTTTGTAAATCTGAAGATCAAGTGGCAGATATTTTTACTAAGTCATTAGGTAGATGTAAATTTGAAAAATTTCATACTCTATTAGAAATAGAAGAATGTAATTTTATCATTGAGGGAGAGTGTTAGAAATCAATGATAAACTTCATTGTTACACTTCTTAGTTACTGTTTACGATGTACTTTATTACTAGTTGTAACTAGTCATTGGCTAGTCTAGTAGTCTACTCCTAGGTTCTCCCTCTCTATCAGGGTCTAGGGTTTATATGTACATTTTACATTCAGTATGCAGTGGCGTGATAGAGTGATATTCCGTGTTCTTCTTTCGTCTCCCTACTTGGTGATTGTTTATGGTGAATGCTTGATGTTGCATTTCTGATTGTTGACATCCATTCATGTTGTATATTTACTAACGTTGTCACGCAGTCTGCATATTTACATGCAAATTCGCACAGACGAATAAAAGGCGAAAGAATCGCAACACCATGTTTCTACACAATTTAAGGTAACAGGCAAAAAGGGGACATTATCTTACCAAATGCCAAAAGTGCCCTAAAAGCTAAGACACCTTGTAAATCTTATCCTAAGGCCATTTGTAAGAGTGATGCACTTTTTGCATCATCACCAACGTTCACTTCAGCACTGGCTGATGTCGCACCCTTTTTCACGCTCACCCCATGCAGTTGTGCTAACGGATTGGACAACGATTGCAGCCACCCACGATCTCCTATTGACAACACATCCACTCTGTACTTTCACATCTACACACCTATAATATTATGTAACATATATATATTGGACACCATTCGTGTAAGAGATGATGAAGAGAGCAGAAGAAGACGACATAAACGAAGTAGATGCCCTGAGCATTGATTCTTCACTTTGTCAGAATTAAGGTTTAATTTCTTTTTACATATTGAAATAAGCTTTGTAGGGCACGCAATTTCGTCTGCTACTGTATTGTGCTCTACTGCATTATTGACATGTATACATGATATACTTAATTTGATATAGTTCATTTTTCTGCGTTCAGATCTATGTTAATATTGTTATGCTTATCTTTCATTTTGTCTGACCTTTCTAGTTGTTCTTACTGGTAATAAACGATTAACATTTAGCCTTTTCTTTCACGAATCATTCGCGACTAATTATCAGTCGAGCACACTCTAGCTCTTTGCAAACCATTCGCGACATATAATTTGTCTTGTTAGTCGCAACAAATTATTCTTCTGGTGCTTCATCTATTAATGTTTGGCTACGTAATCTGAAATGACCATGATTTCTATCACTAAAGTTTTGTCATTCTGATAGGCGTAGTCATGCTTACGGAGAGAGTCGTATAGTTCATTCCGCTGCGCACAAACATTTTCTACACTCATTACATGTCCCTTCTCTCACAAATCACAAAAGAACCTGATAGAATTTTATTCGACGATTAGAATTTGACTTCATAGGCCTTCACATGCAACCAGCCCCTCTACCTCTAAACTGAAAAGTCATTGTCATCTCACAATATATATAATCATTCATGCTGATTTCCTAGAAGAAAATATGCTATATGTATGGCATATGCACAAAATCTACTATTATGCCACTTTTTGCTGATATACGAATGTGGCTATGTTAAAAGTTAGCTATAAATTTCTATGGCAAGTTCAAACGTCACAATCGGTTTTCAAATGATAGTTATATCGAAAGATTTAAAGCTATTTTTAATTCTTTACTATTTTTAGTAATTTTGTTAAATAGCAATATGCTATTTATAGTAGTGCCCATAAGTGACTCTAACGGACAATAATATCGACAGTTGCTAAGTAGTTTTATTAAAATGGCAATTTTATGCCATATGGTATGATGAAATGTATCTTATTTATATCATGATTAATAAAAAAAAGCCCAGGTACTCTTAAGGTTATGCCTTAAAGTTCAAGGGAGTGTCCTAAGGTTATGGGTCATGAAAACGAAAACACGTTTCAATGACGAGTAGTTCACAAATTAAAATGTGTTACTAAGGAAAAGGAGCAAAATTGTCAGTTCAGAATTGCCAATTTGAAGTACTATGCCGATTTTCGAATTGGAATCAATGTGATGACGATGAAAGGTTTTATCGAATTTGGAAACCTAGTAATCAAGCAATTTGCCTTGGTTGGAATTACGGCCGATTTCCCAATGACTATTGTTGTTCGAGGTTTGAATGACAAGGTTTAACATGAACTCAAGTGGATTAAGACTATGGAAAACTGAAGAGCTTATACAGGCTTTTGTCATTATGAAAGGTTCTTGAAGTTGTTGGCAATCGTTGAAAGGTTGTTATGAAGAGGGTGGTTCGTGCACGGCCTTCATGTTTGGAGAGAATAAGGCAGGCAAGAGTGAAGGCATTCCTGTTTTTGGAGAGAGAAGAGTGATGAGGTTTCCTCCATCGCCGATACTCGGAAGTTCAGTATCAGCCGAGTTGGGAGATTATATTCTTCTTTTATAGTTAAGATGATCGTTGTGCCGAAAGTACTATGCTGAAAATTTGAAGAAGCTATTCATGACGACAATGTGCTGAGCCGATGAATGCAAGAAAGAACCTGTTATGTGAATAAATTTTGGTGATTTTGCTGATCTGGAAGATTTGAAGAAAGCACATTCCCCAAATCCATACAGGACACCGATGGGGAGAAACAGCCTTCCTGTTCTGAAGCACGGCCATCTTTGCTGCCTGCGTGAAGCATACCTACTGTCCCATGAAGTTACTACTCTCTCTCTCTCTGCGTGAGAAATCTGACTCTGAAGGGTCTCCAGCGCTGCCTTGCTACTGGTGAATGCATTCTCTTGGTTCTAATCATCCAATGTGCGCTCAGCCAGCGACTGAAGTGATTGATAATCTGCATACCCTGTGGTAATTCAATCGTTCATGTAGGCTGTAGGCTACGAATCAGACCTATAGCCAGTTGAAATAATTCCTGGTAGATCTATGTGGACATGATGACAACCGATTTTGAGTCCTTATTAGCAAATGTTGATTTGTGAAAAGTCTGGCAACGATCAAGAAACACTTGAACTTCGGTTGAACAGCGATCTGATTTGGCCTTGTACAAGGCATGAATAAATACTAACCAATCCTTGCAGCAGAGAAATTGAAAGTTTTTGTTGATTTGTTATCAATCAGGCACAATGTTTTCATAGAGCGTGTAATGCAGCCTTGATCTGTTGAAAAGTTTTTATCCAATCACAATTTGAATAAGGTTGTGAGAGAGACGACTGGTTAAAGATTTGTGTGTCCAAACTTTGCTGACAGATTAACAACGTTCTGAAAAAGTAAAAGCTGAAGGAAAAGTGAAGATATTAAAGAACCGGTTACCTGCTGAAGAGAGACCCTTAACCTGTGGACAGTCCCTTGAAACTTAAGTCAGAGCAAAAGCACTGAGGTAATTTTCATTGTTTATCTCTGTTTTTACTAAATGTCTTAATTCACTTCATGATAGATATAGAAAATGAGTAAATGTTATTATGTGTATTATTGAAATGGCTATGAATAGAGTAATATATATATATATATATATAACATTTATTTATCATGACTGTTTAACACAGTAAAAATATGACTATATGCTTTATGGTCTGCAGTAAAACTTATTATTTTACAGTCTGTAATCATTTACAGATTTATAGTCTGTAGTAAATAGTACAGTCAATAAAGGAAAATGTTAGATTTTGTTTCAATAACAAAATATGCTATATGCTTAACATATTATTATAGATTTATAGTCTGCAGTAAATAGTACAGTCAATAAAGAAAAATGTTAGATTTTGTTTCAATAACAAAATATTCTATATGCTTAACATAGAATTGAGAACCTTGAGCGGTTCACCATGGTTCTCAGAACCGTACAGTGAACCGTACGGTTCTCAGACATTTTAAGGGTGAACCGTGGTGAACCCTACAATCGTTAATTAATTAATTATTTATTTTTAAAAGTTCCCACACCCCAAAACAACCTAAAAAAATGCCAAAAAAAGACCCAAAAAAGCCAAAAAAACTAGAATTAAATAGGGAGTTTATTTATTTCTTTGGGGAGGACCATAGCATTTAATTAATTAATTAATCAGTGGCATTTTTTATCTTTTAGCTCAAGGCCTTGCCCAGCCTAGTCAAACTCTATATCACACTCTTGTTTTGCTTGTGGATAAAAAAGACAGTACAAATCGTCTTTGTATTGATTATGGTGCTCTTAGTCGTCTTACTATTTGAAATAAATATCCTATTCCCGACATAGATGACCTATTTGACCACCTGGATACAGCTTCTATCTTTCTAAAATTGATCTTTGTAGAGGTTATCATTAGATTTGTATTCACCTAGGTGACATGTAGAAGATTGATTTTTGTACATTTTTGGTTATAAGAATTTTGTGTTTTAGCTTTTGACATTTTTATTGGGCATGCTACTTTCCAAAACATCATGAGTAAAATCTTTTGATTTCTCATTGATGTTTGCATGCTACTTTATTTTGATAAATTCTAGTTTTTAGTCACAACTGTTAGTCTCATATTCTTCATTTATCCTTGGTTTTTGAACTCTTATGATCACACTTGCTTTATGCCAAACAATCCAAGTGTTCTTTTTGTTTCTAAGAACAAATGTCTGTTAGATCTAGGAATTGCTTATCAATTTTTTGGTTTTTTGGCTTTTGCTCGATTTATATGTGTGAAACGTTCCAAATTTGCTGCCACCACGTCCATGAGGTTCAAATGTTTCTCAATCTTGCTACACATTTACATAAGTCTATTCTTGACATGTGTTGTTATAAAAGGAATCTATTTTTCATTGAACAATTATTTATCAAGAGTCATTCAATAACGTCCTGTGTTAGCTCTACCAAATTTTGATCATAAGTAATTTGTTGAGATTGACGCCAGTGTTGTTGGTGTTGGTGCTATTCTTTGTCACCCTGTTGGGGTATCATTTATGTTTTTATGAAACATGCTATTGTATGCATGAAACAAAATTGCTTGCTTTGTCAATGCTTTGAAAAAATGGCACCATTGCTTTAGACATGTCTCTTTTGACCTTCATCTTAATCAACGGTCTCTTCAATAATTGCATTCTCAGAAGACACTTAGGGATTGATAGTCTGCTAGATGTAGTTTTATCAAACATTTCATTATGATCTTCATTATCGTTGTGGAAAAAATAATGCCGATGCATATGCTCTATCCCATTTCTTGGCCTGTGTACTTGCACTTACAATTATTCATCCCACTTCATTGATGCCCTTGCTAATGCTTATCCTACATGTCTTGACTTTCAATTTATTTATGCCACAACCAAGCCTCCTTCGAGCATTACTCATTTGATTTATACTCGTCCAATATTTCATGGGGTCATTTTGTACACGTTTCAAAACATGTTTTTGTTAATCTAGATTCATTCATGTTGTTGCATATTTACTTGCATTTAACAATTTTGATATCCTGACATTCTACTTTCTCTTTCGATATCATGTTTGTGACTAAGAGTAGTTTCTAACAAAACATCTTTCACCAATATTTAGATCCTTTGCAATGCACATCATAGTGAGGAAGTATGACATAAATTGTCATGCAAGATTAATAAGTCAAATTTTTTTGCGAATGAAATTTGAGAATGGACAAAAAATCCACAGTACAAATTTGATGTTAGTGAGCATAAATTTTCTACTAAGTATTGGAACTACTTTTTTTTAACATTGTTATTGATTATTCTCTACGAGATGGTGAATATATTTCTCAAACAAGCTCGACCTATGCATGTCATGCAATATTCATATAGTTCTCAAGCAAGCAAGACCTATCCATGTCATACTATATTTGCAATTGAACTTGGTACTGGGGTAGTCTACTCGATTCCATGCCTTATTACATTATCATCAAGTTAACACATTCTAATAAATAAAAATATAACCTTTTTATAACATACAAATACATAAGCACAAATGATGTGTCCCTTGCTTTTTGAATTGAAAGACAAAGAATCAAGAGGCTACCTCAAGTACCAAGTTTGAAAATTCTATAGCTAAGTACATGAGCAAGTAAGCTTGTTTGTTAGAGAAACATTCTGGCAACTCGTGTGTTTTACTGAAGTGATGTTATTATGTGTATTATTCAAATGGCTATGAATAGAGTAATATATATATATATATATATATATATATATATATATATATATATATATATATAGAAACATTTATTTATCATGACTGTTTAACACAGTTAAATATGACTATATGCTTTATGGTCTGCAGTAAAACTCATATTTTTAGAGTCTGTAATAATTTACAGATTTATAGTCTGTAGTAAGTAGTACAGTCAATAAAGGAAAATGTTAGATTTTGTTTCAATAACAAAATATTCTATATGTTTAACATATTATTACAGATTTATAGTCTGCAGTAAATAGTACAGTCAATAAAGAAAAATGTTAGATTTTGTTTCAATAACAAAATATTCTATATGCTTAACATAGAATTGAGAACCTTGAGCGGTTCACCATGGTTCTCAGAACCGTACAGTGAACCGTACGGTTCTCAGACATTTTAAGGGTGAACCGTGGTGAACCCTACAATCGTTAATTAATTAATTATTTATTTTTAAAAGTTCCCACACCCCAAAACAACCTAAAAAAATGCCAAAAAAAGACCCAAAAAAGCCAAAAAAACTAGAATTAAATAGGGAGTTTATTTATTTCTTTGGGGAGGACCATAGCATTGAATTAATTAATTAATCAGTGGCATTTTTTATCTTTTAGCTCGAGGCCTTGCCCAGCCTAGTCAAAGTCTATATCACACTCTTGTTTTGCTTGTGTATAAAAAAGACAGTACAAATCGTCTTTGTATTGATTATGGTGCTTTTAGTCGTCTTACTATTTGAAATAAATATCCTATTCCCGACATAGATGACCTATTTGACCACCTGGATACAGCTTCTATCTTTCTAAAGTTGATCTTTTTAGAGGTTATCATTAGATTTGTATTCACCTAGGTGACATGTGGAAGATTGATTTTTGTACATTTTTGGTTATAAGAATTTTGTGTTTTAGCTTTTGACATTTTTATTGGGCATGCTACTTTCCAAAACGTCATGAGTAAAATCTTTTGATTTCTCATTGATGTTTGCATGCTACTTTATTTTGATAAATTCTAGATTTTAGTCACAACTGTTAGTCTCATATTCTTCATTTATCCTTGGTTTTTGAACTCTTATGATCACACTTGCTTTATGCCAAACAATCCAAGTGTTCTTTTTGTTTCTAAGAACAAACGTCTGTTAGATCTAGGAATTGCTTATCAATTTTTTGGTTTTTTGGCTTTTGCTCGATTTATATGTGTGAAACGTTCCAAATTTGCTGCCACCACGTCCATGAGGTTCAAATGTTTCTCAATCTTGCTACACATTTACATAAGTCTATTCTTGACATGTGTTGTTATAAAAGGAATCTATTTTTCATTGAACAATTATTTATCAAGAGTCATTCAATAACGTCCTGTGTTAGCTCTACCAAATTTTGATCATAAGTAATTTGTTGAGATTGACGCCAGTGTTGTTGGTGTTGGTGCTATTCTTTGTCACCCTGTTGGGGTATCATTTATGTTTTTATGAAACATGCTATTCTATGCATGAAACAAAATTGCTTGCTCTTGTCTATGCTTTGAAAAAATGGCACCATTGCTTTAGACATGTCTCTTTCGACCTTCATCTTAATCAACGGTCTCTTCAATAATTGCATTCTCAGAAGACACTTAGGGATTGATAGTTTGTTGGATGTAGTTTTAGTAAACATTTCATTATGATCTTCATTATCGTTGTGGAAAAAATAATGCCGATGCATATGCTCTATCCCATTTCTTGGCCTGTGTACATGCACTTACAATTATTCATCCCACTTCATTGATGCCCTTGCTAATGCTTATCCTACATGTCTTGACTTTCAATTTATTTATGCCACAACCAAGCCTCCTTTGAGCATTACCCATCTGATTTATACTCTTGTCCAATGTTTCATGGGGTCATTTCGTGCGCGTTTCAAAACGTGTTTTGTTAATCTAGATTCATTCATGTTGTTGCATATTTACTTGCATTTAACAATTTTGATATCCTGACATTCTACTTTCTCTTTCAACATCATATTCGTGACTAAGAATAGTTTCTAACAAAACATCTTTCACCAATATTTAGATCCTTTGCAATGCACATCGTAGTAAGGAATTATGACATAAATTGCCATGCAAGATTAATAAGTCAAATTTTTTTTGCGAAAGAAATTTGAGGATGGACAAAAAATCCACACTACAATTTTGATGTTAGTGAGCATAAATTTTCTACTAAGTATTGGAACTACTTTTTTTAACATTGTTCTTGATTATTCTCTACGAGATGGTGAATATATTTCTCAAACAAGCTCGACCTATGTATGTCATGCAATATTCATATAGTTCTCAAACAAGCAAGACCTATCCATGTCATACTATATTTGCAATTGTACTTGGTATTGGGGTAGTCTACTCATTTTCATGCCTTATTGCATTATCATCAAGTTAACACATTGTAATAAATAAAAAAATAACTTTTCTTATAACATACATATACATAAGCAAAAATGATGTGTCTGTTGCTTTGTGAATTGAAAGACAAAGAATCAAGAGGCTACCTCAAGTACCAAGTTTGAAAATTCTATAGTTAAGTACATGAGCAAGTAAGCTTGTTTGTTAGAGAAACATTCTGGCAACTCGTGTGAATTGAATGTAATTTTGGCTACTTTGTCCTACATTGTAGTATGACATTTCTGGTTGGGTAGCAAGTTTAAGACATTATTTTGTGCATTCAACACATACAAGGAAGTGGTAGTGACTACAACATAATACTTCTATATATCTATGTACATAATGTAGTAAGGCATAAAACAATTAGGGTATATGATGTGGATAGAAAATCTAAAAGATGCAATTGGTTTTTATATTTTGAGATTATACGTTTCTTTTAGATATCATATTTGTGAGCAAGAATAGTTTCTAACCAAAAAATCTTTTAACAATTTTGTAATTCTTTGCAATGCACATCATTTAGTGACACATTGTAACCTAAATTGTTATGGAAGATTTATAAGTAAAATTTTCTTTGTGACAGATGTTCGAGGATGGAAAAAGATCTACAATAAAATTATAATGTTAGTGAGTAAACGTCCTCTACTAACTATTGGATCTACTTATTTTTTAGTAAATCTCTATTGATTATTATCTTTTGAATACTAGATATATTTCTCAAACAAGTTAGACCTATCCATGTCATGCTATATTCTACAATCGAACTTGGTGCTGGGATAGTCTACTCGATTCCATGACTTACATTATCAACAAGCTAACATTAACATTCTAATAGGTAAATACAAAACATCATCATTTGGAAATGATATTAATAAATTCCAATTTGATCATATTTTCTAATGTTTGTTATAACATTCACCTAAAGAAGAAAGATGTTTTTGTTGCTTCGTGAATTGCAAGACAAAGAATCAAGAGGCTACCTCAAGTACCAAGTTTGATAATTGTATTGCAAAGTGCATGAGCAAGTGAAGCTTGTTTGCTACAGAAACATTCTAGTGCGCCCACTAAATTCAATCTAATTCTTGGCTGACACTCATGTGTGGAAAAAGTACAGAAAGGACCAAGAGTGGATCCTAATCTGATCCTCAAGAGAAATTGGTTGTCAGATTACTTGATCTATCAATCTACTTCAGATTAAGATCAATCTAGATCAATTCTAGACACAAAATCCTAACAAGAACAATCATTAATTGAAGGTAAGTGTACTTTCTGGTTTCACACATGTGAAACACTGTTGGAGTACGGACTCCAACCTGAAAATCAAGTACACATTGATAGAACCTCAAAACAATCAAAACAAATGTAGACAAATGGAGAGAATCACTCAAAATTGCTTCCAAAACCAAGATTGGTGTCTCACAATGATTATGGCCAAATGTGGTTCTATATATACAATAAGTGAGAGCTCCCTTTGATCCCACATGTGTGAAGGTGCTTTGTCATATGATGATTCATCATGCAAAACTGACACTTGGACAAAACCTTCTATTTTGAGCACTTTTGGTCCATTTTCCTTCTATATGGAGATCTACTTGGAAATCTTCTAGAAGTCAAAATTTTCCTACTTCAGCTTATTCCACACGTGTGAGCCGTCCTGTACACATGTGATATGACACCTAACCAAAGGATGTGGCTCATGCAATCAATAGATTGATGCCATGTGTCATATGTCTAGAAAACTAGTTTTTGGCCTTTTTAGCCACTAGAACTTAAATTAAATCATATGTACAACCTATATGATTATGGTACATGAAAATTACACTATTTTCACACGTTGAAATTGGCTCCACACATGTGTGTTTATCTGTATACAAGTTTTTTGGCCTCTACCAAGCTTTTTTTTGCATTTTTCACACTCCTCCTCAAAAATCTAGCCTGGTAAATCTAGCTTGATGGAAAAGATGATGATCTTGAACTTGACTGCATGGGCTGAATTGGTCTTTGCTGGTTCAAAAGGTGTGAAGATCAGCCAATGAGCTTGATGATGATCTGAAATCACCATATCCATCATAGTGCTTCTTTGATGTTGATATCTTTGATGAGCTTGAGAGCTTTGCACCATCTGAGCACCTCCAAAATTGATCCCTTCCAAATTTCACGTAGATGCTTGACCTTGAGGCTTGCTCCTTCTTCATGTGCATGCACCTCCATGAGAAAATAAAGTCTTCTTCTTAATTTATTAGGATCACAAAGATCTAACATCATGCTACCACGATCTAGCTCATCCAAATTGGCAAGACTATGCATGCTATAATAACAAAGTGTTTGCATTACATCTTCATGCTTGTTTACCATGCTAAGCTCAGATCCAATGAGGCTAAATACTTCATTATGGAGATAAGTGTCTTTAGAGGATGATTCACTTACTCTCATAAAGAGTTTACAATTTGCCTCAATACAAATTTTCAAACTATGAGTGAACAAATCACTTTTGCTCTTACATGACTCAAGAGCATACATTTGATGAAATAGCCATTTGCTTTCTAATTGATTTAAAATCAATTTCAACCTTTTAAGAACATCATCTACGTTCTCAAGGGAGACTTCATACTCAACTACTATGGCTTTACTCCAATTTTGAGATGCAACGATCTCACTAAAGCAAATTGATTTATCAAATGACATAAGAGAAGTAAGTATGAGATGTATACCACATGAGATATGCTCCTCTTTCCCTTGAAATGTGAGCCACATGGATTCAACCATATTTCTTGAGCTTATTTTTGGAATCACAATTTGAGAAGGTCTCTCCTCCTCAATCCTTGGCACACTTGAACCTTGAGAAGGATTCTCCTCCTCAATCCTTGGCACTTTTGAACCTTGAGATGACTCCTTAAGATCCTCTTCATGGTGCTCCTTTTTTATGGAAATCCGAGACTTCCATGTCTCATAATGATCACAACAAATATGATTATTCAATATGCACTTCCTATGATTATCAAAATTACTTATGCTAGAACCATAAGTCCAAAAATCACCACAACTTGGCATGATTTTTTCAATATTGAAATCAAAAGGTATTTCCATCTCAATAAGGCTAACTACTTGCTTATGGATATAAGTGTCCACTTTGGATGCTTCACTTATTCTCATAAGAAGTTTACAACTTGCCTTTAAGATTGAAAACTTACAATTTTCATCTTTATGAATGAACACATCATTCATGATCTTATTGAAACTAAAAGAATTTACATTATGAAGACTTTTCCATTTCCTTGACTTCATAACTAATGTAAGCTTACAAGGAAAACATGCTTTGCTATACTTTAAGGCATAACACTCAACTAGTATTGCCTTAAGCCACCTTTGAGATACAAAAATCCCTTCAAAGCAAAATAGATCTTCATAAGTTGACATGAGAGCATAAATGAAACTATTTTCATTTTGTGACTGATGCTCCTTATTCTTGATTGATTTCTCTTGGATCATAACAGTAAGTTTGAACTTATCTAAAGTTCCAAGCAAAAGACTTTCCAAGGACATAAAGTAAATCCAAGTTACTTTCATGAAAGTGACATCTATCTTTGCATCTTGAACCAAACAATGCACTTCCAAATGAAAAATTTCAAAAGATTTGACATGTGTTGTGATGGACTCTTGAAGACAAATCTTGCAAGTCCTTATGAGACTCCAAGCCTCATTCACCTTTCCACAAAGGAAACACCTTTCCTTGGACTTGTCCTTCTTGTATTTGCATTTCGAACTTGAAGCTCCATCCTTCACCTCGGCCCCCTTGCCTTGGTTCTCCTTGGATGGATTGGTCTTCATTTTGTAGCATCTTGAGAAAATATATCCTCCCTTGCCACAAAGGTTGCACTTAGGATCCTTTCTTTCCTTCAATAGGTTGCCACCTATTGATGTCATGTGAATAAAAACCTATGATACAATTCCACAAATGTAAATTGTGACTTTCAAGAGACTAGATTTGAACATCTTCAACAATCTAGAAGGATCTACAAAAGATCTAGCTCACAAACCTAAGAATCAATCTTCACAGTAATGGCTAGTCACTTGGAAACTTTGCTTTGATCACTAAGACAAAAGCACAAAATTTTTGAATCAAATCACTAAAGAAATTAGATCCAATCTCCTATTGGACTCATCAAATACCAATGACTCTTCCTTTTGAAAGTTGAAATGGATATGAAGAAGATTTGACACCTAGATTTTCCTTTTCACTTGACTAGTTCTCTCAACACTTGAGATTCTTGAACAAAAGATGGGTTTTGTTTCAAATACATGAAAATCAAACTTAATCACTTCTTTTGGACTCACTCTTGATCCAAATAATATCACTCTTGAGATCTAGAATGAATTTGATTTGATTTGAAAACAAACTATACAACCAATTTTTCACATAGCTTAAAAATTAGACAACTAGAGATTCACAAAGATCTCAATCATGAATGAATACTCAAATATGGACTCCTCCTCATTCTAGACATCCAATGGGATCAGAAATTGACCCTCACACTCTCGCAAAGAAAGCTGAATAGAACTAATTTGAGTTTCATACATACTATGTCAATTTTAGCTCAACAAATTGAATTCAATCACTCCTATTGGATTCCACCAATTACTCTACCTTTTAAGACTTGGAATGAAATTCAAAATCAAAAGTTGTGATTTTTCTCGCTAAGATATTGTGCTTCAAAGAGCTAATGCCACTTAGAAAGATTTGATCACATAGGAGAAGACAAATTCTTCACCAATGACAACACATAATGAGCTTCTAGATCTTGCCCTCTACAAAGGAAGGAACTCTTAGAAAATTGGATCTCTCTCTACACATTTGTCATAGACACCTTAATGACTCTTTTAAAACCTTACAATTACTCAAATAAATTGAGTAGGGTTGATCAATATGACTTGGATCTCAATTTCTTTTTTAGAACTCTCAATTGAAGCCAATCTATGTCAAATTCTACAAAAGATTTGCATATGCTCTATATGCACTAGAAACTCTCAAAGGTTTCACTTGGAGGACAGATCCAAAGATGTTTTCTAGCAAATTGATGCTTCTAAACTTGAACCTATCACTCTTGAACAAATTTAGAGTGATGGTACAATGGATTTCAACCTCTCACCTTGCATATCACTCCTTAATCTATGATTTTTAGCGAAATCTCTCTTAACTTCAACATACACTCAAAAAATCAGAGAAGATCAATTAATGCACCTATTTCAAGATTCAATTTAGTTTTTTGTCTGATCTAATCCAAAAACTAATCAAAGTATTAGATTCACTATAAAAAATGCTTGATTTTGCACCAAAAATCACTTAAATTGGGTATGTGAGTCAAATTGTACAAATTTTTGAATTTTATCAGCCAAAATCGGATCTGTATGGCCTCACATGTGTGAAAAGAGTTCCTACAGCCCACAACAAGATCTGGACCAAAATTTTTGAGGATATCTATCAAATCCAACTCGCTATACAAAATTTGACTAGATTCCAAAAACCTGGTAATTTTGGCTTTGATTTGGATTAACCCTATCAATTTCAACAAAACCTCTTGTACTAGGCTCTAATACCATGTGGAAAAAGTACAAAAAGGACCAAGAGTGGATCCTAATCTGATCCTCAAGAGGGATTGGCTGTCAGATTACTTGATCTATCAATCTACTTCAGATTAAGATCAATCTAGATCAATTCTAGACACAAAATCCTAACAAGAACAATCATTAATTGAAGGTAAGTGTACTTTCTGGTTTCACACGTGTGAAACACTGTCTGAGTACGGACTCCAACCTGAAAATCAAGTACACATTGATAAAACCTCAAAACAATCAAAACAAATGTAGACAAATGGAGAGAATCACTCAAAATTGCTTCCAAATCCAAGATTGGTGTCTCACAATGAGTATGGCCAAATGTGGCTCTCTATAGACAATAAGTGGGAGCTCGTGGTACTGATAATCCCTCTGATCCCACATGTGTGAAGGTGCTTTGTCATATGATGATTCATCATGCAAAAATGACACTTGGACAAAACCACAACACAAATTTACTATTAGTGAGCTTAAATTTCCTACTAACTAATGGATCAACTTTTTGTTTTTATTAAACATTGTTGTTCATTATTGTCTTTGAGATGCTAGATATATTTTTCAAACAAGGTCGACCTACCCATGTCATGCTATATTTTGCAATTGAACTTGGTGCTGGGGTAGTCCACTCGATTCCATGTCTTACGTTATCATCAAGTTAACACCTTTTAATTAAAAAATAAAAAATCGTAACATTTTTCAAAGGATTGAATAAATTCCATTTTGAATCTATTTTTTCAATCTTTCTTATAAATGTATCTAAACAAGAATGATGCTCTTGTTGCTTTGTGAATTGCAAGACAAAGAATCAAGAGGCCACCTCAAGTACCAAGTTTGAAAAATGTATAGCTAAGTACATGAGCAAGTGAGGCTTCTTTGTTAGAACAAACATTCTAGCAAGTCGAGTGAATTTAATCTACATCTTGGCTTAAATTCTCCTACATTGTAAGTATGACATTTCTGGCTTGGGTAGCCAATTTAACATAGTATTTTTTGTCTTCATCACATATAGGAAAGTTGTAGTAACTACAATTATGCTATTTATATTCCTTTTTAGAGCATGTAGTAAGGCATAACATAATTAGGGTATATTATGTTGAAAAACAATCTAAAACATGGAACATGCTTTTATATTCTAATGTTCTAATTTTTCATTTGATATCATTTCTGTGAGCAACAATACTTTCTAACAAAAAATCTATTAACAATATCTAAATCCTTTGCAATGCACGTCATTTAGAGAGGCATTGTAATCGAAATTGTCATGCAAGATTTATATGTAAAATTGTCTTTGTAAACTATGTTTGAGGATGAAAAACAATCCAGAATACAATTTTAAATGCTAGTGAGTAAAAATTCTCTATTAACTACTGGATCTACTTACTTTTGAAAAAAATGTTATTTATTATTCTCTTTTGAATACTAGATATAGTTCTCAAACAAGCAAGACCTATCCATGTCATACTGTATTTGCAATTGAACTTGGTACTGGGGTAGTCTACTCGATTCCATGCCTTATTACATTATCATCAAGTTTACACATTGTAATAAATAAAAAAGAACCTTTTTTATAACATACATATACATAAGCACAAATGATGTGTCCGTTGCTTCGTGAATTGAATGACAAAGTGTGAAAGTACAGTACTTTGTGGACCAAAAATGGATCTTAAAAGATCCACAAGTGTTATTATGTGTCTGCTTACCAATCTATCAAAAAACTAGTTACCAAAAACTTGATCTAGATTGGCAGGTTCACAAACAACAAGCATTGATAATGAAAATACAGATCATTGACACAAATCCGAGTTGAAACATGTGTACCACAGGCTGTAGTACGACCTACAAGCTAAGTTTGAAGTGTTCAAAGTGTTGGCTTCATATGGACAATAAAAAACCAATGTACATGAGAGTAGAAACTCAAGTCACCAATGTCTCACAAAATTATTCTATCTTCTCACTATGGAGAGAGGGAATACATAGAAAATTTGACTTCCTATGTAGAAATTGATTTGGTTTCATTTGGATCACAAAAACTCAATGTACATAGTGAACTAGCCTGAGATTGCCAATGAGCTCCAAAAATTTTCTATCTTCTCACTATGGAGAGAGGGAATACATAGCAAATTCGACTTCCTTCTTGAAGTTAGGTGGATTTCCAGCATGTAATAAGGAAGTTAACTCACTCTTCTTGCCCTAAAATGAAACCCTAGTCTAGATCCTATAGTTATGCTTGGTAGATAGCTAGTTGGTCAATTTTTCACCTTAAACTTAGGTGTAGGTCCTATAAAATAGGGATGACCACCAAATAGACATGATCAGCTCTCTTGACTTGACCTAATTTACATTAGGAGTGGGTTGTCACGTGGCATCTTGGTCTTCCATGTGTGGAACCCAATTATACACAATATTTATAAAGTTCTACATGGCTAGATTTGCCAAAATAGGCTACTTTTCACACTCCTCCTCAAATCTAGCCTTGGAAACAATAAATGTATCCATACAATTCTAAGACCTGATCTCAACATCAGAATTGAATCATATTCAGGTTTAGAAGATGACTAATGAGCCTCTAAAGATGATGACATGATCTATCACCATATACAAGATAGAGCTTCTTTTATCTTGATCTCCTCCAACATGAATTGAAGAGTCTTGATTCTTCCTTGCACCTTTGCACTTGATTTCTTCTATGTTGAGTGAAGATGCATGAACTTGAAACTTGCTCCTCCTTGATCTTGATGCTTCTCTTTGAAGCAAATCTGATGTCTCGGTGTCTTTTGAAAATCACATTGATCAAGATCACAAAGCATGTACTTGCTACTATTACCAAGATTTATCATGCTAACATGACTAGTCCACAAACCATCAAAAGTAAGCATGATTTTCCTAATCTTGTAATTACAAGTGATCTTGAATTTCATGAGGCTACATACTTGCTTATGGATATCCTCAAGATCTCCATCACTTTGTTGCTCCTCCTCCTCAATCCTTGCAAGATCATTGACACCAAGGTTGTTGATCTCACTTTCATTCACACAAGGTACTAGATGGATCCAAGCATCTCTTGTATAAACATCTAATAATGTTGCATGCATCTTATCATCACTACTTGGTACATGAGAAAAAGATGTGGAGAATTGCCAAAAATTGGCAAATCTAGCTTGATCAAAAGCCATATAGAATAGTGTAAATTGGGTACACAAGTGGGTCCCACACATGTGAGGCCATGATGCCACATGGGAAACCCATTTAATGTAGGTTAGGTCAAGTCAAGAGAGTTGTTCATGTCTATTTGGTGGTCATCCCTACTTTATAGGACCTACACCTAAGTTTAAGGTGAAAATTTGACCAACTAGCTACCTACCAAGCATAACTCTAGGAAATAGACTAGGGTTTCATTTTAGGTCAAGGAGAGTGAGTTAACTTCCTTATTACATGCTGGAAATCCACCTAACTTCAAGAAGGAAGTAGAATTTTCTATGTATTCCCTCTCTCCATAGTGAGAAGATAAAATTTTTTTGGAGCTCATTGGCAATCTCAAGCCAGTTCACTATGTACATTGAGTTTTTGTGATCCAAATGAAACCAAATCAATTTCTACTTGTTTCTCAGGTTGAAGGCCGTACTACAGCCTGTAGTACACATGTGTGGGCTCGGATTTCAATTTTTATCAATGCTTTTGATTGTTAATGCTTGTTGTTTGTCAAATTGCCAATCTAGATCAACTTTTTTGTGTCTAGTTTTTTGATAGATTGTAAGCAAGCATCCAATCACTCTTGTGGATCTTTTGTAGATCCATTTATGGTCCTAAAGTACAGTACTTTCACATGGTATCAGAGCCAAGTACAAGAGCATAAGCCATTGATCTAATGCAAATCTATTTTTAGCAAGTTTTGGTGCTAAAAACTAGTATTGAGAGGGCAAGCTAGAATCTTGATTTTGGTGAGGAGATTTGATCCCAAAATTGGTAGGGGTCCAAATCCGTACTGTCCACATGTGTGGGAACCTCTGAACCTGCATTTAATGCATGGTATTCATTTGATCCAAAAAAAATTCAATTTGTGAGCTGTTGGTGTAATTTTTGGTGGAGATCCTAGGATAATCTACCAAGATCATTTGCCATTGATTAGATTTGAATTTATTTCATGGAATCTAATTAATCTAGGCTGAGTTCAAGTCCTATTAAAGTTAAAAACAGGTCTTGAAAGTACACCAAGAAGGAAGGAAGAGATTTAGTCATGTTATTGTCCAAAAATAGCCAAAATTGGCAAGATTTGATTGTAAGTAGATTTCACATCATCTTATTTTCATTCCAACTTTGTGAGGGAGTGCTAGGACTGAGATTATAAGTCCATTTGTTGGATTAGAAATCTAATTTGAGTGAAAACTACAAGAGAGAGACCTTAGTGAGTTTCTAGAGACAATCAAATCCATTTCTTGGCAAGATTTATTTGAAAGTAGTTTTCACTTCATCTTATCTTCATTCCAGCTTTGTGAGGGAGTGATAGAAATGTGATTATAAGTCCATTTGTTGGATTAGAAATCAAATTTGAGTGAAACACTGCAAGTGTGAGACCTTTGTGAGTTTCAAGTCAATCAAATCTATTTCTTGTTTGTAGAAGTCACTAGTAAGATGGGATCTGCTGGAGCATACCTTCTAGAAGCTAGTGAGAGATTGAATTTTACAAATTATGCTATTTGGAAGGTCAGGATGGAGTCACTCTTGGTGCTCCAAGACCTTCATGAGTTCTTGATTGAAGATGAAGGTGAACCTCTAGGTGCACAGGAGTTAGCTAGATACAAGAAGAGATCTAGGCTTGCACTTCATTGTGTGAAGATGAATGTGAGCAATGATTTGTTGAGAGAAGTATCAACATGTACTAGTGCTAAAGAGGCTTGGGAGTCTTTAAAATCAATCTATGAATCTAGTAACACTTCAAGAGTACTCATGCTTAGAAATCAAATTTTGCAAAGCATGAAGAGAAGTGAGGAGAGTGCACAAGATTATGTACTCATAATCAAGTCTCTAAATAGAGATTTGGCTTCCATTGGAGAGAATATTCATAATGGAGAGCTTGTACAAATTGTTCTTTATGGTCTAGGAGATGACTTTGCAAATTTGGTCCAAAATTTTGCCATCCAAGACACTTTGCCAACTATAGAAAAACTTCATAGTGTATTAGTGGCTGAAGAGTGTAGGATGCTCCATGCAAAATCTAGGATGAGTTCCTTGTCTTTGCAGGATGGTGATGAGAAAGCCAATTTCTCATTCAAGGGCAAAAATAAGACCAACAGAAAGAAGAAACATCCAAAGGAGGCCAAAGAAGAGGATGATGCATCAAGTTCAAAGGACAACTCAAAGCTGAAATGCTTCTTTTGTGGAAAGAAGGGGCATTATGCATCTGAATGCTACAAGAGGCTAAGAGCACAAGTGGAGGAGGACAAACAAGGAAACCTTGCAAAAGAGGAGGAGGAGGATGAAGTAGATGTATTTTTTATGGCATCTACATCCTCACCAACAAGCAATAGCAATTCAAGAGACAGTTGGTGGATCGACAGTGGGGTTAGCTTCCACATGTCTTGTGAAAAGGATTTTTTCTCAACCTTACACTCTTTCAATGCTTCTAAAAAGTTTGTCTTTCCAGCAAATGATGAAGAGTGTAGGATAGATGGTGTTGGTACCATCTCTTTGTGTCTAGAATCCTCAAAATGCATGGATCTAGAAAATTCCTTTATGTACCATCAATCACCAAGAATATGCTTAGTGTTGGTCTACTCTTAGAAAGTGGTTTGGATGTTCACTTTAAGCATGGTGTCTGCTTCATCTTGAAGAATGATGTTTGCATTGCAAAGGGACTTAAACATGGAAGATTTTTTAAGTTGGAAGCTAGTGTTGCTTTTGAAAGAATGAGCTTGTCAAAGGAGGAGATCACTCAAGAGGAGATCTTGGAAAAGTGTGATCTTGCTTGCATTGAGGAGGAGCATCAAAAGGAGGAATATCTTGAGGATCAGCCTCAAAGCTTGGGAGTTCCAAGGGAGTCCTCAATGACAATGGCCGAGTCATCAAATTGCATGCAAATTGTCTATTCAAGTGTGCATCTTGCAAAGGTGGTGAGCATTGGAGAGTCTACTATCTTTGAATATTTTTTGGAAAGTAGTAGTAGACATGAGGTGACTTGTTTCTTACCTTTAAGATCCATGGTGTTTATTACTTTGTATGACAAGACAATGAAATGGGATGCTTTGAAATCTACATTTGTTGTTGATAAAGCAATTTCATTGGATAACTATTTTTGTAATAGTTTGAATAGAGTCATAAAAGATGAAACATCATTTGCTTTGGAAATCTTTGTGTCCACATGCTCTGTGCATGATCATTCCAATGTAAGGACCAAAGATTATCCTATTTCAATGATAGGAATAATGGTAGTGTTTTGCTCTTCAAGTAGAGATTGTAGAATCTACTTGTTTTCCACCAAAGAATTTGTCAATGGTGGAAATGTGATCTTTCAAGAGTGGAAGATTTGTAAACTTGAAGAAGAACCTTTGGATAACCACCTTATTCAATTCATTGATGTTTTGGAGTCAAGTCAAGTGGAGAATCAAGCTCAAGACCCGAGGACTCCAAGAAGAATCTTGAGTATCAAGATGGAGCCATCAAGGCTCAATCATATGGATCAAGCAAGGCAAGTTGTCTTTGGCAACACTATGTATGCACTTAATAGTTTAATTGATGTATCTTCAAGTGCACAAAATGCCTTGGAATCCATGGCTTGGCATGATGTATAGTTTTTGAAGTGTGCTACATGTATATAGACACATTTGTGGAACATCTTGTAAGGGATCCTTTAAGAGGCGGTGAAAGATCCTTCATGGACATCATTCTCTATTGGAGTCTCAAAAGTTCCTTGTTTGTAGCTGGATATTTTAGACACTTCTAAAAGCTTTCATTCATCTATCAAGAGAGTTGTAAATAGATCAAGCTAAATTTGAGGAGGAGTGTGGAGAATTGCCAAAAATTGGCAAATCTAGCTTGATCAAAAACCATGTAGAATAGTGTAAATTGTATACACAAGTGGGTCCCACACATGTGAGGCCATGATGCCATTTGGGAAACCCATCCTAATGTAGGTTAGGTCAAGTCAAGAGAGTTGGTCATGTCTATTTGGTGGTCATCCCTACTTTATAGGATCTACACCTACGTTTAAAGTGAAAATTTGACCTACTAGCTACCTACCAAGCATAACTCTAGGAAATAGACTAGGGTTTTCATTTTAGGTCAAGGAGAGTGAGTTAACTTCCTTATTACATGCTGGAAATCCACCTAACTTCAAGAAGGAAGTCGAATTTGCTATGTATTTCCTCTCTCCATAGTGAGAAGATAGAAAAATTTTGGAGCTCATTGGCAATCTCAAGCCAGTTCACTATGTACATTGAGTTTTTGTGATCCAAATGAAACCAAATCAATTTCTACTTGTTTCTCAGGTTGAAGGCCGTACTACAGCCTGTAGTACACATGTGTGGGCTCGGATTTCAATTTTTATCAATGCTTTTGATTGTTAATGCTTGTTGTTTGTCAAATTGATCAACTTTTTTGTGTCTAGTTTTTTGATAGATTGTTAAGCAAGCATCCAATCACTCTTGTGGATCTTTTGTAGATCCATTTATGGTCCTAAACCATCATCCATTAGTTGTCCAACACTAAGCAAGCTCTTGGTAATTAATGGTACAAAAAGGACATTGTCTAGATCCATCCTTTTGCTAGATCCTAGACTTAATGAGATGGTACCAATACCATTTATCTTACATTCTAGAAAAAAACTTATTAGCACCATTGAAAGAGTGTAAGGTTGAGAATGTGTCCTTTTGAAAAGGCATGTGGGATCTAGACTCACTATCAATCCAACAAGTGTCCTTTGAGTTGCTTTTTCTTGTTCGAGTGGATGTAGATGCCATCAAAGATGAGATATCCTCATCTCCATCCTCTTCATATGCAAGGTTCCCTTGTTTGTCCTCCTCCTGTTTTTCTCTTAGCCTCTTGTAGTATTCGGATGCATAATCCCCCTTCTTTCCACAAAAGAAACATTTTTGCTTTGACTTGTCCTTTGAGCAGTACAAAGTGTGAAAGTATAGTACATTGGGGACCAAAAATGTATCTTAAAAGATCCACTAGAGTTATTATGTGCTTTCTTACAAATCTATTAGAAACGTAGTTAGGAAAAACTTGATCTAGATTGGCAGGTTCACAAACAACAAGCATTGATAATGAAAATACAGATCATTGACACAAATCTGAGTTGGCACATGTGTACTATAGGCTGTAGTACGGCCTACAAGCTGAGTTTGAAGTGTTCAAAGTGTTGGCTCAAAAACCAATGTACATGAGAGTAGAAATTTTCACGTTAAACTTAGGTGTAGGTCCTATAAAATAGGGATGACAAACAAATAGACATGACCAACTCTCTGGACTTGAACTAACCTACATTAGGAGTGGGTTCCATGTGGAATCTTGGTTTTCCATGTTAGGAACCCAATTATACACAATATTTACAAAGTTCTACATGGCTAGATTTGCCAAGTTAGGCTATTTTCCACACAAAGAATCAAGAGGCTACTTCAAGTACCAAGTTTGAAAATTTTGTGGCTAAGTACATGAGCAAGTAAGCTTGTTTGTTAGAGAAACATTCGGGCAACTCGTGTGAATTGAATGTAATTTTGGCCGACTTTGTCCTACATTGTGCTATGACATTTTTGGTTGGGTAGCAAGCTTAAGACATTATTTTGTGTATTCATCACATACAAGGAAGTTGTAGTGACTACAACAATAATACTTCTATATACCTATGTACAACATGTAGTAAGGCATAACACAATTAGGGTGTATGATGTGGATAGAAAATCTAAAAGATGCAATTGATTTTAGAGCTTATACGTTTTTTTAGATATCATATTTGTGAGTATGAATAGATTCTAACAAAAAAATCTCTTAACAATTTTGAAATTCTTTGCAATGCACATCATTTAGTGATGCATTGTAACCTAAATTGTTATGGAAGATTTATAAGTAAAATTTTCTTTGTGACCAATGTTCGAGGATGGAAAAAGATCCACAATAAAATTAGTAAGTTCTCTACTAACTATTGGATCTACTTATTTTTTAGTAAATCTCTATTGATTATTATCTTCTGAATACTAGATATATTTCTCAAACATGTTTGACCTATCCATGTCATGCTATATTCTACAATTGAACTTGGTGCTGGGATAGTCTACTCAATTCCATGACTTACATTATCAACAAGCTAACATTAACATTGTAATAGGTAAATAAATAGAAAACATCGTCATTTGGAAAAGAATTGAATATATTCCAATTTGATGATATTTTCTAATGTTTGTTATAAGATTCACCTAAAGACGAAAGATGTTTTGGTTGCTTTGTGAATTGCAAGCAAAGAATCAAGAGGCTACCTCAAGTACCAAGTTTGAAAATTGTATTGCAAAGTGCATGAGCAAGTGAAGCTTGTTTGCTACATTAACATTCTAGTGCGTCGACTAAATTTAATCTATTTCTCGGCTGACACTCACGTACATGATACATAGAACGTTTTTGGTTCGGATAGCCAATTTAAACCAATATTCACATATAAGGAAGCGGTAGTAACTGCAACAATAATACTTCTATTCCTTTGTAGAGCATGTAATATGGCATAACATAATCAGCGTACATATGTTGAAAAACCATCTTATTATACACAATATTTACAAAGTTCTACATGGCTAGATTTGCCAAGTTAGGCTATTTTCCACACAAAGAATCAAGAGGCTACTTCAAGTACCAAGTTTGAAAATTCTGTGGCTAAGTACATGAGCAAGTAAGCTTGTTTGTTAGAGAAACATTCGGGCAACTCGTGTGAATTGAATGTAATTTTGGCCGACTTTGTCCTACATTGTAGTATGACATTTTTGGTTGGGTAGCAAGCTTAAGACATTATTTTGTGTATTCATCACATACAAGGAAGTTGTAGTGACTACAACAATAATACTTCTATATACCTATGTACAACATGTAGTAAGGCATAACACAATTAGGGTGTATGATGTGGATAGAAAATCTAGAAGATGCAATTGATTTTTGAGCTTATACGTTTTTTTTAGATATCATATTTGTGAGCAAGAATAGTTTCTAACAAAAAAATCTTTTAACAAATTTGAAATTCTTTGCAATGCACATCATTTAGTGATGCATTGTAACCTAAATTGTTATGGAAGATTTATAAGTAAAATTTTCTTTGTGACCAATGTTCGAGGATGGAAAAAGATCCACAATAAAATTATAATGTTAGTGAGTAAACGTTCTCTAGTAACTATTGGATCTACTTATTTTTTAGTAAATCTCTATTGATTACTATCTTTTGAATACTAGATGTATTTCTCAAACAAGTTTGACCTATCCATGTCATGCTATATTCTACAATTGAACTTGGTGCTAGTATAGTCTACTTGATTCCATGACTTACATTATCACTTCTATTCCTTTGTAGAGCATGTAATATTGTTGAAATTTCACAATTCTAGCTTGACTATTTCTGGTCACATGCATTGTAATTGGCAAGAAGGCGATGTAAATAGATGCCACACGTGCCAAATCACATAGGATGCTTTCCAAAAACTTCATTCCTCATATTACATTGTGATAGCATCTTTGAAATGAGGCCAAAGTGTGCTTAGATAAGCTAGAGAAATTCTAGGAGCTAGAAATAGCATGTTTTACATTGTTTTTAAATCTTGAGATCTTGACCCCATATTAAAGTGGATCCAATGACCTATTAGGTTAGATATTAGGGCTAGGCTATGATAAGTACAGAGATCCCCTAAAACGTTCAGATCCAAGCTTGAAATGTATAAATGTATGATGGGATCCCCATCCAAATATGATAAAATATCGTTGCTTTGAATTTCTTGTCTTGAGCGGAGTATATTCTAGTGACAGATCCACATGAGGATGATCAAGCTTTGTCATGAGTACAATAGTATAGTAACAAACCACACAATGACAATAACAAAGCTGGAGATGGCGCCAACCCTGCTGGAGATAGAGATGGCGCTAAACACTTGATTGACCTTGGAGATAGAGATGGCGTAGACTTTGTTTCAGAGATGTCACTCCTATTTCAAATTTTTGAGTGTTCCCAACTTTTGGGAGGGAATACTTCATCATTTTGAAAATTATATTTTAACTATGGTTAAGCACCAGTAAAGTTTGATGTGACTAAACTAAGGTGCATTTATTTACATGGAAAGTAGTGTAGGCAGATGCGTAAAGAAGTTAGAAAATTATATTAAAATTACTTTAAAGTTATTTTTCTCTATCCTACATGGCATTTCTTATAGGGCCCATTTTGAGCCCATATTTTCTCTAATGTATTATTGATCCAGGATAGAAATTTCACAATTCTAGCTTGACCATTTTTGGTCACATGCATTGTAAGTGGCAAGAAGGCGATGTAAATAGATGCTGCATGTGCCAACTCACATAGGATGCTTTCCAAAGACTTCATTCCTCATATTACATTGTGATGGAATTTTTGAAATGAGGCCAAAGTGTTCTTATATAAGCTAGAGAAATCCTAGGAGCTAAAAATAGCATGTTTAATACTGTTTTTGGATCTTGAGATCTTGACTCCATATTAGGGTGGATCCAATGACCTATGAGGTTAGATGTTAGGGTTAGGTTATGATAAGTAAAAATATGCCCTAAAACGTTCATATCCAAGCTTGAAATGTATAAATGTATGATGGGATCTCCATCCAAATATGAAAAAAAAAATCGAGTTTTTCTACTTCTATCAACATTGTCTTTTGGTGGTGAGTTCTAGCTATTGGATGTGAGTGTTTCTATGCATTAATTGCTTGGTTTGGAAGGTACTGAACATGTTTATAGGTCTGATAAGATTGATGTACTTTACTTCATTTGATCAAATCTATGTGCCTAATGTGGAGTTAAATGCCAAATTTGCTAGTTTTGGTGATTAGTCTTGATTCTAGCTCGTAGTTTGGATCTAGATATTTGATTTTTGCATCCTCCATCTCTTTTAGGAATGATTGGGATTCATTTTGCTGTAAATTTTTGTCAAATATGACAAAACATAATCAGCATATGTATGTTGAAAAACCATCTCAAAGACATCATGTAGTGAGGCATTGTGACCTAAATTGACATGCCAGATTTATAAGCCAAATTTTCTATGTGAATGATATTGAGGATGTAAAATATCCACAACACAAATTTACTATTACTGAACTTAAATTTCCTACTAACTATTGGATCAACTTTTTGTTTTTATTAAACATGGTTGTTCATTATTGTCTTTGAGATGCTAGATATATTTTTCAAACAAGGTCGACCTACCCATGTCATGCTATATTTTGCAATTGAACTTGGTGCTGGGGTAGTCCACTCGATTCCATGTCTTACGTTATCATCAAGTTAACACCTTTTAATTAAAAAATAAAAAATCGTAACATTTTTCAAAGGATTGAATAAATTCCATTTTGAATCTATTTTTTCAATCTTTCTTATAAATGTATCTAAACAAGAATGATGCTCTTGTTGCTTTGTGAATTGCAAGACAAAGAATCAAGAGACTACCTCAAGCACCAAGTTTGAAAACTGTAAAGCTAAGTACATGAGCAAGTGGGGCTTCTTTGTTAGAACAAACATTCTAGCAAGTCCAGTGAATTTAATCTACTTCTTGGCTTACATTCTCCTACATTGTAAGTATCACATTTCTGGCTTGGATAGCCAATTTAACATAGTATATTTTGTGTTCATCACATACAAAAAAGTTGTAGTAACTCCAATTATGCTATTTATATTCCTTCTTAGAGCATGTAGTAAGGCATAATATAATTAGGATATACGATGTTGAAAAACAATCTAAAAAATAGAACATATTTATATATTCTGAGGTTTTAATTTTTCACTTGATATCATTTTTGTGAGCAACAATAGTTTCTAACAAAAAAGCTATTAAGAATATTTAAATCCTTTGCAATGCACATCATTTAGAGAAGCATTGTAATCTAAATTGTCATGCAAGATTTATATGTAAAATTGTCTTTATAAACTATGTTTGAGGATGAAAAACAATCCTGAATACAATTTTTAATGTTAGTGAGTAAAAATTCTCTACTAACTACTGGATCTACTTATTTTTGAAAAAAATGTTATTTATTATTCTCTTTTAAATACTAGATATAGTTCTCAAGCAAGCAAGACCTATCCATGTCATACTAAATTTGCAATTGAACTTGGTACTGGGGTAGTCTACTCAATTCCATGCCTTATTACATTATCATCAAGTTAACACATTTTAATAAATAAAAAAATAACCTTTTTTATAACATACATATACATAAGCACAAATGATGTGTCCCTTTCTTTGTGAATTGAAAGAGAAAGAATCAAGAGGCTACCTCAAGTACCAAGTTTGAAATTTCTATAGCCAAGTACATGAGCAAGTAGGCTTGTTTGTTAGAGAAACATTCTAGCAATTCGTATGAATTGAATGTAATTTTGGCTTAAATAACTTTTTTTATAACATACATATACATAAGCACAAATGATGTGTCCGTTGCTTTGTGAATTGAAAGACAAAAAATCAAGAGGCTACCTCAAGTAACAAGTTTAAAAATTCTATAGCTAAGTACATGAGCAAGTAAGCTTGTTAGTTAGAAAAACATTTTGGCAACTCGTGTGAATTGAATGTAATTTTGGCTTACTTTGTCCTACATTGTAGTATGACATTTTTGGTTGGGTAGCAAGTTTAAGACATTATTTTGTGTATTCATCACATACAAGGAAGTTGTAGTGACTACAACAATAATACTTCTATATACCTATGTACAACATGTAGTAAGTGACAAAATTTTACAGCAAATTCAATCCCAAAAGTGATGGAGGATGCACAAATAAAAGATCTAGATCCAGATTATGAGCTAGAATCAAGACTAGTTACCAAAACTAGCGAATTTGGCATTTAACTCCACATTAGGCACATAGATTTGATCAAATGAACCAAAGTAAAGTACAACAAGCTTCTCAGACCTGTAAACAAGTTCAGCACCTTCCAATCCAAGCAATCAATGCATAATAACACTCACGTCCAATAGCTAGAACTCGCCACCAAAAGACAATGATGATGGAAGTGAAAAAACTCGATTTTTCTTGATTTTTGGATGGAAATCCCATCATACATTTATACTTTTCAAGCTCAGATATGAGAATATTAGGGCACCTCTGAACTTATCATACCCCAACCCTAACATCTAGCCTAATAGGTCATTGGAGCTACCCTAACTTGGGGTCAAGATCTCGAGATCCCAAAACAATGAAAAACATGCTATTTTTAGCTCCTATTTTCTCTCTAGCTTATCAAAGCACTATTTGGACTCACTCCAAAGGTGCCAATCATATGCTAGGTTAGGAGTGAGACTTACAAAGAGTATCCTATGCTATTTGGCATGTGTGACAAGCCACAACATGACCATAATACAATTTACAAGCCATATGGCCAAAATTGGTCAAGGTAGAATTGTGAAATTTTAACACTCCTCCTCACAATTTAGCTTGATGAGACTATCTTGGATCAATAATCAATACATGGATAAGAACAATATAACTTCCAGGTTCTTGTTTTATTGAGTGACTATGATCACTCATCATGATAAGAGTATGATTTGAGCTCCAAGTTCTCAAATGTAGTGAGAGCTCCATAAAGGTTGTCTTCAAGATCCAAGCTTTGTTTTGGTAGGTTGTTGAATGGTCACCTTGGGCTGCAAAATGTGAGTCTCCTCCTCAAAATAAACATGAAAAACAGCAGCTTTCCATAAGATCCAACTTTTGTATGAAGCACATACAATCAAAGCTTGATATATCACTATCTTAACTTTATCCACCAAAATAATGAACTCCAACTTGGCATCCTTCCAATGAAGGTCTAATGGATCACAAGATGAGACCTTTGAATACATATTTGAAACTCCAATCAAAGTAGTACTGATCACTATTTCATCATCATAAGGTATAGGATGAAAAACAATCTTCATACTAGCATCATCAAAGGACTTTGTCAAATACATGACATGTTTTCTTTCAAACACAAAATAAGATGAGTAAAGAGAGATATGGATAAAATTCCTTGCTGCTCCTTTCTCTTTACCCAAACCTTCATATTGATGTAGATTCAGGCCTGTTTTGCCTTGAGACAAGTGCTCCTTCTCGGGTTCCTCCTTGATGTCTTTTTTCTTCATCATGCTCACTTCCTCTTGGTGTTGATGATGAAAACATGGATCCAAACCATGATCTTCTTCAAGACTCTCAAGGACTTTGTTTTCAAGTCTCCAAACCTGAATGTTCTCCTTCTCAATATGATCTTTCAAGTCAACAAAACAATCACCAAGATTATTTATACCAAATTTACTAGTCCACAATTGACTAATCAACAATTGCTTGACACTACCAATTTGCACTACATACTTGTTGAACTTAAAACTAATGAGGCCAAATACTCTTGTATAGATATAAGTGTCCTTCAAGGATGATTCACTTATTCTCATACAAGGTTCACAATATGCCTCTTTGAAAATAAAGTCAAATTCTTTCAACTTATGAATGAAAATGTCATGCTTACTTCTAGCATACTCAAGAGTAAGTACATATTGTGAAGAATTGCCAAAAATTGGCAAATCTAGCTTGATCAAAAACCATGTACAACATTGCAAATATTGTGTATAATTGGGTTCCACACATGTAAGGCCAATATGCCACATGGCAACCCACTCCTAATGTAGGTTAGTTCAAGTCAAGAGAGTTGGTCATGTCTATTTGGTGGTCATCCCTACTTTATAGGACCTACACCTAAGTTTAAGGTGAAAATTTGACCAACTAGCTACCTACCAAGCATAACTCTAGGAAATAGACTAGGGTTTCATTTTAGGTCAAGGAGAGTGAGTTAACTTCCTTATTACATGCTGGAAATCCACCTAACTTCGAGAAGGAAGTCGAATTTGTTGTGTATTCCCTCTCTCCATAGTGAGAAGATAGAAAATTTTTGGAGCTCATTGGCAATCTCAAGCTAGTTCACTATGTACATTGAGTTTTTGTGATCCAAATGAAACCAAATCAATTTCTACTTATTTCTTAGGTTGAAGGTCATACTACAGCCTGTAGTACACACGTGTGATCTCAGATTTCAATGTTTATCAATGCTTTTGATTGTTAATGCTTGTTGTTTGTCAAATTGCCAATAGATCAACTTTTTTGTGTCTAGTTTTTTGATAGATTGTTAAGCAAGCATCCAATCACTCTTGTGGATCTTTTGTAGATCCATTTATGGTCCTAAAGTACAGTATTTTCACATATATGACAAACACCTTTCATTCCATTCTTTAGAATTCAAAGGGACTTCATTACAAAACTCAGCAAATGAAGTACAAAATGTACCCCTCTTTCCAACTTTCCTTTCCTTGTCCAGAAAAATGAGCATTGATAGCTCCATCTTTGCTCTTGTGGCTCTCCTTTGGAATAGTTGAAGCTCTTGGATTTTGCTCCTCCTCTCAACCATATCTTTGCCAATATGATTCTTAGAGGATTCATCATTAAATATTACAAACATTGTGGCTCTACCATTGCTCTTTGTGCTAGCAAATTGTACATCCAAATGAATCAACTTAAGAGGGTGAGTGGACTTAGTGATAGTGCTAGAGAAAGACAACCTATGTTCTTTAGCCAAAGCACATGCTTCACAAACCATTTCCTCTTTTTCCATGGATATTAGAAGGCCTAGAGCAAGCTCCTCCTTGCACATGACTTCCATAGACTTGGTGTTGATGTGACCAAGCCTCTTTTGCCACAAATCATTTGTGGTCATCTTGTCCTCCTTGGCTACTATCACAAATTGGTTAGGATCTACAAAAGCATCAAGCTTAAACAACCTCCCAAACCTTCTTCCTCTTTCTATGATCTTCCCATTCTTCTTGATGTTGCATACATTAGTAGAGAACTCCACAATGAAACCATGATCTAAAAGTTGGCCAACACTAAGCAAATTCTTAGTGATGGTAGGAATGAAGAGAACACCATCTATCTTAGTCTTCTTGGAGGATTCTAAGCATAAGGGAATGGATCCCACACCTTCAACTTTACATTCATGATCATTTGTTGTAAAAATGGACTTTATAGGTCCTACATAAGATGTGAGTTGAGAGAAATACCCCCTTTTATCCGACATGTGGGAGCTAGCCCCACTATCTATCCACCAAGGATCTTCACCTTTGACATTTGATGATGAAAAGGTTGACATCATGAGTGAGTCCTCATGATAGCTCTCTTCCTCTTGTCCAATGTTGGCTTGGCTTTGATCTTGCTTCCTCTTGAAGCATTTCGAGGCATAATGCCCCATCTTGCTACAATAGTAGCACTTTATCTTAGATTTGTCCTTCTTGGGCTTGACTTGTGATGATGAAAATGTGGGTTTTCCTTGATCTCCATCCTTTGCTTGCTCCCTTTTGAATGCTCCTCCCTTGGTCTTTGCTTTGCCTTTGCTCTTTAAAAATAAGGCTTTGTCATCACCATCATTGATGGAGAGCCTCTCCATCCTTGATTTGATATGAGCCTTCCTACTCTCCTCGGCCATCAACACACTTTGAAGGTCTTCAATTGTAGGCAAGTTTCCCATGATGGCATAGCTTTGGACAAGGTTAGTAAAATCACTACATAAGCCATTCAAAACTATTCGCACAAGCTCACTCTCTTTAATAGGTTCACCAACATAAGTAAGCTCTTTGTTCAAATCTTTTACTCTCAAACAAATTGATGTCCACTCTCACTCCTCCCCTGGAAGCATTGAAGAACTTGGTTCTTGAGGGAAAGTAACCTTGAGGTATTCTTGGACTCATAGATCTCTTGAAGAGTCTCCCAAGTCTCTTGGGCTGAGGTACATGCTCATACTTCTTTGAGAAAATCATTTGCAACATTCATCTTAATACAATGGAGTGCAAGCTTGCACCTTCTCTTGTATTTAGTTGCTTCTTGTGGATGGATTGGCTCATCTTCCTCGCCATTCACAATATCCATCAAATCTTGCATGATAAGGATGGATTCCATTCTTAACTTCCAAATTGAATAATTTGAAGAGTTCCATCTATCACTAGAATCCAAAAGATAGGCACTTATGGATGTCATCTTCAATGATAAGGAGATAGATTCAAAGAAACAAGATAGATTGTACAAGATATGATCACTACTAGCTATCCCACTCTCTTTGGGACTTGAGATGAATCACTCTCTAATTTCTCAACAAGATCTAAGGTGATCTTGAGCTTGATCTATCTTCAAGATCCAAACTAGATCCAAATTTACTATAGATTTGATCAAACTAGTCTCCTCCTTGATGTCGACTTCACAAGAAGGGTGAATCCACCTATACTGAACCAAAAGCACTTTATAACACACAAATGTCTTAAAAATAAAGCCTCTTAAGTTCAGGTTGAATTACATTGACATATTCAATCACAAACCTATCCAAAACTGAGTAGAATAGAAACACAAACATTTCTAGATGAAAAACTCATCAAAACACTTGATCTGAACCTAAGAATGACCTAATTAAGCTGATCCAAACTTCTAAAGAGTAGTGGCATTCAAATCCTTATGAAAATCTCTACTAGGAGACATGTACTCCAAGATTCAGCTCATAAGAACTTTCTAATTTGGTTTGGTTGAATGAAAATGGGTCAATCTCAGTTCCTGCAGCTATAACTCAGCAAAACAAGGTCCCTTTGATCTATTATCACTCAAATGAAACCAAATTTAAAGGTACAATCACTAGATTAGCAACTAGTAGCAAGAGCAAAGCTAATACTACTCAAATCTAGGATCAAAGCTTGAGAAAATCAAATTTAAAGCTCACTTTTGATTAGGCTCTGATACCATGACAAAATTTTACAGCAAATTCAATCCCAATCAATCCTAAAAGTGATGGAGGATGCACAAATAAAAGATCCAGATCCAAACTATGAGCTAGAATCAAGACTAATTATTAAAACTAGCAAACTTGGCATTTAACTCCGCATTAGGCACATAGATTTGATCAACTGAACCAAAGTACAACAAGCTTCTCAGACCTATAAACAAGTTTGGCACCTTCCAATCCAAGCAATTAATGCATAAAAACACTCACATCCAATAGCTAGAACTCGCCACTAAAAGACAATGATGATAGAAGTGGAAAAACTCGATTTTTCATGATTTTGGATGGAAATCCCATCATACATTTATACTTTTCAAGCTCAGATCTGAGCATATTAGGGCACCTCTGAACTATCATGTTGAAAATTCACAATTCTAGCTTGACTAGTTTTGGTCATATGACTTGTAAATAGTTAGATGGTCATGATGTGGCTTGTCACGCGTGCCAAATAGAATAGGATTCCATTCATAAGGATGTTCTCAAGTAGACCTAAGTGTTAGAACCTTTGGAATGAGTCCAAATTATGCTTAGATACAAGGGAGAAAAAATAGGAGCTATTTTTGGTAATTTTTGCATTGTTGAGGGATCTCCAAGATTCCATCCCTAACTTGGTAGGGATGAAAGATCCACCAAATAGGTTTAGGGCTACTCATACCTGCCCAAAACTGTGATGGATCATGTATATATAGGTGATGATATCTCACCAAAATCAATCAAGCAATTTCATGTTTTTTCTCTCATAATGGTGCAATTGCTCTCTATGTTCATAATTGTTTGAGTACTTGTGATTACTAATGATTATAGGATTGAATGTAGGTCTGGTGTACAGTACTCAGACTGTGGGAGGCCGTACTTTCACAAGTGTGAAGCCTTCTTCAAGGATTTGGGCCATTTAGTGAGGTTCAAGCATAGATTTTTGATGGATTTTGATGGTTCAACTTGTGCTAATCTTATGAAATCATAATCTATTGTTTCCCTCATCATTTCAAGTGTTTTAGGATCCTTATTTGCTGTAATTTTTACATGGTATCAGAGCCTAAAGGCTGAAATGAGCTAAATCCTTTGTTTTCATTCAATTTGATCACAATTTTTGATCTAAATCTTGTGTAGATTGGATCTTAGCATCTAGTATTGATTCTAGAACTCAAAGCGAGTCAAATACATTGGAGATTGGTGTTGTGTGACTTCATTTGCAGGTGTTTAAGTCTCTAAAACCAGAGGCAAAGTTGAGTTCAATTCACATTACCAAGATAGCAAGCTTTGCTTGCTCCAAGCATTGATTTCTAAGCGAGTTTTAGAGATGATTTCATAGAGGAGGCTTTCTAGCATTCAAGTAGAGGGAAGATCAGAGTTTTGGGGACTCTTCAAGGCTGTTCTAAGGTGTAGTAGACACCTCCTAAAGTGATTTAGGTTCAGTCCAACCATTGCTTGACTTATGCACCAAATTAGATCAAATTTTCATCAATTTTGATCATTTTTTGCTTGTGATTGGATAGTCGATTGTGTTGCATCCTCATTAAGTTCCATTTAGATCTTTTACAAGTGATTTTGGAAGTATATTAGGTTGCTGAAATTCACTCTTGATCAGATCATTTGGAAGCTTTAATGTTCTTTATAGAAAGAGGGGCAATTCTACTAGTATTGTCTACTTCAATCAACAAAGTGCATTGTTTCTAGTATTCTATGATTTGATTTTGTTAGAGATCATTCTTAGATCTTTATAGAAAGTCTATTACTGATCTTTTCAGGTCCCTAAGAACTGGGATAAGGTAGACCTTCAATCAAATCAATAGAAGTAACCTTCATTTGTGTCAAGTCCTTGATTAGGAGACTAGATGGCATCTATAAATGCATATCTTTTGGATACTAATGAAAGGCTCAACAAAACTAACTATTCCATATGGAAAGTTAGAATGGAATCGATCATGATCATGCAAGATCTGATGGAAATTGTAAATGGTAAGGAGGGTGAACCTATTCATCCTCAAGAAAAAGCCAAATACATCAAGAGGTGCAATGTTGCACTACATTGCATA
Organism: Diphasiastrum complanatum; assembly: GCA_029204225.1. NCBI lineage: Eukaryota > Viridiplantae > Streptophyta > Lycopodiopsida > Lycopodiales > Lycopodiaceae > Diphasiastrum > Diphasiastrum complanatum. The sequence continues at coordinate 50,668,939 of CM055105.1, read as the reverse complement.
AAAATGAATGTTGCAAATGAACTCTTAAGAGAGGTAGGAGATTGCACTTCAGCTCAAGATGCTTGGGAGACTTTACAAAAGTTCTATGAATCCAAGAACCAAACTAGAATTTTAGCTTTGAAGAATCAAATCTATAGAAGCTATCAAAAGAAAGGAGAGAGTGCACATACTTTTGTCCTAAGAGTGAAGGAATTCAACAAAGAGCTAGCCTTTATAGGTGACCCTATCAAGGATGAAGAGCTTGTTTAACTCATATTGAATGGACTAAGTTTTGAATTTGACAATTTGGTTCAGGGATATGCAATTTTGGGTAAGCTACCCATACTTGAAGAACTCCAAGGCACACTCATGGCCGAGGAATCAAGAAGGAGCCAAATGCAAGAGAGGATGGATACGCTTTCCATCCAAGGTGGAGATGACCAAGCTCTCTTCACCAAAGGCAAAGGATCAACATTCAAGAAGTCTACAAAGCCTGAGGATCAAGAAGGACCCTCAAAGGCATCTCCATCAACCACCAAAGTCAAGAAGAACAAATCAAAGGTGAAGTGCTACTATTGTAGCAAGATGGGGCATTATGCCTCGGAATGCTTCAAGAGGAAGCAAGATCAAAGCCAAGCCAACATGAGCAAAGAGGAGGAGGACGAGAGTTCACATGAGGACTCTCTCATGATGTCCATATTTTCTTCAACAAGCTTCAAAGGAGAAGATCCTTGGTGGATTGACTCAGGTGCTAGTTCACACATGACTAGTAAAAGGGAGTTTTTCTCTTCTCTCTTATCTTATGATGGACCTATAAAGTCTATCTATACAGCAAATGATGAAGCTTGTAAGATTGAAGGAGCTGGTAGCATTCCCCTTTGCTTAGGATCTTCCAAAAAGATCAACATAGAAGGTGTTTTGTACATTCCTACAATAACAAAGAATCTACTAAGTGTTGGCCAAATGGTAGACAATGGTTTCAATGTTGACTTTGCTTCAAATGAATGTTTCATCAAGAAGAAGAGTAAGATAGTGGCTAAGGGCACTAGACTTGGCAAACTTTATAAGTTGGATGCATTTGTGGATACTAATGTTGTCATGTTGGCCGAGAAGAGCAAGATATCTACCTTTACTTTATGGCACAAAAGACTTGGACATGTCAACTCGGGTTCCATGGAGGCTATGATCAAGGAGGAGTATGCTTTAGGCCTACCAAGGTCTATTGGAAAGGAAGACAAGGTTTGTGAAGCTTGTGCCTTATCCAAGGCACATAAGAAGGTGTTTCCTAACTCCATCACAAAGTCATCTCATCCTCTTGAACTCATACACTCGGATGTGCACATTGCTAGCACCAAATCTAATGGAGGTTCATCCATGTTTTTAACTTTCATTGATGACTACTCAAGATATTGTTGGGTGTTCTTACTTTCCTTCCAGTCTCAAGTATTTGATACTTTTGTAAAGTTCAAGTTGTTTGTGGAGAAGCATCATAATGATAGCATCAAGATTCTTAGAAGTGACAATGGTGGAGAATTCATCTCCAATGAGTTCAAGGCCTTTTGTGAGGAGGAAGGGATCAAGAAAGAGACTTCTTGTCCTTACACTCCTCAACAAAATGGAGTTGCTGAAAGAAGGAATAGAACATTATGTGAATGTTCTAAGGCTTTAAGATTAGATGCTTGTTTGTCCAAATCCTTTTTGGGTGAGTCTCTTGTATGTGCAAATTACTTGATGAATAGGGTGTCTTGCAAAGCAATTGAAGGCAAAACTCCTTATGAGATGTTGTATGGAAAGAAGCCCAATCTTAATCACTTGAAAGTTTTTGGGTGTATATGTTATGTGCATGTGCCATTGGAAACAAGAACCAAGGAGGATCCATCTTCCACAAGAGGGATCATGCTTGGATATGCAAGCTCAAGCAAGGGCTACAAAGTCTATCTCCCATCCTTGAAGAAATTTGTTGTTTCAAGGGATGTCATCTTTGATGAACATCATATGCATATGCTTGAAGAAGGCTCAAGTGCTCCAACAATCAAGAAGAAGATGGCCGAGGAGCAAGATCTTGGTTTTGAGGAGGAGCTCATGGAGGAGCAAGCACCAAACCCACCTATCACACCAAGGAGATCTTCAAGGGCAAAAGTGGAGCCATCAAGGCTCACATATCAAGGCAAAGGACAGCAAGTTGAGGGTATCTCATCCACTTCTTATGCTTTATCTAGTTTTGAAGAACCGTCTAATGTTGAAGATGCATTGAACTCCAAAGAATGGTATAAAGCTATGTTGGATGAGTATGATGCCTTGATTGAGAATGAAACTTGGTTGCTTGTTGAGAGACCTCAAAGGAATGTAATAGGATGCAAGTGGGTCTTCAAGCTTAAGTTGAATGCAAATGGGAGTGTTAACAAACATAAAGCAAGATTAGTTGCAAAAGGTTATGCTCAAGAGAGAGGGATAGACTATGAGGAAACTTTTGCACCCGTGGCCAAGATGGTCACAATAAGACTAATCATTGCACTTGCATCACATTTTGGATGGATTCTATGTCAAATGGATGTCTCTAATGCTTTCTTGAATGGTTTTTTGGAAGAGGATATCTATATGGAGCAGCCACAAGGGTTCATCAAGCATGGAATGGAGAACAAAGTATGCCATCTCCAAAGAAGCATCTATGGCTTGAAGCAAGCCTCGAGATCTTGGAATTCAAGACTACATTGCTATCTTATTTCACTTTCTTTTGTTCAAAGTGAATATGATCCCACTCTTTACATTAAGTTTGATGATGTTGGTATTGTACTTTTACTCATTTATGTAGATGACATCATCATTAGTGGAAATAGTGTTGATGGTATTGAAAAAATCAAGATAGATCTATCCTTAGAGTTCAAGATGGTAGATCTAGGGTGTCTTCACTTCATCTTAGGCATAGAAGTACTTAGAGGGTCTGATTTTATCTTTATAAGTCAAGTAAACTATGCTCAAAGTCTTTTGAAGAAGTTTAAGATGGAAGTATGCAAAAGTGTTGACACACCAATGGAGCAAGATGTAAAAGTGCCAAATGAAGATGATGAAAGATCCTTCATGGACATCACTTTGTTTAGGCAACTTATAGGTTCCTTAATGTGGATCACTACAACTAGACCAGATCTTAGCTTTAGTGTATGTAGGTTGAGCCAATCCATGCAAAGCCATTGAATATCCATTGGAAAAAGGCTAAGAGGATTCTAAGATACATCTCGGGTACATTGGATTTTGGGATTCTATATAGAGGAGATGTGATTAACCTTCATGCATTTAGTGATTCAGATTTTGCAGGGGACAAGAGGGATAGGAAATCAACAAGTTCCTATTCAACTTTCATAGGAGAAGGTGTGGTTTCATGGCTTTCAAAAAAGCAAGAAACTATATCTCTATCTTCAACCGAGGCCGAGTACAAAGCTTTGACAACCACTACAAAGGAGGTACTTTGGATCAAGAGATTATTGGTGGAACTAAAGATCATGGATTCAGAAGAGGCACCAATCATCTACAATGACAATATATCAGCCCAACACCTTGCATCTAACCCAATATTCCATGCAAGATCTAAGCACATTGAGATATGCCATCACTTTGTGAGAGAAATGGTGCAAGCCAAGGAGATTGCTTTGGAGCATGTTCCAAGCAATGAATGTGTAGCTGATCTACTTACTAAACCACTTCAAAAGACACCTTTTATGAAGTTCAGATCATCAATTGGAGTGATTAGTAAAGCAATGATTGAACCAAGCTAGATAGTGAGGAGGAGTGTTAAAAATTCACAATTCTAGCTTGACTAGTTTTGGTCATATGACTTGTAAATAGTTAGATGGTCATGATGTGGCTTGTCACACGTGCCAAATAGCATAGGATTCCATTCATAAGGATGTTCTCAAGTAGACCTAAGTGTTAGAACCTTTGGAATGAGTCCAAATTATGCTTAGATACAAGGGAGAAAAAATAGGAGCTGTTTTTAGTAATTTTTGCATTGTTGAGGGATCTCCAAGATTCCAACCCTAACTTGGTAGGGATGAAAGATCCACCAAAATTAGAATTAGGTATAGGTTTAGGGCTACTCATACCTGCCCAAAACCGTGATGGATCATGTATATATAGGTGATGATATCTCACCAAAATCAATCAAGCAATTTCATGTTTTTTCTCTCATAATGGTGCAATTGCTCTCTATGTTCATAATTGTTTGAGTACTTGTGATTACTAATGATTATAGGATTGAATGTAGGTCTGGTGTATAGTACTCAGACTATGGGAGGCCGTAATTTCACACGTGTGAAGCCTTCTTCAAGGATTTGGGCCATTTAGTGAGGTTCCAGCATAGATTTTTGATGGATTTTGATGGTTCAACTTGTGCTAATCTTATGAAATCATAATCTATTGTTTCCCTCATCATTTCAAGTGTTTTAGGATCCTTATTTGCTGTAATTTTTACATATCATACCCTAACCATAACATCTAACCTAGTAGGTCATTGGATCCACCCTAACTTGGGGTCAAGATCTTGAGATCCCAAAACAATGAAAAACATGCTGTTTTTAGCTCCTATATTCTCTCTAGCTTATCAAAGCACTATTTGGACTCACTCCAAAGGTTCCACTCCTATGCTAGGTTAGGAATGAGACTTACAAAGAGTATCCAATGCTATTTGACACGTGTGACAAGCCACAACATGACCATAATACAATTTACAAGCCATATGACGAAAATAAGTCAAGCTAGAATTGTGAAATTTTAACAATAAGGTATAACACAATTAGGGTATATGATGTGGATAGAAAATTTAAAAGATGCAATTGGTTTTTATATTGTGCAAAAGGTACAAAAAGGACCAAGAGTGGATCCTAATCTGATCCTCAAGAGGGATTGGTTGTCAGATTACTTGATCTATCAATCTACTTCAGATTAATATCAATCTAGATCAATTCTAGACACAAAATTCTAACAAGAACAATCATTAATTGAAGGTAAGTGTACTTTCTGGTTTCACACGTGTGAAACATTGTCTGAGTATGGACTCCAACCTGAAAATCAAGTACACATTGATAGAACCTCAAAACAATCAAAACAAGTGTAGACAAATGGAGAGAATCACTCAAAATTGCTTCCAAAACCAAGATTGGTGTCTCACACTGATTATGGCCAAATGTGGCTCTATACACATAATAAGTGGGAGCTCGTGGTACTGATCATCCCTTTGATCCCACATGTGTGAAGGTGCTTTGTCATATGACGATTCATCATGCAAAACTGACACTTGGACAAAACCTTCTATTTTGAGCACTTTTGGTCCATTTTCCTTCTATATGGAGATCTACTTGAAAATCTTCTAGAAGTCAAAATTCGTCTACTTCAGCTTATTCCACACATGTGAGCTGTCCTCTACACATGGGATGTGACACCTAACCAAAGGATGTGGCTCATGCAAGCAATAGATTGATGTCATGTGTCATATGTCTAGAAAACTAGTTTTTGGCCTTTTTAGCCACTAGAACTTGAATTAAATCATATGTACAATCTATATTATTATGGTACATGCCAAGTACACTATTTTCACACGTGGGAACAGGCTCCACACATGTGTGTTTATCTATATACAAGATTTTTGGCCTCTACCAAGCTTATTTTTGCATTTTTCACATATATTTTGAGATTATACGGTTTTTTTTATATCATATTTGTGAGCAAGAATAGTTTTTAACAAAAAAATCTTTTAACAATTTTGAAATTCTTTGCAATGCACATCATTTATTGATGCATTGTAACCTAAATTGTTATGCAAGATTTATAAATATAATTTTCTTTGTGACTGATGTTCGAGGATGGAAAAAGATCTACAATAAAATTATAATGTTAGTGAGTAAACGTCCTCTACTAACTATTGGATCTACTTATTTTTTTAGTAAATCTCTATTGATTATTATCTTTTTAATACTAGATATATTTCTCAAACAAGTTAGACATATTCATGTCATGCTATATTTTCTTTGTGAGCAATGTTCGAGGATGGAAAAAAGTCCACAATAAAATTATAATGTTAGTGAGTAAACGTTCTCTACTTATTTTTTCGTAAATCTCTATTGATTACTATCTTTTGAATAGTAGATATATTTCTCAAACAAGTTTGACCTATCCATGTCATGCTATATTCTACAATTGAACTTGTAGCTGAGATAGTCTACTCCATTCCATGACTTACATTATCAGCAAGCTAACATAAACATTCTAATAGGTAAATAAAAAACATCGTCATTTGGAAAAGAATTGAATAAATTCCAATTTGCAACCCACTCTTAATGTAGGTTAGGTCAAGTCAAGAGAGTGGTCATGTCTGGTCATCCCTATTTTATAGGACCTACACATAAGTTTAAAGTGAAAATTTGACCAACTAGCTATCTACCAAGCATAACTCTAGGATCTAAGCTAGGGTTTTATTTTAGGGCAAGGAGAGTGAGTTAACTTCCTTATTACATGTTGGAAATCCACCTAACTTCAAGTAAGAAGTCGAATTTTTTATGTATTCTCTCTCTCCATAGCGAGAAGATAGAATACTTTTGGGAGACATTGGTGACTTGAGTTTCCAATTATACATAATATTTACAAAGTTCTACATGGCTAGATTTGTCAAAATAGGCTATTTTTCACACTCCTCCTCATATCTAGCCTTGGAAACAATAATGTATCCATACAATTCTTAGACCTGATCTTAACATCAGAAATGAATCATATTCAAATTTAGAAGATGACTGATGCACCCCTAAAGATGATGACATGATCTATCACCATATACAAGATAGAGCTTCTTTGATCTTGATCTCCTCCAAGATGAATTGAAGAGTCTTGATTCTTCCTTGCACCTTTGCACTTGAAACTTGCTCCTCCTTGATCTTGATGCTTCTCTTTGAAGGAAATCCGATGTCTCCATGTCTTGTGAAAATCACATTGATCCAGATCACAAAGCATGTACTTGCTACTATTTCCAAGATTTATCATGCTAAAATGACTAGTCCACAAACCATCAAAAGTAAGCATGATTTTCCTAATCTTATAATTACAAGTGATCGTGAACTTCATGAGGCTACATACTTGCTTATGGATATAAGTGTCCTTCAAGGATGTTTCACTAATTCTCATAAGAAGCTTACAATTTGCCTCTCCAAAGGAAAAAACACATTTTTCAAAATGATGAGTGACTAACTCACTCTTGCTCTTCCAAAATCTGAGAGCACTCATTTGATCAAATAACCAATTTACTCTTAATTGGTTCATAACAATTTTCAGATCACTAAGACATAAAAACTTGTTCTCAAATGAGTCATTACACATCTTACCTTCAACTTCCTTCTTGATGAAGCCCTCAAGTTGTCTCATGTAGTTCTCATAGCATACCTAGGTTTGTCTCATGTAGATCGCATAGCAAAATGGTTTATCAAGCATTGAAGTAAAAAAAGTGTTGAAAGTGAATGGTTGAGAATCCTCCCCTTGATTACCTTTGACAAGATAAGTGAGCCTTGAAACCAATCTCACTCAACAATCTATGCAGCCAGACAACTTCTTGAGTAGAAGAACTTAATGCTTTATACTCAGCTTCTGTCAGTGAAAGAGAATGGTGTCCTGCTTCTTAATAGACCATGAAAGCAGCCATTTTCAAAGTTGAAAGCATACCCTATAATTGACTTTCTATCATCTATATTGCATGCCCAATCAGTTCAGCATAACCTTGCAATCGAGGTAAAATGTCATGCTTTCTATAAACCAAGCCAAGGTTGGGTGTGCCCTTCACGTACAAGATCTTTTTCGCTGCTTTCCAATGGTCCAATGTAGGTGATGATATGAATTGACTAATCAAGCTCACAACATAGCAAATATTAGGACAAATAGTCATGAGATGAATCAGACTTCCAACTAGTTGATGAAGTAGTGTAGCTTCAACTTGACCACTATCATCAACACGAGACAACTTCTTACTAGCTTCGCATGGAGTGATGGAAGGTTTGCACTCTGTCATGTGGAATCTCTCTAGAATCTCACGAACATACTTGCGTTGACATAGCTTGATGTCATTGCCATTCTGCCGTACTTCAACTCCCAAGCAATAATGCATAAGATCTAAATTTGTCATCTCAAATTGCTTGCACAAGTTGGCTTTGATGGAGTGAATGAGATTCTCATCATTGCCCGTGATAATTATATCATCAACATAAAGCACCACCAAGGCAATGTTATCATTGTCTATAAGAACATAAAGATTTGGATCTGAACTTCTTCTCATAAACTCATGAGAGAGAAAAAATGATCAATACATCCATACCATGCACATGGTGCTTGCTTGAGACCATAGAGTGCTTTGTATAGGTTGCATACCTTATGTTCCTCTCCCTTTTGGTTAACATAAAGAGTCTATTAAACTTAGTGTTGATAAGCATTATTGTCACACAAGTCAGTAGCATATGCTAAAGTGACACGTAGGGAAGGAATTTAAATTTCTACTGGAATAACAGCCTCTTGGCCATACACCAGTTCAAATGATGTTTTCCAACCTTGGTTCATTTTGGCGTTGTTCTATAAGCCCAGATAGCAAAAAATAACTTCGTTTTCCATTCTGATCTACTTGTTTCTACTATCTTGGTTAAAATCGTACAGATTGTTTTGTTTGTAGATTCAACTTGCCCATTGCATCTAGGATAGTACGGGGTACTCTTTTGATGTATAACAAAGTAATGAATTAATAAATTGTTGATTGCTTCATTAAGGAAGTGAGACCCATGATCACTTACAAGTTCGATTGGACAACCAAATCCAGTGATAATGTTTTTATAGAGGAAGTGAACTACGGTTTTTGTGTCTACTTTTCTTGTTTGACTACTTTGGAAAATCTGATTTCTAAGAGTGAGGAGCCTAGAGGTGTTCTTAGCCTCATAGATAGACTTGAGACAATCCCAAGCTTGCTTGGCCATAGTACAATCACCAATCTCTCTCAAAATCTCATTAGAAACATTCATCTTGTTGATGTATCCACCTCTTGATTCTATTGGTCCATTCACGAGCATATCTCAAATCCTATTGGACCATTGATGCTTTAACCTCTAAATTCTATTGGACCTCTTGAACTTTGACTTTTTACTCATCAAACTAAATCAAAACACTTGTCAACAACCTATTTAGCTCAAGTTTCACCTCCTACACTACTTTGGAAGATGGTGATACTTGTTTGATCAAGAAGGAGGATGAATTGATTGCAAAAGATAAGAGGCAAGGTAAGTTGTTCAAACTTGATGCTTGTGCTATTGCTAACCAAGTTGGATGTATGGCAAAGGAGCAATAGTCAATGCAAGAGGTATGGCACAAGAGATTGGGTCATCTCAACTACAAGTCATTGGAGGTGATGGCAAAGATACAATTTGTGTTTGGTCTTCCCAATTCTTTAACAAGCTTGAATCATGTTTGTGAGTAATGTGCTTTATCAAAGTTACATAGGTTACCTTACAAGAGATCTACATCAAGGTTAAGTAAGCCTTTTCAACTTGTGCATTCGGATATTCATGCTATTACTACAATTAGCAATGGAGATGCTAAAATGTATATGACTTTTATTGATGATTTTAGTATATTTTGTTGGGTATATCTACTAAAAAGCAAATATGAGGTGTTTGATGTCTCTGTCAAGTTCAAGATTGCAAGGGAAGTTCAATTTTTTACAAAGATCAAATGCTTGAAGAATGACAATGGTATTGAGTACATTTCCACCAAGTTCAAGGCATTTTATGATGCAAATGGGATCAAGAGGGAGTACACAAGCCCAAGGACACCACAACAAAATGGAGTGGCCGAGAGGAGGAATAGAACCTTATATGAAGGTGCCTATTAGCATATTCTAAAGAATCCTCAGATGCCGAGCCAAGCTGAAGACACAAGTTATCTCTCACCCATGACCGAGGAGGTCTCAGAAGGAGGAGAGCAGAAGAAGCTGAGAGCCGAGCATGAGAGCCGAGGAATTACTAGCTAGGAAGACAGTGAGTTATCTATGTGAGCCTACATGGTGTATCCCAAAGAAGGAATGACCATGTAGGAGCTAGTAAGATCTTTGCTAATTATTGATTCATTACTATCATATTCAGTTGCTTAGCATGCTAGATTGTGGTTAAGCCATTTCTTCTGAACTAGATCTTGCTAATCAATCTAGAATCAGGTTACTGTGCTAATCACAAAGCTTAATTAGATCCATCATACTTGTGGACATTCCCCACACGTGTGAAATCTGGAAATTTTGTCAAATTAGAGATGCCAAATGAAGCTTTGCATGCTAACATCTCTGATTGTACAAGAAATTGAGAGCTAAATCAAGCAAAAAAATAGTTTTGCACTTTTTCTCACCTTTCTCTGAAGTGTATTTGGATCAAATCGGATTGGAACTGAATTTTTAGACCTGAAATGTGGTAGTACGGAATGCTAGAATTCCGCATGTGTGAAAATCAGAGATTTTGAGTCCCTTTGTTCATCAAGCAGTGTTATAGCTTGATGAAAAGCTTATGATCTGTACTTTCCATAGAAATTGAAACCAAACTAGCAAGAGTTATAAGCTCTTAAACAGGATAGGGATAGGTCCAAAATCCGAGTGACAGCATTTTGATTTGATTCATTCTTGCTTTGTTCTGAATCCATTGTTTTGAGCATCCTACACAAGAAACTAAAGATCAAGACTAAGTTTCAAGTGATGAACACCTTTTAAGCATTTTGAGAGTCAATTGTGTTTTCTTTTTAAGAAATTCACACGTGCCAAAAGTAGGATTCAAACTAGCCAAAGTGTCTCAATCCACTTTGTGTGTCTGATCTAGATAAGTTGTCTTGTGGAATATTTGAGAGTCATCTCAAATACAGTTGCAAGTGTTTCACATAGGAAGGTAGTAGATCCTTGAAAATACCTATAGTGAAAGAGAGCAGCAACTTTAAGTCTGATTGGAACAAGCTCAAACATATTGTCTCAGGGAAGATATCTTCTAGAAGCCAGTGAAAGACTAAACACTTTTAATTACTCAATTTGGAAGTTCAGAATGGAGTCTATTTTAATACTCCATGATGTTATGGATATTGTGCTTGGTGTTGAGGAGGAGCCTCAAGCATAGGCTGAAATTCTTAAGTATAGGAAAAGAGCTAGAATGGCTCTACATTTCATTAAGATGAATGTATCTAATGAAATTCTGAGAGAGATAGGATCTTGCACTATAGCCAAAGAATCTTGGGATGCACTAAAGTCCATCTATGAAGCAAAGAATACTTCTAGAATACTCACTCTTAGGAATCATATTTTTCAAAGTTTCCAAAGAAGTGAAGAGAGTGCATCTAACTATGTTCTGAGAGTTAAAGATTTACATAGAGAGCATTCCTGTGTTGGTGTTACTATTAACCAAGATGAGCTAGTTCAAGTCATACTGAATGGCTTGAAAGATGACTATGATAATCTTGTTCAGTCTTTTGCTATTAAGGAGGAGTTTCCTAATCTAGAAACTCTCCAAGGAATTCTTATTTTTGAAGAATCTAGACAAAGCTATAAACTCTCCAGGATGAACAAACTCGAGCATGGTAGAAGTGACAAAGCCCTCTTTGTAAAAGACAAGCATAAAGGAAGGAGTAAGAACCAGTTCTCTCAAGAATCCAACAAAGACAAAGCCAAAGATTGAGACGAAGATGGTGAAGAGTATGATACATCTCATCCTTCTAACTCAAAGACCAAGAAGAAGAAAGTGAAGTGTTTCTTCTGTGGCAAGAAGGGGCACTATGCCTTTAATTGCTTAAAGAAGAAAAACCAACTCAAGCAGGCTAATCTCTCCAAAGAGATTGAAGAAGATTTTGTTGCAAGTGATGGAGAAGGATGGTGTCCAGTCTTTCTTCATCCCCTTTCAAGAAAGATGGAGCTTGGTACCTAGATAGTGGAGCTTCTTCACATATGAGCCGTTCAAAAGAGTCATTTGACTCAATCTTACCTTACAAAGGACTCAAGAGATCTATTTATACTGCTAATGATCATGAGTGCCCAATGTGTAGAATTGAAAAAGATTATCTGTGTTAGATATAGGGGTCTTATGATTTTATATCAAGCATCTAGGTGTAGGATGTTGATAGGAACAAATTTGGCATAGATGGCAAATTATGCATTTCCACTTGTAATGCCACTATTGAGCCAAAATAGAGTAAGAAGCTAAACTCGTGCCAATTAGAGTGTAGACAAGTGTAATGCTTCTGTTTGATGAATTCTAAGAGGTCCAATAGGATTTAGAGGTGGAACCATGTGAGGTCCAATAGAAATTTGAGGTGTGCTTGAATATAGTCCAGTAGAATTAAGAGGTGCATGGATCAATGGTCCAATAGGATTAAGAGGTGACAAAGTATGGTCCAATCATAGTTAAGCATAGTGGTAGCTCGTGGATCTACTAGTATCATTGTACTCCTCATTTTTGATCTAATCGATTTGGTGATTTTGTGGATTTTGAGTGTCATTGGATTTCTAGCTTTCTCTCTCTACCCGAGAGCTCATGATGGATTTTCTCTCTCTACTCGAGGAGAGCAGCTTGTTTTTACTTAGAATAATTTTTGAATATTTCCCACATGTGTGAGTGAGAGTTGGAAGTGATTGAATGCATGTAGTAGTGTGTTTTTGCCATAGAATCAAAGATAGATCTTGAATCTAAATCTAGTCTTGATCTTGGTGCATCTACACACCTTAGGAGATCAAAAGTACATGTTGTGGACAATCCACACGTGTCAAATCAACATGGTCTCAGAGCCTACCTAAGGTTAACATGCATTTTGATCCATTTAAGTGAAAATTACTCATCAATTTTGAGCTAGAAATTGTCAAGGTCCATTTTCCTAGCTATCTTGTTCATTTTTGGATCAAAAAAAATCAAAAGTACATTGATTGGGTCTGACCTGGTATTGTATGGAATCAAGTGCTCAGACACGTGTGAGGAACATCCAATTTCAGTTTGGAAGTTCTCTCTCATGCTTGATCCATTTATCTTGCTTGATAGCTTGTTTTAGAGCTATTTTTGTCTAGTTTCTGATGCAATCAGTTTCATTCCATTTGGTTGAGCCAATCAGAAGCTATAGTATTTTGAAGAGGGTTAGGTAGGGCACCTAGACCTGGGTGGACACATTTGGTTTGGTCAAGAGATTGCTTGGTTGATCCAAAATCACAGTTGTATGCTGTACAGTCAATAAAGGAAAATGTTAGATTTTGTTTCAATAACATAGAATTGAGAACCTTGAGTGGTGGTTCTCAGAACCGTACAGTGAACCGTACGGTTCTCAGACATTTTAAGGGTGAACCGTGGTGAACCCTACAATCGTTAATTAATTAATTATTTATTTTTAAAAGTTCCCACACCCCAAAACAACCTAAAAAAATGCCAAAAAAAGACCAAAAAAAGCCAAAAAAAACTAGAATTAAATAGGGAGTTTATTTATTTCTTTGGGGAGGACCATAGCATTTAATTAATTAATTAATCAATGGCATTTTTTATCTTTTAGCTCGAGGCCTTGCCCAGCCTAGTCAAACTCTATATCACACTCTTGTTTTGCTTGTGGATAAAAAAGACAGTACAAATCGTCTTTGTATTGATTATGGTGCTCTTAGTCGTCTTACTATTTGAAATAAATATCCTATTCCCGACATAGATGACCTATTTGACCACCTGGATACAGCTTCTATCTTTCTAAAGTTGATCTTTGTAGAGGTTATCATTAGATTTGTATTCACCTAGGTGACATGTAGAAGATTGATATTTGTACATTTTTGGTTATAAGAATTTTGTGTTTTAGCTTTTGACATTTTTATTGGGCATGCTACTTTCCAAAACGTCATGAGTAAAATCTTTTGATTTCTCCTTGATGTTTGCATGCTACTTTATTTTGATAAATTCTAGTTTTTAGTCACAACTGTTAGTCTCATATTCTTCATTTATCCTTGGTTTTTGAACTATTATGATCACACTTGCTTTATGCTAAACAATCCAAGTCTTCTTTTTGTTTCTAAAAACAAATGTCTTTTAGATCTAGGAATTGCTTATCATTTTTTTGGTTTTTTGGCTTTTGCTCAATTTATATGTGTGAAACGTTCCAAACCTGCTGCCACCACGTCCATGAGGCTCAAATGTTTCTCAATCTTGCTACACATTTACATAAGTCTATTCTTGACATGTGTTGTTATGGAAGAAATCTATTTTTCGTTGAACAATTATTTATCAAGAGTCATTCAATAACGTCCTTGTTAGCTCTACCAAATTTTGATCATAAGTAATTTGGTGAGATTGACGCCAGTGTTGTTGGTGTTGGTGCTATTCTTTGTCACCCTGTTGGGGTATCATTTATGTTTTTATGAAACATGCTATTGTATGCATGAAACAAAATTGCTTGCTTTGTCAATGCTTTGAAAAAATGGCACCATTGCTTTAGACATGTCTCTTTTGACCTTCATCTTAATCAACGGTCTCTTCAATAATTGCATTCTCAAAAGACACTTAGGGATTGATAGTCTGCTAGATGTAGTTTTATCAAACATTTCATTATGATCTTCATTATCGTTGTGGAAAAAATAATGCCGATGCATATGCTCTTTCCCATTTCTTGGCCTGTGTACACGCACTTACAATTATTCATCCCACTTCATTGATGCCCTTGCTAATGCTTATCCTACATGTCTTGACTTTCAATTTATTTATGCCACAACCAAGCCTCCTTCGAGCATTACTCATTTGATTTATACTCGTCCAATTTTTCATGGGGTCATTTTGTACACGTTTCAAAACACGTTTTTGTTAATCTAGATTCATTCATGTTGTTGCATATTTACTTGCATTTAACAATTTTGATATCCTGACATTCTACTTTCTCTTTCGATATCATTTTTGTGACTAAGAATAGTTTCTAACAAAACATCTTTCACCAATATTTAGATCCTTTGCAATGCACATCATAGTGAGGAAGTATGACATAAATTGTCATGCAAGATTAATAAGTCAAATTTTTTTGCGAATGAAATTTGAGAATGGACAAAAAATCCACAATACAAATTTGATGTTAGTGAGCATAAATTTTCTACTAAGTATTGGAACTACTTTTTTTTAACATTGTTATTGATTATTCTCTACGAGATGGTGAATATATTTCTCAAACAAGCTCGACCTATGCATGTCATGCAATATTCATATAGTTCTCCAGCAAGCAAGACCTATCCATGTCATACTATATTTGCAATTGAACTTGGTACTGGGGTAGTCTACTCGATTCCATGCCTTATTACATTATCATCAAGTTAACACATTCTAATAAATAAAAAAATAACCTTTTTATAACATACAAATACATAAGCACAAATGATGTGTCCCTTGCTTTCTGAATTGAAAGACAAAGAATCAAGAGGCTACCTCAAGTACCAAGTTTGAAAATTCTATAGCTAAGTACATGAGCAAGTAAGCTTGTTTGTTAGAGAAACATTCTGGCAACTCGTGTGAATTGAATGTAAGGCTTACTTTGTCCTACATTGTAGTATGACATTTTTGGTTGGGTAGCAAGTTTAAGACATTATTTTGTGTATTCATCACATACAAGGAAGCTGTAGTGAATACAACAATAATACTTCTATATACCTATGTACAACATGTAGTAAGGCATAACACAATTAGGGTATATAATGTGGATAGAAAATCTAAAAGATGCAATTGGTTTTTATATTTTGAGATTATACGTTTCTTTTAGATATCATATTTGCGAGAAAGAATAGTTTCTAACAAAAAAATCTTTTAACAATTTTGAAGTACTTTGCAATGCACATCATTTAGTGACACATTGTAACCTAAATTGTTATGGAAGATTTATAAGTAGAATTTTCTTTGTGACTGATGTTTGAGGATGGAAAAAGATCCACAATAAAATTATAATGTTAGTGAGTAAACATTCTCTACTAACTATTGGATCTACTTATTTTTTAGTAAATCTCTATTCATTATTATCTTTTGAATACTAGATACTCAAACAAGTTAGAACTATCCATGTCATGCTATATTCTACAATTGAACTTGGTGCTGGGATAGTCTACTCGATTCCATGACTTACATTATCAGCAAGCTAACATTAACATTCTAATAGGTAAATAGAAAACATCATCATTTGGGAAAGAATTGAATAAATTCCAATTTGATCATATTTTCTAATGTTTGTTATAACATTCACTTAAAGATGAACGATGTTTTGGTTGCTTTGTGAATTGCAAGACAAAGAATCAAGAGGCTACCTCAAGTACCAAGTTTGAAAATTGTGTTGCACAGTGCATGAGCCAATGAAGCTTGTTTGCTACAGAAACATTCTAGTGTGTCAACTAGATTCAATCTAATTCTTGGTTGACACTCACGTACATGATACGTACAACGTTTTTGGTTCGGATAGCCAATTCAATACAATATTCACATACAAGGAAGCGGTAGTAACTGCAACGATAATACTTCTATTCCTTTGTACAACATGTAATATGGCATAACATAATCAGCGTATATATGTTGAAAAACCATCTCAAAGAAGGAACATGTTTTGATGTTTTGAGATTCTACTTTTTCTTTTGATATCCTGTTTGTGACTAAGAATAGTTTCTTATCAAACATCTTTCACCAATAATTAAATCCTTTCCAGTGCACATCATGTACTGAGGCATTGTGACCTGAATTGACATGCAAGATTTATAAGCAAAATTTTCTCTGTGGATGATATTTGTGGATGTACAAAATCCACAACACAAATTTACTATTAGTGAGCTTAAACTTCCTACTAACTATTGGATCAACTTTTTGTTTTTATTAAACATTGTTGTTGATTATTCTCTTTGAGATGCTAGATATATTTTTCAAACGAGGTCGACCTACCCATGTCATGCTATATTTTGCAATTGAACTTGGTGCTGGGGTAGTCCACTCGATTCCATGTCTTACGTTATCATCAAGTTAACACCTTTTAATTAAAAAATAAAAAATCGTAACATTTTTCAAAGGATTGAATAAATTCCATTTTGAATCTATTTTTTCAATCTTTCTTATAAATGTATCTAAACAAGAATGATGCTCTTGTTGCTTTGTGAATTGCAAGACAAAGAATCAAGAGGCTACCTCAAGTACCAAGTTTGAAAACTGTATAGCTAAGTACATGAGCAAGTGAGGCTTCTTTGTTAGAACAAACATTCTAGCAAGTCGAGTGAATTTAATCTACTTCTTGGCTTAAATTCTCCTACATTGTAAGTATGACATTTCTGGCTTGGGTAGCCAATTTAACATAGTATTGTTTGTGTTCATCACATACAAGAAAATTGTAGTAACTACAATTATGCTATTTATTATCCTTTTTAGAGCATGTAGTAAGGCATAACATAATTAGGGTAGACGATGTTGAAAAACAATCTACTATATTTGCAATTGAACTTGGTACCATGGTAGTCTACTCGATTCCATGCCTTACTACATCATCATCAAGTTAACACATTGTAATAAATAAAAAATATATCCTTTTTTATAACATACATATACATAAGCACAAATCATGTGTCCGTTGCTTTGTGAATTGTAAGACAAAGAATCAAGACGCTATCTCAAGTACCAAGTTTGAAAATTCTATAGCTAAGTACATGAGCAAGTAGGCTTGTTTGTTAGAGAAACATTCTGGCAACTCGTTTGAATTGAATGTAATTTTGGCTTACTTTGGCCTACATTGTAGTATGACATTTTTGCTTGGATAGCAAGTTTAAGACATTATTTTGTGTATTCATCACATACAAGGAAGTTGTAGTGACTACAAAAATAATACTTCTATATACCTATGTACAACATGTAGTAAGGCATAACACAATTAGGGTATATGATGTGGATAGAAAATTTAAAGATGCAATTGGTTTTTATATTTTGAGCTTATACGTTTTTTTTTAGATATCATCTTTGGAGCAAGAATAGTTTCTAACAGAAAAATATTTTAACAATTTTGAAATTCTTTGCAATGCACATCATTTAGTGGCGCATTTTAACCTAAATTGTTATGGAAGATTTATAAGTAGAATTTTCTTTGTGACCGATGTTCGAGGATGGAAAAAGATCCACAATAAAATTATAATGTTAGTGAGTAAACGTTCTCTACTAACTATTGGATCTACTTATTTTTCAGTAAATCTCTATTGATTATTATCATTTGAATACTAGATATATTTCTCAAACAAGTTTGACCTATCCATGTCATGCTATATTCTACAATTGAACTTGGTGCTGGGATAGTCTACTCGACCAGTAATTAAATCCTTTCCAGTGCACATCATGTAGTGAGGCATTGTGACCTAAATTGACATGCAAGCTCTATAAGCCAAATTTTTTATGTGAATCATATTTGAGGATGTAAAAAATCCACAACACAAATTTACTATTAGTGAGCTTAAATATCCTACTAACTATTGGATCAACTTTTTGTTTTTATTAAACATTGTTGTTGATTATTCTCTTTGAGATGCTAGATATATTTTTCAAACAAGGTCGACCTACCCATGTCATGCTATATTTTGCAATTGAACTTGGTGTTGGGGTAGTCCACCTGATTCCATGTCTTATGTTATCATCAAGTTAACACATTGTAATTAAAAAATGACAAATCGTAACATTTTTCAAAGATGAGCAAGTGAGGCTTCTTTGTTTGAACAAACATTCTAGAAAGTCGAGTGAATTTAATCTACTTTTTGGCTTAAATTCACCTACATTGTAAGTATGACAATTCTGGCTTGGGTAGCCAATTTAACATAGTATTGTTTGTGTTCATCACATACAAGAAAATTGTAGTAACTACAATTATGCTATTTATTATCCTTTTTAGAGCATGTAGTAAGGCATAACATAATTAGGGTATACGATGTTGAAAAACAATCTATAACATGGAACATGTTTTTATATTCTGATGTTTTAATTTTTCATTTGATATCATTTTGTGAGCAACGATAGTTTCTAACAAAAAATTTACTAACAATATTTAAATCCTTTGCAATGCAAAAAAAAGAGGCATTGTAATCTAAATTGTCATGCAAGATTTATATGTAAAATTGTCTTTGTACACTATGTTCGAGGATGAAAAACAATCCAGACTACAATTTTTAATATTAGTGAGTAAAAATTCTCTAGTAACTATTGGATCTACTTATTTTTGAGAAAATTGTTATTTATTATTCTCTTTTGAATACTAGATATAGTTCTCAAACAAGCAAGACCTATCCATGTCATACTATATTTGCAATTGAACTTGGTATTGGGGTAGTCTACTCGATTCCATGCCTTATTACATCATCATCAAGTTAACACATTGTTATAAATAAAAAAAATAGCCTTTTTTATAACATACATATACATAAGCAGAAATGATGTGTCCGTTGCTTGTGTATTTATCACATACAAGGAAGTTGTAGTGACTACAACAATAAAACTTCTATATACCTATGTACAACATGTAGTAAGGCATAACACAATTAGAGTATATGATGTGGATAGAAAATCTAAAAGATGCAATTGGTTTTTATAATTTGAGGTTATACGTCTTTTTTAGATATCATATTTGTGAGCCAGAATAGTTTCTAACAAAAATTTTTTTTAACAATTTTGAAATTCTTTGCAATGCACATCATTTAGTGATGCATTGTAACCTAAATTGTACAAAAAAGTTGATCTAAATTGGCAATTTGACAAACAACAAGCATTAATAATCAAAAGCATTGATAAACATTGAAATCCGAGCCCACACGTATGTACTACAGGCTGTAGTACGGCCTTCAACCTGAGAAACAAGTAGAAATTGATTTGGTTTCATTTGGATCACAGAAACTCAATGTACATAGTGAACTAGCTTGAGATTGCCAACGAGCTCCAAAAAATTTCTATCTTCTCACTATGGAGAGAGGGAATACATAGCAAATTCGACTTCCTTCTTGAAGTTAGGTGGATTTCCAGCATGTAACAAGGAAGTTAACTCACTCTCCTTGACCTAAAATGAAACCCTAGTCTATTTCCTAGAGTCATGCTTGGTAGATAGCTAGTTGGTCAAATTTTCACCTTAAATCTAGGATTTAGGTCCTATAAATTAGGAATGACCACCAAATAGACATGACCAACTCTCTTGACTTGACCTAACCTGCATTAGGAGTGGGTTGACACGTGGCATATTGGCCTTACATGTGTGGAACCCAATTATACACAATATTTACAATGTTCTACATGGTTTTTGATCAAGCTAGATTTGCCAGTTTTTGGCAATTCTTCACAAAAATCCACAACACAAATTTATGATTGTGAGCTTAAATTTCCTACTACCTATTGGATCAACTTTTTTTTTTTATTAAACATTGTTGTTGATTATTCTCTTTGAGATGCTAGATATATTTTTCAAACAAGGTCAACCTACCCATGTCATGCTATATTTTGCAATTGAACTTGGCGTGCACTCGATTCCGTGTCTTACGTTATCATCAAGTTAACACATTGTAATTAAAAAATAAAAAAATGTAACATTTTTCAAAGGATTGAATAAATTCTAATTTGAATCTATTTTTTCAATCTTTCTTATAGATATATCTAAACAAGAATGATGCTCTTATTGCTTTGTGAATTGCAAGACAAAGAATTAAGAGGCTACCTCAAGTACCAAGTTTGAAAACTGTATAGCTAAGTACATGAGCAAGTTTCTTTTTTAAAACAAACATTCTAGCAAGTTGGGTGAATTTAATCTACTTCTTGGCTTAAATTCTCCTACATTGTAAGTATGACATTTCTGGCTTGGGTAGCCAATTTAATATAGTATTTTTGGTGTTCATCACATACAAGAAAGTTTTAGTAACTACAACGATGCTATTGATATTCCTTTTTAGAGCATGTAGTAAGGCATAACTTAATTAGGATATACGATGTTGAAAAACAATCTAAAATATGGAACATGTTTTTATATTCTGATGTTCTAATTTTTCATTTGATATCATTTTTGTGAGCAACAATAGTTTCTAACAAAAAATTTATTAACAATATTTAAATCCTTTGCAATGCACATCATTTAGAGAGGCATGTAATCTAAATTGTCATGCAAGATTTATATGTAAAATTGCCTTTGTAAACTATGTTTGAGGATGAAAAACAATCCAGAATACAATTGTTAATGTTAGTGAGTAAAAATTTTCTAGTAACTATTGGATCTACTTATTTTTGAGAAAATTGTTATTTATTATTCTCTTTTGAATACTAGATATAGTTCTCAAACAAACAAGACCTATCCATGTCATACTATATTTGCAATTGAACTTGGTACTGGGGTAGTCTACTCAATTGTGAAGTTTTTAGCACGTGTGAACTTCACCACACACCCTACAGGATCTTACTGAGGTGTTGTGATTGCACAAGATTGATCAAAGAACAGTATGCCTGAAAAATCTAAGGCAAGAGCACAATGGCATACATCTGATAAAAAAATTTAACTCTTCACTATGAGAAATGAATGCTGGAAATAATTCTAAGTGTTCAGTATGGGAAAAAGAGACTGCTCTCGAGTAGAGAGAGAAAATCATACATAGGAAACTCGGGTAGAGAGAGAATGAGTCCAAAACACCAAAATCTCAATATTCACAATAATGGCAAAACATGCCCAGCTTTTCCTACATGAGAGAGACTCGAATTCCTACAGTGGAGTTGCATGGAAAGTTCACTTAACTGAACTAATTCACCTACCAGAGATCCACATGTGTAACTGCATGCATGTGTGGTGCATGTACTGCATGTCAACTCATAAAATTGCCTAGACATGTGTAGATCACAGAAACTACTTTGCATGTTGCATGCACTGATTGCATGTGGCTTGCATGCATACAGTAAGACTTTGCATGCTATCTAAACATCTGCATGTCATCATAATTGAACCTATCTAACTCAAATATGAGCTACACTAGAAGGATATGTGCTCAATTCACACTCCTTATATGTACAACATGAAATCTAGTGGAAATTATCATGGACATGATCCCAAACTCGAGATAGGAAGATAATATTTTAATAATCTTCACACTCCTCCTTAAAATTTATGTTCCTATCAATATAGATTTCGAAATTAGGCCAAGGTTAGACCTCATCTTCATAAAGTCATTCTTGAGTAGAGGCTTGGTGAGAAGATCTACAACAAAATCTGAAGATGAAACATGCTCCAATGATATCTCTCTTCCAATGACTTTTTCTCTTATAAAATGATGAGCCACTTCAATATGCGTGCTCCTTGCATGAAAGACTGGATTATTTGCAAGATCCCGAGCAGAAATGTTATCATTCTTGATAATTGGTAAATCTTCATCTGCATAACACTTAAGCTCCAAAAGTAGCCTTTTGATCCATAAAACGTCTTTTGTTCTGGTTGTAAGAGATTTGTATTCAGTTTCACAAGATGATAAGGAAATAGTTGCCTACTTCTTTGACAGCCAAGAAACCAAATTTCCTCCAAGAAATATAGTGTAAGCACTTGTAAAATTCCTATCCAACCTATCTCCTGCAAAATTTGAATCTGAAAAAGCAATCAAAGTCAGATCTTCTCCTTCATAGTATAGTCCATAATCCAAGGTAGAAGATATATACCTCAAGACTCTTTTAGCCAACTTCCAATGATATAACTTTGGATCCTACATGTGTTGACTTAGCTTATGAATACAAAAACTTAGATCAGGACTAGTCACTGTTGACCAAATAAGTGAGCCAATAAGACTCCTATAAAGAGTGATGTCCTCAAAAGATTTTTCATCATCTTTAATAGGAACTTTTACAGTGTGCTCCATAGGTGTATCTATGCCTTTAGAGTTCTCCATATGAAATTTTCTGAGCATGGAAAGTGCATATCTACTTTGGCTTATTAATGCATGACCTTTCCAAAAATCTATTTCAAGGCCTAGAATATAGTGAAGGACTCCTAAGTCCTGCATCTTAAATTCAGTACCAAGTGCATGCTTAGTTTCTTCAACTAACTTCTCATTGTTTCCACAAAGAATGATATCATCTGCATAGATGAGAAGTATAACTACAAAGTTATCTACAAACTTATAATACAGAGAAGGGTCACATTCACTTAGACAAAATTCGAGTGATATGAGATAGGAGTTGAGCCTTGCATACCAAGACCTTGGTGCCTGTCTCAGTCCATATAGACTTTTGAACAAAAGACAAATTTTTGATTCATCACCTTCCTTCACAAAACCTGGAGGTTGCTCCATGTAAATCTCCTCCTCAAGGTAACCATTGAGAAATGCATTAGAAACATCAAGCTGGAACATACTCCATTTGTGAAAACATGCAAGAGAGATGAGTATTCGAATTATTACCATCTTTGCAACTGGTGCAAAGGTGTCTTCATAGTTAAGACCTTTGATCCGTGAGTAGTCTTTGGCACAAAGTCTTGGTTTATACTTATTGATAGATCCATCATGATTATACTTGATTTTAAATACCCGCTTACATCCAATCACATGCATGTTGTTTGGTGGCTCCACAAGCTCCCATGTGTTGTTTGACATCAAGGCTTCAAACTCTTGGGTCATTGCTTCAACCCAATCTTTGAATCGAAGTGCTTCTTGAACATCCTTAGGCTTTTCATCTGATATTAAAAGTCATAATTGAACCTATCTAACTCAAATCCAGGCTACACTAGAAGGATATGTGCCCAATTCACACTCCTTATATGTACAACATGAAATCTAGTGGAAATTATCATGGGCATGACCCCAAACTCGAGATAGGAAGATAATATTTCAATAATCATGACATCGATTCCATGCCTTATTACATCATCATCAAGTTAACACACTGTGATAAATAAAAAAATAACCTTTTTTATAACATACATATACATAAGCACAAATGATGTGTCCGTTCCTTTGTGAATTGAAAGACAAAGAATCAAGAGGCTACCTCAAGTACCAAGTTTGAAAATTCTATAGCTAAGTACATGAGCAAGTAAGCTTGTTTGTTAGAGAAACATTCTGGCAACTCGTTTGAATTGAATGTAATTTTGGCTTACTTTGTCCTACATTGTAGTATGACATTTTTTGTTGGGTAGCAAGTTTAAGACATTATTTTGTGTATTCATCACATACAAGGAAGTTGTAGTGACTACAACAATAATACTTCTATATACCTATGTACAGCATGTAGTAAGGCATAACACAATTAGGGTATATGATGTGGATAGAAAATCTAAAAGATGCAATTGGTTTTTATATTTTGAGCTTATACGTTTTTTTTAGATATCATATATGTGAGGAAGAATAGTTTCTAACAAAAAAAGCTTTTAACAATTTTGAAATTCTTTGCAATGCACATCATTTAGTGATGCATTGTAACCTAAATTGTTATGGAAGATTTATAACTAGAGTTTCCTTTGTGACCGATGTTCGAGGATGGAAAAAGATCCACAATAAAATCTTAATGTTAGTGAGTAAACGTTCTCTACTAACTATTGGATCTACATATATTTTATTGAATCTCTATTGATTATTATCTTTTGAATACTAGATATATTTCTCAAACAAGTTTGACCTATCCATGTCATGGTATATTCTACAATTGAACTTGGTGCTGGGATAGTCTACTCGATTCCATGACTTACATTATCACTTCTATTCCTTTGTAGAGCATGTAATATTATTGAAATTTCACAATTCTAGCTTGACCATTTTTGGTCACATGCATTGTAATTGGCAAGAAGACGATGTAAATAGATGCCACACGTGCCAAATCACATAGGATGCTTTCCAGAGACTTCATTCCGCATATTACATTGTGATAGCATCTTTGAAATGAGGCCAAAGTGTGCTTAGATAAGCTAAAGAAATTCTAGGAGCTACAAATAGCATGTTTTACATTGTTTTTGGATCTTGAGATCTTGACCCCATATTAGGGTGGATCCAATGACCTATTAGGCTAGACGTTAGGGTTAGGTGATGATAAGTACAGAGATTCCCTAAAATGTTCAGATCCAAGCCTGAAATGTATAAATGTATGATGGGATCTCCATCCAAATATGAAAAAAATTCAAGTTTTTCCACTTCTATCAACATTGTCTTTTGGTGGCGAGTTTTGCTATTGGATATGAGTGTTCTTATGCATTAGTTGCTTGGTTTGGAAGATAATGAACATGTTTACAGGTCTAAGAAGCTTGTTGTACTTTACTTTGGTTCATTTGATCAAATCTATGTGCCTAATGTGGAGTTAAATGCCAAATTTGCTAGTTTTGGTAACTAGTCTTGATTCTAGCTCATAGTTTGGATCTAGATCTTTGATTTGTGCATCCTCCATCACTTTTAGGATTGATTGGGATTCATTTTGTTGTAAAATTTTGTCATGGTATCAGAGCCTAATCAAGAATGAGCTTTAGATTTGATTTTCTCAAGCTTAGATCCTAGATTTGAGTAGTATTGGCTTTGTCCTTGCTACTAGTTGCTAATCTAGTAATTGTACTTTCAAATTTGGTTCCATTTGAGTGAAAATAGATCAAAGGGAACTTGTTTTGCTGAGTTATAGCTGTAGGAACCGAGATTGACCCATTTCCATTCAACCAAACCAAATTAGAAAGTTCTTATGAGCGAGATGGGCCAAAGTGAACAATCTGAAATAATCACTGGACCTTTTGATGAGGAGCGAAAGTACAGGTCAAGAAGGAAGTGGATTTTGATATAGAAAATCCCTTGGAGAAAGGCAAGCTTGATGCTAAAATTCCCAAGAGAGTACCTAAATGGAACTTATCAGTCACAGATGGTGCAAAGAAGGGAGATACTCCCGAATCTAGTGAGCAGGCAGAGCTTAGAAGATCAAGTAGAAATTGAAAACCTCTTGCAAGATTAGAGATGAATCTAGTCCTAATTGGTTTTGTGCTCAAGGCTCAAGAACCAAAAACTTTTGATAAAGCAAAGGAGCACGAGGAGTGGCGTGAAGCTATGGAAATAGAAATGGAAGCTATATCAAAAAACAGGACTTGGAACTTGGTTGAGCTACCTAATGGTAAGACGCCTATCACTTGCAAATGGATATACAAGATCAAATATGGAGCTGATGGGCAACTCAACAAATACAAAGCACGGTTGGTTGCGCGAGGATTTGAGCAGTAGGAAGGTATTGATTTTGAGGAAACCTTCGCACCCGTATCTAAGATAGTAACTATACATTCTGTCATTGCTATTTCTGCTTTCTATGGTTGGAAGATCCAACAAATGGATGTTAAATCTGCTTTTCTTAATGGAGTGCTAGATGAAGAGGTGTACCTTGTACAACCTCAAGGATTTATTAAACCAGGGAGAGAGCACGTTGCTTGTAAGCTCAACAAAGATATTTATAGATTGAAGCAACCACCACGGATGTGGCACTCTTGCATTGATGAACACTTTAAGCGAAGGGGAATGGTAAAGAGTGATGTTGATCCTAATCTTTACATTCTAAGGCAAGATTCATATATAGTGTTCATTGTGCTGTACATGGATGATTTGATTATTACAGAAAGTAATGAGAGCTTAATTGATGAAATCAAATCAGATCTTTCCAATGATCTAGGATTGATGCACTATTGTCTTGGCATTGAAGTATGGCAAAAGGAAAATGTGGTCTTTCTTACACAAAGCAAATATGCATGAGATTTGCTTTATAAGTTCAATATGTAGGATTGTAAGCCTTTGAGTACACCTATGGATGTCAACACGAAGCAAACTGCATATGATGAATCTGAGAAAGTGGATGCTTATTTGTATAGACAGCTGGTGGGTAGTTTGATTTATTTGACACACACATGACTTGATATTTCTTATGTTGTTGGTGTTGTTAGTCAATTTATGCAAGATCCTAGTCAAACACACTGGAAGTCTGTTGAACGTATTCTCAGATACATTCGAGGGACATTTAATATTGGTTTGAAGTATGATCAGCCTGAAGTGCCAATATTGATAGGATATACAGATGCTGATTGGGCAGGTAATATTGATGACAGAAGGTCTACTAGTGGTCATACATTCAGTTATGGTATAGTTGCAGTTTCATGGAGCAGCAAAAAGCAACCTACAATAGTCTTATTCTCAACGGAAGCTGAATATCGAGCACTCAGCAATGCTGCACAAGCAGCGGTATGGTTACGAAGATTACTTGTGGATTCAGGTCAACCACAGGTGGATGCAACTACTATATTTTGCGACAATCAAAGCTGCATTCACCTTGCCAAAAATCTAGTTTTACATGCTCGAACCAAGCACATCGAAATACATTATCATTTTGTTCGAGAGAAAAATTTTATGGAGCCATTGATCTTGTTTTTTGTAAATCTGAAGATCAAGTGGCAGATCTAAGTCATTAGGTAGATGTAAATTTGAAAAGTTTCGTACTCTACTAGGAATAGAAGAATGTAATTTTATCATTGAGGGAGAGTGTTAGAAATCAATGATAAACTTCATTGTTACACTTCTTAATTATTGTTTACGATGTACTTTATTACTAGTTGTAGCTAGTCATTGGCTAGTCTAGTAGTCTACTCCTAGGTTCTCCCTCTCTATCAGGGTTTAGAATTTATATGTACATTTTACATTCAGTATGCAGTGGCGTGATAGAGTGATATTCCGTGTTCTTCTTTCGTCTCCCTACTTGGTGATTGTTTATGGTGAATGCTTGATGTTGCATTTCTGATTGTTGACATCCATTCATGCTGCATATTTACTAACGTTGTCACGCAGTCTGCATATTTACATGCAAATTCGCACAGACGAAGAAAAGGCAAAAGAATTGCAACACCGTGTTTCTACACAATTTAAGGTGACAGGCAAAAAGGGGACATTATCTTACCAAATGCCAAAAGTGTCCTAAAAGCTAAGACACCTTGTAAATCTTATCCTAAGGCCATTCGCAAGAGTGATGCACTTTTTGCATCATCACCAACGTTCACTTCAGCATTGGCTGATGTCGGACCCTTTTTCACGCTCACCCCATGCAGTTGCGCTCACCCCATGCAGTTGTGCTAACGGATTGGACAACGATTGTAGCCACCCACGATCTCCTACTGACAACACATCCACTCTGTACTTTCACATCTACACACCTGTAATATTATGTAACATATATATATTGGACACCATTCGTGTAAGAGATGATGAAGAGAGTAGAAGAAGACGACATAAACGAAGTGGATGCCCTGAGCATTGATTCCTCACTTTGTCAGAATTAAGGTTTAATTTCTTTTTACATATTGAAATAAGCTTTGTAGGGCACGCAATTTCGTCCGCTACTGTATTGTGCTCTATTGCATTATTGACATGTATACATGATATACTTAATTTGATACAGTTCATTTTTCTACGTTCAGATCTATGTTAATATTGATATGTTTATCTTTCATTCTGTTTGACCTTTCTAGTTGTTCTTACTGGTAATAGACGATTAACATTTAGTCTTGTCTTTCGCAAATCATTCGCGACTAATTATTAGTCGAGCACAGTCTAGCTCTTCGCAAACCATTCGCGACATATAATTTGTCTTGCTATTCGCAACAAATTATTCTTCTGGTGCTTCATCTATTAATGTTTGGCTACGTAATCTGAAATGACCATGATTTCTATCACTAAAGTTCTGTCATTCTGATAGGCGTAGTCATGCTTACGAAGAGAGTCGTATAGTTCATTCCGCTGCGCACGAACATTTTTTGTTCGAGTTTGTTTCTCATTCAAATTCGTTTCTCGTTCGTGTTCGTCATTTATTCCCCCCCTCTCTCTCCAACAGGCAGAATGGCAATGACATCAAGCTATGTCAACACAAGTATAGTCGTGAGATTCTAGAGAGATTTCGCATGACAGAGCGCAAACCTTCCATCACTCCATGCGAAGCTAGTAAGAAGTTATCTCATGTTGATGATAGTGGTCAAGTTGAAGCTACACTATTTTGTCAACTAGTTGGAAGTCTGATTCATCTCATGACTATTCGTCCTGATATTTGCTATGTTGTGAGCTTGATTAGTCAATTCATGTCATCACCTACATTGGATCATTGGAAAGCAACGAAAAAGATCTTGTACGTGAAGGGCACACCCAACCTTGGCTTGGTTTATAGAAAGCATGACATTTTACCTTGATTGCAAGATTATGTTGACACTGATTGGGCATGCAATATAGATGATAGAGAGTCAATTGCAGGGTACGCTTTTAACTTTGAAAATGGCTATTTTTCATGGTCTAGTAAGAAGTAGGACACCATTCTCTTTCACTGACAGAAGCTGAGTATAAAGCATTAAGTTCTGCTACTCAAGAAGCTGTTTGGCTGCGTAGATTGTTGAGTGAGATTGGTATGAAGCAAATACAACCTATTATTATCTTCTGTAATAGGCAAATCAAAATATAGTTGGCTAAAAATCTAGTCTTTCATGCAAGAACTAAACACATTGAAGTAAAATATCACTTTGTGCGTGAAAAGCTACAATCTGAAGATATTAGTATTATGCATTGCTCTACGATGTTGCCACTTGTTGATGTATTTACAAAAGCTCTAAGTAAGGATAAATTTGAGACTTTTAGAGCTAAGCTTGGCATAGATACAATTATGTAAAATATGTTTTTTTTGAAGTACTTGTTGATACTATCATGGAGGTATGTTCCATGAATAGCATAGATCATAGACCAATTGAGACGTTGATTATTGAGGGAGAGAGTTAAACTAGCAATAATCAACGCGTAATTTGTTTTACGGCTACTTTCTAAGTTTGACAGTGACGCGTTTTGCCTAGCTCTAGAACTATCGGGCCGATTCTTTTACGAGCCCATATTGAGTACATAAGTTGCTTCTCTTTGTACTTGTGAGTTAATGTGCATATAATTGTTGAAGAGCAATTCTGTTGTGTCTTGTCTTGAAGTACTTGATGGTGTGTTGTGGTAATTGAATCGATCGGTCTTGTATCGTTTGTCAACTGATTTTTTTAGATTTATATACACTAAATGTAAAATTGTGTAATGATAAATTGATGGACAAAGTAATTTTTCTACACTAAAACTATGGATGTCATAGGACGATAAAGCTCTCGGCATCAATAGCATCACTATTTCACTTATTGTGGCATGTTCGTCTTTCCGTTTGAACTGTAATAATATTAACAGCAAATAAAAATATCTCACTTACTGCACACTAAATCATCCTGATTGGATGCATGTTGTATACAGTTGCCTTCTGCACCACATTATTCCATTACTAGACCAGACAAGGCTTCATAAAGATAACTTGAATAATCCATTGACACGTTATCAATCACGCACAGAAAAAAAAACACTTCAACAAATCAATACAATTTCAACAAGAACGTACGTGAACAACACACAGAGGAGATTATTTTCATGTTTATTAATCTTGTGGCGCACCCCAAGCTTTACAATCCAATCCTCAAAACCTTGTGATTTTTGTTTGCTTTGATACAGTCGAAACTCTTACCTTTATTAAACAATACTACACAGGTATTTTGTACACGAATACAAGAGTGTCCATAACTTTTTGGTGGCCTCCCACAACATTACATGTCCCTTCTCTCACAAATCACAAAAGAACCTGATAGAATTTTATTCGACGATTAGAATTTGACTTCATAGGCCTTCACATGCAACCAGCCCCTCTACCTCTAAACTGAAAAGTCATTGTCATCTCACAATATATATATTCCTACCTTGAAATCTTCTTCATGGTGTTCAAAATATACATTGTATCACACAGCATGAGACTTTCAAGGGCCCTCTAAAAAGAAGACCTCAAACAAATGTACAACACAAAATAACAATTGACTTGCATGCAAGTTACCAAATGAAAAAATTTGGAGAATAATCTAAGATAAGAATAGCTAGTTGTCTATGGACAAACTTGTCTTCTCATAACACATCCTTACCTAAAAGCACTTACCAAACTGAATACTATCCTTTTTGCTTTTGACATTATCTTTCTTTTGTTTTGAAGCCCTTTCTACGCCATGAAAAATCTTAATCCTTGTGGCACCATCAATCTTTCAGATGTAGAGAATATCACTTTATATGGTTATGGAATGAAATTCACACCTCCAGGATCCAGTGATTATTTAGAAGCAATAGTGTCATGATTTTAAATTTCTCATGTTTTGTCATAGAAACTTGTCTTGTTGGCTATTAATTGCAATGTCTTACATCATCTATTTATCTAAGCAACTTTCTAAAATTGTGTAGAGTCAAACTCTAGAATATGAAAAGAGGAGATTGAATTATGACATAAATTGCCATGCAAGATTAATAAGTCAAAAAAATTTTGCGAAAGAAATTTGAGGATGGACAAAAAATCCACACTACAATTTTGATGTTCTTGAGCATAAATTTTCTACTAAGTATTGGAACTACTTTTTTTAACATTGTTCTTGATTATTCTCTACGAGATGGTGAATATATTTCTCAAACAAGCTCGACCTATGTATGTCATGCAATATTCATATAGTTCTCAAACAAGCAAGACCTATCCATGTCATACTATATTTGCAATTGAACTTGGTACTGGGGTAGTCTACTCGATTCCATGCCTTATTACATTATCATCAAGTTAACACATTCTAATAAATAAAAAAATAACCTTTTTATAACATACAAATACATAAGCACAAATGATGTGTCCCTTGCTTTCTGAATTGAAAGACAAAGAATCAAGAGGCTACCTCAAGTACCAAGTTTGAAAATTCTATAGCTAAGTACATGAGCAAGTAAGCTTGTTTGTTAGAGAAACATTCTGGCAACTCGTGTGAATTGAATGTAAGGCTTACTTTGTCCTACATTTTAGTATGACATTTTTGGTTGGGTAGCAAGTTTAAGACATTATTTTGTGTATTCATCACATACAAGGAAGCTGTAGTGAATACAACAATAATACTTCTATATACCTATGTACAGCATGTAGTAAGGCATAACACAATTAGGGTATATAATGTGGATAGAAAATCTAAAAGATGCAATTGGTTTTTATATTTTGAGATTATACGTTTCTTTTAGATATCATATTTATGAGAAAGGATAGTTTCTAACAAAAAAATCTTTTAACAATTTTGAAGTTCTTTGCAATGCACATCATTTAGTGACACATTGTAACCTAAATTGTTATGGAAGATTTATAAGTAGAATTTTCTTTGTGACTGATGTTCGAGGATGGAAAAAGATCCACAGTAAAATTATAATGTTAGTGAGTAAAAATAACTTTTCTTATAACATACATATACATAAGCAAAAATGATGTGTCTGTTGCTTTGTGAATTGAAAGACAAAGAATCAAGAGTCTACCTCAAGTACCAAGTTTGAAAATTCTATAGCTAAGTACATGAGCAAGTAAGCTTGTTTGTTAGAGAAACATTCTGGCAACTCGTGTGAATTGAATGTAATTTTGGCTACTTTGTCCTACATTGTAGTATGACATTTCTGGTTGGGTAGCAAGTTTAAGACATTATTTTGTGCATTCATCACATACAAGGAAGTGGTAGTGACTACAACAATAATACTTCTATATATCTATGTACAGAATGTAGTAAGGCATAACACAATTAGGGTATATGATGTGGATAGAAAATCTAAAAGATGCAATTGGTTTTTATATTTTGAGATTATACGTTTCTTTTAGATATCATATTTGTGAGCAAGAATAGTTTCTAACCAAAAAATCTTTTAACAATTTTGAAATTCTTTGCAATGCACATCATTTAGTGACACATTGTAATCTAAATTGTTATGGAAGATTTATAAGTAAAATTTTCTTTGTGACAGATGTTCGAGGATGGAAAAAGATCTACAATAAAATTATAATGTTAGTGAATATACGTCCTCTACTAACTATTGGATCTACTTATTTTTTAGTAAATCTCTATTGATTATTATCTTTTGAATACTAGATATATTTCTCAAACAAGTTAGACCTATCCATGTCATGCTATATTCTACAATCGAACTTGGTGCTGGGATAGTCTACTCGATTCCATGACTTACATTATCAACAAGCTAGCATTAACATTGTAATAGGTAAATACAAAACATCATCATTTGGAAATGATATTAATAAATTCCAATTTGATCATATTTTCTAATGTTTGTTATAACATTCACCTAAAGACGAAAGATGTTTTGGTTGCTTTGTGAATTGCAAGACAAAGAATCAAGAGGCTACCTCAAGTACCAAGTTTGATAATTGTATTGCAAAGTGCATGAGCAAGTGAAGCTTGTTTGCTACAGAAACATTCTAGTGCGTCCACTAAATTCAATCTAATTCTTGGTTGCCACTCATGTGTGGAAAAAGTGCAGAAAAGACCAAGAGTGGATCCTAATCTGATCCTCAAGAGAAATTGGTTGTTAGATTACTTGATTTATCAATCTACTTCAGATTAAGATCAATCTAGATCAATTCTAGACACAAAATCCTAACAAGAACAATCATTAATTGAAGGTAAGTTTACTGTCTGGTTTCACACGTGTGAAACACTATCTGAGTACGGACTCCAACCTGAAAATCAAGTACACATTGATAGAACCTCAAAACAATCAAAACAAATGTAGACAAATGGAGAGAATCACTCAAAATTGCTTCCAAAATCAAGATTGGTGTCTCACAATGATTATGGCCAAATGTGGTTCTATATATACAATAAGTGAGAGCTCGTGGTACTGATCATCCCTCTGATCCCACATGTGTGAAGGTGCTTTGTCATATGATGATTCATCATGCAAAACTGACACTTGGACAAAACCTTCTATTTTGAGCACTTTTGGTCCATTTTCCTTCTATATGGAGATCTACTTGGAAATCTTCTAGAAGTCAAAATTTGCCTACTTCAGCTTATTCCACACGTGTGAGCTGTCCTCTACACATGTGATATGACACCTAACCAAAGGATGTGGCTCATGCAATCAATAGATTGATGCCATGTGTCATATGTCTAGAAAACTAGTTTTTGGCCTTTTTAGCCACTAGAACTTGAATTAAATCATATGTACAACCTATATGATTATGGTACATGAAAAGTACACTATCTTTACACGTGAGAATCGGCTCCACACGTGTGTGTTTATCTATATACAAGTTTTTTGGTCTCTACCAAGCTTATTTTTTCATTTTTCACACTCCTCAAAAATCTAGCTCGGTAAATCTAGCTTGATGGAAAAGATGATGATCTTGAACTTGACTCCATGGGCAAAATTGGTCTTTGCTGGTTCAAAAGGTGTGAAGATCAGCCAATGAGCTTGATGATGATCTGAAATCACCATATCCATGATAGTGCTTCTTTGATGTTGATATCTTTGATGAGCTTGAGAGCTTTGCACCATCTGAGCACCTCCAAAATTGATCCCTTCGAAATTTCACGTAGATGCTTGACATTGAGGCTTGATCCTTCTTCATGTGCATGCACCTCCATGAGAAAATAAAGTCTTCTTCTTAATTTATTAGGATCACAAAGATCTAACATCATGCTACCATGATCTAGCTCATCCAAATTGGCAAGACTATGCATGCTATAATAACAAAGTAATTATTTCCAACTTCCTAATTGCTGCTTTAGCCACTGACTCCGGTTTATGATTCCATGCTAGTAGAATATGCAAGTAAACTAGTTTTTCGATAATACGAACCTCAGCATGGAACGTGCATATGTGAACATATTTTAATGGAATTGGTAGAACACTTTTCATATTTGGATCTTCAGCTTCTCGTGTTGGGCCAGTGTTTGTTGATCGTCCCAAATTCATATTGTAGCAATCCTTCATGCAATAAAGACATGGATGTTTTGATGTTTCCCCATGAGAGACATTATACACACATTTTAATGTTCTCAAATCCCTTGCAGGGTGCCATTGAGTTTGAAAACTTCCATGGTTTTTTACTGTAAATTTTGCACCTTCCAAATGTCTCTTTATAATCTTGCCATAATTTGTTCTTGAAAATATCCATGATAGTATTTTA
This sequence comes from Diphasiastrum complanatum, assembly GCA_029204225.1. Taxonomy (NCBI): domain Eukaryota; kingdom Viridiplantae; phylum Streptophyta; class Lycopodiopsida; order Lycopodiales; family Lycopodiaceae; genus Diphasiastrum; species Diphasiastrum complanatum. The sequence goes on along the minus strand of CM055105.1, from coordinate 50,633,912 downwards.
TGGTCCTCTTTCAAGACCTATAGAGAAAAAGAAATGCATGACATGTCAATAAAAACAAGTAATGCATGACATGTCAGTAAAAACTGGAAAGGTATGAATTGTTAATATAGATATTCTAAATGAAATTTGAGATGTATAATTGGAATGCCGCCAACCACCATATGTGATTTTCCGATTGGACACTAAACGTTCGATCATCTGTATCTGAAATTTTGTTCATCAAAGTGACACTCACATGTTCCAACTTCTGACCCTTGATGATTTCAGATTCATCCAATTTTATCACAATAATAATCTTTCCATTTACTTGATGTTCATCTAGTTTATAGAATCGAATAATGTATTTTAGAACATTTTCAATATCAAGGAAAATACTATTGCAATCGTTGTAATTGAGCTCACCATATTTAGATTTGTATAAATCAGTTATATGAAGTGGTTGGCCAACTACTTTGAACATTCTGTCATTATAAAAATTTCTAGTTAATCTTACCCGATATGGACGCGAAAGATTAATTGTGATTTCATGGATTTTGTGAGTTGTTGGATTTCTAGCTTTCTCTCTCTACCCGAGAGCTCATGATGCTTTTTCTCTCTCTACCCAAGGAGAGCAGCGTGTTTTTACTCAGATTATTTTTAGAATACTTCCCACACGTGTGAGTGAGAGTTGGAAGTGATTGAATGCATGTAGTAGTGTGTTTTTGCCATAGATTCAAAGATAGATTTTGAATCTCAATCTAGTCTTGATCTTGGTGCATCTACACACCTTAGGAGATCACAAGTACATGTAGTGGACAGTCCACATGTGTGAAATTCAACATGGTATCAGAGCCTACCTAAGGTTACCATGCATTTTGATTCATCTAAGTGAAAATTTTCTCATCAATCTTGAGCTAGAAGTTGTCAAGGCCCATTTTTCTAGCTATCTTGTTCAATCTTGGATCAAAAGAGATCAAAAGGACATTGATTGGGTCTGACCTAGTACTGTACGAAATCAGGTGCTCAGACATGTGTGAGGAACATCCAATTTCAGTTTGGAAGTTCTCTCTCATGTTTGATCCATTTATCTTGCTTGATAGCTTGTTTTGAAGCTATTTTTGTCTAGTTTCTGATGCAATCAGTTTCATTCCATTTGGTTGAGCCAATCAAAAATTATAAGCTTTTGAAGAGGATTAGGTAGGGCACCTAGACCTGGGTGGACACATTTGGTTTGGTCAAGAGATTGCTTGGTTGATCCAAAATCACAGTTGTATGCTTGCCAATCTCATATATATTGATCTAGGCACTGTTTTGAGATCTTAGCCATTTTGTTTCATGCAATATCATTGTATTTGAGTCAAATTTGGTTTCTTAGAGTACTTCACACGTGCTAACAGTGTTTGACCCTAACTTTGCCTATACTCCATTTGATGTGAAATAGATCTTGTGTTAGAGAGATTTGTGTAGCTAGTAAGAATCAATTCACAAATAGTTGCAAGATCTTTCATAGGAGGAGATAGTACTCAATTATTGGATCCTATTGAGAGTGTGTAGCAACATTCATTGTTCATCATTTGAGTTTTCTTCACTTCAAATGTCTTCAATGGGTTCATCCTTGTTAGAACCAAGTGAAAGATTGACCACTTCAAACTAGTCAATTTGGAAAATGAGGATGGAGTCCATCTTGATCCTTCAAGACATGATGGACATTGTTCTTGGCCTTGAAGAAGAATCTCAAGTTCTTCAAGAGGTTCAAAAATACAAAAAGAGAGCTAGGATGGCTCTCCACTACATTAAGATGAATGTCTCTAATGAGATATTGAGGGAGATAGGTACTTGTACAACAGCCAAAGAAGCTTGGGATTGTCTCAAGGCTATCTATGAGGCTAAGAATACTTCTAGGCTTCTCACTCTTAGGAATCAAATCTTTCAAAGTAGCCAAAAGAGTGATGAGAGTGCATCTAGTTATGTTTTGAGAGTATAAGATATTCATAGAGAACTTGCTTGTATTGGTGATTCCATCAATCAAAATGAGCTAGTTCAAGTCATTCTCAATGGCTTGAGAAGTGAATTTGATAACCTTGTCCAATCCTATGCCATTAAGGAGGAGCTACCAAGTTTGGAGGCTCTCCAAAGTGTGCTAATTTCGGAAGAATCAAGACAAGAGTACAAGCTCTTGAGGATGGACAAGCTTTCTCTCACTCATAATGATGGCAAGGCTCTCTTTGCCAAGGATAAGCACAAAGGGAGAAGCAAGAACCAACATCAACAATCCTCAAGCAAGGACAAAGTCAAATCCAAAGACAAAGATGAGGAGGAAGATGATTCCTCTAATGCTTCATCATACAAGCTCAAGAAGAAGAAGATCAAGTGCTTTTATTGTGGCAAAAAAGGTCATTATGCCACCAATTGCTTCAAGAAGAAGAATCAACTCAAGCAAGCCAACATTACCAATGAGAAGGAAGCCACTATTGCAAGTGATGGAGAGGGATCTCTTATGGTCTCTAGTTTCTCATCTACTCCTTTCAAGAAGGACGGCCTATGGTTTATTGATAGTGGAGCCTCTTCACATATGTGTAGCTCCAAGGACTCTTTCTCTTCTATTGCACCTTATGATGGAGTCAAGAAATCAATATACACTGCAAATGATTTTGAGTGTCCTATTGAAGGCATAGGGAACATTCCCTTGAAGCTTGCATCCTCTAAAGTTCTTTCTCTCTCTAAAGTTCTTTATGTACCTAAGCTTACCAGGAATTTTATTAGTGTTGGCCAATTGCTTGATAATGTCCTTGATATAAAACTCAATGTTGATACTTGCACTATCAAGAAGAATGATGAGATACTTGCATTAGGATCTAGATTTGGAGGCATCTATAAACTAGATCCAAATGAGTACGTGAATGCTTGTAATGTTGCTCTTGTGAACAAGCTCTCTATGGAGGAATTATGGCATAGGAGGTTGGAAAATCCCAACTACAAATCCATGCTCTCTATGATCAAAGAAGCCAAAGCTATTGGCTTGCCAAAGTCACTCTCCAAGAAGATCAAGCCTTGTGAGGCTTGTGCTATTGCTAAATCTCACAAAAAGCCATTTACAAGATCTTATATCAAAAGCAAACATCCTTTGGAGTTAATCCACTTGGATGTGCATTTCTCATCAACTACAAGCAAGGGAGGAGCCACTTGTTTTGTTACTTTCATTGATGATTACACAAGATTCACTTGGATATATCTTCTTGCTTCTAAATCTATGGTGTTTGATCATTTCCTTATTTTCAAAGCCTATGTAGAGAAGCAATTCTCATTCAAGATTAAAGCTCTTAGAAGTGATGGAGGTGGTGAATATATCTCCAATAAATTTCAAGATTTTTGTGAGCTTGAAGGCATTAAAAGAGAGTTTTCTTGTGCCTACTCTCCATCTCAAAATGGAGTGGCCGCGAGAAAGAATAGATCTCTATGTGAATGTGCAAAATCTATGAGAATTGAGGCATCTTTGCCCAAAGATTTTTGGGGAGAAGCCATTAATTGTGCAAGTTATCTTTGCAATAGGCTCCCACATATAGCTCTTGGAGGAAAGTCACCATATGAAATCTTATTTTTGAAGAAGCCTAAGGTTGATCACCTTAGAGTTTTTGGATGCTTATGCTTTGTCCATATTCCCTTGGAAACAAGGAAGAAGGAAGATCCTAGTGCATGCAAAGGGATCATGGTTGGATACTCATCCACCAAAAAGGCCTATAGAGTCTTTATACTCTCTACTTCTCAAGTTATTGAAAGTAGAGATGTTGTCTTTCATGAAGATCAACACTCATCTTTTGAAGAGGCCGAGATCAAGAAATCTATGGATGCATCATCAATTATTGATCTTGAAGACAATCATGATGTGATGGGGTCGAGATTTGAAGAAGACTCTCCTCGGATTTTCTCATCAAGAAGATCCATGAGAGATAGATCCAAGCCTAAGAGGCTCTCATATGATGACAAAGGCAAACAAGTGGATCTTGATTCCACTAATTATGTTTTTTGTGTCTCTCATGAAGAGCCAAAGAATGTACAAGAGGCACTCAATACCAGGGAGTGGTATGATGCCATGAAGCAAGAGTATAATGCATTGATCACCAACAATACTTGGGAGCTTGTGGATCCTCCATCCAACAAGCATGTGATTGGTTGCAAGTGGGTATTTTGGATCAAGTTCAATCATGATGGCACCATCAACAAGCATAAAGCAAGATTATGTGCCAAAGGATTTGCTCAAATCCATGGTCTTGATTATGAGGAGACCTTTGCAGCCATTGCAAAGATGGTGACAATAAGAATTCTTATTTCTCTTATTTGTTTTTTCAAGTGGAAGGTGTTCCAATTAGATGTATCCAATCCTTTTCTAAATGGTTATCTTGAGGGGGAGATCTATATGGAACAACCTCAAGGATTCATCAAGGATGAGTCCAAAGTGTGCTTGCTCTTCAAAAGTCTTTATGGACTCAAGCAAGCACCAAGATCATGGTATTCAAGACTTAACTCTTTTCTTATCTCACTAGGATTTACTCTTAGTGACTATGATCCTTCCATGTATCTAAAGTTTGTTGATAGCAATATTGTCATTCTTCTAATTTATGTTGATGACATTATTCTTTGTGGAAGTTGTATCAAGCTAGTTGATGAAACCAAGCTAGCACTTGGATGTGAGTTTAAAATGCAAGATCTAGGAGAGATGCATTACATCCTAGGCCTAGAAACTGATTTTTATGAAAATCATGTCTTTATATGCCAATCTAGATATGCTCACTCTATGTTGAAAAAACTCCATATGGAAAATTCTAAGAGCATAGATACTCCAATGGAGCAAATTGTAAAAGATCCTAATAAAGGTGATGAAAGATCCTTTGAGGACATCACACTTTTTAGGAGTCTTGTAGACTCCTTGATTTGTCTTACAATTACTAGGCCCGATCTAAGTTTTTGTGTGCACAAATTGAGTCAATTCATGCAAAATCCTAAGATCTATCATTGGAAGATGGCCAAAAGGATTTTAAGATATGTATCTTCATCTTGTGTTTATGGTCTACTCTATAAAGGTGAAGATCTATCCATTATTGGCTACTTGGATTCAGACTTTGCAAGTGACAAGATGGATCGAAAGTGTGCATACACTATCTTTCTTGGAGGCAATCTTATATCTTGGCTTTCCAAAAAGCAAGATACTGTATCTCTCTCTTCATGTGAGGCCGAGTACAAAGCACTCACTACAACTACCAAAGAAGTGCTTTGGATCAAGAGGTTATTAATGGAGCTAAAGTGCATCAAGGAGGATGATCTACCAATGATCAAGTGTGATAACATCTCAGCCCAAGCTCTTGCCAATAATCCCATATTTCATGCAAGAAGCAAGCACATAGAAGTGGCACACCATTTTGTGAGAGAAAAGCTTATTGGAGGTGAAATCTATTTGAAGCATGTCAACTCATCCTCTTGTATTGCCGATCTACTCACCAAGCCTTTGAGCAAAAGTGCTTTCATCAAGCATAGATCTAATCTTGGAGCTATATCAAGATCAATGCTCAAATCTTCATAGATAATTTTTTATGAGGAGTGTGAAGAATTGAAAAAGATTATCTATGTTAGATATAGGGGTCTTATGTTTTTCACATCAAGCATCTAGGTGTAGGATGTTGATAGGAATAAATTTGGCATAGATGGCAAATTATGCATTTCCACTTGTAATGCCACTATTGAGCAAAAATAGAGTAAGAGGCTAAACATGTGCCAATTAGAGTGTAGACAAGTGTAAAGCTTTTGTTTGATGAATTCCAAGAGGTCCAATAGGATTTAGAGGTGGAACCTTGTGAGGTCCAATAGGAAATTGAGGTGTGCTTGAATATAGTCCAATAGAATTAAGAGGTGCATGGATCAATGATGCAATAGGATCAAGAGGTGACAAAATATGGTCCAATTATAGTTAAGCATAGTGGTAGCTCGTGGATCTACTAGTATCATTGTACTCCTCATTTTGGATCTAATTGATTTGGTGATTTCTTGGTTTTTGTGAGTTATTGGATTTCTAGCTTTCTCTCTCTACTCGAGAGCTCATGATGCTTTTCTCTCTCTACCCGAGGAGAGCAGCTTGTTTTTACTTAGATTATTTTTTGAATACTTCCCACACGTGTGGGTGAGAGTTGGAAGTGATTGAATGCATGTAGTAGTGTGTTTTTGCCATAGATTCAAAGATAGATTTTGAATCTCAATCTAATCTTGATCTTGGTGCATCTACACACCTTAGGAGATCACAAGTACATGTAGTGGACAGTCCACACGTGTGAAATTCAACAATTCCATCGGAAGAGCAACATGCAAATGGAACATTGCCATTGTTAAAGCTACAGTCATGTAAATGAATCTACCTACAGTAAATCAATATGAATAGATCTAGCATTCCTTACTTTTGTAATGTTTATGTCGCATTGAGAAATCGTCCCACCTCATATTTCACTATAAGCATACAGTGATTTCAAAAATTTTGCCTCTCCCGCTTCAGTTTTCGCATTGAGCACACCAAGATTTTCAGTCTTAAAGCTCTAGTCCCGAATTTTGGAACGAGCATGAAGAGAAGTTATTACATCTCATTCTAAACTAACTATTGTATGAAGTTAACCATACTAGTTAAATGTCGGGTAAGCAAATATGCCTTTGAAAGAAGTGGCATCTTCCTTTTTCCTTGTTTCTAAAGGAATATGTACATAACAAGTACATCCAAAAACTTTCAAATCACTAAGATTTGGCTTTTTGCCAAACAATACTTCATAAGGTGCAAGTCCTTTAATGGCACTATTAGTCATTCTATTACAAAGAAAATTTGCACATAAAATAGCTTCTCCCCAAAATGAAATAGAAAGAGACGCATCTAATCTCATAGCTTTAGCACACTCACATAGTGTCCTATTCTTTCTCTCAGCTACTCCGTTTTGTTGTGGAGTATATGTACAAGTAAACTCTCTCTTTATGCCATTAGTTTCACAAAACTCTTTCATCCTACTAGAGATGTACCCCCCTCCATTATCACTTCTTAATACTTTCAAGCTAGTATTAAGTTGCTTTTCCACAAGAGTTTTGAACTTTACAAAGGACTCAAAAACTTCACTTTTCTTAGACAGGAGATAAACCCAAAAGTATCTTGATTTATCATCAATAAAAGTGACATACATTAGAGCTCCACCATTTGATTCATGTGAAAATGAATGAACATCCGAGTGTATAAGGCTAAGAGGAGAGTTAGATCTTATCAAAGATCTCTTGAAAGGAAGCTTATGAGATTTGGAGATTCCACAAGCTTCACAAAGCTTGCCACACTTGGATATGGTTTTGGGAAGTCCTCTTGCTAGCTCCTTTGTCACCATGGTCTCCATAGCTTTGTAGTTAGAATGGCCTAACCTTTTGTGCCATAATTCCACTTGAGTGAGCTCCTCCCTTGCCATGTTCACACTTCCAACCATCACATTAGCATCCAATTTGAATAACCTCCCTTGCTTGAAACCACTAGCAATACATTTTTCATCTTTCAAGATAGAACATGCTCCATGCTTGAAATGTACATCTAATCCACTATCCATAAGTTGTCCTACACTTAACAAGTTCTTTGTAATTGAAGGTACATAAAGAACATTGTCTAGATCTACATTTTTAGATGATCCTAGACATAAAGGAATGGATCCAACACCTACAATCTCACATTCTTGATCACTTGCAGTGAAGATAAATTTATTAGAACTATTGTAAGAAAGTAGATTAGAAAAGTAGTCTTTTTGGTGAGTCATGTGAGAGCTTGCCCCACTATCAATCCACCAAGTGTCTTGATTAGATGTTTGTGGTGACGATACCATCAAAGATAGATTGCCTTCTTCCTCCTCCTCAAGCACAAGATTGCCTTGATTGTCCTTCTCTTGGGCATTCTTCTTCTTGTAGCACTTGGATGCAAAATGTCCCTTTTTTCCACAAAAGAAACACTTTAGCTTCTTCTTGTCCTTCTTGCTCTTGCCTTTGGAACTTGACGCTCCATCTTTGTTCTCCATCTCCATGTCTTGAATCTTCTTGGATGGAAACTTCTTCTTCTTGCCTTTCAAAGAAAACTTAGCTTTTTCATCACCATCATTCAAAGATAAGGAACTCATCCTACTTTTGATATGAAGCATTCTACTCTCCTCACTAACAAGCACACTTTGAAGTTTTTCGATACTAGGAAGTAAATCTTGAATAGCAAAGGTTTGAAGAAGATTGGAATAATCATCTCCTAATCCATTCAAAATGATTTGAACTAATTCATCATCTTTGATTTTATCATCTATAGAAGACAACTCTTTATTCAAAGATTTGATCCTAAAGACATGATTTTGGGCACTTTCACTACTTCCTTTCATGCTTTAAAGGATTTGATTCCTAAGCATGAGTATCCTTGAAGTGTTCTTGGATCCATAAATGGCTTTTAATGAATCCCATGCCTCTTTGGATGTGGTACAAGATGAGATTTCTTTCAAAAGTTCATTACTTACATTCATTTTTATGCAGTGTAATGCAACTCTACATCTCTTTTTGTACTTAGCCAATTCAACTCCTCCTTGAGGTTCTACTTCCACCTCAAGTACTATGTCATAAAGATCATGAAGTACAAGCAAAGACTCCATTCGAACTATCCAAGTAGCATAATTAGTGGATGTAAGTCTTTCACTAGCTTCAAGCAGAAAACCACCCATTGATGCCATTTTTGAATGTGAAAAAGCACTAGAAACTCTTATGGTTTCTCTAAGAGATCTGAACCTAAAGTCTTCTAGCAATTTAGAAAGCTTTTAGACTCAATCCTATCACTCATGAACCAATCTAAAATGATGAGTGAATTGAAGCTTTGACTCATCACTCAATTATTCAACTTGTTCAAAAGAACAATGTTAATTGTGTCGAGCCTGTATATGAAGAGGAGGACGAGGTCGAAAGATTTGATACAAGCTAAGTTACAAGCGTCATTTCTTGAAAAGTACTTGCTTGAGGAATTTCAAAAGATGAACGGGTAAATGATGAGGATGCCACATCATTTACAAAAACATGTTCAGATTCAGGAGTGGCTTTATAAAAAAATCTTTCATTGGGAATGTCAGATGAAGATGTTGCACTTGTTGCAATATATTGAGTTACAACTATTGGAATAGAAGAGGTAGAACTACTTGACATCGTAACCTCAAATTTTTTTTTAACTATGTACTACTGTTAAGCCTAACTGCAACCTATGCTGGTCATAGAACAAATAAAAACCTATGCAAACCTCAATAGACGTATACAGAAAAACCAACTAAATGCGAATGAGCAACAAGCCTAGAAAGTAACTGGTTAATATAAATTTTCGACGGCTACCATGTCTTAAATACTGTTTGGCAGCATCCTTATGGTTAGGGTTAAGTTTAGGGTTAGGGTTAGGTTTGGACGGTCCCGGCTCAGACTCGAGGTCGGCGTGGGGTGAAGTGAGTCACGACAACTCGTTCCCGAAGTAAGCTGGAGGACTAGCATGAGACAGGGGTCTCGAAAAAAAAATTATTCAAAGACCATAGTCCAAGCATAACTCACCTCATTTGCAAATTCAGAAGCCCACATGCTGCCAGAGCAATCGCTACGACCAAGTCACAGCTTTCTATAAGATTTCGCATACGTTCTCACTTCCAAATTTCTTGACGGTAAGATTATTATCATTTTTTTATTTTGCTCTATGCTTAGCATGGGTATTAAATTCTTGCATTAGAAAATATTCATATTTTAATTTGTATTCATCTTCTTACAACATGGGTAACCTATGCTTAGCATAGGTGCCTACACCAGTCCTCTCCTCTAACCTATGTTGAGCATAGGTTGTGTTCGGGTCCTTAGTAACATCCTATGCTTAGCATGGGATTCCGGCGTTATTTCTTTATTCTTACCACGGTTTGACGTATCCTGAGCATAGGTTGCATCACTGGCCCTCTTCCAACCTATGCTCAGCATAGGTTAGCAAGCAAATTGCGAAGACATCCTATGTTCAGCATAGGTTCTCGCACGCTCTAGTCCAACCTATGCTCAACATAGGATGTCTTCACAATTTGCTTGCTAACCTATGATGAGCATAGGTTGGAACAGAAACAGAGATGCAACATGTGCTCAACATAGGTCGAAAGGTGGTTAGAATTGAAGAATCCCGCCGACATTCTATGCTAAGCATAATTTCTTACTAAGGAATCGAACACAACCTATGCTCAGCATAGGTTGCTACTCGTATTTTTCTTGTTTTACAAGGCTTTGTCTGAGAAAAGTGATCCTTTTGAGATATTTTAGTAAAAAAATATGTTGAATTTGTAGTTTTGTTTTTTAAAGATTTTTCACAAAAATGACTTGTTTTTTTAAAGTTTTTAGTATTTTCATTAAGGTAGTATTTTCAATTCTTCTAAAAAGTCTTTCTTTTTGCAGATTTTCAATTGTCTTTGATAATTTTTGAAATGTCGAGGATTTGTTTTAAAATTTCAGGGAAACCTCAAGATCTTCCACTGAAAGATAAGAAAAAATTCATGTACTACTTCACCAGAGGGGTCAACAACACAAAGCTGTCTGAGCTTTTTATTCATTTAGCTGAGAAGCCTGGCAGAGGAGACTCACAATTCAAAGTTCAAGGAAGATTGCTTGTTGATTAACCAGATGAGGATCAGGAAGAAGGTTTTGTTAGTATACTTGTAAAGGAGACGGATAAGTCTCGTTATATTTTCATTTTGAACGAGACTATGATAAAGATCCGACTTTGCCAAGACGAGGCCATCAAAGCCTATTTTGATAAAGCTCTAGTTACATTGGTGTGTAATTATAAAACATATTTTTAATCATGTTTGTCTACATTTGTTTCATGTTTAACATAGTTGTTACTAAATATAAAATTATTTAAACTTTTAGATATAAGCCTTTACTCATTATATTTTAAGCCTGATTTTTGTTTCTGTCCAGAGGATGAAGCAATGCTTAAAAACGGTTCTAGCTGCTAGTGTTGAGAGAAAAGATCCAATCTTTCCACTATTCAGGTCGCAAAGCCGGCCTCTAAAAATGTTGAGGATAAAACCGTCGCTGTCCCTCATCCCAAAAAAAAAAAAGGATCTCATAACATTTATGAGTCTTCTCCCACTAGACCTAAGTCACGCCCAAAGACCATGGCTACACGTCGCCATAAGTCCATCTCTTCTGCTGAAAGCAAAAAAGTTGCCACCGAACCATCTATGTCGCTACTTGGTGCATCCATTCGTCCTTTACAAGACAACTCTGAGCTTGTCAAATTAAGAGAGGATATCCATAAAACAAAAAAAATAAAAGAAACAACTTTAATTTTAGACATAAATCAGTGTGATAAGTCACCTGTAGATCCAATAATAGGAGACAGGCCAATGGAAGTTAGAGAATCGAATGAAACACATGTACATAATTTAAAAATAAAATTTAAAGATCATACACAGGCCATAGTTACTCCCTTTGTTGTTTTGGTTGATCCCAACGAATGCAACGATGTTGCAAATTTTGATTTTTCTTTATTAGATTCATATCATTTTTTTGTTCTTGGGAGCATACACAGTTTACAAGCCCAAAAACAATTATCTCAAGAGTATCCCCATATTCCAAGCTTTTGAATTGTGAGTGCCATTGCCTTTGCTGGCCTGACAGTGGAAGAAGCAAAATTATTGGCTTGGGACCACAATATTGATCAGGACTACCGAATGAAGATGATCGTGATACAAAGAATTCATTTTTTTTCACAAAGAATCCATGAGAGTCTCCAAAGCAGGAGATGTGAATCAACTTGAGCTGAAAGAACTTTGTGCTCAAGAGACAGACCTGTCTTTTGATTCGAAAAACCCTATGCAGAGCTTTACAAAATACAATAATTTTTTTTAGTTTGCTTTTCGTAGTAGCTAGGTAATTTGTTTTGCTATGCTCATCATGGAATGTTATAATCCTTTTAAATTGTCTTTACCAGACTTTGAACTCAATTTTAATACTACCTAAATTTCTTATCAAATGATTGTTTTTTCTTTGACTTTAGGTGTGGGCCCTTGTTGATAAAATTTTGTGAAAAATACAAAAATAAGCTTGGTAGAGGCCAAAAATCTTGTATATAGGATGATTACACATGTGTGGAGCCTGTTCCCACGTGTGAAAATAGTGTACTTGTCATGTACCATAATCATATAGGTTGTACATATGATTCAATTCAAGTTCTAGTGGCTAAAAAAGCCAAAAACTAGTTTTCTAGACATATGACACATGGCATCAGTCTATTGCTTGCGTGAGCCACATCCTTTGGTTAGGTGTCACATCCCATGTGTAGAGGACAGCTCACATGTGTGGAATAAGCTGAAGTAGACGAATTTTGACTTCTAGAAGATTTTCAAGTAGATCTCCATATAGAAGAAAAATGGACCAAAAGTGCTCAAAATAGAAGGTTTTGTCCAAGTGTCAGTTTTGCATGATGAATCGTCATATGACAAAGCACCTTCACACATGTGGGATCAAAGGGATGATCAGTACCACGAGCTCCCACTTATTGTATGTATAGAGCCACATTTGGCCATAATCAGTGTGAGACACTAATCTTGGTTTTGGAAGCAATTTTGAGTGATTTTCTCCATTTGTCTACATTTGTTTTGATTGTTTTAAGGTTCTATCAATGTGTACTTGATTTTCAAGTTGGAGTCCGTACTCAGACAGTGTTTCACATGTGTGAAACCAGAAAGTACACTTACCTTCAATAAATGATTGTTTTTGTTTGGGATTTATGTCTAGAATTGATCTAGATTGATCTTAATCTTATGTAGATTGATAGATCAAGTAAATCTAACATCCAATCCCTCTTGAGGATCAGATTAGGATCCACTCTTGTTTCCTTTTGTACTTTTTGCACAAATTTTTGATAAATGAGAAACTTTTCAAATAAAAGGCCAACCTGCTCAGGGTGCATCAAAGTCCAAAAAAACAGTTGTGAGCAGTCAAACTCTGAAGCCAATCCCTACTGAAATGGAAATATCAGAGTGGAAGAATATGCAAGGGATTAGCTCTTTAGAACTAATAATAAGTGTTCTTTCGAGAGTTGTTGATGGTCAACTTTCTCTGGCAAAAATGAAAAAAAATTTCAGAGGTAATAGTCATAATCTAAATATTTATTTTTATGTTACCTTTTCTAATAAAGTAATTTTCATAATTTGATTGAATTTTTAACAATTATAATTTTTAAATACAAGCACAAATTATTTATGAAAGTTCAAAAAGCCCTTGTGACGGGGTTAAATTGTCAAGATTTCGATGAGTGCCAGAGGCTTTATCTTCTGAGCAGCTGAAATAAATCCTTGAGTCCATTTTTTATTTTGTTTAGAGACATGGTATTTATTTCACCCATGCTTAGCATAGGTGCTTAGTAGTCGTTTCTTTTCTATGTTCTATGTCTCCTATGCTAAGCATAACTTTTTCTTTATTTAATTATTATTTTTTGATAAGTTAATTTTCTCTTTCTATTTTATATTTTTGTCTCTCATGCTAAGCATAGATTTTTTCTTTTCAGTCTCCTGAAGACAAAAATAACAAAGTCCTTCCAGAGTTATTCAAGAGACATATTCTGAAGGCAAAAGCAGAAAAAATGGACAGGGAGAAATTGGCATGGGGTGAGACCATTGAGAAGGAGGATCCATTAGAGACCTACCTTCCCAAAAGTGTCCATGATCAACCATGCTTTTACTCTGTTGAGGAGGGCGATTGTAGAGAAATTTCAAAATTAAAAAAAAAAGGTCTTATACACTCTGCATTGCCGATATACCATATGGATTTCAGATGAAGAAATCATTAAATGATGATTCTCCTTTCAAATTCACTGAAATCCATAATTTTTTACAGGGCTTTCTTGATGTCACAATTTCTCCAATTTGGGTAGTTGTTATTTTTCATTTCTTCTTGGCAGTCAGTATCAATATAGAAAGCTCTACTAACTTTCTGTAATGCGGGAATAGAGAATGCTGTGTGGTAAGTTTTTAAGTTCTTGAATTATGAATTCATATTTTAATTTATATTTTTATTTTAAATTTTTGATTTTAAAGTTAAAATTTTATTACTTGTAATGTTCCATGTCAGGTACAAGCCCAATGTCAAGAACTCGGGAGGAGTTTGACTTTGCAATGAAATAGAATACATAACCATCGGTTATTATCCTTTTGATGGCAAACATTCGATACTTCATTACAACACTTCCGGATTGACAAGTTTTGGAAACTTGTTCCAGTATCCAGATGTGACGAAGAAATTTAAAAAAAAAAATAACGGGTTCCGTGGCTTGTTCCTACCAAAAGCCACAACAATTAATTAATCATTTAATTGATATTTTTTCTCACCCAACTGATTGAGTTTTAGATTAATTTAGCGATAGCGGTACTACGAGCACATGTGCTGTTCAGAAAGGTAGACATGTTGTTGTAGTAGATTTAGATACTAATTTAGTTGATTTTGTAAAAATGTGAATGAAATCTCTTTTAGTTTTGCTAGATAAATTATCTGAGGTGGGAAAGAGTTTAGACAGCGAGGATACAATAATTTCCTTGTCCAAAAAACCTCAACCTCCTGCTAGCGGAAAAGTAGACGACACAGAAGAATTTGTTGATGTCTTGGTTCAAGATTACAATGTAGTAACTATAGTCGAGGAAATTGTAGAAGAGGTGCCACTTGAAAGTACGGTAGCTACTAAAAAAAAAACAAAAGAAAAAGATGTAAATGACCTCGATGATTTTTGAAAATAAGAAATTCTCTTTTGTTTAAAAAATAATTGCATTTATATTTTTTGATGTATTTTGTTTTGAATTCTTTTTAATTGATTTAATGTTCTTAAATTTGTTTTTTAACGATTTAAAATTTAGAATTTAAAATATTTTAAGAATTTTAACATTGATAATTATTGCCAAAAATTAAAATTGTAACAAATTGTCAAGTTTACAATATTTTAATTTTAGATGTGTTTTTATAATATTTTTTGTAAAAAAATTTTTGTTAGAAATTAGAAATTTCAGGGTGATTTAAATATTTTCACAAATCATTTAATCTCGATTATTGTAAAGTAATTTTATTTGCATTTATTTAATGTTTAAATATTTAATAAACTTACGTGGATGTAAGTAAAGATTTTCAACAATTTAAAATTCTAAAAAATATCGATTCAAATTTTTAACATAATCTAAAAGATATTTTTTTTGATACAAGAATTGTAATTTAGAAAAATTTTAAAATTCCAAAAAAAGACTATAACTTTTGTTTTAAGTAAGAAAAATATATTTTTTAGGTATTTTAGTGGTTGTGTATCTAATGATTTTATTTTAAATAGTATTATTATTTAATATTTGCTAATTTTAAGCTATTTGTGAAAATCTATTGACCAAATTTTTGTAGCTTGAATTTTTTTCTTGGAAAATACAACATTTTTTAAACATTACAATATATTAATTTGAAGTATTTTAAATTTGGATATTTTTTAAAAAAAATTTAAAATTTTAAAAAAAATGGGTCTTCAAGTCATTTCTCTTTTATTTGATCATCATGTTAGAAAGGACCTGAAAGAAGGAAATCTAGCACTGATGTACAAATCCAAGCTGATCAAGAGGAAATTGAAATTTACCAGTGAAGGCCCGTATAGAGGAAGGAAATCTTGAACTATGGAACAATGCTTTTTGAATACTTGGACGGAAAACATTTTGATACTCCCGTGAATGACAATTGATTACGCAAGTTTTGGCAGCCTGCTCCGCCACTTCAACAAGCATGATCCAAATGATTTTTTTATTTTTTATTTTTTCAATTTATTGTTTTCACTAGTTAATTGTTAATTTCTTTTGAAAAGACAGTATGAAAAAAAAATGAGAAAAGATTGATGAGCAAAAGTCATAAATGTCATCAGATCAGAAAGTAGTCAGATCTTTATGAAAAAAGGACTTGAAAAATTATTTTTTTGGTCATTTTTTAAATAAACTGTGTTAGGATTGTTCGTCGAGTTTTCAGAAACAAGATCCACCTCAAATATACCCACACTTATTCTTTTCACCAGTCACTACCTGTTTTTGGGTTAGGTGAATGATCAACAATATGACATTTTGAGAATCTTCGTCGAGCACCTTACTGTCCTCAGAAACCTTTGCCGACATGCCACATGGACTTAAAATGCCAAAATTACGTCGGCTATAGGTTCAGATCCTGCAAATTTGCATTTATGACAGTACTTGGGCGAATGATCATCTTGGACGAAGATTCATCCTTCGCCGAACCTGAAAAACATTCGTCGGATAGGTTTAGAGCCTCAAAAATCTTCGCCAAGATTTACATACCCTATTTTCACAGTACTGAACAAACTTGCAAATTTTGGTTCAGAACCGAACAACCAATCCTACCATTCAGGCGGCTGCTTAGCTCCTCAACAATTTCCTGATGGTTGACAAAGTCAGAAAAGACCGTATTACTTCCCAGATTTTACATAGGATAGTTGACTCTCAGGCCAAGATAGCCAAGGCTCATCTAGAACCATATAACTGGTTCAAGACTGTCTTTGGTGAGCTCAAACGAGCCATCAAGAGCAATACCAAGTAGCAATTTGTTGCTGGCCCGATGTTGTCACTCCTAGCAGCCTCCCACCTTGAAAATAAAATCCATGGTTTTAGTATGGACGTCGTGCTCTACATGCCAAGGTAAAGGCCATATAGACCAAAGCTATGAAGAAATTACCGAAGCAAGATTTGATCATGAGGACTAGCTTTGACTCACTAAGCACCTGAAATAAGAACCTAAAATGCAAAGATACAGGAACCACAATCGAAATTGAAGATGCATGAATATATAAAATCTCAATATATTTGTATAAAAGTTTCTGTACATGTGAAATACATATTGGCTCTTCCACATGAAGGAAGACCATCTATTTTTCTGTATAATTTATATTTGGCTCTATGATTTCTAAATCTAGTTCTCTAGATGGAAGAACCTTTGTTGGGGACTAGCATCTAGAATATCTACTAGGTAGGAATTTTTGACTAATATCTTTAAAGCTTCTTGTCAAAAATGCCAGATCCCTTGTGGCGTGATTGACGTGCAGGATAACTGAGAAATAAAATTTCATAAGAAAACTTGGATTAGAAACATATGTCAGGAATATGACAAGGACTATCTCATGACTGACAATAATAAATTCACGAATTTTTTTTAAATAAATATATGACCTTTCGTATATCTTGAATAGAGTCCTATTGAACGAGCCACATAAAGAATGATCTTGCACATACAAATGTTGGGAGGACTGCACAGATAAATGAAATAGAAAAATGTGTTAATTGTCGGAAAGTGGTTGCAGAAGGTAGGTCTAGCTCGAAAAGAAACGAATGAAAATAATTCGAGTATCTAGAAAGAAAATTTTTTGTGCATGGCGGAATAAACTATCTTTCTCTTTCACAATGCATGATTATGCCTATCAATTTCAAACAAAACAATAGTGATAGAAATCACGTTTGATCTTATAGTAACTAACTTTGGAATTGTCAGTACTACAATGATTGCGTAGCCAAACAATTAAGCATTGAATTATCAGACAAATAATTAATCGCAAAGAACTCCAGAAAACGCATACATTCTGAGATGAAACTGAATGCAATAAAAGATAGTATTGATACATGATGAAAACGAAACAAAAGTAAATGAGTACAATAAGTTGCGGATCGAAGCCGCGTACTCTATGCTATCTCTGAGCGGCTAAAATGAAATTCTGAATTAATGCACAATGCTGATAAGCAGTGGCGCAATAGCAATCTCTAAAACAGCT
This sequence comes from Diphasiastrum complanatum, assembly GCA_029204225.1. Taxonomy (NCBI): domain Eukaryota; kingdom Viridiplantae; phylum Streptophyta; class Lycopodiopsida; order Lycopodiales; family Lycopodiaceae; genus Diphasiastrum; species Diphasiastrum complanatum. Next base: position 50,616,061 of record CM055105.1, on the reverse strand, counting down.
CTAGGAAGTGAGCTAGAATGTTCAAGAGTGTTCAAGCTCGTAGGCTTGAGAGAGAGAGAGAGAGCTAACTTTTCAAATGCTTGCTGATAACTTCTGATTTGATAATTCTGATAATGAAACTGTATGAATATGAACAACAATTTATACTAATAAATTAGGTCATCAATTGCGATCGCTAGTTGGCTGGTGATCCGTTGGCATCCATCCGGTTCCTTGTCATTGATTGTTGATAAGCGGTGAAATTGGCCATAAACATTCTATCTTCATAAATGAACCAAAACTGTAGCTCTGCAGAAATGAACTAAAACAGCCACAGACGACACTATCGCAAAAAAATGACGATGTCGAGATTTTGCAAAAAACCTGACAGTGCCTTAAAATCTCATTTAGGGTTGTCCCACACTTTGTCAGAGTCATTTCCTTAACATTTGAGGCTCTTTGGAAAAAGCAAAAAATGCGACACTATGATTTTACACGAGATTCCTGACAGGCAAAAAATGTCAAAAAGGCAACACTGCATTTTTCAATGGGATTTCTGACAAGCAAAAAAGACGACACTTTTGCCTACAGACTGTGTAAAAACACTTGTAATTCTACAGATTGTATAAAAACACGAGAAAATCTATAGAATTGGATTAAAATGGATGAAGATTATAATTGATTAGTCGATTAGTAACAAGAAGAATAATCCAACACTCCCCCTTAAACTGAATCCTTGAATGTCTTGACCTTCAAACTTAGTTCTACACAGAATCTTCTGTGTGACTCCAAACTTAATGCTTTAGTAAAAACATCTGTTGTCATATCTTGCGTTCTACAGTACTACAATCTGACCTCTTCGTTGAGATCTTTGCTTCTAACAAAATGATACTTCGGTTCGATTGCTTACTCTTGAAATAAAATCTAGGATTGACTGATAAAGCAATGGCACTTTGATTATCACAAAATAATGTCATCGGAGCATATTAATTCAGACCAATATCTGAGAGTAAGTTCTCAATCAAATTGCTTCCTTTGTAGCTTAAGAAGCTGCGATATACTCTAATTTAGTGGAAGATAGAGTTGCTGAAGATTGCTTGCAACTGTTTCAGAAAACTGGACCAATTTTAAGGAAGAATGTAAATCTAAAAGTAGATTTACGAGTGTCTACATCTCCTCCCCAACTTTCTTTTGTGTAACCACTAAGTACATTGAGTTTGTCATTGCCGACTGTTCCATAACAAATGCAAAAGTCCATAGTAGCTCGAAGATATCTCATGACTCTAATAAGAGCCTTCCAATGTGTTATACCAAGGTTAGTCATAAACTGACTGAGAGAGTTGATTGCAAAAGCTATGTCTGCTGGCTTGGTACAGATCATGGCGTACATAAGAAATCCTATAATAGAATAGTAAGGATACTCACGCATCTGCTGCTTCTCATGAATTGTTTGGAGACACTGGTCATTTGACAATTTGAGTCTTGGTTCCATTGGTAAAAGAGCTAACTTGCAATTCATCAGATTATATCTGACTAACATGTTATAGGTGTACCTCTATTGTGTAATGTAAACCAACTTCTATTTTTTGCCTCTGTGGATTTGTATACCAAGGCAAAAATGAGCTTTGTCCAGATCGATCATGTCGAATTCGAAAGATAGCATTGTCTTGGCCTCTTTTATCATATCGGTATTGTTGCTGAAAAGCAATGTATCATCCACGTATAAAGTAATAATAATAAAAGACTGTTGCACTGCTTTGAAGTAAACATTTGAATATGAAGAGCTAAGTGTGTAGCCATGATCAATAAGAAAAATATTGATTCTTTGAAACCATGCTCGAGCAAATTGCTTCAAGCCATAAAGTGCCTTATGGAGTTTACACACATGATTGTGTTTACCCTCGATAATATAACCTTCGGATTGCACTATGTAAATGTCTTCTTCGATAACTCCATTGAGATATGTTGTTCTTACATCCATTTGATGTATTTTCAAATCTGCTGCAGCGGTAAATGATAACAAAAGTTGAATAGAAAAATGCTTGACTACTGGACTAAAGGTCTCAGTATAATTGACGTTGTATACCTAAGAAAATCCTCTAGCTACAAGTCGTGTTTTTGTCCTGTTATGCTTCCATTTGCATTGTACTTGACTTTGAAAATCCGTTTGCAATCAACTATATTTCTTCAAGCAGGTAATTTGACAATTGTCCATGTTTGGTTCTTGATAAGAGATAAATACCCTTTATCCATAGCTTCTTTCCAGTGATCTGAGTCAGGCTGACTAAGTGCCTCTTGGACAGACGTCGGTTCCTGAACAAGATAGGTTGTAGACTCGTTGATATACCGGTTAGGTGGTCTGCTAGTCCTTGATGATCTTCTGGGTAATACAGGAAGTTAATCATTTCCATCATATTGTAGTTGTTGATCTGCAACATCATCATCTTCTGATTCGTCGTTGATTTGTTGTTCGTCAAAAGTAGAAGAGCTTGGACCTTCGATGAGAATAGTCGACTGAGGAACTGGAAAGTTTAAAGCATCAGGAGAATCTGGTAGGTCGGCTACATGGGAACTTCCCTTTCCTTTGAGGTCTTGAAACTGATCTTCGATGAAGATGACATCCCAACTAGTGAATATCTTTGACTCAATGGGATCGAACAACTTATAGGCTTGATCTGAAGTAGTGTAGCTGATAAAAACACATTTGATATTATGGAAGTCGAACTTCTTCTTGAGATCACGATGAATCTGTGCAAAAGCAGTACATCCAAAAACTTTTAAGTTTGATAAAGAAGGTTTGGTACCTGTCCAAAATTCAAATGGTGTTTTATTTGAGAGGCCTTTAGTAGGACATATAAGTTGCTGTTGAAATAGCTTCAGCCCAGAAGCACTTTGGAAGTGGAAAATGTGATAACATGCACTTTCCCAATTCCACTATGGTTTCCTACTCACTGATAACAAATTTGTAAAGAGTTTAGAAACATATAAGACCTTTGATAGTAATTTGAATTGATCTTGTTGAAACCACAATCTTACAGTATCTTCATGTTCAATAGTGTGAGTACTATGTCACCAAGATAAACAAATTTCTTTGTGCTATAAGACATGTAAGAGTTGAAGATCTCACGTTGATTGGTCATATGTTGTGTTGCTCCAGAATCCAGAAGCCATGAATCATCCAAAAATGCGCTTTGATCCTTGACCATGAATGCACCTTCGTCCACTTCGACGTGGGGAGATGACGAAACTGTGTTTGCTTGTTGATCAGGTTGCTTGGCTGCGTTTTTTGCTTGGAGAATTTGGCAATCCTTGATCTCATAGTTATTGCGCTTGCAATACCTACAAAACATCTTCTTCTTTGATTGTAAATCTGATAATTGTGCTTGACTTTGAGTCTGTTTCTTATTCGTTGTAGCCTTCTTGGAGCTTTTCTGCTTTTGTCGCTTAGAGCCTTTGTTGACATATAGAGCCTGAGAGGAGGAAGTAGATGGAGTGTCTTGAATTCTTCTATTATCTTCTTGCGGCAACAAAGTGATAACTCTAGTAAGAGTTAAATCTAAGTGTGTCGTTATGATCATCACCTAGTTCTCATATGTAGAGGGCAAGCTTGAAAGCAATGTCATAATTGCGTCTTGATCATCTATGACTGATCCGACAACGACCATCTGTTGCAAGAGATTCTTAAACTGGTTAATGTGACTTTGAAGAGTCACCAGTAGACATTTTGAATGTGAAGAATTTTCTTCGTAGATGTAACTAGTAGTTACGTCCCTCACGTCATATAGTGACTTCAAGATGTCTCAAACATCTCTTGATGTTTTTAGTTTTAGTTATGTGTCCAATTTGTGTATTTGATATATTGAGGATAATAAGCACAAAAGCTTTACCGTTCTTCAATTTTCACTTTGAGTCGTCGTCTTCAGGTTTTACTTCTATACCTGTAACAACATCCCATAATTGTTGGCGATTAGCAAGGTCTTCATCTTAAATTTCCACAAATGATAATTGGATCCATTCAGCTTGTCTGCAATAAGACCAGCTTTACTTTGAGAATCCATTTGGAACTTAGTCTGTCAATTGTATCAATGACGCTAAGATGTAGTAATGCCAACAATAGAAAATCAATTCTCTGATGCTGAAAGGTTAAAAAGGACTGAAGAGTATGACTATCAATTTGATATCGTGAAAGATATCAAGTATTAGAGATTTTGGTCTGATACCATATAGGTAAGATAAAAAAGTAGTGAAATTGCTCTGATACCATGTCAAAAAGTCGTGTGCAGAAGATAGGTCTATCTCGAAAAGAAACGAATGAAAATAATCTGAGTATCTAGAAAGAAAACTTTGTGTGCATGGCGGAAGAAACTGTTTTTCTCTTTCACAATGCATGACTACACCTATCAATTTCAAACAAGACGATAGTGATAGAAATCACGTTTGATCTTATAGTAACTAGATGTAGAATCGTCAGTACTACAGTGACTAGGTAGCCAAACAATTAAGCATTCTATCACCATATCCAAGATAGAGCTTCTATGAGATCTCCTCCAAGATGAATTGAAGAGTTTTGATTCTTGCTTGCACCTTTGCACTTGATTTCTTCCATGTTGAGTGAAGATGCATGAACTTGAAGCTTTCTCCTCCTTGATCTTGATGCTTCTCTTTGAAGGAAATCGGATGTCTCCATGTCGTGTGAAAATCACATTGATCAAGATCACAAAGCAAGTACTTGCTACTATTACCAAGATTTATCATACTAAAATGACTAGTACACAGACCATCAAAAGTAAGCATGATTCTCCTAATCTTGTAATTACAAGTGATCTTGAACTTCATGAGGCTACATACTTGCTTATGGATATAAGTTTCCTTCAAGGATGTTTCACTAGTTCTCATAAGAAGCTTACAATTTCCTCTCCAAAGGAAAAAACACATTTTTCAAAACAATGAGTGATTACCTCACTCTTGCTCTTCCAAAATCCGAGAGCACTCATTTGATCAAATAACCAATTTACTCTTAATTGGTCCATAACAATTTTCAAATCACTAAGACATAAAAACTTGTTCTCAAATGAGTCATTACACATCTTATCTTCAACTTCGTTCTTGATGAAGCCCTCAAGTTGCGTCATGTAGTTCTCACAGCATACCTCAACTTGCCTCATGTAGATATCATAGCAAAATGGTTCATCAAGTATTGAAGTAAGAAAAGAGCTGAAAGTGAATGGTTGAGAATCCTCCCCTTGATTACCTTTGCCAAGATAAGTGAGCCTTGAAGGCTCAGCCCTTGTCTTTGTGGATCTTCTTGGAGCACTTGATCTTTGAGGTGGATCCTCAAGATCTCCATCACTTTGTTGCTCCTCCTCAATCCTTGCAAGATCATTGACACCAAGGTTGTTGATCTCACTTTTATTCACACAAGATACTAGATGAATACAAGCATCTCTTGTATAAACATCTAAGAATGTTTCATGCATCTTATCATCACTACTTGGTACATGAGAAAAAGAGTGTACATTTGAATGAATGATTTTCTCTTTTGCCATAACAATTTTAGCATCCAACTTACACAAAATACCTTGTTTAACACCATTTGCTATTCAAATATCATTCTTCATGATGGAACAAACTCCATGCTTGAAGTGAACATCTAAACCATCATCCATTAGTTGTCCAACACTAAGCAAGCTCTTGGTAATTAATGGTACAAAAAAGACATTGTCTAGATCCATCCTTTTGCTAGATCCTAGACTTAATGAGATGGTACCAATACCATCTATCTTACATTCTTGATCATTTGCTAAAGAAACAAATTTATTAGCACCATTGAAAGAGTGTAAGGTTGAGAATGTGTCCTTTTGGAAAGTGATGTGGAAGCTAGCCCCACTATCAATCCACCAAGTGTCCTTTGAGTTGCTTTTGCTTGTTGGAGTGGATGTAGATGCCATCAAAGATGAGATCTCCTCATCTCCATACTCTTCATATGCAAGGTTCCCTTGTTTGTCCTCCTCTTTTTCTCTTAGCCTCTTGTAGCATTCGGATGCATAATGCCCCTTCTTTCCACAAAAGAAGCATTTTTGCTTTGACTCGTCCTTTGAGCTTGATGCATCATCCTCTTCTTTGGCCTCTTTGGGATGCTTCTTCTTTCCATTGGTCTTCTTTTTGCCCTTGAATGAGAAATTGGCTTTGTCATCTCCATCCTGCAGAGACAATGAGCTCATTCTTGCCTTGGTGTGGAGCATCATAAACTCTTCAGCCACTAATACACTATGAAGTTTTTCTATAGTTGGCAAAGTGTCTTGGATGGCAAAACTTTGGACCAAATTTGCAAAGTCATCTCCTAGACCATTAAGAACCATTTGTACAAGCTCTCCATCATGAATCTTCTCTCCAATGGAAGCCAATTCCCTATTTAGAGACTTGATTCTAAGTACATAATGATATGCACTCTCTCACTTCTCCTCATGCTTTGCAAAATCTGATCTCTAAGCATGAGTACTCTTGAAGTGTTACTATTCATATATTAATTTTAAATCCTCTTTAGCACTTTTACATGATGATACTTCCCTCAAAAGATCATTGCTTACATTTATTTTAACACAATGAAGTGCTAGCCTAGATCTCTTTTTGTATCTCACTAATTCTTGTGCACCTAGAAGTTCATCTTCATCCTCGATCAGAAACTCATGAAGGTCTTGGAGCACCAAAAGTGACTCCATCCTAACCTTCCAAATAGCATAATTTGTAGAATTCAATCTCTCACTAACTTCTAGAAGGTATGCTCCAGCAGATCTCATCTTACTAGTGACTTCTACAAACAAGAAATAGATTTGATTGACTTGAAACTCACAAAGGTCTCACACTTGTAGTGTTTCACTCAAATTTGATTTCTAATCCAACAAATGGACTTATAATCATAGTTCTATCACTCCCTCAAAAGCTGAAATGAAGATAATATGAAGTTTCAAATAAATCTTGCCAAGAAATGGATTCGATTGTCTCTAGAAACTCACTAAGGTCTCTCTCTTGTAGTATTTCACTCAAATTAGATTTATAATCCAACAAATGGACTTATAATTTCAGTTCTAGCACTCCCTCACAAAGTTGGAATGAAGATAAGATGATGTGAAATCTACTTACAATCAAATCTTGCCAATTTTGGCTATTTTTGGACAATAACATGACTAAATATCACTCACACTTTTTGATGTACTTTCAAGACCTGTAAAATAAGTTTAGATGACCTGATTTCAGCCTAGGTTAATTAGATCTCATGACCATATGTCAAATCTAATCAATGGCACTCAATTTTGGTAGCTTATCCTAAGATTTCCACCAAAAATTACATCAAAAGAAAACAAATTGAATTTCTTTGGATCAAAAGAATACCATGCATTAAATGCAGGTTCAGAGGTGCCCACACATGTGAACAATACGTATTTGTACTCCTACCAAGTTTGGGATCAAACCTCCTCACCAAAATCAAGATTCTAGCTTGCCCTCTCAATACTAGTTTTTAGCAACAAAACTTGCTAAAAATGGATTTGCATTAGATCAATGGCTTATGCTCTTGTACTTGGCTCTGATACCATGTGAAAGTACTGTACTTTAGGGCCATAAATGGATCTACAAAAGATCCACAAGAGTGATTGGATGCTTGCTTAACAATCTATCAAAAAACTAGACACAAAAAAGTTGATCTCGATTGGCAATTTGACAAATAACAAGCATTAACAATCAAAAGCATTGATCAACATTGAGATACAAGCCCACATGTGTGTACTATAGGCTGTAGTATGGTCTTTAAGCTGAGAAACAAGTAGAAATGGATTTGGTTTCATTTGGATCACAAAAACTCAATGTACATAGTGAACTAGCTTGAGATTGCCAATGAGCTCCAAAAATATTCTATCGTCTCACTATGGGAGCTTGGAATACATAGTAAATTCGACTTCCTTCTTGAAGTTAGGTGGATTTCCAGCATGTAATAAGGAAGTTAACTCACTCTTCTTGCCCTAAAATGAAACCCTAGCCTAGATCCTAGAGTTATGCTTGGTAGGTAGCTAGTTGGTCAAATTTTCACCTTAAACTTAGGTGTAGGCCCTATAAAGTCACCAAATAGACATGTGCCAACTCTCTTGACTTGACCTAACCTACATTAGGAGTATGTTGCCATGTGGCATCTTAGCCTTCCATGTGTGGAACCCAATTATACACAATATTTACAAAGTTCTACATGGCTAGATTTGCCAAAATAGGCTATTTTTCACATGAAAAATGAGACACTGTGATTTTACACGAGATTCTTGACAGGCGAAAAATGCGAAAAAGGTGACACTGCATTTTTCAAATAACTTAGTTGTATATCTATTGTGAAGTTTTCAACTAGTTTAGTCAAGATTGGTCATAGTTTCATAAATTGCCAAATACACAATTAAGGCCAATTTTCATATTAGACTTAGAGTTTGACTTTTCAAAGTTAGATTAGTCTAAAAGCTTTTGAATAAACACTTTTGAAAAGTGTGGAAAACTATAGAACACGAATTTTAGAGAGATGAAATTTGAGTAGTAGATACATTAAATCTAAAAATAGTAGATTTTCATTATGGAGGGAAATCAAAGTTTGAATTTAGGTTTGGACCTGTTATAAAAGGATGTAACTCATGGATAAAGAAGACATATTCTCTCTCTTATCTCATTCATGCTTATGCATGGTTCTCTTGGGTTCTACTATCCATTGGTGCACTACATTTGTGATATCTTGCAATTTTGTGTGTAGAATGCTCATTAAATGCTATTTTCAGATCCACACGTGTGAAATATAGTAGCTTATTGTTTTTGTATGGACAAAAACTTCAATTCATGTTTTGATTGATGTTTGATCAAGATCTATTAGATCTTGCATCTCATTCATAGTGTAGATGTTGGTTTTTCTACATTGGCAAGATTGACGATTTGTTGTCTTTCTAAACCCAAGATCCTAGCATGCTAGATTGGATTCTACACCAAAATCGAGTTTCTTGCATATGTAGATTGGATCTTTTGTAGATCAAAACTCAAATTAGGTTTATGTACTTGATCGATTCCAATTTCACACATTACATGTTGGACTTGGCCAATTTTTAGAGAATTGGAAAAGCCTAAGTGGTGGCTACAAGATTGCATATCAAGTTTTGGATGTGACTCTGTTGAATTCAGAAATAGATGCAGGTGATTAGATGATAAAAAAAGTCTCGGATGCAAATGCAAAAAATAGTGTCGTATGTAGTTGTATAATCTCTGTCAGATGTAAAAAAAGTAAGTTAGAAAAAAAGGTAAGGTAGGATGTAAAAAGAGATAAAGTCAGTCGGATTAAAATAAAGGTAAAGTAGGATGGAAAAAGTGGTATTAATCTGGCAACCGACTATAAAAAAACTACCAACAGTGTGGAAGTGGTTAATATATTGGAAGTGAATGGTAAATGCACAAAATTTAGAGTTTCAGATAAAAGTTGAAACTTTGAGGCTTTCTTCTGCATGGATGAATGGAATTGAAGACTTGGCCATCTTCAAAGGCTTCCACAAAATTAACATTCAAAACAAGTTTGCAAAAATACATTACTTTCGCAATAGTCTGCAAAAATACTAAGTGTCGTGACAGTCTACAAAAATGAATTATGTTTTCAACAGCTTCAGCTTTTTCGCATTTATCTGAAATGTGACACTTGTGTAGCTCAAAAGTTTAACTTGTGTAGTTCAAAGGTTTAATTGTTTTGGCTTTTTCACATTTTCTCGAAAAATGTGAAGAGAGAGAAAATTCCCGAAGGTCATCTATTTTCATGAGTTAAACTATTTTAAAGACATCTTCGTCTTTTTGAGGGCACTTCGCCTTTTTAAGAGCACCTTCGGTTTTTTCGCAAAATCCCGAAGAGAGAGAAAATGTCGAAGGTCGTCTATTTTGAATGAGGAACGTTCCCAACCACTTCCCGAAATTTGCAAAGTGAGAGAAAACCACTTCACGTAAAATGCGAAGTGAGAGAATTCGCGACGTCCTTGTCCATGTCAACATTCCCTATGGGTTGACAGTATACACTATGTACAATTGTCACAAAAGCCATATACTTCCAAGTACAAGGGCTTACCTAATTAGGTGACAAACATTTAATGTAGTTAATACATGAATGCAATCTATAAACAGATCATCCTAGCATAGATTACTTGAGAGGCTCCGTCCATGAGACATATTATTTGAGCCTCCCAATTACACCATCATTTTGGTTGTAGTTGCTATTTTATTGTGCTTTAGTGTAATATAGCAGCAGCATGCTTTTCTATCTGTGTATAACGTAGATGAATGCTTGTTGTGATTGAATGCACTTTATCGTTGTTTGATCGCACTTGTTTACTCACTCTGATCAAAACACGAATGGCTATGACTACTTCGCTTCTGATCAAACGATGGTTGTCTTTGACGTCTAAGGAACTTGCGCTATTACACTACTATTTCAATCAATTTCAGAACTAAACTTCATATTGAATCCGATTTTCAGTAACACCACACACACACACACACACACACACACAAACCATTTCTAGTCTCTCAGGTGGACTGTACTCTTGTTTTTGTGAGTATGAATTAATTTTTAAGATCCTGTTGGGAAATTAGAACACTTAAAACTGTGATTATATTTAGCTTGAGCTTTTTATTAGACTATTTTTGCATCTAACAACTGAATGTAAGTGAGAGGGATTTGGCACCCTGCGTGTGTAAGTCCAACCCGATGATCACATTGTTATTTGATAACTAGAAAGTTAATAAAAGGACTTTAGGCCTTTTTGCGGGACTTTTGATGTCGTCGACCTAAATGTCAAGTTAGTGAATAAAGTTGGGACTCCCACCAAAATTGGTTCAAATTCAAATTCAAATTGGTTCCCTCCAATTATTGAATGGGTTCCCAATCTTTTTTAAGTTTGAATAGTTAGGGAGTTAGAAATGGGCCAATAGAATTTTGATGCCAAGGCCCTCCTCTCCACTATAAATAGGGGCAAACTCGAGTTGCTCCTCATGTTCAAATCTTCATTTCAATATAAGCAGATTGGCTCTCTTATGAAATGGACTTGTGAATGTCCTTGCTCTCTATCCTTTTTCCTCCATCTCTCATGCTTTTGTTGTATCTTGCTAATTGTTGGATCTGAATATTATTGGGATTGTATGTTCTTATGCTTTTTGTGAGAGAGAAAGGGGGAGAGAGAGAGAGAGAGAGAGAGAGAGAGAGAGAGAGAGAGAGAGAGAGAGAGAGAGAGAGAGAGAGAGAGAGAAGCAAGTATCTATCTCATTGTAGATCGTAGGGTTAATGGATGTAGTGATGTTTGTGTAGTGTTAGTGCTTAGGGTTAATGGATGTTAGAGTTAGATGTGGATCTTTCATACGTGCTGAATTCTGAGATATGCTATCGCTCTCATGGGATCAAACCTGTGTGTGAGAACTAACTTCATCTCCTTGATGCTTGATTGCTTGGATCTTGGGTTGAGGATAGGATAGGAAGTAAACAAGCTACAGAAAATAAGAAATCCATCTATCTTTACTTTTGGGGTTGATGAAGTTTTCCATCATGCATGGAGATGTAGAACATGAAAAGGCCAAATTTGGCTTGGTAGGAACTCGAGCCACTTCACATGCATTAAGTCAAGTCTGTCAAAAGTGGCATGCAAAGCAAACTAAGACTTGTATACATTTGTGCATATGCGTTCAAATTGAAAAACAATACATATTGATTTCTTGGCTTGCTACAAATGTTGTACCATGCAAGTATGTAGCTCATTAATGCAAAATGCCAAGTTTGGCCTAGATAGAACTCGAACTACATGGTTATGTAATATCTAGATTGAAGAATACAACTTGCATATAGTTTGTAGACATAGAATTAGCAAAGTCATGCTTGTAGAAACTCGTGGCAATTCACATGCATTAAGTGTAAGTGATCCATAGTGACATGCAAGGCATGCACAAAGTGTAATGGACACATGCATAATGATTTGTACTTTGCTATTAGAGCTAGCACACTTGTAAAAAGTTGGTAGAATTTCATGCATGGAAAGTGACAAATGTCACATAGACTCTAGATGTCACTTTAGATGTCATTTTGTAATGGATGGATGTGGTTCTACCTCGAGTGCCATTTTGGATCTAAAGTATTTTTCTTGTTATCTCTCAACTTTTCTCTCTCTAACTCGTGTTGAAGCTAATGCTTATACACTGATATCTTGTACTTTTGCTCATTATTGATTCGTTGCTATCATATTCAGTTGCTTAGCATGCTAGATTGTGGTTAAGCCATTTCTTCTGAACTAGATCTTGCTAATCAATCTAGAATCAGGTTATTGTGCTAATCACAAAGCTTAATTAGATCCATCATACTTGTGGACATTCCCCACACATGTGAAATTTGGAAATTTTGTCATGGTATCAGAGCCAAATTAAGCTTTGCATGCTAACATCTCTGATTGTACAAGAAATTGAGAAAAGCAGTTTTGCACTTTTTCTCACCTTTCTCTGAAGTGTATTTGGATCAAATCGGATTGGGTCCAAAGATAACAGTGTTATAGCTTGATCGAAAGCTTATGATCTGTACTTTTCATAGAAATTGAAACCAAATCAATCTAATGTGTCTAGCAAGACTTATAAGCTCTTAAAGAGGATAGGGATAGGTCCAAAATCCGAGTGACAGCACTTTGATTTGATTTAATCTTGCTTTGTTCTGAATCCATTGTTTTGAGCATCCCACACAAGAAACTGAAGAGGTGGTGCAACATGTTTTGTCACCTTTATTGATGACTTTACTAGCTCCTCCTTTTGGATCTAATTGATTTTGAGATTGAGTGGATTTTGAGTGTCATTTCTAGCTTTCTCTCTCTACCTGAGAGCTCATGATGGTTTTTCTCTCTCTACCCGAGGAGAGCAGCTTGTTTTTACTTAGAATACTTTTGGAACACTTCCCACACGAGTTGGAAGTGATTTAATGCATGTAGTAGTGTGTTTTTGCCATAGAATCAAAGATAGATCTTGAATCTCAATCTAGTCTTGATCTTGGTGCATCTACACACCTTAGGAGATCACAAGTACATGTTGTGGACAGTCCACACGTGTGAAATTCAACATGGTATCAGAGCCTACCTAAGGTTACCATGCATTTTGATCCATTTGAGTGAAAACTATTCATCAATCTTGAGCTAGAAATTGTCAAGGCCCATTTTCCTAGCTATCTTGTTCAATTTTGGATCAAAAGAGATCAAAAGGACATTGATTGGGTCTAACCTGGTACTGTATGGAATCAGGTGCTCAGACACGTGTGAGGAACATCCAATTTCAGTTTGGGAATTCTCTTTCATGTTTGATCCAAAAATCTTGCTAGATAGCTTGTTTTGAAGCTATTTTTGTCTAGTTTCTGATGCAATCAGTTTCATTCCATTTGGTTGAGCCAATCAAAAGTTATAAGCTTTTGAAGAGGGTTAGGTAGGGCACCTAGACCTGGGTGGACACATTTGGTTTGGTCAAAAGATTGCTTGTTTGATCCAGAATCACAGTTGAATGCTTACCAATCTCATATATATGTGATCTAGGCACTGTTTTGAGATCTTAGCCATTTTGTTTCATGCAATATCATTGTATTTGAGTCAAATTTGATTTCTTAGTGTATTTCACACGTGCTAAGAGTGTTTGATCCTAACTTTGCCCATACTCCATCATTTGATGTGAAGTAGATCTAGTTTTGGAGAGATTGAGATAGCTAGTGAGAATCATCTCACAGTTTGTTGCAAGATCTTGCATATGAGATGGTAGCACACCATTATTGGATCCTATAGTGAGAGATAAGCAACATTTTTTGTTCATCACTTTTATTTATCTCCACTTTACATGACTTCAATGAGTTCATACTTGTTGCAACCAAGTGAGAGATTGTCTACTTCCAATTATTCAATATGGAAGTTAGGATGGAGTCCATCTTGATACTCCAAGATGTGATGGACATTGTACTTGGGATTGAGGAGGAGCCTCAAGTCCTTCAAGAAGTACAAAAATACAAGAAGAGAGCTAGGATGGCTCTCCACTACATTAAGATGAATGTCTCTAATGAGATATTGAGGGAGATTGGTGATTGTTCTACATCCAAGGAAGCTTGGGATTGTCTCAAGTCCATCTATGAGGCTAAGAACACCTCTAGGCTCCTCACTCTTAGAAATAAAATATTCCAAAGTAGTCAAAAGAGTGATGATAGTGCATCTAATTATGTTTTGAGAGATATTCATAGGGAGCTTGCATGTATTGGTGACTCAATCAATCAAAGTGAGCTAGTCCAAGTCATTCTCAATGGCTTGAGAGATGAATATGACAACCTTGTCCAATCCTATGCTATTAAGGAGGAGCTACAAAGTTTGGAGGCCCTTCAAAGTGTGCTTATTTCTGAAGAATCAAGACAAGAGTACAAACTCTTGAGGATGGACAAGCTATCACTCAATCATGATGATGGCAAAGTTCTATTTGCCAAGACAAAGAGAGGAGTAAGAAGCAACACCATCACTTCTCTAATGACAAAGCTAAAGACCAAGATGGAGAGGAGGAGGATACCTCTCATGCTTCTAATTCAAATCTCAAGAAGAAGATGATCAAGTGCTTTTATTTTGGCAAGAAAGGCCATTATGCCACCAATTGCTTCAAGAAGAAGAATCAACTCAATCAAGCCAACATCACCAATGAGAAAGAAGACTATATTGCAAGTGATGGATAAGGCTCTCTTATGGCATCAAGCTTCTCCTCTTCCACCTTCAACAAGGATGACTCATGGTATATTGATAGTGGAGCATCTTCACATATGTGTGGCTCCAAGAACTTTTTTTCATGTATTATGCCTTATGATGGAGTCAAGAAGACCATATACTTTGCAAGTAAGCATGAGTGCAATATTGAAGGAGTAGGGATTATTCCCTTGAAGCTTGCATCTTCTAAAGATCTCTTTCTCAACAATGTTCTTTTTGTCCCAAATCTTACAAAGGACATCTTAAGTGTTGGCCAACTTCTTGATAGTGGCTTTGATGTCAATTTCAATATTGACAATTGTGTGATTAAGAAGGATGGTGAGATCCTTGCATATGGATCAAGATTTGAAGGCATCTACAAATTTGATCCAAGTGAGAGTGCAAACTCTCTTGATGTTTCTTATATTTCCAATATTTCAAAGGAGGAGGATTACACAAGATGCACATATCTTCTCTCTTCAAGTATTATGGTGTATGATTATTCCTTATTATTCAAAGCATATGTTGAGAAGAAATTCTCATTGAAGATCAAAGCTTTGAGGAGTATTGGAGCTCTTGAAGGAATAGCACCATATGAAGTTTTATTCAAGATGAAGCCTAAGGTTGATCACCTTAGTGAACTTGGTAGTGCTGCTTTGCATATATTCCCTTGGAAACAAGAAGGAAGGATGATCCAAGCTCATGGATCATGATTGGATACTCATCCATCAAGGAGGCCTTTAGTGTCTTTACACTCTCTATTTCAAATGTGATGGTGAATAGAGATGTCATATTGCATGAAGATTCAATCTTGGAAGTGGCCGAGATCAAGGCTTCTCAAGAAGCATCACAAGTTATCCTTTTTGAAGGTATTCAAGTTATGATGGGGCCAATGTGTGAGGAGGAGTTTCTTCTTCATATGATTTCAAGAAGATCTTCAAGATGCATGGTCGAGTCTTTATGGCTCACCTTACATGGCAAAGAGGGGTATCTTTCATGTTGTATCTACTACAACACATTCATATATGCTTCTCTTCCTTTGCTTGAAATGCTATCTTGCTTTATTGAATTTTTTGGATCTCAAAGTTCAAGAAAAGCTATACTAGTTTTTTATGATGCTTATGGTATGGAAATGTTTCTTGTCATTATTGACTTAGATGTGTTTCCAATACTTTTTGAAAGCAAGATATTGTATTGTCAAAAGTATGCTCTTGGTTCTAGTAAGAACAAGATTGAGCTTGGTACTCACTTTTTTGAAAATCATGTTTTCACATGTTTTGAGGCAAATTGTAAACTCCTCTTGAGATTAAGTGAAGCATCCAAAGTAGACACTTACATCATTGAGAGAGTAACTAGCCTAAAAAAGATCAAGATAGTCTTTGATATCAAGATTAGATCCATCATGGATATAGTTCATTGTATGTGGACTAGTCAAGCTAGAAAGCATAATCTTGATAATCATCATTGTTTCACATCTTATGATGTTGATCTCCATGATCTTTATGAGGCTTGGAAGCCTCAGATTTTTCTATTTATGGTGCATCCATCATGCAAGTGGAACTTTCAAGGCAAAGATCATCATCAAGCATGGAGGAAGCCCATGATAATAGTGGCATATTTGTGGAGCACTCTTCAAAGGCATTGGCAAGAGATCTCTACCAAAGAGATCTTATCATGGATATGGTGAGGGTGCTGCTATGATGGATCCCTTGGCTAATCTTCACTTCTTATGCATACCAAAGGATCCACTCAAAAAGATTTACAAACTTCTCAAGTGATCTAGTACATTTCCAAGCTATTTTTTGAGGAGTGTGAGAAATTGGCAAAATTCTAGCTTGGTATTTTTTATGATAGAAGTTTGTAAGTGAATCTCACATGTGTGGACGATGTTCCCACGTGTGGAGAATTGTAAAGTAAATCAAAATGTTTGATATAGGGGTCTCATAGTAGTCAAGCATTTAGGTGTAGGATGTTGATAGGGTCAAATTTGGCATAGATGGCAAATTATCCATTTCCACTTGTAATGCCAATATTGAGCCAAAATAGAGCCAAACTTGTGCCAATTAGAGTGTAGACAAGTGTCATGCTTTTGTTTGATGAAGCTTAAGAGGTCCAATAGGATTTAGAGGTGGAACCTTGTGAGGTCCAATAGAAAATTGAGGTGTGCTTGAATATAGTCCAATAGAATTTAGAGGTGCATGGATCAATGGTCCAATAGGATTAAGAGGTGGCAAAGTGTGATCCAATCATAGTTAAGCATAGTGGTAGCTCATGAATCTATTAGTATCATTGTACTCCTCCTTTTGGATCTAATGGATTTTGAGATTGAGTGGATTTTGAGTGTCATTTCTAGCTTTCTCTCTCTACCCGAGAGCTCATGATGGTTTTTCTCTCTCTACCCGAGGAGAGCAGCTTGTTTTTACTTAGAATACTTTTGGAACACTTCCCACACGAGTTGGACGTGATTGAATGCATGTAGTAGTGTGTTTTTGCCATAGAATCAAAGATAGATCTTGAATCTCAATCTAATCTTGATCTTGGTGCATCTACACACCTTAGAAGATCACAAGTACATGTTGTGGACAGTCCACACGTGTGAAATTCAACACCACACGTGCCAAATCACGTAGGATGCTTTCCAGAGACTTCATTCCACATATTACATTGTGATAGCATCTTTGAAATGAGGCCAAAGTGTGCTTAGATAAGCTAAAGAAATTCTAGGAGCTACAAATAGCATGTTTTACATTGTTTTTGGATCCTGAGATCTTGACCCCATATTAGGGTGGATCCAATGACCTATTAGGTTAGACGTTAGGGTTAGGTGATGATAAGTATAGAGATTCCCTAAAACGTTCAGATCCAAGCTTGAAATGTATAAATGTATGATGGGATCTCCATCCAAATATGAAGAAAAGTCAAGTTTTTCCACTTCTATCAACATTGTCTTTTGGTGGCGAGTTCTGCTATTGGATATGAGTGTTCTTATGCATTAATTGCTTGGTTTGGAAGGTACTGAACCTGTTTACAGGTCTAAGAAGCTTGTTGTACTTTACTTTGGTTCATTTGATCAAATCTATGTGCCTAATGTGGAGTTAAATGCCAAATTTGCTAGTTTTGGTAACTACTCTTGATTCTAGCTCATAGTTTGGATCTAGATCTTTGATTTGTGCATCCTCCATCACTTTTAGGATTGATTGGGATTCATTTTGTTGTAAAATTTTGTCATGGTATTAGAGCCTAATCAAGAGTGAACTTTAGATTTGATTTTCTCAAGCTTAGATCCTAGATTTGAGTAGTATTGGCTTTGTCCTTGTTACTAGTTACTAATCTAGTGATTGTACTTCCAAATTTGGTTCCATTTGAGTGAAAATAGATCAAAGGGAACTTGTTTTGCTGAGTTATAGCTGTAGGAACCGAGATTGACCCATTTCCATTCAACCAAACCAAATTAGAAAGTTCTTATGAGCAAGATGGGCCAAGGTGAACAATCTGAAATAATCACTGGACCTTTTGATGAGGAGCGAAAGTACAGGTCAAGAAGGAAGTGGATTTTGATATAGAAAATCCCTTGGAGAAAGGCAAGCCTGATGCTAAAATTCCCAAGAGAGTACCTAAATGGAACTTATCAGTCACAGATGGTGCAAAGAAGGGAGATACTCCCGAATCTAGTGAGCAGGGAGAGCTTAGAAGATCAAGTAAAAATTGAAAACCTCCTGCAAGATTAGAGATGAATCTAGCCCTAATTGGTTTTGTGCTCAAGGCTCAAGAACCAAAAACCTTTGATAAAGCAAAGGAGCACGAGGAGTGGCGTGAAGCTATGGAAACATAAATGGAAGCTATATCAAAAAACAGGACTTGGAACTTGGTTGAGCTACCTAATGGTAAGACGCCTATCACTTGTAAATGGATATACAAGATCAAATATGGAGCTGATGGGCAACTCAACAAATACAAAGCACGGTTGGTTGCGCGAGGATTTGAGCAGCAGGAAGGTATTGATTTTGAGAAAACCTTCGCACCCGTAGCTAAGATGGTAACTATACGTTCTGTGATTGCTATTTCTGCTTTCTATGGTTGGAAGATCCAACAAATGGATGTTAAATCTGCTTTTCTTAATGGAGTGCTAGATGAAGAGGTGTACCTTGTACAACCTCAAGGATTTATTGAACCAGGGAGAGGGCACCTTACTTGTAAGCTCAACAAAGCTATTTATAGATTGAAGCAAGCACCACGGACATTGCCAAAAATCCAGTTTTACATGCTCGAACCAAGCACATCGAAATACATTATCATTTTGTTCGAGAGAAAAAAATTTATGGAGCCATTGATCTTGTTTTTTGTAAATCTGAAGATCAAGTGGCAGATATTTTTACTAAGTCATTAGGTAGATGTAAATTTGAAAAGTTTCGTACTCTACTAGGAATAAAAGAATGTAATTTTATCATTGAGGGAGAGTGTTAGAAATCAATGATAAACTTCATTGTTACACTTCTTAGTTACTATTTACGATGTACTTTATTACTAGCTGTAACTAGTCATTGGCTAGTCTAGTAGTCTACTCCTAGGTTCTCCCTCTCTATCAGGGTTTAGGGTTTATATGTACATTTTACATTCAGTATGCAGTGGCGTGATAGAGTGATATTCTGTGTTCTTCTTTTGTCTCCCTACTTGGTGATTGTTTATGGTGAATGCTTGATGTTGCATTTCTGATTGTTGACATCCATTCATGTTGTATATTTACTAACGTTGTCACGCAGTCTGCATATTTACATGCAAATTCGCACAGACGAAGAAAAGGCGAAAGAATCGCAACACCGTGTTTCTACACAATTTAAGGTGACAGGCGAAAAGGGGACATTATCTTACCAAATGCCAAAAGTGCCCTAAAAGCTATGACACCTTGTAAATCTTATCCTAAGGCCATTCGTAAGAGTGATGCACTTTTTGCATCATCACCAACGTTCACTTCAGCACTGGCTGATGTCGCACCCTTTTTCACGCTCACCCCATGCAGTTGTGCTAACGGATTGGACAACGATTGCAGCCACCCACGATCTCCTACTGACAACACATCCACTCTGTACTTTCACATCTACACACCTGTAATATTATGTAACATATATATATTGGACACCATTCGTGTAAGAGATGATGAAGAGAGCAGAAGAAGACGACATAAACGAAGTGGATGCCCTGAGCATTGATTCCTTACTTTGTCAGAATTAAGGTTTAATTTCTTTTTACATATTGAAATAAGCTTTGTAGGGCACGCAATTTCGTCCGCTACTGTATTGTGCTCTACTGCATTATTGACATGTATACATGATATACTTAATTTGATATAGTTCATTTTTCTGCGTTCAGATCTATGTTAATATTATTATGCTTATCTTTCATTCTGTCTGACCTTTCTAGTTGTTCTTACTGGTAATAGACGATTAACATTTAGCCTTTTCTTTCGCGAATCATTCGCGACTAATTATCAGTCGAGCACACTCTAGCTCTTTGCAAACCATTCGCGACATATAATTTGTCTTGCTATTCGCAACAAATTATTCTTCTGGTGCTTCATCTATTAATGTTTGGCTACGTAATCTGAAATGACCATGATTTCTATCACTAAAGTTTTGTCATTCTGATAGGCGTAGTCATGCTTACGGAGAGAGTCGTATAGTTCATTCCGCTGCGCACGAACATTTTCTACACTCATTACATGTCCCTTCTCTCACAAATCACAAAAGAACCTGATAGAATTTTATTCGACGATTAGAATTTGACTTCATAGGCCTTCACATGCAACCAGCCCCTCTACCTCTAAACTGAAAAGTCATTGTCATCTCACAATATATATAATCATTCATGCTGATTTCCTAGAAGAAAATATGCTATATGTATGGCATATGCACAAAATCTACTATTATGCCACTTTTTGCTGATATACGAATGTGGCTATGTTAAAAGTTAGCTATAAATTTCTATGGCAAGTTCAAACGTCACAATCGGTTCTCAAATGATAGTTATATCGAAAGATTTAAAGCTATTTTTAATTCTTTACTATTTTTAGTAATTTTGTTAAATAGCAATATGCTGTTTATAGTAGTGCCCATAAGTGACTCTAATGGACAATAATATGGACAGTTGCTAAGTAGTTTTATTAAAATGGCAATTTTATGCCATATGGTATGATGAAATGTATCTTATTTATATCATGATTAATAAAAAAAAACCCAGGTACTCTTAAGGTTCTTCCTTAAAGTTCAAGGGAGTGTCCTAAGGTTATGGGTCATGCAAACGAAAACACGTTTCAATGACGAGTAGTTCACAAGTTAAAATGTGTTACTAAGGAAAAGAAGCAAAATTGTCAGTTCAGAATTGCCAATTTGAAGTACTATGCCGATTTTCGAATTGGAATCAATGTGATGACGATGAAAGTTTTTACCGAATTTGGAAACCTAGTAATCAAGCAATTTGCCTTGGTTGGAATTTCGGCCGATTTCCCAATGACTATTGTTGTTCGAGGTTTGAATGACAAGGTTTAAGATGAACTCAAGTGGATTAAGACTATGGAAAACTGAAGAGCTTATACAGGCTTTTGTCATTATGAAAGGTTCTTGAAGTTGTTGGCAATCGTTGAAAGGTTGTTATGAAGCGGGTGGTTCGTGCACGGCCTTCATGTTTGGAGAGAATAAGGCAGGCAAGAGTGAAGGCATTCCTGTTTTTGGAGAGAGGAGAGTGATGAGGTTTCCTCCATCGCCGATACTCGGAAGTTCAGTATCAGCCGAGTGGGGAGATTATATTCTTCTTTTATAGTTAAGATGATCGTTGTGCCGAAAGTACTATGCTGAAAATTTGAAGAAGCTATTCATGACGACAGTGTGCTGAGCCGATGAATGCAAGAAAGAACCTGTTATGTGAATAAATCTTGGTGATTTTGCTGATCTGGAAGATTTGAAGAAAGCACATTCCCCAAATCCATACAGGACACCGATGGGGAGAAACAGCCTTCCTGTTCTGAAGCACGGCCATCATTGCTGCCTGCGTGAAGCATACCTACTGTCCCATGAAGTTACTACTCTCTCTCTCTCTGCGTGAGAAATCTGACTCTGAAGGGTCTCCAGCGCTGCCTTGCTACTGGTGAATGCATTCTCTTGGTTCTAATCATCCAATGTGCGCTCAGCCAGCGACTGAAGTGATTGATAATCTGCATACCCTGTGGTAATTCAATCGTTCATGTAGGCTGTAGGCTACGAATCAGACCTATAGCCAGTTGAAATAATTCCTGGTAGATCTATGTGGACATGATGACAACCGATTTTGAGTCCTTATTAGCAAATGTTGATTTGTGAAAAGTCTGGCAACGATCAAGAAACACTTGAACTTCGGTTGAACAGCGATCTGATTTGGCCTTGTACAAGGCATGAATAAATACTAACCAATCCTTGCAGCAGAGAAATTGAAAGTTTTTGTTGATTTGTTATCAATCAGGCACAATGTTTTCATAGAGCGTGTAATGCAGCCTTGATCTGTTGAAAAGTTTTTATCCAATCACAATTTGAATAAGGTTGTGAGAGAGACGACTGGTTAAAGATTTGTGTGTCCAAACTTTGCTGACAGATTAACAACGTTCTGAAAAAGTAAAAGCTGAAGGAAAAGTGAAGATATTAAAGAACCGGTTACCTGCTGAAGAGAGACCCTTAACATCCCTTGAAACTTAAGTCAAGAGCAAAAAGACTTAGGTAATTTTCATTGTTTATCTCTGATTTTATTTCTTTGGGAAGTTTATTTATTTCTTTGGGGAGGACCATAGCATTTAATTAATTAATTAATTAATGGCTTTTTTATCTTTTAGTTCGAGGTCTTGCCCATCCCAGTCAAAGTCTATATTACACTCTTGTTTTACTTGTGATAAAAAAGACGGTACAAATCGTCTTTGTATTGATTATGGTGCTCTTAGTTGTCTTACTATTTGAAATAAATATCCTATTCCCGACATAGATGACCTATTTGACCACCTGGATAGAGCTTCTATCTTTTCTAAAGTTGATCTTTGTAAAGGTTATCATTAGATTTGTATTCACCTAGGTGACATGTAGAAGATTGATTTTTGTACATTTTTGGTTATAAGAATTGTGTTTTAGCTTTTGACATTTCTATTGGGCATGCTACTTTCCAAAACGTCATGAGTAAAATCTTTTGATCTCTCATTGATGTTTGCATGCTACTTTATTTTGATAAATTCTAGTTTTTAGTCACAACTGTTAGTCTCATATTCTTCATTTATCCTTGGTTTTTGAACTCTTATGATCACACTTGCTTTATGCTAAACAATCCAAGTCTTCTTTTTGTTTCTAAGAACAAATGTCTTTTAGATCTAGGAATTGCTTATCAATTTTTTGGTTTTTTGGCTTTTGCTCGATTTATATGTGTGAAACGTTCCAAATTTGCTGCCACCACGTCCATGAGGTTGAAATGTTTCTCAATCTTGCTGCACATTTACATAAGTCTATTCTTGACATGTGTTGTTATGGAAGAAATCTATTTTTCATTGAACAATTATTTATCAAGAGTCATTCAATTAGCTCTACCAAATTTTGATCATAAGTAATTTGTTGAGATTGACGCCAGTGTTGTTGGTGTTGGTGCTATTCTTTGTCACCCTGTTGGGGTATCATTTATGTTTTTATGAAACATGCTATTCTATGCATGAAACAAAATTGCTTGCTCTTGTCTATGCTTTGAAAAAACGGCACCATTGCTTTAGACATGTCTCTTTTGACCTTCATCTTAATCAACGGTCTCTTCAATAATTGCATTCTCAGAAGACACTTAGGGATTGATAGTTTGCTGGATGTAGTTTTATTGAACATTTCAAATCGTTGTCGAAAAAATAATGCCGATGCATATGCTCCCACATCATTGATGCCCTTGCTAATGCTTATCCTACATGTCTTGACTTTCAATTTATTTATGCCACAACCAAGCCTCCTTAAGAGCATTACTCATCTTATTTATACTCTTGTCCAATGTTTCATGGGATCATTTCGTACGCATTTCAAAATGTGTTTTTGTTAATCTAGATTCATTCATGTTGTTGCATATTTACTTGCATTTAACAATTTTGATATCCTGAGATTCTACTTTCTCTTTCGATATCATGTTTGTGACTAAGAATAGTTTCTAACAAAACATCTTTCACCAATATTTAGATCCTTTGCAATGCACATCGTAGTGAGGAATTGTGACATAAATTGCCATGCAAGATTAATAAGTCAAATTTTTTTTGCAAATGAAATTTGAGGATGGACAAAAAATCCACAGTACAAATTTGATATTAGTGAGCATAAAGTTTCTACTAAGTATTGGAACTACTTTTTTTTAACATTGTTATTGATTATTCTCTACAAGATGGTGAATATATTTCTCAAACAAGCTCGACCTATGCATGTCATGCAATATTCATATAGTTCTCAAACAAGCAAGACCTATCCATGCCATACTATATTTGCAATTGAATTTGATACTAGGGTAGTCTACTCGATTCCATGCCTTATTACATTATCATCAAGTTAACACATCGTAATAAATAAAAAAATAACTTTTTTTATAACATACATATACATAAGCACAAATCATGTGTCCGTTGCATTGTGAATTGAAAGACAAAGAATCAAGAGGCTACCTCAATTAAGTTTGAAAAATCTATAGCTAAGTACATGAGCAAGTAGGTTTGTTTGTAAGAAAACCATTAGTGTAATTGTGTTTCAAAATGTTTGAGTTTTATTGGTGATTTAATAGACTACAGTCCAAGGTGCCTAATGCTTTGCAATCCTACTATTACGATAGTCTCAGACTCCTACTCTGATAATGATGAGAATCGTGAGATGCTCTGATACGTGTAATGAATCTAGGAGAACAAATTCACGAAACAGTCGCGACTCTCTTTCAAGATTCGGATGGAGTTTAGATGCATTCGCTGGGCACTGCCACCTGAAACACTCCTACAATCCTCCAGAGAGTAGTCAGTTACTACTGATCTACGTTCATAACATTAATACAACATTTGACTTAATTTCAACCAAGGTGCGGAATTCAAAGGGAACAAGAAAACTCAAACATATGAAATACACAGCATAAGCATTCAACATCAAAGATCAGACACAACTGAAAAATAATCTATATTAAATTTTTTTGATTTCTTTAGAGCACTGCATGCAAATCCACGCAGTGCGTTGGCGTGAGAGAAGCACGGTTCTCTCATGAGTAGTAATCTCGCTTCACTAGCAGACAATCGGATCTTCTGATCCTAGACAAGATTATCTTCTCACGCAAGCGGAGCTTCTGTCTGTGTTCGTCTTGATTGCTTACTTGCCTTCAGACTTCTTCAGTGTCTCTTATCTTAGTTACACTTTGTGTATCCTATTCTGATATATGTCAAGTATTATCTAGTAAGTACGGTCTCTCTATGTAAACCTAAGATTAGATACATCTACAACTAATTAAGAAATTACAAGAGTGGCAGATTAGCCACGACCTAGGAAGTATCTGCTGATGTCATGCCATCAGGTCAGATCTTTGTACTTCTGGGTACTTGCGTGACCTCTAGTGGTACTCCTTGGAACGTGAGGACAGAACGGGTTTTTGTTTCCACCATTGGTTTCGTTTACCTCGTCTACCTTTCTCTCTTGCTGGACCGCAAAGGAACCTCGTTCGTGGATCCTTCGTGTTCGCGAACCGTTCTCTTCGTCTCCGTTGACTTTCATGTTCGCGAAACTCTTCGTGTTTTGTGTCTCTAGATGTTTGAGTTCGCAAACATCTTTGTTAGGTGAAGGGCTGAAAGCTAGCAAGGCTTTGTAATCAGAAACACTTTGTTTCTTCAGATAAACCAAAGGGATAACAAGCTTTTGATTTCGTTTCCTAGTCAATCCACATTCCTGAAATCGCAGTTACTACTCTGTTCATTATTTTCTTACTGTTGGTAGAGGCATCGTTTTACATTGTAATCGCCTCTCGTGTTCTGCTTCTGTCACATCTGCTGCAATTGTAATCAATCGTAGACCAAGCATTTCATATCATACAGCAATAGAAGTGGTATCAGAGCCTTGGTTCAGTGGATCACTAGAGTCCAGGATCTTTTTCCAAAGCTATTCTACATTGTTTTTGTATAATTTTGATCACTATGGAAGACACCTCAAAGGTCTGCCTGATCAATAAATTCAACGGAGATGACTTTCACATGTGGAAGTTCAAAATGAGGATGATCCTGATTGAAATGGAGTTATGGAGATACGTTAACGGTTCTATAGCCAAACCGGCAGAACCCGAATAGCTCCCAGCTTGGGAAGCCAAGGATGGCAATGCTCTTGCCATTGTATCTCTAACCTCAAAGACACTCAAATTGCTCATGTGTCCAACTACACTACTTAAAGAAGAAGATGCAGCAGCACCAAGAAGGGAACTCTGACACAGTCAAAGGATCTCAAGATGAAGAGAAGGCGCTGATCGTACAAGATCAATCCAGTAGAGATGCCCATCACTGGTATCTCGATTCAGGTTCTTCTCAGCACATGACGCCATGAAGGACCTCTTCTCCACACTCATAGCTACAGAATCAAAGAACATTTTCTTTGGTGACTCCAGTTCACACCAAGTTGAAGGCCAAGGGTCTATTCGACTGCAGTTCTCTGATGGCATCACTAGGCAGCTTAATGGAGTACTTTATGTATCCAAATTAACAAAGAACTTTTGTCTATTAGCAAGATCACATATTAGGGCCATAGAGCTTTGTTCACTGCCAACCGATGTACTATTTTAGATGAGAACTCAAAAGAAATCCTCTCTGCTTACAGAGAAGAAAATTTGTACATATTGTGAGTCATGATGTTGCACTTTCTGTGAGTTGTTCAGATGCAAATTTATGGCATCAAAGATTAGGTCTTTTAAACATGCGTTCAATCTTGTACATGCATCACGACAAAATGGTCAAGGATATGAATATAATTGCTGTCAGCACAGCTAATCAGACTATCTGTGAGAATTGTCTACTAGGAAAACAACCTAGAATGAGATTTCCCAGAGGACAAGCCAAAAGGGCGAAGTCCATCTTGTCACTAATACACAGTGACTTGTGTGGTCCTATGAGCATACCTTCTTTAGATCAAGTTCTGTATTTTATCACATTCATTGATGATTACTCCCGATTTGCCAGTGTAATGTTCCTTAAGAACAAGTCAGAAGCATTTCGTTGCTTCAAAGACTTCAAGCAATACGCTGAAAATCAAATTGGTCAAAGGATCAAGGCCCTACGGTCTGATTAAGGGGGGAGAGTTCTTGTCAAATGAGATGAAGGACTACCTATCTTCATGTGGCATGCACCACCAGTTTACTACGAGCTACACTCCACAACATAATGAAGTAGCAGAGCGGAAGAACCGCACACTATTGGAAGCTGCACGATCCATGACAGCAAATTTGCATTTGCCTCAAACTTTTTGGGCAGGAGGCTATCTCTACGCCTTGCTATTTGCAAAATTACTCTAGCACTAAAGCGGTTGATTCCAAGACACCATTTGAAGCCTACTACGGTTACAAACCAAGTTTGAAACAGCTGTGTTTCTTCGGATGTCTCTACTATGTACAAGTGCCATCTGATCTGAGGAAGAAGCTGGACCAAGTAAGCTGTAAAAGCATTTTCAGCGGCTATTCAACTTCTCACAAGGCATATTATGTTTACGATGTGGTTACGGGCTAGATCTCGGTCAATCGTGATGTTGTCTTCATTGAAGACAAATATTACGATTTCAAACAGAAGCAACCAATACAAGATATTGTCATAGTAGCTCCACCTTCTAGCGATAGGCTACGACCTACGATTGTTCAACGGAGTTCCTCCCAATGGATCCACTTACCGTCGATGGGCCTAGATGTCAAATTTCAAAGTTTAAGGATTGAAATTGATCTACAAATGATCACAAAGAGTGATTGGTAGCTTGGGATCTTGATCTACGTCAAGACTAGCTTCCAAATCTAGCTTCTACTTGACAATCTTTGTGATTCCAAGCAAGAACAATAAAAAATGATGATCCACGGCTTCACACGTGTGAAGTATAGCTATTGTATGGCCTGATAACAGAGAAATAGTTACTTATCATTTACTAAGCATTCATCCACAAAGAAAGTGCTTAAGAGAGTCAAAACACAAAGATTGCTTCACAAACTAAGATTTCTCATCATTTTCTCAATAATGGATCCATCATGGATCAAGTACAAAATCACAATACTCTCTCTCTAAGCTGCATCCAGCACGTGTGGGACAGCTCATTGTACTCATCCATATCCACTTTGGATAAGATCTATCAAGTTTGCCACATCATCCGTTGGTGGTTTGTGTTGACCTTCTAGATCCCTACAATCTAGGACCTAACTCCTATAATTCAAGAGATGTCATATTAGACTCAAATGAAAGCTAATCAAAATGAATCTGAATATTACAAGTGTCATTTTACACATGTGGACAGGTCCTCACACATGTGGATCCACATAGATGTCAAACTACATCACAAACCATGTGAAAATTGCTTAATTCTAACACTCCTCCTCAATTTTTACATGATACAACTATAGTACATCTATCTACAACTCCTAAGGCTGATCTTAACTTGATAAATGAAGCCTCCTTGGCCAAGGTACAAGATGCCACTTCCTTTAGAAGTTCATTACTAACATTCATTTTCAAGCAATGTAATGCTAGTCTAGCTCTCTTTTTGTACCTCACTTGATCTTGCCCTCCTTGAGGTTCTTCTTCCTCACCTATGAAAAGATCAAACATATCTTTAAGCACAAGTAGTGACTCCATTCTTACTTTCCAAGTTGAATAATTATTAGAATTTATCCTTTCACTAGCCTCAAGAAGATAGGCTCCAATTGAACCCATTCTATCTAGTAACAAGTACAACAAATGTACTATTCAAAGGCTCTCCCTTCTTCCTTTCTCAGAATTTTGCTAAGATTCTACTCTCTTGAATCTCACTAGACCCAAAAATCAAGATCTATACTGATCTTGAGCTCAAAAAGATTTGGAAAAAAGTATTCTACACAATCTATTCACTTAGAAGCTTAAATTTGACTCTTGGAAGTGCCAATGCCTTCCAATGGTGTTTAGAATGGTTTTAGTTTCACTCTTGAACTAAATAACATAAGCCTCAAACTCTCTTTCAAGAATTTGTAGGTTTAATAAGCTTCTAACACCATTTACTCATCAAATCTATGAAGGAAACAATGGTTTTTCATAAGCACATCACTAGTTTCACTCTACACAACTTGTTTGAAGCTCAAATATTGAAAAAACACAAAATTTTGGTGAAAGTACAACTCCAGCAGCCTCTCACACGTGTGAGAAGTACATCTGAACTTTCCACACTAATCTGAACCTCAACATTACAAGTAAACTATTAGAAAAGGTCGCCCTCCTTCAAAATGAATCTAGCACCAATGCTTTCACCAAAATGAAGATTTTTGGATCATCAACTAAGCTCTCTAACTTGGCTCTGATACCATGTCAAATTTCAGATTTTAAGGACTGAAATTGATCTACAAATGATCACAAAGAGTGATTGGTAGCTTGGGATCTTGATCTATACCAAGACTGGCTTCCAAATCTAGCTTCTACTTGACAATCTTTGTGATTTCAAGCAAAAACAATAAAAAATGATGATCCACGGCTTCACACATGTGAAGTACAGCTACTATATGGCCTGATAACAGAGAAATAGTCTACTTATCATTTACTAAGCATTCATCCACAAAGAAACTGCTTAAGAGAGTCAAAACACAAAGATTGCTTCACAAACCAAGATTTCTCATCATTTTCTCAATAATGGATCCATCATGGATCAAGTACAAAATCACAATACTCTCTCTCTAAGCTGCATCCAGCACGTGTGGGACAGCTCATTGTACTCATCCATATCCACTTTGGATAAGATCTATCAAGTTTGCCACATCATCCATTGGTGGTTTGTGTTGACCTTCTAGATTCCTATAATCCAGGACCTAACTTCTATAATTTAGGAGATGTCATATTAGACTCAAATGAAAGCTAACAAGTGTCATTTCACACGTGTGGATAGATCTTCGCACGTGTGGATCCACATAGATGTCAAAATACATCAAAAACCATGTGAAAGTTGCTTAATTCTAACACTAGCCCACGATCATTCAAGCGCAAAATACTACGGTCCCAATCATTCACCAAGGAGAATCGTCTGATCAAGAAGATCTGTGAGACAATGACAACAACCTGACCGATTCATCTCTCAGGCTTTCATTAGTCATGACGAACCTGCCACCATAGCAGAAGCATTGTCAATGCCCGATGCAGACAAATGGAAAGCTGCCATGGATGTTGAGTATCAATCTCTAATGAAGAAGAAGACCTGGAGTCTTGTCATTCCTCCTACAGGTGTAAAGCCAATTGATTCTAAATGGATCTTTAAGCTGAAGCTTAAGCCAGATGGATCTATATCCAAATGGAAAGCTAGACTGGTAGTTAAAGGCTTTGAACAAGTATATGGGATAGACTACACTGAGACCTTCAGTCCAGTAGTAAAACATCAGTCTATTTGTACTCTATTGGCTATATCTGCTGTAGAAGATCTGGATATTCACCAAATGGACGTCCAGATGACATTCCTACATGGATACATACAAGAAAATGTCTACATCTATCAACCAGAAGGTTACATCCCTCAAGGAAAGGAGCATCTACTACGCTACTCACATGATAGAAATCCCAGGAGGCAATGATAAAACTTTAAAAATTAACCGGATGGATTGTGAGTGTGAACGTTCTTTTAGTACTACTTCTTTCTTGCCTAACGAAATTTTCCGTTTAATTGGCACAGTTAAAGATCAAGAAGTGAGTATTTTATTGGACAGTGGTTCAACTCATAACTTTATTAATTCTTGTCTTGTGCAGAAACTCAGCTTGGAAACTGAAGCCAACAATCATAGATATAAAGTTTATCTAGCTTTAGGAGCAGAGTTGGAGACTTGGAACGTAAAAGTCCCAAAGCTCCCAGTTTTGGTGCAAGGACACACAAAATTAGTTAATTTTCATGTTTTACACCTAGCTCGTATTGATTTAATTTTAGGTTACAAATGGTTATTCAATAAATCGCCTTCTCTGTTAATTGATTTTGAGAAGCATGTTCTCACTTTCAAGGAGGATGATAAGATAGTTACATTATTTGGTTGTAATTTTGTACGTCCGTTGGATCAGATTTTTATAGTTAATAAAATGGAAGCATTGGATTATTCCGAGTACGAAGTTTTTTTCAATTTATGCTACTCCAGTTGTGGATGTTCCTAAAATGAATCTAAATGGTTGTGAATTCTCAGCAATTCTTAACTCAGTAAATTTAGATCATGAACAAGCAGTGAAAGAACAGATCATAAATGAATTTAGGGATGTTTTTCCATCTGAATTACCTCATGGTTTACCACCGTCTAGGTCAGTAGACCACATGATTGAGTTAATTCTAGGAAGTCAACCTGTCTCTAGACAACCTTATAGGTTATCTCAGAAAGAGGAGACATAGATTTCAAATCAAATAGAAAAGTATTTGAGGATGAGACATATACAACCTAGTAAATCACCATGGGGCTCTCATGTTCTTCTTAAAGCGAAGAAAGATGGAGGTTTCCGGATGTGTGGATTACAAGGGCCTTAATAAAGTGACTATAAAGAATAAATATCCATTACCCAGGATGGATGACCTTGTAGATCGCTTGGGTGGAGCACGATATTTCACCAAGATAGATCTCAAGACAGGGTACCATCAAATAAGAATTAAGTCAGAAGATGTCCAAAAGACAAGATTTTGTTCTAAATATGGTCATTATAAATTTTTAGTGTTTCCATTTGGATTAACGAATGCTCCAGCAACGTTCCAGCAAATGATGAACGATTTATTTCATCCATATTTGGGGAAGTTTGTGGTAGTATTCTTAGATGATATTCTCGTTTATAGTAAATCCTTGGTGGAACACGCAGAACACTTAAAAATCGTCTTGATGAAGTTCCGTTAGGAGTTACTCTACGCTAAAGAGTCCAAGTGTGAATTCTTTAAGCAAGAGTTGCTTTATCTCGGTCATAAGATCACAATAAATGGGATCAAGATTGACGAGAATAAAATCAAGATTGTGATTGAGTGGCCAATTCCGAAAATTGTGAGGCAGGTAAAGTATTTTTTAGGTTTTATGTTTAGGATTTGTAAGCAGGATCTAAGGAGCTTCTCTTACAACTAAGGACCATAACTGGATCTTTGAATGATCCAGAAGGTTGATTGTGTGCTTGCTAAACAATCTATTAGATACTAGTCAACAGAAAACAAGATCTAGTTTAACAGCTTGATAGAAAACAAGTAGAGACAATCAAAGCATTGATCAAAAACTTAATTTTCAGTTCACACGTGTGAAAAGGAAGCTGCTGTATGGCCTGTAGACAAAGTTTGAAGTGTGCCAAAGCTAGGTTTCATTGGAATCAATCACTATCATCATACAAAGAGAGAAAATCCGAGTTTCTCCTTGAGGCTCCAAAAAGTTTTTATCTCCTCACTATGGAGAATGGAAATACATAGTAAAAGACACTTCCTTTGCAAAGTTAGGTGAAAATCAAGCATGTAATAAGGAAGTAGACTCAACTTTCTTGCCCTAAATTGAAAACCCTAGCCTAGATCCAAGAGTCATGCCTGGTAGGTACAAATCTCATCATAAATCAAGGTCTAGATCCTACAAAGTAGGAATCACTACCAAATGGACACAACCACTCCTCTTGACTCGTGATAACCTACATTAGGTGTGGATTGACAAGTGGCACTTTGGCCATTTAAGTGACTAACAAAAAATATTGACAAAATATACAATATTCTACATGGCTAGATTTGCCAATGTAGGCAATTTTTCACAGATCATGACCTAAGTCAAAATGGTTCATAGTATCAAAATAGATTTTGGGTCGAAATAGATGCTAAGTCAAAATAGGTGTTGCATTGAAATCGATGCTAGGGTGAAACAGGTTCCAGGTCAAAATAGATGTCGAATTGATTTGATCCTTTTGACCTAGGCCAATATCAAAAATTGATTTTTGATTTAGGGGTCAAAAGTAAATTTAAAATATTATGAAATATGATATGATTGTCTTTTGTTAGTGCTTTTGTGAAGTAATTTGTTGCCATAAAATATGTCTTGTAGTAAATGAGTGAAACTTCTTTGCTTTGCACCTTTTTTCTTGAGATAATGGTATCTGATTTTGATATGTTTGCTTTGAGAGTGAAATCTCAAATTCAAGGATAGTGCTATTGTGCTTTGATTGTCACAATAGAGAATGGTTGGTTATTGTTGAGCAAGGTCCATTTCTACAAGCAAGTTTCTGAGCCAAATTGCCCCCGTGTAGCATTTGTCACGACAATATATTTCGATTCTATTGAAGATGATGTTATTGAGATCTATTTTTGGTTGTTCTAGGATATTGGGCCTTGATTGAATAGAAATACAAAACCATAAGTCGTCTAGTGTCAATATCCCTTGCCCAATCTGCATCCATGTATCCTTCAAAAATATTGGCAGATTGGCTGCCTCCTAGCAGGCGGACAACTCTTTAGTGGCATACAATGAAGTTGAATGCTTTTCAATCTACATTTGTTGTTGATAAAGCAATTTCATTGGATAACTATTTTTGTAATAGTTTGAATAGTGTCATAAAAGATGAAACATCATGGTAGTGTTTTGCTCTTCAAGTAGAGATTGTAGAGTCTATATGTTTTTCACCAAAGAAGTTGTCAATGGTGGAAATGTAATATTTCAAGAGTGCAAGATTTTTAAACTTGAATAAGCACCTTTGGATCAACACCTTATTCAAATCACTGATGGTTTGGAGTCAAGTCAAGTGTGTTGGAAAGAGGTGATAGCAATAACGACAAGTCAAAGACTGTGGTGACTTATCGAGAGCAACGGAATGGAGCTTGCTTTCCTAATGCATGACTATGCTTATCAATATTAAACAAAATATAGTGACAAATGTCACGTTCAATCTCATAGTAACTAACTTTGAAATCGTCAGTACTACAATGATTACGTAGCCAAACAATAAAATATTGAATTATTAGACAAAAGCAATATGAGATTTATCAGCCACAAAATAATTTAAAAGATGCATACATTCTGACATAACACTAAACACAATAAAGAATAGATTGATTTAGCATAAAAATAGATGATGATAAGCACAAAAAAATTGCAGATAGAAATCGCGTACTCTAAGTTATTTTTGAGTAACTAATGATCTTTGTCTGATTGCACTTCCGCTGATAAGTAGTGAGCGCTAATAACAAAACTCTAAATGAACTCTAAAGAACTGAGCTAGAATACTCAAGAGTGTTCAAGCATGAAAGCTTGAGAGAGCTACTACAATACTCTATAAAATGTATTGTGAAAGAAGTATGATCAACGTCTATCTATACTAAGAAAAATGCGGCACGTCCAGTAGGACAGCTAATTAGGTCGTAGATCTTAATGGCCAGTTGGCCATAGTGGGTTGGCATCCATCTAGTAAACAATTAGGGCAAGTCTATAGCTTTATTTCAAGTGGAACAATTAACTGTCATTCATCCGAAGTGGCCGAAGTAGTTGAAGTGGCCGAAGTAGCCAAAGTGGCCGAAGTCACCAAAGTCTTCAAAATTTGTGAAGTCACTAAAGTCTTCAAAGTCACCGAAGTGTCCAAAGTCTTCAAAATTTGTCCCTGTGAGCGATTTTCCAAGTATTTCTATAGACTGTGTAGAAACACAAACAAAATTGGATAATAAGTGGATGAAGATTAAAACATCTATTAGTCGATAATCAGAAGAAGAATCCAACACTTTCCCTTAATTTGAATCCATGAATGCTTTGACCTTGAAACTTAGTTCTACACAAAATTTCTTGTGTGCATCGAAGCTTAATGCTTTAGTTTAAATATTCACTGTCATATTTTGTGTTCGACAGTACTTCAAGTTAACCTCTTTGTCAAGAACTTTTCTTCTAACATGGTGATACTTAATTCCAATGTGGTTACTCCTAGAATGAAATCTAGGATTGGCTGATAAAGCAATGACAAAATAGAATTGTCGGAGCATATTGATTCAGACTAATATCTGAAAGTAAGTTTCTCAACCATACTGTTTCCTTTGTAGCTTGAGAGGCTGCAATATACTCTGATTCAGTAGAAGATAGAGCTATCAAAGTTTGCTTGCAACTGTTCCATGAAATAGGACCATTATTGAGGAAGAATGTAAATCCAAAAGTGGATTTACTAGTGTTTGCGTCTCTTGCCCAACTTGCATCTGAGTAAGCACTGAGAATATTGAGTTTTTCGTTGTCGATTGCTCCATAACAAATGCAAAAGTTCATGGTAGCTCGAAGATATCTCATGACTCTGATAAGAGCCTTCCAATGTGCTATACCATAATTAGTCATAAACTAACTTAAGGAACTGACTGCAAAAGCTATGTCTGGCCTGGTATAGATCATGGAGTACATAAGAGATCCTATTATCGAACGATAAGGATACTCACACATGCGCTCCTTCTCTTCTATTGTTTGGGGACACCGGTTCTTCGACATCTTGAGTCCTGGATCCATTGGTGAGAGAGCTAATTTGCAATTTATCAGATTATATCTGATTAAGACATTGTGAATGTATCTTTATTGAGTAATATAAATCAACTTATGCTTTTTGTCTCTTTGGATTTGAATACCTAGACAATAATTAGCTTTTCCCAAGTCAGTCATGTCGAATTCGAAAGATAGCATTGTCTTAGCTTCTTTTATCAAATCGATATTGTTGCTAAAAAGCAACGGGTCGCCTACATACAAAGTAATAATGACAAAGGGATGTTGCACTAATTTGAATTACACATTCAAATTTGAAGAGCTTGGTGTGTAGCTGTGACCGATAAGGAAAGTATTGATTCTTTGAAACCATGCTCGAGCAGATTGCTTCAAGCTATAAAGTGCTTTATGGAGTTTACACACATGGCTATGTTTATCTTCGATTTAATAACCTTCAGGTTGCACCATGTAAATGTCCTCTTTAATAACTCCATTAAGATATGATGTCTGTACATCCATTTGATGTATTTCTAAATCTGTTGCATTAGCAAATGACAATAGAAGTCTGATAGAAGAATGTTTAACTACTGGACTTAAGGTCTCAGTATAGTTGACGTCTGTACCTAAGAATATCCTCTAGAAACAAGTTGAGTCTTTCTTCAATCAATACTTCCATTTGCCTTGTACTTGATTTTAAGCAACCATTTACAATCAACTACATTTCTTCTAGCAGGTAATTTGACAATTGTCCATGTCTGGTTCTTGATAAGAGATGAATACTCTTTATTCGTAGTTTCTTTCCAGAGATCGGACTGAGTGCCTCTTTGACAATCGTCGGCTCTTGAACAAGGTAAGCTGCAGACTCGTCGATATATTTGATAGGTGGTTTGCTAACTCCTGTCGATCTTTTGGGTGGTGTGCGAAGTTGATAGTCTTTATCATGTTGTAGTTGTTGTGGACTGCAACATCTTCTTCTTCAGATTTGTTGTTGATAAGATGTTCATCGAGAGTAGATGAGCTTGGACCTTCAATAGAATTAGTCAACTTTAGAACTGGAAAGTTTGATATTCTAGAAGAGTCCGGGAGTTCAACTATATGAGCTTTGTTAAATTCACACGTGTGGACTGTCCACAACATGTTCTTGTGATCTCTTATGAAGAGTGCCTAGTCATCCAAATCCACCAATGGGAGCCATATATGCTCATTTCCCAAAGTTGACTATTCTCTTTGGCTAGAAAACAAAAAGCTAGTCTTCCACATTCATAGAAAGGTCAATTTCACACATGCCTCATCTCCCAAGAGTTTGCACAAAAATATCCATCGAAGGAGCGCGGCGGTTACATCTTGTCAAACCTTGACCAATGCAAGACTCACAAGGAAGCCGTAAAGCTCTTGGATCCACAACCTGCCTATCTCCATATGCCAACAAAGAAGTGAAGTACTCTTTGTGAAAAGTCATGTGTGAACTTGCTCCACTATCAATCCACCAAGGATCTAGATCTCCCTCATTAGCAAGCATACATAAAGACATTACAAAAGCATCATCATCTGCATCTTGAACATCCAAACCATCCTCATCAAGAGTAAGATTACCTTGCTTGTCTCCTTGATCTCTCTTCTTCTTGTAGCACTCACTTGCAAACTGTCCTTTGATGCCACAATAGAAGCACTTGAGCTTTGATCTATCCTTCTTTTTGCCACTTGAAGAAGCATCCACTTGATCTTGCCCTTTAGACCACATACTTTTGGTTTTGCCCTTGAATTTGCCCTTTGTGAACATAGCTTCCTCTTGAAGTGTCAATGTAGATCCACCTCTTGCTTGAAGCCTATATTCTTCATTGATCAAGATCTCTTGAAGATCCATCAAACTTGGAAAAGTCTTTTGAATAGCAATAGTTTGAGCAATGTTAGCATGAGCATCCAACAATCCATTAAGAATCACTTCAATGAGCTCTCCTTCCTTAATGCTCTCACCAATGCAAGCCAACTCATCATTCAATGCTTTCATCCTAAAAACAAAAGTACTTGGACTTTTTTCATTCTTTTGCAAACAAGAAAAGATTTGCCTTCTTAGAGTCAACACTCTAGAAGTAGACTTGGATTCATAAAGCTTCTTCAATGAATCCCAAGCGTCCTTAGATGAAGTACACTTACCAACTTCCTTGAGAAGCTCATTGGTAGCATTCATCTTGATAATGTGTCGAGCCTTTTTAGCCCTCTTATCATACCTTGTTGGCTGATTCTGACAAATCCCCAAGATACTCGACCAGAGCTGCCCAAGAGCACCTCTCACCTTAGACCGAGGAGGTCTCTGAGAAGATGAGACGAACGAAGACTAAGAGCCGAGTATGGGAGCCGAGAAGTACTAGTAAGGAATGACAAGCAAGAACTGTGCAAGCCTCATGGTGAATCCCGAAAGATAGAATGGTAGGAACTAGTATTTCTAGGCGAAGTAATAAATGCAAGTAGGCCCCTCTTAGAAAAGTAGAGTGAGCCACGTTTTGATGGTGACATCTAGTGGAGAGCATAATTCCACTTGTAATTTGTGTAATGTGGAAATGCAACTAGGATGCCACCTAAGGAGCTCTCTTGCTTATTTAAGATACTCCCTCTTTGAGAAGAGGAGCTTTTTGTGTAATGTATCTACTCCATGCTGAAATGAGAATAACTTCCATGAGTTTGATGCATTCTTGAGCTCTTTGATCATTCTTTTTTCTTGAGTGATGCATTAATGATCTTGCCCTTCCATTCCCTTTGTGTGTGGTTGTGGAACTTAGAGTGGATTAGTTTTCTTGCTTTCCTAGTTGTGGATTAGATTTTCTTTCTTTCTTGTGGATTAATGTAGGTTTCAGCATTCAAGTAAACTATAGAGCTAGAAATGTGGTGTAAATCTTGCAGATTCTTGACATTCTAGTTCTTGATGTTCTTGGGCTATCCAAGAATCAAGAAATGAGTGTTTCTTGATCCTTGGATAACTAAAATGTTGTTAGATTAGTTTCTTGTTTCTTACATTTAGGTAGAATGTATATGTTAGCTTAGTTTTCAGATTTCAAGAACCTGTCCATTTCGATTTTGCAGTTGTTAGAAGAAGGTTTTCATGGTTGTTCAACGGATCAGCACACTAATTTCTTGGTTGAACGCATTGGCATGCATGATTGGCTGTTTATGCATGTGCATTCAGTTCAAGAGTGACTTCCCTGGATTGTCCTATGATAGGCAAGACATTGCTACATCAATATCAGTCTCTTTCTACCTGATTTGGGCCTTAAAAAGTAAGATAATCATTAAAAAAGCCCACTGTCTCTACGACAAACAGAAGAAGGAATAATAAACCCATTAACAGTCTGAGGAAAGAACACAAAGTAAACTAACAACAGACTATAACCAGTAAACAAATTCTAAGTATATAATCTTTAAACATTTGGTGCTTGTTGTCGCTTGCACTACCACACATCATTCATCCATGTAGCTGCAACACAGTCAATGCCCAGATCACTGCAAATGTTATCTAAATCTTTTCACACAGTTCTGAGTTCTTCAGACCTCTCCTCATCCATAGTTTTTAGAAACACCTATCCACAATCCTTTTGACTATGACAAACACCTGAGGATCTGCACAAGAGCATACAAAGGAGACATGTATAAACTTGCAACCACATGAGCTGCCTGCCAACTTGCAAACAAACGACACCAGATGGGCACCTAAACAACCTGAAACTGGTCCACGATAGATGTTTCACATCCCTACCTGACCACGCTACACACTCTATTCCTTCCTCTACTCTTCACAGCCCTGTCTTCATCTTCCCTCGTGACCTTCACCAGCATCCCTCCAAGAAACCAAAGATGAAATTGTTAATGACAGATACAAGTCATAAAACAAAAAGACATGAGGAAAGCACTCAGACAAGCAAATTGTGAAGCTATTGGGAGCTCTCCAATTTTGAGAATGTCAACTACTTGCAGCAATAAGACATTCTGGTTACATTGCGGCAGATTGCGAAAAGCAATTTTTGGTAAAGACTGGTGACAATAAACACTTTATTCAAGCGAACGAGGATCTACACTTTTCCAAGTGACAAACGAAGATGTGAATGCCAATGCGGAGCAATATCATTCAATATGGATTGCAGTGGGTCCTGCAACACATTAGGGGTGGGATGATGTTGGCTGATTCTGACGAATCTCCAAGATACTCGACCAGAGCTACCCAAGAGCACCTCTCACCTTAGATCGAGGAGGCTTGCTTGTGGATTAATGTAGGTTTTAGCATTCAGGTAAACTATAGAGGCTAGAAATGTGGTGTAAATCTTGCAGATTCTTGACATTCTAGTTCTTGATATTCTTGGGCTGTCCAAGAATCAAGAAATGAGTGTTTCTTGATCCTTGGATAACTAAAATGATGTTAGATTAGTTTCTTGTTTCCTGCATTTAGATAGAATGTGTATGTTAGTTTAGTTTTCAAATTTCAAGAACCTGTCCATTTTGATTTTGCAGTAGTTAGAAGAAGGTTTTCATGGTTGTTCAATGAATCTGCACACTGATTTCTTGGTTGAACACATTGGCATGTATGATTGGTTGTTTATGCATGTGCTTTCAGTTCAAGAGTGACTTCCATGGATTGTCCTCTGACAAACAGGACATTGCTACATCGATATCAGTCCATTTTGTCTTATTTGGGCCTTAAAAAGTAAGATAATCATTAAGAAAGCCCACTGTCTCTGTTGACAGGCAGAAGAAGGAATAATAAACCTGTTAACAACCTGAGGAAAGAACACAAAGTAAACTAACAGCAAACCGTAACCAGTAAACAGATTCTAAGTGTAAAGTCTCTAAACATACCTCACTTGATCTTGTTTTATTGTTGGTCTCTCCTCCAAACCTACAACAATATCCAAAACATCATTCATCTCAAGAAGTGTTCAAGCTTAAAAGCTTGAGAGAGCCGCTACAATACTCTATAAAATGCATTGTGAATAATAGAAGTATGATCAGCTATTTATACTAAAGAAAATGCTTGTCCAATAGGGCAACTAATTAGGTCGTAGGTCTTCAAACTTTGTGAAGTCACCGAAGTGTCCGAAGTCCTCGAAGTTTGTCGAATAATGTCCAATATGTTGGATCCACCTATGAGCGATTTTCCCAGTATTTTTGCAAACTATGTAGAAACACGAAGAGAACTGCAGAACTGGATAATAAGTGGATGAAGATTAAAAGATCGACTAGTCAATAATCAGGAAAATAATCCAACAAAGTGGATGAGCAAGCTCAAGACCCGAGGACTCCAAGAAGAACTTTGAGTATCAAGATGGAGCCATCAAGGCTCAATCATATGGATCAAGCAAGGCAAGTTGTCTTTGGCAACATTATGTATGCACTTAAAAATTTAATTGATGTATCTTCAAGTGCACAAAATGCCTTGGAATCCATGGCTTGGCATGATGTATAGTTTTTGAAGTGTGCTACATGTTTATAGACACATTTGTGAAAATTCTTGTAAGGGATTCTTTAAGAGGTGGTGAAAGATCCTTCATGGACATCATTCTGTATTGGAGTCTCAAAAGTTCCTTGTTTATAGTTGGATTTTTTAGACACTTCTAAAAATATTCATTCATCTAAACAGAGTTGGAGAAGAATGTTATGTCCATGTCCAATTCAGAGGATTCAGAATAATCCTTGACGTGGTGTTATGTCTCGTCATTTTGAACTAGGCCGGAAATGTAAATTAATAACCTTGTGAAGCCCAGACACTTTAATTAGGACATGTGGAGAAGTACATGGTGATTAACGTGTCCAGGCATGTAGGAATATCAATAGTGATTGAATATGAGTTTAGTAAAGGATTAGGATTATGGAAGGGACATTCCTAGGATCTAGGGGTCTATGTATACCTGTAGAGACTTGCCCTACTCCACTTTCAGATTTTGGTGTTCACTTGTAAGAAACGTCTCATCTCCTGTATTCAATCATTGTGGTATTGAGTGGTTTGGCTCCACAACACTCCTTTTGGCATTTGCAATAGGATATTAAGGATCTACACTTGGCAATCTTTACAATAGTTGTTCCTAATTTTTCAAGAATTTGATGTCATGGCAAGTGGGAAACAATGTGGACCATGTGGTTTTATTATAGTGATGATGCACACATGGTGTCCCAACCATAACATCGTCAAACCTCCCACAAAGAATGAAAAGAACGTGTGTGGTAGCAAGGACTAATTTCAACCAAGATGAGGTGGATCATTTGAACAAGGGAGGTGTGATGGAGTGCAATCCTACACCTCTACATTCCATTGATATTCTTGAGGTTAAATACCATTACATGCACATTGGCAAATGAAACTCAGAAATTTTCACAATGATCAAAGACAAGGTGAAGGTTGATTCAAAAGGGCCATGTCCACACCATGGAAGGCATGTATAAGTAGTAGTAAGGAAGACAATATCTTCAATGTAGCTAGGGTCCCTTTCCCATCAAGAGTGATGGAGAGATCCTAGATTGTTCATATATGATGGTAAAGACAAGGATATTTCGACCACCCTTGAGCAGGGCCCAGCCTGCAACTTGAGGTATTATTGAGAATATGCTTCTCCAAATTATAGATCAACATATATCCAGTAATGATTGAGATATAGCAACATTGGAGCATGCTTGATACATGTTATCATGGTTTCTTCATCGTCATGGAAGATTGTCCACCATTGTGGACCATTGCCTCCATCCTCAATCATGATTAAGTGTGCATTGATCCCAATATTAACTATGGTGGCATTGAGGCTTGCTTTGAGCCTAAGGTGATGTAGGATCTTACAAAGAGGATGACTATTAAGCACGATAAAACTACACCATATAACGAACAATAAGTTGGTAGGTATCATTAGGAGAACAATTTGTAATGGAAAAGAGAGACTCGAATTCGAAGTGCTAGACCCAGCTCGCGTTCCCTATTGGTGGGTGAACAATCCAACACTTGGTGCAATGAGGTGTCATTTGGTTGATAAAGGGCAGCCTTAGATAAAAATGGCCTGTTCAGGGTTGCATATGGGGCTGCCCTCACATGAAATCAGGTTCAAGGCCGACCACGAGAGGGAGAGCGAGAGAGTGGTGCTAGCTAGCTATGGCGAGGAGGCTCAGAATTGCTGTCTTCGAATGCGAGCGTCTGGTGGATCATCTCCCCCCTGCTCTTCATCAGGGCCGCGTCTTCTCCTACCTCACGCTCCTACAGCGTGCCTTCGATCACGTCTCTAGCCTACCTCCTGCGCAACTACTGCCCGATTTCTCTTACTCTCCACCCTCAGTGGCTTTCACGGGTATGCCTAGCGTCCCTCTTTAATGTTTCCAGATTTTAGTTTTGTGTATCCAGTTAGACGCTCCTATATTATAACCGAATTGATCTGCTGAGAGCTAGGTATATGTAGTTTACTTCAGAGCACTATGAAGAAACATGTGTACTGAAAATGTGCTTCAAATCTTAGTGATTGCAACAAGATCATTTATCAAGCATGAAAGGAAAAAAAAAAAACCCTTCGTTTGTGATGAGTTTTACTAGCCATTTCTCTCTTCATCACTGCTCTCTGTACTCTCTATTGCTCTCCCTCCTGTACTCTAGCCCCATTTCCCCCTCAATATTTCGAACTCAGAAACCCTATTTGAAATCTAGGATTTCTTAGTGCCTATTATATGGATTGCATCAATATTGCTCCCGAAGCCAGCTGTA
Source organism: Diphasiastrum complanatum (assembly GCA_029204225.1). NCBI lineage: Eukaryota > Viridiplantae > Streptophyta > Lycopodiopsida > Lycopodiales > Lycopodiaceae > Diphasiastrum > Diphasiastrum complanatum. Next base: position 50,572,948 of record CM055105.1, on the reverse strand, counting down.
TAAACATGCTGGTTTAGTTTTGAGATTTACTTATGGGGCAGATGGATAGCCCACATGGCATATGAATTGGTGACCGCCTGACGGTGATGTAGCTTCATGAGCTTTTAGATTAGGCTCTTCTCTCCACAACAGCTCACATTCTTCCACATTCTCTTTTTGAACTGAACCATCATAATTGCAGCGATATAACATTAATTCGATTCCTCATGCTTATGTTTATAATATCTTCTGTTGCACTTGAAATACAAGGCAGCTGTTGAAAACAGTTGGTTTTGTTTCCATTTGTTTGAATTTTCTGCTTATATCATCCTTTCCATCTTCTTTCTGGAAGGGCCGTGTAGGTTTTGACGTCAAGGCTGAAAAATACCCTGCCGATCTAATGAACTTTGAGGGAGTACTGATATCTGGTTCTCTGAGTGGAGTTTATGATGAAGAGCCCTGGATTAAGCGTCTCTTGAAGGTAGGGGGTATGCTTCCAATATAATTGATTCTCGAAACGTGTTTTTGCTAGCTTTTGTTCGGAAAGGCATTCTGACTGTGTATAATTTATATAATGAGAGCACAAAGCAGATTCTGTGATGGCAATGTGACCTACCAGTGTGTGACGCTTGCTTCTTGATTTTGACGTGGATAGATTCTGATAGTTTGTGTTCTGGCAGGAGATAAATTTCTTAGACAAGCAAAAGATTAAAACTTGTGGTATCAGCTTTGGACATCAAGCCATTGCGAAAGCTTTGGGCGGCACTGTGAAGCGAAATCCTAAGGTATGTTATGAATCATTTATAGGTAGCAGAGGCCGATAGTTCTCAATGATGTTCTCATGCTTGAAATGGCACTTTTCAACATTCAGATGGCTGTGTCGTAGGAAAGAATTGTCGGGTTAATGGGTGCCACAATATAACTGCATGTATCCTTTGGCGCAGGGTTCTGAGGTTTCAGTAAGGTCAGCAGTGTTGACATGCAAGGGAAAAGAGTTGCTTGGAACAAGCAGGAGGGAGTTCAAGCTTCACTATCACCATAACGATGCGATTATAGATTTGCCTCCAGACTTATGGGTTTTGGCTTACAATAATGTCACTAAATATCAAGCTCTGGTGAGTATAGAATACGAGCCTAGTTCCCAAATACTTGTTTCTTTTTTTTTTGTTTGGTTTCGTAGTCATTTCAGCTCAAGTTCATGTTTGTGCATGCAGTTTTCGATCTGTCAATCTTTGTTTCTAGAGATCAAAATCCATTTCAGTTTGTTGACAAGCCAATGTTAACTTCTTTGCCTGTGTCTGCTGTTCGTTTATTTTGCAAATTTGTGATACAGTATAAACATCCCCATCTCCTTACATTTTGTGGGTAAGATTCTGATTTTTTTCTCTCCCTTGCTCTTAGTTCTTTGAAGCCTTGACGTGTGTGTGCTTACAGTTATTGTTAGCCTAGATGGTTTCATGTTTGTCTTTTTGCACAATCATTTCGCTCAACTTACTATGCTGATTATTTGCTGTGACAAATGATAAAGTATCGATTTCTTCTATGATATGTTGCCTGCCTTACATTTGTTCTGTGATATGTTTCCTGCCTTACATTTGTTTGTATGTTGGCTTGCTCTTAGGCACCCTGATTATTCACATGAACCAAAGGTCCTAGAACATTTGTTGCAGTATGACAGAAAACATTTGTTGTTACATGAGCAGCTTATCGAGCATGGACTTGAAAATTTGTATGCTAAGACTGACTATGAATGGATTGTAAAGCAAATTATGTTATTCTTTCAGGGTGTGTTAGAAACACGCTCAACAAAAATGAAAATTTGATCCAAACAACAATGATCTGGATTTTATGGTTTACTAACAGCAGATGCAAAATTCAATCTCGATCCATGCAAAAATTATATTTTTTACTGGAAGTGGATGGATGTAAGACTTTTATGGGGGATCTATTATTTAATAACTCATAGAGCTTGGATTTGGTGACATTTGGGCAATATCTCTTCCTCTCATTGATCATATAAACATTATGTGAAGGAGACATTTGCAAACATGACCTATGCATTAACTTTGCACGATCTCAGCCCATTTTATTCATAATTTTAAGAATTTTTGATACAAGTCTTGTAGGGATCTGATTGCAATAGGTGGTACCATAAGTTGCAACATAGTATATGACCTTATGTATGTCTTTTTGAGCTTACAATGTATTATGTTTGGTTAGCAGTTCTCTCTCTCTCTCTCTCTCTGAAAAAGAGAAAAAGAAAGCCAATTATCTATCTTTCTAGGTTGCTCCTCCCATCAGTGTTCACCTAAACATCAAGCCTATGACTTTATATCCCATCTATCATCCTTCATCGTAGCATACACTTTGCATAGATTGGATGACTATTGGACTCGTCCAATAGCTTTTGCCAAAATCATTGTAATTTTTCAAATGATGCCCAAACAATATTTTATATAACCATGGCCAAGGCCCTAACCCAAATGTGCTTGTTGGGTGATTATTGTTCCATGCATGTTGTGCTATAATAGGTGGTGATTCTAGTTTAATCGAAGATTCTTTGTTTTCATACTCAAAGGTCAAACACCAACTCTTGCCAACTACAAGTTATCTAGTCCTACTTAGTTCCTAACTTACCTTGGTTAGCTAAGAATGCAACATCCTTCCTTGTGAATGTCTTTGTCCCTACCAATGAAGTTACAAAACAAACTTATAAAAATATCTCAAGCATGTCCTCCCAACTTAATCAAGTACTTAGAGCAAACACAAATCTTTAATCATCTTTTTCTTTGATCGTGTTTACATTTTTAAATTCTAAAAGAATTCTAAATGACATGTTATTAGCTTGGACTAATCTATCCCCAAAAGAAATTTTATCCTTGTATGTGAATTTTGACAGGTTATCTTCCATGACAAATTGGATACACTAGGATTCTTACACTAACTCAACTTTTCATCCATAGATAACTTCAAGAGTGGAGTTGTAGTACAAGCTCCACTCTTCAAACTTCTCCATGGGAACTTATGTTTCTTTTTTTCACCAATGTTCTTATAAGTTTTCTATCAATAAATGAATCAAGGTTCTTCCTTACGAGACCTTGTGGTACATCTAGTTGTCATCCACAAACTTTAATGTACCCAAAAGATTCCCGTAGTGTTTGACTCAATCCTAAGCACAGTAGACATATTCATGTGCAAGTAGTGCATTTTTTAAAATATTGTCCTTAGAATCAACCTTTAATAATTGTGTGTATCTATCCATAGATGTGTATGCAAGAGTTAAGTTGAAGTAAAATGTTTATGAATATTGACAACCTATTGTTGTGGAATTTGCTTTCTCCCACTTACATACAAAATATTCATTATCCAAAAATATATTTCACAATCTAAATAGTTTCAATCTATTGGGCTTTGAATTATTCGTTGACATACAACTCCTTGTGGAATTGATAATGCTCGCAGTTAGTTCAAAAAGCGGTTTTATGTTGATTCTCTTCACTAATTTTGATGTGATGATTATTGGAGCAAATCAATCCTAGAAAACATATGTCCTCCCTTAAGAGCATCCATTAATTCATTCACACGAAAATTTGAGAATCTATTCTTAATAGTGATATTGTTGAGTGCACGATAATCTATGCAGATCCAAAAAGTTTGTCTTTTTTCTTAACAAGGAGTATCAATGAAGGGAAGGGTGATTTGCTCAAAGTGATGATCAGTTAACTCTTGGATCTCTTTTTGAACTTCTCTTCTTTCTAACAAAGACAACTTGGGTGGAGTGATGTTGACAGGTTTCGATCCCGATTCTAGCTCAATAACATGGTCTATTAAGTCTTGTTGCAAGTTTTCATTTTGCTAATGTGCTTGGAAACACGTCTTTAAACTTATCCAAAACGTATTGCACCTTTGAATTTATCGGTTTTGCATCAACTAATTTCCATCCATATCTTAAATTTTCATAGGTGAAAAAATTTTCATCAGCAATCTGAACACGAAATATATTAGGAATTTTCACAGTGTTTGTAGCTTGTTAGAGTTCTAATTTTTTTTCGTTTGCAAAAATTTATGGCACGCTAGGTAGAATTTCATCTCCACTTTCAGTGTATTGAATCCAATAGGGTCTTTTCACGTTGGCCACTTGTAGATCTTTACGAACTACTAGGTTGTCTTTTATGCCAATGATGTGGTAGTGATTCACAGACATTTTTTAAATGTATACATAGGATTCAAACGATGATTAATCAATAAAGCCCTCCAATAAGTTATTTATTGAAAAGTATCATACCATCAATTGATTTGTTCTATGAATAATTTGTTGGATTTCAATTTTTCAATCATTTTGTAATGTGGAATTACTCTACAGTTTAACTTGCATTGTCGAGACAAATGTCGAAGAATTTGAAACTGTCTGCAGAAACACAAGTATTGTCGACACAATGCCAAATAGACCTAAAATGATTATTCGAGAGTTTCCAAATAAAGACTTCATCATATTTGGTTGTGGAGTCTTATCCATTACATATTTCGGGTCCAATCCCTTATTTCCACGTGGCACCTACAAGGTGGATGACAGCGCATTATGTTAGGGCTGTGCCATCAACAACTATAAATAGATCAGTAAATTAGTTCATTTTATTCATTCATTCAAGTTGAATCGGTTCAAGTTTCAGGAGTAGTCATTCTTCTTCTTCTCCTTTTTCTCTATTCCACCATAGACCTAGATAGATCGATTGTGTATGAGTGAAATTTATAACAGAATTAGATGTGCTATTATTATAGTGCAATCAAAGTAGACAACGGATGTATTTTTTGTCATTCAACAAGACATTCTATATTTGACAATACGACACATGACTTGTCTTATAGTTTCTGTTATTCATGATATTTCGATCTAAGTTATGATAATTGGCAATGAAACGATCTTTCTCTATCCTTCATTTTTCGCACTTGTGAATGATAATAAATTGTGTTTATGATAGGATCGAAATAGTTTTTTATTATATTAACTATTGTTCTTCTTACAATCGAAATTGTCGAATGGTTGTTCGACTCATATGCAATTTATTTTCATTTTCCAACAAAATTGACATCATGAGCCATTCCGCTACTCTCACACTGTCTTTATTGCGTTCAGAGTTGTTGTCAGTATTGTATGTCTAAGCTACTACGTCTTCCTGTCTGACATTCTTACTGCTTTGTCCGATTGTCTGCTCTTGTGCTTCCGCAAACAACCGCGCATTTAAATTCAAGTTTAATTTTGTGTTCGCCTAACAGTTTCGCCTACTGTTAATAGTAGTGCACGCACCGAGGAATTTGTTGACAGAAGTGAAAGATGTTGTTGCTGGTTTCTTGGAGATCACTACAGCTTCGCTTTGGAGGATAGTGATATTTCACTTCAGTTGGCAACAAGTAGGTGTTCATAAGGCCCTATTAGAAGTATGCAATATAGGAATAGAGAATGTCATTTGGTAAGTACTGATTGTAATTAAACATATATATTTACAAGTCTTTTTGATATTTTAAACATGTTATGTTATTTGGTTTTTTGACTATTTGCTTTCAATGTTTGTAGGTACAAGCCAAATGTGTGCAATTCTGGTGGTGTGCACATCTCTGTAATGAGATCGGATATCTCAGCATCAGTTACTTCCCTACCGATGGAAAGAGATCCATGTTGCACTACAACACTACAGTGAACACAGATTTTGGAAATCATTTTAATTTTCCTACAGTGACAAAAAAACTTAAAAATTCGATGATTGGTTATGTGGCTTGTCCATATCAAAAGCCACAACAACTTGTAAATAAATCAATTGAAATGTTTTCTCATCCCGCAGATTGGATTTTAGATTTATTTAGTGGTAGTGGCACTACTAGTGCATGTGTTGTCCAAAAGGGCAGTCATGTTGTGGCCATAGAATTAGATGAGAGTTTAGTAAATTTTGTAAAGATGAGGCTAGTTGGTATTTCAGTTTTGTCTGATGAGTTTCAAGAGGTTGGTAAGTTGGGCCCCTTTGAGGACGGTATCGCTCCATTTGTTAAGGAGCCTCAACCACCTATCAGTGGTGTTGTTGGTAATGAAGGAGAACTGGCCGAGGTGGTTGAGCAAAGCTATAAAGTGATTGAAAAAATTGCTATTCAGGACGGGACAACACCTTCAACAGACACAAAGATTGGAAGGGTTGCTTCTCCAAATCCAAATGATCTGATTGAGAATTTTTTATTGTATGAAAATTTGAGACTATGTAATTGAAAACACTCAACAAAATTTTATTTTTAAAGAAATATCTTTTATTCAAAAGATTATTGTATTGATGTACAAAATGTTTATTTCTTAGATGTTTTTAATTATCTTTTTGGTAAATGATTTTATTGTTAAATAATATTTGTTAGAAATTTAGCATATTTTTTGAATACTAGATTTGTTTAGTTTACTTGATTTTTAAAATACAAATATCAAATTATAAACAGGTTATCAAATTTATCTTAAAGTGTTTTTTGTTATCTTTTACTTAAAAAAATAATTTTTAAAATTTTACAATCGCTTGTTCAATTTAACAACTACTTTTCATAATAACAAATTGCACACAAATGATATTTTTATTTTTTGAGCCAGTTTAGTATAAAATTTTAAAAATATTTTGCAATATTTCGTCTAAATTTTAAATATTTGCAAAATATATGATCTTGCAAAATAACGAATTTTCTAAATTTAGGATTAAAAAATTACTTGAATTTCAAAAAATTCTAAGTTCACAAAAAAGAAAAATTGGGTCTTATGCCATTTCTCGTTTCATAAGATTTCGTGTTCCTATCTCATTTTCTTGATGGTTTAAAATGTAAATAAGCTATTAAAAGTTGTGCAGTTGTTTTGTGATAACATTATGACAACTCGACAAAATGTGATCATAAACACTTAGAAGATTTTCTCAACACAAATGATGATAGTAACTCAATAAGACTTGCTTTGACTATTGTCAATCATCAAATTTGAAATGTTGCTACTTCGCATACGACTATATATCAAGTCAAGAAGATACAAAATAAATCTTACTGTGAAGATTTTGTCAATCCTTAAGATCCAAAATCATCTATTGATCTTTGGTTTGAAAGACAACACAATTTACACCATTTGCAATGTAGAAAATCAAAATCTACTTAATGAAAGAGATGCAAACTCAATAAAATATTGATCAAACATCAAACTTATGATAATATGAAGTTGATGTCCGTACAAAAATAGGAACCTACTGTATTTTACACGTGTGGATCCTAATATAGCAAAATATGGGCATTCTACACACAAGATTACAAGATATCATCAAGATAGTGCACCAATGGATAGATGAGCCCAAGAGAACTCATGTATAAACATGAAATGAGATGAGAGAGAGAAGAATCCTTTCTCCCATGAGTTTATATCCTTTTATAACAGGTCCATGCATCATTAATGACCTTGGTTTCCCTCCATAACAAAAACTCTTCCATTAATATGGACTAGATTCAATGTATCCAACATTCAAATTTAAATCTACCAAAATCGACCTCCTACTATTTCTCTCACTTTCTAAAAGTGGTAATTCAAATGCTTTTAGACTAATATAACTTTGAAAATTCAAACTCTAAGTCTAATATGAAAATTGGCCTCAATTGCCAAATAAACTAGTTGACAATTTCTCGCACTCCCTCTTCAATTAGTTTTAGCATAGACTTTGAGAATACTCCAAGTGAAGTCCTATGCTTTGTAAGCAAGTCTTTTTCCAATGCTTTGGTGAAGATATCAGCTACACATTCCTTTGAAGGCACATGTTGAACCTCCACCTCCTTTGCCATGACTTGCTCCCTCACAAAGTGATATGCCACCTCAATATGCTTGCTCTTCGCATGAAATATAGGATTGCTGCCAACTTTTGGGCTGATAGGTTGTCACAAAAGATGATTGGGCTCTCTGAAAAATCCACCAAGTAAAGATCCTTGATCATCCTCTTGATCCCTACCATCTCTTTTATGCAATGAGTAAGTGCTTTGTACTCGGCCTCACTAGATGACAATGAGATAATGGCTTGTTTCTTCGACATCCATGCTATAGCTCCATCACCTATGAAAATACAATGTGCACTTATAGATTTCCTATCCATTTGATCTCCAACAAAGTCCGAATCTGAAAATCCAAACAAGTTAGATGATGATCCCTCATACAATATGCCAAAATCTCGAGTTCTCATGATATATCTCAAAACTCTTTTTCCTAGCTTTCAATGCTCCTCGCTAGGATGTATAAATTGGCTTAATCTACCAACACAATAGCTTAGATCTAGTCTTGTGTGTGGGGGACCTGATACCCACTTGTGGGATGCAATGAAAGTAGAATTATCAACTTTGATACCACATTTGTTGATGTTTAGGATTGATGTCAACTGATGAAACAAGAAATTCTTAATAGCATGATCGTGGATTACTTAGAGAATGGAGTTTACAAAGCTGTTCGTTTTTGTTGAATCAGATTATCAGTGTAGGAGTCTTAGACTGCCGTGAAAGAGAGATTGCAGAAAACGATTAGGCGTCTGAGACAATCATGCAATCCTCTAATACTGATAACCTGATATGAAGAGAATGTAAAATCAATTTAGGCGTCAGAGACAGCCATATATTTCTCTGATAATAATGTTTGTGTAAGAGGAGAGAGTTATTATCATTCAACAAGAATGCGAAAGTGTATATAGAACAATAGCGAATATGTATAATTAAGTTGTAAACACAACGATCAGATCGCAATACAATTGCGCTGATAAGTGTGTGATCCTACTTACAGACTCAAAACAATATGAATATCTTTTTCTCTCTCTATAATCACTAACTCTAAGGAGTGAGCAACTGAAAGACTCGTTTTGGTCGTTGTATCTTTGATTACTTCTGATACTGATACATCACATCTTCAATTGCTCATTTACATTTATAGCAACTGGAAGATCTTGCATTATTCTAACTTTACATTTACAAAATAGTTAATAACTGCTAAACTGATCAATAGATCGATTTATTGTTGGATCGTGAAGACGTTATGATCTGGTATTTGAAATCTCTTACTAAATCCGTAGATGGACGACGCGCCAGTCCTTCGTTTTTTGGCCTTTGTCTTTAGTGTAGGGTACCTTCGCCATTTGTAGGGCACCTTCGCATTTTTTGCCTATTATAAATTGCATGTAAAAATGCAGTGTCATGTTTTGCCCTAATTGTCGCCTGTCAGAAATTGCGAAGAAAAATGCAGTGTCGGATTTTTCACCTCTTTCGCTTGTCAGAAACTACATGTAAAATGCAGTGTCGCTTTTGCTCTAATTGTCGCCTGTCAGAAACTGCATGTAAAAATGCAATTTCGCATTTTTCGCAAAAAGTGTCGCTTTTCTGGAAGTGTCTAAATGGCCCAAAAACAACTTAGATAAGTGTCGCTAAACACTTAGTTGCTCATGAAGGTAAAAATTAGCGACAGTGTCAGGTGTCGGATTTTTCACCTGTGGAAAAACCCGTGCAAAAATGCAAACTGTAGCGACAATTAGTTCAAATATGCAGACTGTTAAAAAAACAGTTCATTTTTCTATAGGTTGCATTTGAGAGAGTAAAAATCAGAGAAGGAAGAAGGGATGTTGGGATGAGTAGGAGTTAGATTAAATTCCAACACTCTCCCTTAAGCTAACTGCTACGAATCTGAACTGCAATTGAGATTTATCATATCTACTAGGGTAGAATGTTTATCTCTAGACAATGGCTTTGTCAAAACATCAGCCAACATACTATTTGTATGACACTAACTTAGTACAACGTCTTTACTCTGAACTTTCTCTCTAAGAAAATGGAATTGAACTTCTATATGCTTAGTTCTATTATGAGTCTGTGGGTCCAGAAATAGAGCTATTCAACTCTGATTGTCGCACTGGAGTATAGTTGGACCGAAATGTGGAAATTGCAGATCCTGCAGCAGCCTCCTTAGTCAAATGATTTCCTTTACTACTGATGTAGCTACAACATATTTTGATTCCGTAGAGGACAAAAAAATACATTTCTACTTTTTGTTGTTCCATGAGATGGGTCCTCCTGCAAGAAAACAAATGTAGCCAGAGGTAGATTTCCTGGTATCTACGTCTCCTACCTAGTCTGAATCAGAATAGGTAGTCAGTGTGAGTGCACCTTCTGTATTTTCGTTGTAACTCAAGGCATAGTGCTTTGAGGCTTAAAAACAATTGCCCACTCAACAGATTTTCAATAGTACTTTAGAACTCTTTGCAAGGCTTTCCAGTGTTGTAGGCCTGGATTGGACTTGAATTGTGACAGTGTGCTTACAGCATATGCAAAATCAGGTCGTGTGCAGTTCATAGAGTACATGATAGAACCTATGACTGACTGATAGGGGTACTTGCACATTTCTTGCTAATCTGCCTTCGTTCTGGGGCACATATCTTTGGATAGCTTGCATCCTGGATCCATAGGAGTGTCTATGTTGACATCAACATGCAAGGAGGTTTTGTGGCTCAAAAGGCTATTGGTGGAGCTTCATGTCATGGAGGATGAGATCCCAATCATCTATTGTGACAACCAATCAGCCCAATCACTTGCAACTAATCCTACATTCCATGCAAGGAGCAAACACATTGAGATTGCTCATCATTTCGTGAGGGTGAAAGTGCAAGCCAAACAGATCAAGCTCCAACATGTGTCATCATCAAGTTGCTTGGCTAATTTGTTTACTAAATCTTTACCTAAAGATTCATTTGTCAAGCTTAGATCTTCAATTAGAGTGATTGATAAAAGTATTGTTGTTTCCAAGGCTAGATTTGAGGAGTGTGAAAAATTGCCTACATTAGCAAATCTAGCCATGTAGAATATTGTACATATTGTCAATATTTCTTGCTAGTCACTTGTATGGCCAAAGTGCCACATGGCAATCTACATCTAATGTAGGTAACCACGAGTCAAGAGGAGTGGTTGTGTCCATTTGGTAATGATTCCTACTTTGTAGGATTTAGACCTTGATTTATGATGAGATTTGTACCTACCATGCACCTACCAAGCATGACTCTAGGATCTAGGCTAGGGTTTTCACTTTAGGGCAAGAAAGTTGAGTCTACTTCCTTATTACATGCTGGATTTTCACCTAACTTTGCAAAGGAAGTGTCTTTTACTATGTATTTCCATTCTCCATAGTGAGGAGGTAGAAACTTTTTGGAGCCTCAAGGAGAAACTCGGATTTTCTCTCTTTGTATGATGATAGTGATTGATTCCAATGAATCCCAGCTTTGGCACACTTCAAACTCTATCTACAAGCCGTACAGCAACTTGCTTTTCACACGTGTGAACTAAGGGTTAAGTTTTTGATCAATGCTTTGATTGTCTCTACTTGTTTTCTATCAAGCTGCTAAACTAGATCTTGATTTGTTGACTAGTATCTGATAGATTGTTAATCAAGCACACAATCAACCTTGTGGATCATTCAAAGATCCATTTATGGTTCTTAGTACTGTACTTTCAACTATACATACATATATATATATATATATATATATATATATATATATATATATATATATATATATAGTCCAATTTTATTAATCACGAAAAGCCTATTTTGTTAGTAAGTGAATTTTCTGATTGGTACTGGTACTTTGCCCAAGTGGTGACTTAAGGCTATTAAATCATAGAAAGAAAGAAGCTTTACACCTAGAAAAGAAAAAAAACTAGCCCAACACTTTTTTATTAGTGCAATTCCTTCATTCAATAGGTATTTCCTAAATAAGGTAATTGAAGGGATAAGGAGAAATGAAAGTTAACGAAGGGGTTATGGGGTCTGTTGGGCCACTTCGAGCCCCTCGTGTATATATATATATATATTATTTTCAGTGTTTTCAAAATTTGTGGATTTACTGTAACTGGCTTCAAATGTATTCTGCGAGTTATTTTCATGAAAGTCAATTTAGACATTCAGAACACCATAAATGTATGTATATTTTGTTTATTTTGAACATTTTTTATTTTTAAAATTTTATTACAAAAAAAATGTGTGCTGTACAAGTGCCGTACAAATGCACTTGGAACTATGATATATATATATATATATATATATATATATATATAATTTATTTTCAGTGTTTTCAAAATTTGTGGATTTAGTGTAACTGGCTTCAAATGTATTCTACGAGTTATTTTCATGAACGTCGATTAAGACATTCAAAACACCATAAATGTATGTATATTTTGCTTATTTTGAGCATTTTTAATTTTAAGATTTTATTACAAAAAAAATTCATTTTAGAAGGTTTTTTTTTTTGCTAAAGAGCATATTGTTTGCAAACAAAATTGTGATTTTCAAAAAAAAAATATATGAAAATACATTTTTTTGGCAAAAATTAAAAAATCAAAAAATCATTACCCATTTTTTAGGATATTGTTCCATCTCAAAATATTTTGCATTATTTAATATCATATTACATCTTGCTTTCTAAATGCTGATGTAATGTAACCTCTTATGACATGTTGGAATTCCAACTTCATGTTTCCCAAACTGACAATAAAGACAAGAAAAAGAAAAAAAGCATTCGATCATGAGTGTTTTGAGGCATAAGTGGTATCACATAGGCTTAGTTTCTTGAGAACTCATTCACATGTAACACATTTAAGTTTTTTTCAAGACACATGATTTTCATTGGTTTACTTTAAGCACTCGTACAAGAAATAAACTGTAAGTTGAGCATTGTCTCAACTTGAGTTTACTATAATTTATCAAACACATGCCACTTTTTCTTCTTTCCAAAATCTTCTTCTGGCATCTAAATTTTTGTCTCATGCTTCAATCGACTGGTTGAAATATCTCTTAGAAATGAATTTTAAAACTTTAGTAGCTTGTTCAACAATTAAGTCATCTATAAACTCCAATCCTCTTTAAAATTCCTTCCAAAGTAATAGATTCTTAACCAACTACAATTTGAATAAAATTGAGCTTGATAGACTAATGGTGTCGAAAAAAATAAACCTAATTTTTTTTTGCTTTGTAACATGAAATTGATACTTCCAACTTCATGAGAGTTAAAAAAAACCAAGATAAATCGATGTTATTTAGACTACCACTACATTCAAAATACTTGAATGTGAACTAAATACTCAAATTTGATGAGTTTTGGAAACCAATATAGATTCTTGTTATTCAAATTGCTACTCTATAAACTGATGTACATGAGGGATTATCTAGCTTCACTAGCAACAACGCAATACATTCTCTTTGTTTTTTAAAAGCCCTGTGAAAGACTCACTTGCTCCAAATTGCCTTCTAGCTTCCCTAGCAACAACGCAATACATTCTCTTTGTTTTTTGAAAGCCCTGTGAAAAACTCACTCGCTCCCAATTGCCTTGGTTTCAAACTTATATCTTTCAAAAACCTAAAACATGTTCAATAAAAACATAGAAAGGTATCCCTTTTTTTTGTAATTGCATGATTTAAAAACTTGAGTTGAAGCTAAAGTTTACAACAAGACATGGATAAAGATTGAAAACAACTACCATTACTTATCACATGGTCATGAATCATCCAACACAAACTTCAAAACACAACGTACTGCACTTGGACTTCGATTACTTGAGACAATCCTAATGAGATATGCTTTCTTATTCTTCTTGGACTAAACAATAGGATAAGTACCAAGATCTGCAATGAGGTGAAACAAGATTTACAATGGGGCCAACTCACTACGACAAGCCAAGGGATCTCACTGAGCCTTATTTGGACAAAGATGCTAACATTGCACATTCTTTTATTAGATATTGACCGCTTGGTCACAAGTGAGACACCATCAAGACCCCACTACATTTAAGACTTTGAATCAAGCCAAAACAAAGTGTCATTGTCACAAGAAAATGAGTAGAAGACCAAAGAATATATAAAAATCCTCCTAAGTCAATAAGTCCCACTTCAAACCATAAGTTCATTGTATTTCACTTTAATTCATATATTTACCAACAACATAAAACAACGCAATAAATCACAAAACACTAGGGCCCACAGGCTAAGGTTCTAAGGTTCAATCTGTTGGTGGGAATGTTTCTTAGGACTTTAAATGATCTACATGTGAGCTTCAATTCTTATAGGCAAAGGATTTGCATCAAAAGATAATCTTGGACAAACATGTAACTAATATGCAATAGAATGAGTTGCCTTTGCAATGCTATCAACTCCATGTCATGCCATACCCAATGGAGTGGAATGTCATTCCAATGCAATGTCACCCTGATGTCATTCCATGACAAAGCAATTGCCAAGCTGATCCCACGCGATTTTTAATGCAATCCATGTAATGTAGTGTAGTGTGATATATTGTAATGTATGTATTCTTAGGTTTAATCATATGGGTCTGCAAGTTAGCTATAGCAATCATATTAGTGATGTTAGAAAATGGTTTTGCTATTATGCATTAAATTGCTTCTAATTTCATTCGGTCAAGTAAATACTGCTCGATTCAACAAAAAATTACATGCACATGGTGATCTGATTCCTACAGAATATAGTCGTGACTCCAAGGATGATAGCATGGGTAATCTAGAAGGTGAAATGAACATACAATGTTGTGTTACTATGATGAAACATGATGTACAGATTTCCTTTCAGCGCAGAAACCAAAATGTACCAAAATATTGGTCAAAAATGTCCAAAAGTGTAGTATCGATTCCTAGTTCCAGAGAGCCCCAAGATGTACATTAAAGTAAGACCAACAGAGGCACAGAATATCATCAGCAAGGTTTAGTTCGAGAAACTGGAGCATGTGAAGATTTTGGCACAGCAGCTCCAAACATGTAAGTGATGAGGCTTTTGACAGCCCCACAATTTTTCGCGTGTTGATCAAAATGGACCAAATTCAGCCTCGAAGTAGTCACAGCTAGTGGATGGCAATCCAACATTGATGTAATGACAATAGGTGAAGAAAATCCATGAATGAATATGCTCAGGACATTGGACAATGAACAAATCTGCCTCAAAACCTCCAAATCACACAAACAGTTCCAGGAAGTCGTCCTTAGAAACACATTGGACCTAAAAAATAAAATAAATCTTGCAACCATAGGTGCAAGAGATGGAGTGTCATAGGATAGAATTCCAGCCACTCACTACTTAGGCATGCAACTCAATTACCGAAGGATAATCATTCAGCACCTTATCGCCAAGAACTCCAAGATGTTGATCCTAAAAGTGCTCAAATAGATAAAAAATGATGAACACTTAGCCAGACCATGTATACAAATTTCCAGCTCCTTAAATTTAAAATATTTAACCCTCAATTTATAGAATTCCTGAGACCCTACTATAGGAATTAAAATTAGAACCTAAGAATGTGAATACTTTCGCTTTGTCCATTAGAGAGGTGAAGGGTTAACAAACAGATCTTCCAGGTCATGACTTTTGGATATCTAGTCAACATAGAAAAGTTTAGAAACTCGTTCTCCCTATACATAAAAAAAACTCCTGCTTGCCTCAGACAAATCTCTACTACCAAGTTAAGAACATGTCCCCATAAAATAGTAGAATAGAACAAAAAACACGAATTCCATATCAATCTCCAACTAAGATATCATGAAAATCAACGATAAACTGGTTAGCAAGCCCTCCTACAAAGGAACACTGTCACAGAGTTCTACCGCAAAGAAGCTCTCAATATGTCTAGTCATTACTACTAAAAAGGACAGAGACAATGCCTGATATTCATACTAACTGAATGGCACTTAGGGTTGCGTGCGTTATGACAAGGTCAGTACCCTACCAAAAACTGGACTAGCCAAACGTCTTCGAATGGACCCAAGTGACAAAATTAAGTTGACTTGAGGAAACCCAAAAATTAAGTAGGCCTTTGGGGATCAAAATGAATTCATGCACCCCAAGCACAATCAACCATCACTTAAGGCCATATGACATGCATATTGATTACTGAAATGATGCTTCGAGTTTTGATTGGGAGTTTACAAAGCGTACCAAGTTCCTAAATGAAGATGATGGACTTCAATGTTATTACTTAGCATCAGTAGGAGCCCCAACAGTACATTTTCTCTACATCTTATGTTAAATAATCTATAAAACTTCTTATTAATGGAAAACCTTGACCTTTTCCAAGTTGAGCTAGTTGAAAGAGGTTAGTGCACAAGGTAATAACCATCATAAAGACAAAAACTAAGAATTTCTCCTGATCTAACAAGAGGTACAAAAGGAGCTGCTTTTAGAAATACTTTTTCCATTTGAAATTTGCTCATGTACATGCTTATCAGTAAAATTTAAATACAGACACATAGGTGGCTGGAAGGCAACTGTAAATATTGAAGCTAAAAAACAACCATTGACTGAATATCTCAGCATCATTTTCTAGGTTATCCTCTAGATACATGTTTCTCAGATCACATTGTGAAATTCTCATCGAACAACAAAACAGTCACATTCAAAGGAGATAATTTCTGAACTTCACATAATTTTACAAAAGAGAGATGAGATATGTCATGAGCCTTATCATGCTTTTTACCCAATATTGCTCTGATATCCATCAAAGGAACAACTTATGCTTTTGCTGCCAGTGGTCTCTTGACAAAGAGAAAGTTCAAATGCTTGTCGTTGACAAGGTTGCAATGATCTTTCTTAGTATTTTCCAGTGTGAGAACTCAAGAATTACTTAATAGCTAACCTATTCCTCCAATGCTAAACACGGGCACACTAAACAGCAATTGAACATCCTATTCATCTGCGAAAACGAGACATGGACACAAGCAGTCATGAACATGCTGCACTACAATCTAAACCAATCCTTACTCAACTATCTCCACAAGCTACTTCTGTTAATATAAAAAAATTTAGCCACTTTGCATGAAATGTAGGGCCCAACTATATTAAACTGAACTTTTGGTGAAGGATTTGAATATCCTGGAGATGCCAATGCAACAAAAAAATAGGAAACCTGTAAGTAGCGCATGGTCCGCGAAGAGAAGCGAAGAGAGACGAAGGACTAGACTAGGACGCTTAGAGCTCTTGAAAGGAACAGTTTGCATTACTCTACCAGGAATACGAGGTTTTATGCTCTGCAAATACAGATAACAGCAGTCCGGGTCAAAAACTAGTTCTCTTACACATGTTACATTTTCATGCTTCATGCAGATTTGGAAAACACAACTTGATGACATAAGTTTAGCCTAATGTGGAGCATAAACAGTACCATGTCCTGCCTGCAGTGCCCAATGCATATGATTTCGAAACAACCAATCCTATTTACTACCAGCAAATGACTCCTTTTGAATTATCAAGCACATCCACAGATCCCAACACACAACATTTACATAAATCCTATTTTCAATAAAGTCATTCCTTTTGAATCGTTAAGCGCATCCATAGATCCCAACATGCAGCAATCAGAAACGTCGCATTTGCATGTTATAAAAACATCATGATTCACGCAAAATAAGGCAATAAGAATAACAGGGGCCAAATTCAGATCACATGCCAGGAAATGTGATCTTTTTTGTACCCAATAAGTTGCTATTTGGCTTTCAAAAGAATCTGGATTCTCTTGGGTAGACCCGGTGCCGATCAAGAAGCAAACGACAACCAACAAGAGCAAAAAAAGACAAAAACAAAAAGGCACACGAAACGAAAAGCAATGCCAGGGACCTTAAAGTGTAATCAAAACTTAACAAGAAATAGCCAAAAGTAAAGATACTAGACAAGAAAAAGTAGATGCTTTCCTACATACCAAAAGGATAAAAATGCTCAAGACATTTCCAGATAAAATTTAGGCATAAGCTAAAGAAGAGTTTGAAAAAACCTCGATCTCCTTAGTAGTATGGCCGGTATCGAAGGGGTCTTCTGAATCTTGGAATTTTGCTGATAGATTATCAAAGAAGATCGGTTTGGTACATTAGGAAAAAAGAATGTTACCTCATAACTATGATAAGATAAACAGGCTTAAAGATATGCTTGAGCCAAAAAAGTACCTACCCATATCCATATGGGGCATATCCATATGAAGGAAAATAAGGCCTTCCTGGTCGATACCCATAAAATGGATTAAATCTGCGACCACGAAACTGTTTCATACCTGGAATGTTTGTCCTTTTTGCCGTTACCTGCATATGATATGACCCATATCATGAGCACATAACATGATTGCTTAGAAAAGAGAGTGAATTTTCAATAGTTTCGTCTGAAGTAAAACAATAATGCAAGACATAAAAAAGCGCTTAAAACTTTCTGCATGCTCAGTTTCATCCAATTGCTATGTGTGCGATGCTACTCCTAAAAAATTTCTTGATAGTCAACAACTAGAAATAGCTCAGCATCTCGGAAAAAGCCCTTAAAAAGGCAGAACACAGGATTTCACTTTAAACCTTAGAAATATTCTTGGGAAGAGGGCTCAAAATCCATAGAGGTAATCACTTATTAAAATTATAATGCATATTTGGAGAAGGCACGGGGGGCAGCTGATGGCTTTGTGAAGCACACTTCACACATACATTTGTTTTAGGAAGCATTTCCAAAAAGGAAAGTTTTGCACCCTCTCTTTGCACAGTTCCTAAAACATATTGAGAATTAGATGTGCAAAGAACATAAGAATTGAATTTTTCTACGTTTTTTTTATTTACAAACGTTTCAAAAACCAAATGATTTAAAATACTGTTAAGCATCTAGTTCTATTTTCATGTACAGCCTTGAGTGAGGTAGGCACCACAGGATATGACCTCCTAACAAGCAACCTCAAGGACTCGAGCTTTTTGCACAAACATATGTTTGGAAATTTGAAAAGGTCTGCAGCATAAACCACAAACTCACATTTTGACACAAGACAAGACAAAAGCTGACAAGACATCGTAGGGGAGTGTTACATGAGAACATAATTATATTGTGTGAAAATATTGTAAAATTAAAATAATATTAAACTTAGAGATTCAAGTGTTGGGGTTTGTCCAAACTTGAGGTAGACTAGTCTAGTAACTTTCCAATTAGAGTCAAGTTAGTTTTGTGTCTTCATAGTGATGTGTAGGTCTAGAACCTACCAAGAAGCATTTGAGGCTACTCTTGTAGGTCAAAGGATTCTCAAAAAGAGAGATTCTCAAGTCTTATCCATCTCTCTTTTTGTCATCTAGTAGAGAGGTAGAGGCAATGTGGCATCTAGATTGTTCTCTCTCTCCACGAGTTCTAGAAGGCCTCTTGTATTATAAATAAGGTGGCTTTGTACCACAAGAACACACTTTTTCAAGGAAAGCTTCCATTTGATCCATTTGAGGTGTAATGATAGTTAGATTGTGATGAATGCTCTTGCCTTCATGCTAACTAGCTTGCCAATGTTTTCCATCTCATTGTTTTTGGAATAGAAGCTAGTTTAGTGTGCAATCATTCATTCTCTTGATCCTTTGTACTTGCAGTTGGTTCACACGTGTGAAAAGTTCTCTTGGTATCAGAGCTTGATAGGAGAATACACATCTAATCACTGCGTTGTCAAATGGAATGACTTCTCATCATTGTTGGTGAAATTTTGCCTCTTACTAGCACTCGATTTTGAGCTAACTAGATCCACTCTCATCATCACTTATTAATGTATCTTTTTCTCTGATTTCAGAGCTGTACGGCCTACTGTAGCAGCACGTGTGAGGCCTCTAAGCAAGATAGAGTGGGGGCTATGTTACTTCTCATCTTTTCCATCCATGTTGCATATGAATGGAAAGCTAATCAAGTGTAGATTGTGATGCAAGTGACCTCAAGAGGATTGGTGGATCCTAAGGAGAGTTCTTTGCACTCAAAGTGAGGCATATTGAAGAAGAACAACAGAGTTTTACATGCTTGAAGGCTGTACTATCAAAGATCCTTTATTGTAGGAGTCAAAAATAGCAAATTTTGACTATTTTTCAATTTTCTTCAATCTAAGAAGCATTGTTTGGATCTATGATCCTATGAATGGATGAAACTTTCTAAATGATAAATCTGACTTTTTTAAGCTATTTCACACGTGTGAACTCAGATTTACTTCATCCACTTTTGCTTTGAAAAATTAAGTGCAAATTTTGACTAGCACCTGGAAATTGTTTTTTAGCCTTCTTTGAGTTCTCATCATTTGTTACTTGATTCCAAGTGATCAATAGTTTACATTTGATTAGTTTTGAACCTCTGAAAACATTCATTTAGTAAGCCAAAATCAATTCTCTAGGCATGACTTCAATGGGATCTTATCTATTAGAACAAAGTGAGAGACTCACTTCTACAAATTATGGTACATGGAAAGTGAGGATAGAATCCATTCTTGTACTTCAAGATCTAATAGATATAGTGAATGGGAATGAGGAGGAGCCTACTAATCCTCAAGAAATTCCCAAGTTCAAGAAAAGAGCACGTGTTGCTCTTCATGTTTTAAAGCTAAATGTCTCTAATGAAGTTTTAAGAGAGATTAGCTCTTGTGTCAATGCTCAAGAAGCATGGAGTACTCTTCAGTCCATTTATGAGTCTAAAAACACTTCAAGGGTCCTTACTCTAAGAAATATGATTTTTCAAAGTTTTCAAAGAAAGGATGAAAGTGCTTCATCCTATGTTTCTAGAGTCAAGGATCTCCATAAAGATCTTTGTTGCATAGATGATTCTATCAAATCCAAAGAAATTGTTCAAGTTATTTTGAATGGATTAAGTGAGGATTTTGATACCATTGTTCAATCTTATGCAATTAAAGAGGACTTACCCTCTTTAGTAGCCTTACAAGGAGTCTTGATAGCCGAGGAGTATAGGCATCAAACTTGAGTGGCAAGATTTGAGAGTGGCCTTCCAACTCCCCGAGTGAAAACACACTTTTTGGTGTTTCGCACCCGAAACAGTCGGCAAACTACACAATCATAATCCCCTCGATCAGAGCTTTCATCTGATACCCATATTGCCTAAAAATATTTCAAAAAAAAAAAAAAAAAAAAAAAATCGATTCTACACGATTCTGGGAAAATCCCGAATCGCGATTTTGAATAGCGATTCTGATCGCGATTCTGAATCGCGATTCGGGAATCGCGCTGCAACTATGCTACAGCGCATGACATTCTGCACATCATGAGGGCAAAACTTCTCATCAAGCAAGCTTTGAAGCCTTATAACATGGTTGGTTAATTCTTGTCATGTGGCTCATCTAATTGCCACCACTCATACAGAATTATGTTATTTACTAGTCATGGCAACACAATCAACCTAAGGAGATTCCATTCAGCAAGTATTTGGCTCGCCCACCCAGATTCGATTCTTTATGATCCCACAGGTTGATACATAGATCCAGCGGTACCAGGATCCGCGGATCCCGGTACCGCGGATCCACACTGGTACCGGAGATCCACACTGATCCGCGGTACCACAATAAATTAATATATTTAATATTTAATGTATATATATGTATATGTATATATATTTGCCCTAATCTCCCCCCCTCGCTTCATCTCTCTCCCTGCCCATCGTGTTGTTGTCCGCGCCCTCTTCCTGCTGTCCGCGCCCTCCTTGCTGTCCGCGCCCTCCTCGCCATCACACTGTCTTCGCATTGCACAGATCGCTTCCGCCCCTGCTACTGCTATTTCGGCCATTGCTGAGGATTTTCCAGCCTTCCGCCTCCTATCGCACTCACGATCATCTCTGCCTTTTTTCCCCAGTTCCTTCTACAGAAATGGTGCATTCCAACCTTGCCGATCTGTGGGACGAGGTGGACATTGTCAGGCGGGTTCCCGACAAGTCCAACAAGTCCGGTGCAAAGATCGTGCGCTGTCGATATTGCCTGGTCGAGTTAATTGCCACCCTCACTCACCTTAAAGGCCACCTGCTCGGTGCACGCGCCAAAAATGGTGGCACACTTAATGCTGCCCCTTGTGGCAGCATGTCCGTCCCCGTCAGGCAGCGACTTCTGCACACCTATGGGCCACGTCTTGTGGCGGGGTAGAACACCATTTCGGAGGGTTTTCTCCAGTTTTGCACCGCTCCTTACGTGGTTGACCCCGAGTTGCTGCCTGCTTGGCTGGCACGCACGAGGAGAGGGAGTGCATCCTCGTCCAGTCCCACTGCCCCTCATCCCCCTCAGACAGTTCCGCCACACGCACCCCCATCTGCGCCCATTCCGATGGAACCCATCCCCTTACGTCCACCAATTGCCACTGCCATTCCAGCACCACGTCCTATTGCTCGCACTCCCCCAGTCTACGACTTTCTCATGGACTCTCCGCCACCCGAGCAAGCCCAAGATGCTGGTGACGAGGCCTTCGAGAATGTTGAGGAGATCCCTTTCTCCCTCCCTTCCCATCCGGATGACCTCCCTAGCCAACAGTTTTCGTATCTCATGCCAGATGTCGCCCCTCCACCAGTGCACCCCACTTATGCTGCTGCACCCATCCCTGCCAATGCATCCCACTCTCCCCATTCCACGTCTACAGCCGATGCATCCACTAGTGCCCAGCCTGTCGCGTCATCATCCATTCCCGTCACGGTTGGTGCACCGTGCTGGAGGTCCGCTACCCGTGCTGGGAGAGTTCTTAGGCAGCAGAGTATTCGCGGCGCGCATCAGCCGCACATGGACAGAGAGGCCACATAGGCCGTGGCCAGTCTGATTTATGAGCTGAACCTTCCATTTGCCATCACCGACTCTGAGCCCTTCAAAAGGGCCTTCCGCCTTGCACAGTCTGTCAGCCCTAGCTGGAGAGTCCCTAGTTCAGAGGTTGTCCGCACACACATGCTAAGGGATAGGGTCGAGTCCTTGTCTAGAGAGATGGAGCCTCTACGTCGCCACTGGGCCACTTACGATTGCAGCATCATGTCCGATGGCTGGACTGATGTCAGGAGGAGGCTGATCCTCAACATCTTGGTCTCCAGCTGCATGGGCACACAGTTTTTGAGGGCCGTGGATTGCAGCAGGGGGGGAGAGTCATATCTGCAGAGTTCATGTTTGATGTCATCAGGTCTTCCATCCTGTCCATAGGCCCACGGCATGTCGTCACGGTGGTGACGGACAATGCCACCAGCTACATTCAAGTGGGTGTACTGCTAGAGGCCAAGTTCCCTCACATCGTTCATACCCCCTATGCAACGCACGGCATAGACCTTCTGATGGGGGACATAGGTGCACTTCCCTGGGTTAGAGCCATCGTCTGTGAGGCCCTCTTCCTGGTGACTTTTGTCACCAAGAAGAGGTATGTTCTTGCCATGTTCCGGGTGTTCAGCCATCTGGACCTCCATAAGCCAGCCCCACACGTTTTGCATTCGACTTGGTGGTCATCGACCGTTTGATCAGGTGTAGGGCGCAGCTTCTACAAATGGTTGTCAGTGATCTTTGGCGTGCCAGTACGTTTCAGCACACAGAGAATGGGGAGCACTTTTCTTCCACGGTGAGGGGAGACCAGTTCTAGAGGGATGCACAGACATTGTCAGGACTCCTTCGACCACTCTACATTGTGCTCCGCATGGCTGACAACGAGGGGTCGACACTTGGATTGGTGTATGAGCTCATGGACCAGATTGGACAATTCCTGCAGCTGCCCATCTTGCAGCCAGAGAGGTAAGCAGTATAGTAATGTAATTGGTCTTTATCTTTTCAGTAGTTGCTAGTTTGTTTTTTTGTCGATGTTACGTTTTTCCGTAATGCCCTAAACCACATGCCTCTCACCTGCAGGATGACCGAGCTGAAGTTCATCTGGGAGACGCGGTGGAACTACTTCCACAGGAGTATCCACAACGTTGCACACATACTGCATCCCCTCTTCCTCTCTCCGACACAGATCGCAGACAGGGAGCTCGAGGCAGATTGGCTTGAGTACATTCACAGGGTGGGTCCACACATTGGTTTGGATCCTATCAGGCTCATGGAGGAGCTAGTTGCATTTCGTTTCGGCATGGGCACGTTCGGCCACCCGGCTGCTTAGGATCCGGAGAGGAGGCAGCTTCCCATTACCTAGTGGACCATGTTCGGTAGCACCTATCCATCCATACAGCGTCTTGCACTGCGTGTCCTTTCTCAGGTATGCATCTCATTTCATCCTCCATTGTGTTTCGTTGCACATGTGTTGAAGCATTTCATTGCACGTACCACAGGATTGCGCTGCCTCCGTGTGTGAGCGTAATTGGAGCACATGGGCACTCATTCACACGAGGCGAAGAAACAGGCTGTCAGGGGCATTACTACAACAGCACACCAGATGACTTTGATTGTACCGATTGGGAGGCCATGCAGGGTCCACATGGTGCACAGGATGAGGCACGGGATGATCCAGAGGATGGTGCACATGATGAGTCCCAGAGCCCAGAGCATTTGTATCCGGATGCCCAGCTGGACGACTTGATTGCCACGTTGGATTCAGAGGCCCAACAGATGTCGAGCGTCAAGGCGCCCCCATCCTCTCTAGCCAGCATGCCCTACACAAAGTCTCAGCCAGAGCAGCTACATGAGGTGCTTGCGGTTCCTCAGAGGGTTCATATGCGCCACACAGCACCTCCAGTGCCACCGATGCCATTGAGGCCTGCAGCCCCTCCATCGCCATCCACTTCTGCAGCACCAGGTCTCCATGGCAGGCCACCATCTGTGCCTAGGTTTTCTCTTGCGGCGCCCACATCCACAGTGGCTCCTCCAGTGGCAGCACCCACGTCACATCCTCCTCCTCTGGCAGCACCCACTCCATTGGTTCCTCCTTTGGCAGCACCCAGGATGTACCAGTACCGGCCACCACAGCGCCCCTTTCAGTACATATCGTCGTTGTACTTTCCTCTTGTAGGGACGGCCCCTCCACAGCCAGTTCCTCCACCAACAGCAGCCCCACAGGCACACACTCTACAGGCTCATCCTCCTCTATGAACTGCACAGGGACACCCCTCTTTGGCTTCTCTATCCCAGCCGGCCTCAGCTTGGGCCCAGCCTAGCCAACCAGGTGATCTGCATGGGGGTGATGAGGCATTGACAGCTCCCCTCGTCCGCAAGAGACCAGGAAGGCCCAAGGGTGCACCGAACAAAAAAGGCAGAGCACAGAAACCGCCAGGGAAGAGAGGACAACCTTGCAGGGCCCCAGGTGCATGTAGAGGTGCACTATCACAGCCAGTTGTAGCAGGTCTAGTCGGTTTGGCTTTCTTGGGGGCTGATGTGGAGGCTGATTGGGAGGATGTGGATGACGAGCCCTCCTCCTCGGATACACAGCCCATGCCAATACCAAACAAGCATAGATATCGGTTGCGAGAGTCAGCTCGGGGCCCTGAGTTGTCTCCGGAGCATTCGTCTGAGTCAGAGCCAGAACATTGATTGTAGCTCTGTTATTTTATTTTTAGCAGTTTGATATCATGTTCCATGTTTGGCGGCCAGATGGTCGTACACTATATTCAGACCATTTTACATATTATATACATTGTTGGACGTACTTTATTTGCTGCACATTGTGTATTTGTCGATTTGTAAATGTGATGCTCTGTTTTCAATTTTATTTCGAATGGTATGTTTCGAATGGTATGTGTGTGTTTGAATCGTATTTTCAATTAGTTTCAACTGCAGAGATTGATAGCAGATGCACTTCCCAGAAATACACCCCCCTTGATAGCATTTCATAAACACATATATTACATTGCAATTTCCCAAGCACGCGTTGCACAAAAAACACACTGAACATTAATTCAACAGTTGTATCAAAATAACAATACGTATCCCGCCATATACGGCTGGGGCTGTTCTTTACACTGTGTTAAACACTAAATGTTGCCTCATCTGCTGCCGAAAACTACATAACAACGGTCAGCCACATACGGCTCTAAACATTCCTACGAATACTCCTCGCCCTCATCAGGTGCATTGTTCTGTCACTCTCGCTCTGCCTCCCGGTTAGCCCGATCTGCCTCCTGGATAGCCCGACGGCGGGCCGCCCTTTTCCTGACCATGATGAGCTGCCATTGTGTGAAGTTCATTCCGATCTGCTCATCCAAATCCAGCTCGACAGCGAGGGCAGGGGCCACATCAGGGGCGGGGATTTGCAGCTCTGGGTGTCTCTGCCGAGTCTGTCACAGCATCTCTGCAATGTCTGCCTCTTGCTTCCTCCTGCCTTCGCCCTCGGGCTTTGGTGGTATGCGCTCCACCATCTCACGACACCCTGTTTCTCAAACTGGCTCTCAACCTCTCACTGGCTCTCTCACAGCCTCGTGAGTGCCTATTTAACACCATTGCCTGTTTTTGTTGATGATCCCTCCATGTGCCGTTGTACCTGCCCCCATTTGTTGCTCCCCCACGTGCTGCACTCCCATTGGCCCCATGGCCTGCTTCCCCACAATGCCCATGTGCTATTGTACCTGCCCCCATGTGTTGCTCCCCCACGTGCTGCACTCCGATTGGGTCCGTGGTCTGCTCCCCCACAGTGCTCATGTGACGGTGTACCTGTCCGGATTTGTTGCTCCCCCACATGCTGCACTCCCATTGACCCCAAGGTCTGCTCCCCCACAGTGCCCCCTGTACAGTCCCCCCTTTTTTCTAAACCCTAAACCTTCTTTTAAAGAATTTTTTACCCTAATTTACGTTAATGAAAGGGGGTTTTATTAGAAAATTTAAGAAAATAATAATAAAAAAATATATTATTTATTGGTGTCGCCTTGGTACCGCGGATCTAAGGGCGGTACCACCTGATTCTATGGGTTGATAATACCAAGAAGCACTCGTTAACTATTAAAAAGCCCACCTGCTTTCAGAGAGCTCAATTTTTAGATAGTTGGGTCTTTTTGTATCTGAGCACAAATTCCTCTAAATATGACAGTTGACCTCAGTTAAAGCCAAAATTGACTATGTATATAGATATTCATCTCATAAATAAGTCATGTGTACTATGCATGGCACATATTCTTCTGCGATAGGGTTTTCTAGA
Organism: Diphasiastrum complanatum; assembly: GCA_029204225.1. Lineage (NCBI taxonomy): Eukaryota > Viridiplantae > Streptophyta > Lycopodiopsida > Lycopodiales > Lycopodiaceae > Diphasiastrum > Diphasiastrum complanatum. Next base: position 50,546,089 of record CM055105.1, on the reverse strand, counting down.
CATTTGGCACGGACTCCTTCCCTTCATATCGATCCCTGACTAAAATCCTTGTTACATATTACCTTAATTTTCGCTTTTCAATATCATCTCTACTAAATGGAAGCAGATGGTTCAAAAATGAATATGTCTAACATATCTTGCATATGCTAACAAAGTACAATACTAAAATCACAGTTTAGATTGTATTTTTACCTTCAACTGCCGACCATGTAATTCTGATTCACTCAGTAGAATGGCATTCTGAACTGCTTCAGCTTCAAGAAATTCAACATAAGCATATCTGTGCCAAATTATCGAGCAAACAGAATGTCGATCAGTCCAATTCAACAATTGGAGGAAGTCAGTGGCAGCCAAATCCGGCCAACTGAAAACAAGCTCTCTGGACACTGAACTTGCAACCTCAACTGTAGCAATTGACAAGAATGTCTAGAAACTGACCCCTTTGGCTGCCCAAATTTGTCGGTTAAAATGGTGACACGATTAACTGTCCCACACGACTGGAAATGTTGTTGAACTTCTTCAGGAGTGCAAGAATAATCCACCTGACAAGGGGCACGCAAGTTAAAAAATAAGTACTGGGCATTGCACCTTTCTTTATGAGAATTAAAGATTATTATTCTCCGAGATGCAATTCTTACTAGAACATTATTTACGATGGTGATTCAAAGTTTCCAGATCAACACAATGTAACACACATTCACAATGCCTTTTTTATATTGAAGAAATAACCCCCTGAAAGGATAAACAGGGACTTCTACTGCAAGAATGCAAGGTTCCAACGAGTACAGCTGATAAAGAGTATGATACTACTAGAGATCGTACATTGCCAACAAAGACAGAGCGTGCATCTGCTTCCTCCTTGCTGGCTTGAGTTGCTGCAGTGTTTGCAGGATCTACATAACCAGAGAACTTGAATGTCATATATCTATATTCACACAGTGGCGGTGGTTCAGAATATGATCTCAGAAGTTCAACTTCCCTTCACCAATATGGTTACCTTCTACAAGGATCAAACTGATATATCTGTTTAAGTGTGAAAATTTGGAGATGAAAGAAAAGAAAAGAAAAAATGCGGTTATTTACAGCTTGACAAAATACATATGCATTAATCCAATAACTCATTATTTCTCTTGAAAGAGTGACGTCTTCCATATCTCAAATTGCCGCAGTACAAATAATTAAGTACAACACAGACCATCATTGGGTATAAGTCTTTTGTCAGACTATTACTGCAGGGTAATATTTTAAAGCATCAGATGCTTAATATAAAGTCTCGTGTGACAGAAGATTATCTACCATCATTCATATGACTATCACTTCCTGACACAAAACTGCTAACTCCTGAGTACCAAAATCTTCTTCTGTTTTTCCAAGATTCTTGAATCGAGAAGAATCAAGGCCTGCCCAGATTCATGTTACTGACAAAATTTGTCATAAAAATTCTAGATGGAGTTTACTAGTCCTACTAGCACTCACAAACCAAGGATAAAGATTAAAGAGATTATAGATTGTAGAAGAATTAAGCAAAGCTCTAAACAACTAGAATTAAATAATGGGGGGGCGCCAGCCTACATATATAGTTTCTCCAATCTATGTGAAAAGCTAAAAGCATGAAGCAAATAGCAAAAGATAAAAAGCTATTTTCCACTATAGACCAGTTCTTTCTTTCCACAACTCCGTTTTGTTGAGGTGTGTCCATGCTTGCAGATTGTCTCTTTATACCACGATCCTTGCAAAACACCTGAAATTCTGTACAAAAATACTCTCCCCCTTTGTCCGAGTTAAGTATCTTGATTTGTCTATTTGTTTCTTTCTCCACCTATGTCTTAAAACACGTGAAATACTTGAATGCTTCACCCTTATTCTTGAGAAGATAGATCCACGTTTTCCTAGAATAGTCATCCACAAACACCATGCAATAACTTGCTCCCCCGTAAGACTGAGTTCTCATAGGACCACACAAATCTGTATGAATAAGTTCTAGAACACTTTTCGCCATGAATGTACTAGACAAAAATTTCTTCATATGATGCTTGCCTAAGACACAGCTTTCACAAACCTTGTGATCAGAAACAACTTGACATAACCTGTAACCATGTTGTATTTCCTCAAGACTTGTTAGACTTTTGTAATTCAGATGTCCAAACCTTTTATGCCATAACATACTCACCGATCCAATATCAGCAATACTCACTTGATGACCCACCACCTGAGCCTGAAGTTTGTACAACCGTCCTGCAAGTATGCCCTCAGCTACTACTTCATTATCTTTCCTCTTGATGAGACACCGCTCTTCATCAAACTGCACCACCATGTGTTGCTTCGCAATAGCTGATACTGAGAGTAAGTTCTTCTTGATTGCTAGTACATAAAGCACATCCTTTATGTCTCCAATCGTCCCTGAAGGTAGTTGAACTTGTACTTATCCAACTCCCTTTATATCATATGCGTAGTTGTCTCCCAACTTCACATTTGATCCATCATCTGATTTTTGAAAATTAGACAGCCACTCTCGCCTAGGTGTCATATGCTTCAAAGCTCCTGAATCAATAAACCAACAGTCTTCTTCCTTCGAGAAGCCACCACCTGAACATGTCGATGCCAAAAACAACAATATTTTGTCGTCTCATTCTTCTTGTAATAATATGGCATTCAGCTCATCGAAAGAAGACCTCGTTTCCCGTAATGATAGCATCATCACAAAGTTCTGATAAGCCAAAGGTAGACTATTAAACACAATGGATACTAAGATTGAATCCTGAACACTTTCTCCAACTGCAATAAGTTGCCCTCTCAAATCTTTCACCCAAGTAAAATAATCTGTTATTGATTCACCTATACCCATCTTCAATGTGTGTAGCTTATTAGTCAAGAATAAGATTCGCAACTGATTCACCGTCTCATACAAGTTCTTCAGTATATCCCAAGCCTCCTTGGGTCCAGCAACATCTCTGATGTGAGGAATGATCATATCTCTAACTTACAAGTTGATGATATGATTAGCTTTTCTCCTACGTCTAATACTCCCGCAACTTCCTGTCAATGTTAGGAGGTATTGTTTGTTTCCCGGAGGTGGGGGCGATGATGCCTTAGAAATTTTTATGAAGATTTTGGTGTTCTGTTGTAGATGAAGCTGTACTCAGCCATTCTGATTATCTGCTGTTAATATCTTTATCAGTGTGCTGTTGTGATTTCATCAATTCTTGGTTTTTGGGGATTCACTAGCAAACCTAGAAACCAGTGTTGTTGCTACAATCATCTTTCTCAGGGTGCTGTTGTCTTTCCATCAACTTGTCTGATGAAGATTTAGCAGAAAATCTATAGCAAGTTCATGTTATCTCAATGCTATGAAAAAGAGAACACAACTGTACTACTTGGAGGAGCATGCTTTCACAAGTACAAACTAGGCCTTATTTACAGTTTCTTAGGGCTACCACAAACTTGTCATCTATTAATGGGATAATTTCCAATGTGTGCTACACTCAGACCTACACTTGGCCTTGAGTTAAACTTCCTGGTCCACCACCAAATTCTAAACTCCTTTCAAGTCACAATAGCACCTCAAGCTAGAAAAGTCTAGCACCCCAATCCACTAAAACCCCAAGCAAGGAATGTTGGGTCCACTTGATATTTTACATAATTCATGATTTGGGAATTTGGGGTACAGTGTACTTAATAGCATTTAATACATGGCATAAATAACACAATGGCACAATGAATGAAGCAATACATGACAAAATACTCAAAATTTGAACATTTTTGTTTTCAAAGCTTACATGTTACTAGCCTTCCAGTAATCACAAAATCAATCAATTCTTCTTTAATAATGGCATCAAACGAATGAGCATACAACACACACAATCCCCCAGATTTTGGTGGTATTTATTTCACTCAGGAATGGTTGTCTATGCCTGGCCTTTTGTAAGTAGCTTCAGTAAGTATCAAGTTTGGCATATGCCTTCTGTATTACAAATTGGTCAGCAACTTGCTCAGGCCAGACAGTGGGTTGCATTCAACCGAAAGTGATTCCAATTTGCTAGAGCAGCATCTCACCTTTTTGATGATGTGTTCATAGGGATTGAAAAGCTGTGAAAGTTTCACTGTCATTATATAGATAAAGAAAGCTGGGGCTGTCATAACCAAATAGGTGTACTATAGAGAAACACCTCCAAAAACTTACCGATCTAGAGAATGAAGAAAAGGCAGGAGGATCTGATAGACAAGTTGTTCAAGATTTCCCGTTATCAAAGAATATGTTGGCATTTAAAATATGGGAACTAGGCTTATAATATAGACAAAAATTTCTTGACAAAGATTGGACGATGATTAGAAGATCTTAGCAAAAAGCGAGAAGAAAGTGGGACAACCAAAAGAATAAACAATCTTCAGACTAAATAAACTTAAAATAACTACAGCATTGAATTGAGTAATGAACCTTTATCCATTTATCAATTGGCCAAAAATAGATGGCTTGTTCAGCTCAAAGTTCCAGGCGCCGTGGTACGGCACCTGGTGCCGTGGGTGCCGTACAAGTGCCGTGGAACTTCACGGCACCCACGGCACCTGTTTTTTTTTTTTTTTGAAAATTTTTGATCGAGGCATGTGGATAGTCAGCAGGCATCTACTCGGCGATACGGAGGTGGTGTGCACGGTGCCAGGGGGATCTGAGCTTCGTGGAGAGCGAAACGATCAGATTTCGATATTTGGTGAGTATAGGCTTGATTTTTTGCAAGTGTTGACATTGAGCTATAGGCAACCAAATCGAGCGTAGTTTGGCTCTAGACCACCTTTCTTCATGCCCACGGTGATTTCTATGGCGTCAGTTTCAGCCGTTACGGCACGCCTAGTGATATTTGAACACCACATTCCAAATGCTTGTGTTTTTTTGCCATTTTCACAAAATGACTTGTGGGCAACCGATTCAGGTGATGTCTGAGCCTAGAATGCATTTCCACATGCCTGCAAAGACTCCTATGACCTCCGTTCCGCCCGTCTACATCCGTATCACAAATTTCACTTTCCATGCCCTAATTCCATGTTTTTTAGGGTTTAGGCGTGGAACATCGTGCAAGCATCTGCCAGTAGCGTGGTTTAGACCTGCACTGCACTCCTTTACGCCTGCAAGGACTCCCACGCTAGCATCTCGCCCGTTTTTGCTCAAACTAAAATGATCCTATCCCTCGCCCTAATCTCGTGTGTTTTTTGGCACTTGCTATGATTTTATCAATGTGACGTGTGATCGGATGTGTTGAGCTCTGTTTTAGGCTGGTAATGTTTTTCATTGCATGCGTTTAGGGTTTACTCGTGGCGCAATTTTTGCATGTGGCTAATGGGTGTTTTGTGGCAGGTATGGATGCACGATATTGAGTGATGGATGGACCGACATACGTCGGCGATCCCACTTGGCACAGTATTCCTACGTGGCATGGATGCCACTCGAGGTGGTGACGCCATCACAGCCGATTTCATATGGGAGGTTATTAGAGATGTTATTGTTGACATTGGGGTGGAGCATGTGTTTTAGCTTCTCACGGACAACGCTTCGAACTGCAAGCACATGGGAGAGATTATGACGAGGGAGCACCCCAGCATTGTGTGGACACCCTGTGTTGCACATTGCATAGACTTGCTCATCCATGACCTGTGTGCACTTCCATGGATCAGAGAGGTATTGGTTTCTCCATTTGCTATGCTATCTTGATTGACGCCTACTCCATGCTGCTAAACACATCTCAACTACCGTCTAAACTTTTTACTGGATGTTTGTGCTGCAGATCACTTCTACGGCCATGCGCCTGGTCACTTTTGTTACCAGGAAGAGACGTGTGCTTGGCCCTATTCCGCACCTTCTCGCACCTAAACCTAAAGAAGCCAGCACAACACGCTTTGCGTTTTACTTCTTGGTGCTAGAGCAATTGACAAAGGTGAAGGACGCACTCTAGCGAGGCCTTCCAAAGTTCATGGACGTCCCACATGCGGCGTTTTTCCGGTCCACTGTGTTCAGTGATGAGTTCTGGACACGTGGTGAGGAGATTGCTACGGTCCTTCTACCCATTTTCAGAGTGTTGCGCCTGGTAGACCGTGAGGGGTGCACTCTCGGTCTCATTTACGAGTTCATGGACCGCATCGGCGAGGGAATTCTGACGTCAGGCTTGGACGAGCACAGGTATGACTCTTCAGTGTCTAGTTTGTTGTTTCTCACTCAAGTCTGATACGTTTCTTTTATGCTATGGTTACCTGATTGTTGTAATTTGTCTATTGCAGGAGGCGCGAGATCTCGCATATCTGGGAGGCCTGATGGGACTACTTCCACCAACCCATCCACGTCGTAGCCCACATATTGCACCCCTTGTGGCGCGAGACTCGGGATCGGGACGATCAGGAGCTGCACCAGGGATGGGTGGAGTACACGGAACGCGTATGGCCTGGACCAGGTACGTGTGATAAATTGCTTGGTAGCCTAAATACTGCAGTAGTTACTATAGTGTGCTCATTTATAGTGTGTGAATTCGAGGGGACTTACACGTGCCTGGGTTTTTTCTTCTGACAACAGGTCCGATGCTAGCTAACATTGCACGCCAGTTGCTCATCTTTGAGCGCTACCAGTTTCCTTTCGATGGAGAGCAGAGTCGGCGGAGGGAGGATCAGCTGAGGTCCGTTACATGGTGGGGCTACCACGGGCGCAGCACAGGTTACCTGCGGCGACTGGCCGAGAGAGTCCTTGCACAGGACTGTTCGGCAGGAGCTTGCAAGCGGAATTAGAGCACCTGGGCCTTGTATCACACGTAGAAGAGGAACAGGTTATCCATCGAGCAGTGTAGGCGGGTGGTGTTTGTGAACACCAATAGCCGTATGTTGAGGCGCACACGAGGAGGGGGCCAGATGCTCAAGGTGAGTCACATCATTACCCCCTGTTTCTTGCTATGCTTTGACGAATTGAATTGCTTTCGAATTATGCAATGAATTGCAAAATACCTGCCTGACAACAATGTATTGTTTTTGGTTGCAGGTGAACCCTGACACTTGCTTGGTGGATTCGGCAGTTGCTGCTCCTCGAGCACCACCCACGCAGGAGGAGATGGATGATGATATCTATAGAGTTCTATAGACAGGCACGGGCTGACGCACGGGCTTTACGGCGTTCGAGGAGGGCAAACAGGTAGAGGGATAGCGCTAAGGAGGGGGATGATGAGGGCTTGGAGGGTGGAGAGGAGCTCGGGGCTGACTATCAGGAGGAGGAGTGGGTTGAGGGGGATACGGAGGAGGATGAGGAGATGGGGGCGGAGGCACAAGGGGATGACCTGGCTGACCTGCTGGTGGACCCTAATGTGGAGACAGAGGACAAGCCAGTCATTCCTGCACGTAGGCCTAGAGGGAGACCTAGAGGTTCTGGTAGGAGGGGGCTGAGTTCGCTTTTTGTAAACATGAGTGGAGCATCACACACAACCATCGGCCAAGCATCATCGCAGTGGGTAAGGCCATCCCAGGGCGTAGGATCACAGCGACCTGACACAGACACGCAGGGGTAGACACAGGGGTGGGGGCAGGCAGAGGGGGGCTAGAGGAGGGGAGAGAGGCAGAGGCAGAGAGAGGCAGGGGGAGGATCCAGAGCCAGAGCACGTAGTAGAGAGCCGGAGCACGCAGCAGAGCGATCTCCGAGTGGGGACTTCAAAATCCAAAACTGTAATGTCCTCTCTGTCTCGCTTCTGGAAAAACTGGGTAATATGAGCCTGGCCGTGATCCATATCTGTGGCAGGTAGAAGTGAAGCTCGTAGAATATACATCTCTCTCAATAGAAGACCTACACAAGTGTAAGAGGTCACAATCTCAATCGGCAGCCCATCATAATAGAAGGTCACATCTCTCATATGTTGTCTATTGGTGTTGAACACCATAATCTTGGTCTTCTTAGTATTAACTGTCAATCCCCAAAGCTGACAGAAGTGATGTAAAGCAGAGAGGTGTCTCTGTAAGCCAGCTGCAGAGGATGAGAGAAGAACCACATCATCAGCGTATAGGAGAATGGGGATAATAATATCTGCTAAGGGACAGCCCTCTGCAGCCCTGCTTCACTCCAATGGTAGAATGGATCAACGAGGACCAACCACTACCGTCCCTGAACCGCGCCCAAACTCGCTCATATAAAGTAATGATCGCGGCAATAGTCTCGTCTGTGAAGCCAAGCAAAGATAATCTTTGGAAAAGGAGGTGTCTCGAAACTGAGTCAAAAGCTTTGCGGAGCACAAAGCAACAATAAACTCTCTGTCTTTGATGTCGTGCCTCCTCAATGATGCATCGCAAAATGAAAATCTGATCTGAGATAGAGTATCCTAGTCTGAACCCAGCCTGACCCATAGCATGTAAATCCTCAGTCTCAACAAAAGATCCAGTAACCGTCTGTAAAATGGAACCATAAATCTTAGCCAAAGTGTGACCAATCATAATAGTACGGTAGTTTTCTACATTTATGGGATCACCTGCCTTGAGAATGGGATGAAGAATGTTAGTACACCATGCGGTAGGAAAACCTGAGGTCACAGCAGTGTTAAAAGCGTGAGCAATAAAGAGCGAGGGCGAGATAAGATGTGCTACAGGTTTGAGGAAATCCACGTTTAGAGAATCATAGTCAGTGGCTTTATGAAGTTTGGCATGGTTAATGGCATTTTCAACCATGTGTGAAAAAAAGCGTGCAGTGGGCAGGTCGTGGTGAGAGTAAGGTAGGAGGGGAGTCTAGGGTATAAAGTTTTGTGGCATATTCGACCCAAGATTCGGTTGCGATGGGGGCCAAAGTCGAGGAGGATCTGGTGAAATGTTTCCAAAAAAAGGAGGAGGAAGAGGAAGCTAAAGAATCGATCAACCTTTGGCAGAGTAATCGTAGGTATGTTATCTTCTTTGTTCTTGTGGCTTTACGATATTTTTTCTGGTGTTGTTTGAGTGTTGTAAGGGAGTGTAATCTGGCATTTGCCACATGTTTGTGAAGAGAACGACATTCTGCATCATACCAGCGGTTCTGAACACGTCTATGAGATGATATCGTCTTGGTGGGGAAAGATGAGGACGCTGCAGATAAGAGGGATTTAGAGAGAAAAGTGGCTTGTTGCTCAACTGATGTCGTGAAAGGGAAGTGAGTAAGTAGTTGGGATAGGGTTGTGGTGTAGTTGGCGAGTCCAGAGTGAGTAAAAGGAACACGTTTATTAGTAGAAGAGGAGCGTGGAACTTTAGAAGACGGGGTTATGTGACCCAGTGAGAGGCGTAGGAGTGAGTGATCAGAGATGGTAGGAGGTGTAATGGAGAAATCAGAGATGTGAGGGATCAAAGCAAGTGATCCAATAAAGTAGTCAACTACACTATGTCCTCCACCATGAGGATAACATGTAAACGCTGATGAGGAAGGCCACTGTGTGAGGCCATTCAAGATGGCCAGAGAATGTGTCTCCACAAGAGTAATCAACTGCTCTCCAAAAGATGTAACTGAAGTGTGTGCATCCTGTGATACTCGATCAAATCCCATATCCAGAGGATGAAGCCGAAGAACGTCAGTATCTGCATGAAATTCTGTCTGTCTGGAGCTAGTACGGGCATTGAAATCTCCTGCTAATAAAATGTAACCCTGCTGAGAAAAAACAGCAATATCATCTGAGAGTGCCTGAAATGGGTCCCCACCAAATTCAGCAAACGCCGAAGTCTGTGGAGCGAAGTAACATACAGCCATATAAATGTCCTGCGGTAATCCCAATAATGAACCAATAGTATGTAGCCATATATCGAGCATACGGATCTTGCTTAACCATCTTAACTGTCGTGGCTCTGTATAAACAAGCTACTCCGCCAGATCCACGACAAGTTTTACCCCTCACAAATGGGCGAAAAACAGAATGCCAAGAGTAATTTTGTATATGTGGAAGAGGATGATATAAGGACTCATGGGTTTCAGCCAACAACAAAATGTCACATTTGCTTATAAAATCAGCAAAATCTCTTGCCGATGATGATGATAAAAAACCATTGCAATTCCAGAAGCCAAGTCTCAAAATGGTAGGGGATCTCGGGCAGCTCCTAAACCCGGGAGCCCCAAGTTCCTAGCGTGAGAGGAGGTCGAAATATCTTTGTTTGCCGTCGATAAAAACGACCCTTTGCCCTTTTTCTTTTGCTTCATGAATAATCTTTTTCCTTGCTAACCATTGGGTATTTGTCAAATCATCATCCATATAAATGAAAGTGCCCTTGAGTTTTGTTCTAAGCCGAAGGGCTGCATTGCGGTGTTGAAGAGAGCGAAATTTGACAAAAAGAACGTTGTCATCTAATTTACTACGCCATGTCGTATCAAAACCATCAACAACATGAGATAACTTGGAAACGAGTAAATCTGTAGCTTCATCTATTGGTTTACCGCCATTTGCAATGCCTCTTTCTCTAATATTGAGAGCCTTTTTAGCTCTTCTAGCTTGTTCATCCAAAACCGTCTCCAAATTGTTATCCATCATAGAGGCTGAGATATGGGGGTGATTACCTTGTTTGAGGATCGATGTCGTTTCAGAAAGAGAGAGAGAGAGAGAGAGAGAGAGAGAGAGAGAGAGAGAGAGAGAGAGAGAATTCTGGGGGCATTATGTTTTTTTGTTAATATTCTATATTAAAAGGAGCAATAGCGTAAACCTGGAAGTTGATGCACCTAAACTAGACCATCCTGCACCTGAAACATTCGGCAAACTACACAGTAATTATGCTCTTAATTAGAGCTTTCATCTGATACCCATATTGCCCAAAAAAAAAGCCAAAAAAAAAAAAAAAAAAAAAAAAACGTTTCTGGAATTTTTTTGAATTTTTCAGAAACGCGTTTCTGAACCGCGTTCCAGAAATGCGATGCATCTATGAGTCTAACTTGATTTTTATTAAATATAGGTAATGGCCCTAGAATATAGTAAGTCATATTTAGGGCCATTACTATTTATAATAAATTAGTTTTTTAGTCATACATGTAGGTGGGCGCACTACTACTAAAATAGGATTTGCTTTATCACTTAGAAACTCATCTTGGGTGTTTACCCAATATAGGTAGTGATTATAGCAATTAGCTTTTTGTCTTTTGCTATTTGCTTTCTGCTTTTTACTTTACACATAGTTTAGAGAAAGTATGTATGTAGGCTGGCGCCCTACCTCATTTGTAATGGGACATAGTTGGAGTACATCTCTTCATCATTGTTGTTCTCTCTCATGTGTATGACTATTGTCTAACAACAATAGGAATCTTGTCTTGGGTTACTTGTATGATCAAGTCGGTTTTCTAACACCTGGACCCCACGGCACCTGTGCCGTGGGGTACTTTGGTTCAGCTAAATTGATAGCTGCCAAAACAGCTTAACTGCTGAACCTGGATTGCCAGCTGAGGGCTACTGAAACACGTCCTTGGGCTTTCTTTCAAAATGATTAACTATCAAATGCAACTGCAGAAAATTTTCGTAAGCTACTGCTAAATTGTCCATTATGAAAGTCGCAGACTCCAGCTAATTTGTCCATTATGAAGATTCTAAACTTGGAACTTCAACAGCAGAATTTGAGTTCTTAGACATTGTACTGCATGATGTTGCACATATGATATATGACAAACAGCTTGACAAAATTCCATATGTATGAGTCTATATAAGCTCATAATTGCCGAAATTCTATAACCTAGCAGTATGCGATGAGTGCAAGTTACCACCCTGGTTCAAAAGGCTTTGCAATCAGTCATGTTTGGATTTAAATAAAGGGGAAGCTGCTGAAGAAGCTAAGTTGATGAAAGTTCGTTGAGCTAGCCATTTTTTATAGACACTCTCTTTTTCTTTCTGTATTGTTGGGGGGGCCATGGGGAAAGGGGGTTAATCATTTTGCAATTGACAGGACCAGTGCATCTGGAGAATGATAGCTGATAAAAAAATAAGGATCAAGCTTTTTGGTCGAACTCCCAATATCCACTTGGCAGCCGACTCTAGAAGGAGGGCAGGCACTCGACACCTATAAAGGAACATACTACAAATCAAGCAATTATTGCTTTGTGAAATTTTAATACATCAAATCTATGAATCTAATGTGAGAGAGGCCAATAAGGTAACCAAAAAATTGTACAAATCAAGAAAATCATTGCTACGTGAAATTAGAATATATGAGATTCATAAATTTGATTTGTGAAGTTAATAATGCTATTAGGTAGAGCTTAGAGGAAAATATACATGTGAACCAGAAGGTCAAAAGAATCCATATCAAACCTCCAATATAAAAAAACAATCTTAGCCAACGAGATTGCTTATGATCTCATCAGTACCTAAGCATACGTTGCTACCTAGATTCTCAAAGAGTATGAAGTTTAGTACAAATTTCAAATATAAAGAGTACAAAAAAGGAAAATGGCTTATGTTGAAGTTTGAACTTTTTGGTAGCGCTTACAATCGATGTCCAGCGCTGAAGGCCAAAAGGAGACCGCAACCTTTGAAATCTGCAATGCTTATCTGCTAGATCTTTTGGATGCTCTTGATTCCCTTATAATATGTGATAGATGGAATCTCAAATCTTCAGCAACTGCATTCCGTTACTCAACTATCTTTCCCAAAAAATTGCCCACTTCCCTAGTGATACTTGATAGATGGAACTACAGACTTCGAAATAGAACTGCTAACATAGGTCTTTTGACAGGTTGCAAATGAAGAATAATCCTGATGGAATCTTGTAGAGAAACTTCCACAATAACATACAATATGCCACCATCACAAACTAGGTGCCAATCCCTGGGCACCTAGAAACAAAGGAGTGCAAAATATTCAAAGATAATGCTCAAATCCTCCCACCTCCATGAATTTTTTTGTCTTCTCCTTTTTTTCTTTTTTTTTCTTTTTTTTTTTTTTTTTTTTCTTTTTTTTTTCTTTTTTATTCTTTTTTTCTTTTTTTCTTTCTCATTTTTTATTTTTTTTTTTAATTTTTCCTTTATTTTGTAGTCTAAGATGCCTCATGACATTGGAGATGAGAATGAAAAGAGGTAGAGGTAGGGGGAGAAGAGAATAGGCACACAAAAGTATAAACTACCAAAAACATATCGTCATTTTTCTTTTGCCTTTCTACACATTAAATACTACTAACTTTTGTAAAGAACGGGGATAGCCCAAAAAATTAAAATAACTAAGAGAACAACAAAAACCTAGTCTAAAAGGAAATTTGCTTTGCCTTTTTTTCTCCTTTCTTTTTGCAAACCTAAGAAGTGAAAAAAAATCTTCATAATGGGTGTTGTACGTCTTTGTTTTTCTCAATCCTCTGAGCCTCGCAATCCTCTGCTTCAAGTTTTGCATTTCAAGTCTCCATAATAAGCTTCATATAGCAATTCCATGACCATACTTTATTAGTGTTCGTAATAGACTAGACCAAAAATCGGCTGCATATTTTGGAGGAAATTCGTTAATTGCCATCGTTCCATCCGTAACATAACCGGTGTCGAAGTGTCATTTTGTAGTAGGTCCTACATACAAGTATCTGACCTTTAAATTCTTTTTTCCTAGTCTCAGAAAACTAGTGCTATGAACTTGAAACAAACCACAATGGCAGAGTACCAAATAATTCACAAAAATAAGCAAAATCTTTAACTTGAACTTTCAACCAAAAGCACAAAACAACTCAAAGTCTTGTGCTCATCAACGACTTGCTGATAAATCTTTTCTAGCATTTTAATAGAGGAGGAAGCCAGGAATAAAAGAGATAACAAATAAAACTCAATTGTAATCAAAAGTTGGTATAGCATCATAAACTTACCCTTGCAGGCATAATTACAACCAAATGTTTGAAACGTCCAAACATGAAACGTTTGAAATGCTTGGGAAATCCTCCAAACGTTTGGAACCTTTTTCCCCATTTTTTGAGTGACAAAGTTTGGAAATTTTTAATGTTATGTACAAAATTATGACCACTGGCAATTATACTATAGCAATAGAGACAAATTGGAGCAGTTGCAAATATTTTGCAAACAAATGGGTTGTAGCTCAATCCAATGCTCCCATCTTCTTCAAAGCACTAAAAACCCTTACCTACAAATCAAGCTGTGCTAGGGCACCAAAAATTACTTGGTGGGCAATCAAATCACTTTTGGGCCAATTGGGGGGCCAAAACATGGCTTCAAACCCTCCATTTGAGGGTCTTGGGACCCCCTTTTTAAGTTTTGAAAAAAAAAGGGTTATGAAACCAACGTTTGAAACAGGTTTCATACACGTTTGGAACCTCCTCCAAATGCATTTGGTTGCAAGTATGCTTGTAGGGAATAAACTAATCAAAATATCTAACACATCTCTCTTCCATGTCCTTGAAAGATTTCCAAATTTCTAGATATCTAGGTAGCATAATCTTTGTAATAATTACTCTACACCTCTTTTTTGATATTTGGCATCACTTTCCTTTACCAATAAGCTTGACATCCACTTATGTAGCTTTCTACTGCCATTCCAATTCAGATGCTTTATTGGTTTCAAAGTTAAGACATTTATCAAAATATTCCTTATCCAATAACCAAAGCTTTTCAGTACTTGCTAACCTCTCTTGAAGTTTATCATTAACAACCTTACCTAAAGATACTCTTGATTCTATTCTCTTATTCCCATCATGTCTTCATTTTTCTTAGCATTGAGTTGGGCTAGATAATGTTGATGAACATCATGTTGATCCATCAGTTTAAGCTTAGCCTTATTTGAGCTATTTGAGCTATTCGAACTATCATGAAGTGTCTCCACATGCCCGGCCTTTTCCTTATAAATATACTCGACGGTATAAAGTAGCATTAGTCGCATCTCATCGTGCGTTTAAATTGGATTTGCAATGCAACCTTTTCATCCTTCCATGATGAATTTGCCTACACCTCTTGAATGATACTTGTTATGGACATACGTTACATACTCCATACTTCTCTATTATTGGCCACATAAATACCCGCAATCTATCGACGTCTCATAATTGTTGTTACAAGCCTAATTTATTGTTTTTAGAACCCTATAATTAGATAAGACTATCTTCAATGGATAAGGCTAAAAGCCCTAATTTAGGAAACCTATAGGAAGGTCGCATCCGAAACCTTTTACACATTTGCCATATCAATATAAATAGGATCCAGGGATCTACCATTTGAGTTTGTACTCCTGAGCTTCTTGTAGAGGAGTTTTATGTTTTTGGAGATCTTAGTTGGAGAATTGCCTAAGCTATCAGTAGTCGTAGTTCATCATCAAGTTTTCTTAGCTTGAGAATTGCTTGTGTGGGTGCTTTTTGTCTCCTTTCTCCCTTCCTCTTCTTCCTCCTCCATCGTCACTACCTTGGTTTGCCCTAATTCACCCTATTGCACCCTCTTTCTACACTCCACCACTATTATTCTTTCTTGCTCCATCGCTAGTCCATCATTGTCCTAAATCGCCCTACATCACCGTATTTTCTAGCCTACATCATGCTATTTTCCCTGCTCCATCATTGCCCTAATTCACCTTATTTTTTGCTCTATTTTCTACTCCATCTTTTGCTCACCATCATTGTCCTATTTCGCCCCAATTTCACCCATTTTTTGCCCTAAATCGGCCTATTTTCCTTGCTCCCTTTTTGCTACTCCATCGCTACCTTAAATCGCCTATTTTTGCCCTCATACACCCTAATTCGCGCTATTTTCTACCCTATCATTTGTCTTGCTTTCTGCTCCATCTTCTGCTCACCCTCACTACCCTATTTTGCCATACTTCACTACCCTTTCTTGCCCTATTTTTGCCCTAGATCATTGCCCTCACTCGCTCACCTTTTGCCCTAGTTCACTGCCCTACTACTGCCCTTGTTTGGTACCTATTTCTTTCTTGCATTTTTCAACCTACTTCTATTTTGCCTTTCTCCCCCTTAGCTCTCCCCTGACTCACTGCATTACTTCGCCCTATTTTTGTCATTCTTAGTTGCCCTAGTCTAACTTTCGCAAACCTACTTTCCTCCTTGCTACCTCAGCCCATTTTTCCATCATGCCTACCTCTCGTTCTTCTGCCTCCTCCCATGATGATCTTCAAGAAAAACTTGATGGTCATTTTGGTCAAAATCAACGACACCCTATTTTGCAAGGCATTCAATCCCAAATGACCATTATGCAAGATCCCATGCAATCCATTTCACTCTGCATTCCTCCATTTCCCACTACCACCCAACGGGGTTGGCTCAGTTGGTTGGCTTGGCATCCAAAGTTTCTTTAGTCCCAGGTTCGAGCCTCCCCTTGGAAACCAAGAAGCATTTCCCACTACCATTCTTGCCACATCTATACCCGATCCTACACCTGATCCTTTTGTCTACCCTAGACACTACCTAGTACCTCACACACTCTACCTCGTCCTTGCACTATTCAATGTGACTTTCAAGATATAGTTGGTTTGCATGGTGCTTTATGTTTTGATATTCAATCTTTTCAACCAAATTTTCTTGATTGTGCCATGTCTCTTGCTAGTACGTTGCAACATAAATATCTTGATCAACAACCGTCTTTTCAGTCCCATCCTCTATTTCATGTTTTGTTACCCTCTTGTTTCTCAATATTGTCATATTTCTCCTCCAGTCCCTCCGAGAGTCCTCCTTTTATTCCTTGTAATGTTGTTCTTAGACAGTATTCTGAACAAGAAATGGCTGAAATCTGTTCTAAGACGCTTTGTTTTAATTGTCATAGTCTTGATCACCTTAATCGTGATTGTCCACATCCAAAACCACCACCTACATTACAAGTCCACAAGGACTTTGATCCTGATGATTCTTGTCTTTACCTTGTAGAGCAAATTCCTAACCCTGCTCCTAATCTTGTTGATTATACTTAATGTTTAGATTGGCCTATGCCACTTGGTCTGGCACACTTAATCCTCGTAATATTCGTTTGTGTGTTTCTAATAATGCGCATGAGTTTATTGCAATAATCATTATGGTAGTACTCATTCCTTTATTAGTCACGTTGCTTCTCGTATTCACACCACCGCTTCTCCTATTTCACATCTTTTGCGTGTTGAAGTGGTTAGTTCCCATTCATTTCAAAATACTCGTATGTTTGATGCACTTACTTACCAAATTGGTGCTCTCTCTGGCAAAGGCTAATTTTTACATTAAGTCTATTGAGCGACAACATCATTCTTGGTGATGATTGGTTTGCTTCGTTAGGAGATGTCGATATCAATCTTGCCCAACAGTGTATATCTATCATGTTGATAATTCTCCTTTTACCTTTATCGGTATTGACTCCACTGTTGATTATAACCTTATCACTGCTAAACAATTTATGTGTAGCCTTCCTAAAACCCACTGTGTTGCACTTCTCTGTGTTCATCTTGCCTCCTCTCCTTCAATTTCTTCTCCTTCCATTCCACCTACTATATTTGATGTCCTTGCAACCTATTAGTCTACTTTTGATAAACCCTCCAAGTTACCTCCTATACATTCCATCAAGCATCGTATTGACCTTCAGAGCAATTTCAACCAAACCAGTCAAATTTTGCCATGTGCCAAAGCCACGTGAAACATTTAGCAAGTGACATATGGCAAAGTCATAGGTATCCCCATAGGTAGATGATCGTTTCTGCACCATTATAATGTTAGGTTGCAAAATGCAATGAATGAGCGAGGGCTTGATTTCAGCACTTGGCTCCCCAGTTGGTTGTACGTGTTGGCGTTGTTGGAAAATAAGCTGCATATAGTCGAATAACTATTCGACTTCGATAGTTTCAACTCTATCACCAACACAACTTATTATCATTCACAAGTGCGGAAAATGAATGATAGAGGTAGATCACATTATTGCCAATTATCATAACTCATATCATAATAGCATGAATAACAGAAAAGTAAGACAAGACAAGTCATGTGTCGAATTTGGCGAATGCAATATGTATTGCTCAATGATGAAAAATACATATGTTGTCTACTCTGACTACACTATCATAATAGCGCATCTAATTATGCTACAGGTCCTGTTGACCCGCCATTGACCGTCCGGCAAGTGTCACTCATGCACTGGACCAAGTGTCCAAGTGAGCATATGACACGTGTCACGTTGACCGATCAACCCTTCCTACTTTTTACGAGGTCAGTCCAACAGACTCTCATGAGACCCAGTACCCCCTTGGCCATCTCGAAATTAGTCACTATAACAGATATTTACATTGCAATTTACAATTGTCTCCACAGGCCAGTGACTTAGCCATTTACAATTTAGTAATTACAGTTTACAATTTACACTAGGCAAGGGATTCGGGTTTTCGAGTCCTTTGGAATTGTGAGAAACACCATGTCTCCTTCCTCGAACTCTCTTGGCATACAATCCAGATCGGCGTATGTCTTTGCCCGATCCATCGCCGCTTTTACATTTTCCTTTGCTAACTACAACATCTGTTGCATGTGAGTTAGAAATTCCATAGCACTAGGTGTCTTATGAGGCATACCTATAGTAATTGGACTGGCTGGTCTAAAACCATAATTTAGCTCAAAAGGACTCATCTTCGTAGATGTATTCTTTTTATCATTATAGGCAAACTCCAACAATGGTAGGTAACGTTTCCATTGCGTTTGTCTTTCACTCAGATACACCCTAAGCATGTCTTTCAAGGTTTGGTTAACCCTCTCAGTCTGCCCATCTGTTTCAGGATGATCAGAACTACTCATTCTCAACTGCACCTCTAACCTCTCAAATACTGCAGTTCAAAAATTGCCAGTAAAACGAGAATCCCTATCAGACACAATGGATCTAGGTAATCCATGAAGTCTAAATACATGTTGTATAAACAAATCAGCCATTACCAAGTGCATCAATCTTATTATTAGTTGGGATAAAATGAGCCATTTTAGTGAGTATGTCAACCACAACTAGGATAGAATTGATGTTGTTGTGTATGTGGTAAATATGTAATAAAGTCCATGGAAATACTCTCCCATCTCCCTTCTGGTATAGGTAACGGGCGTAATAATCCAGGCACTTTAGTCCTTTCAACCTTATTAACTTGACATGTTAAACAATGTGTCACATAATGGTTTACTTCTTTCTTAAGTCCAGACCACCAAAACTTATGTCATATCAACTCATAGCTCCTATCCACACCAGGATGACCAGCACTAGGGCTATCGTGACAGAGATGCAACATCTTCTTTCGCAGCACCTCACAAGCTGGAATAAGAGACTTGCCATTTCTCATCACTTTTCCATCTTCTATGGAATACTTAAGATAAGTGCGAACCAAGTAGAAGAGCTCTTCTCTTGAGACTCTGCATGGCCATGACTCACCTCCTGTTCCACTTTCTTACAGTGAGGATGAGCTCAGACCATCTGGCTTGCCGGCCTCTAAGGTCTGGCTACTTAAAAAAGTATCTCAAGGTATCATGATCAGTGAATACCTCAAATTCCGATTCATACAGATAATGCCTCCATGCCTTTAATGCATGAACTATGGCATACAACTCCTTTTCATGAGTTGGATAATTTTTCTGAGCAGGGTTGAGCTTCTTGCTCTCAAAGGCCACAGGCCTGTTGGAATATCAATCCACACTCTAGAGAGAACTATCAAACAGGGCGGATAGCTCAGTGGTAGAGGTCCTGGGTTCGAATCCTAGTCTGTCCATCCATATTATGATTTATGGATTTCTAACATGGTATCAGAGCCAAGTTAGACCAAACAGTTCATGGTGTCAAAGTCATGGTTAGGTGGCCCAAGTTGTAGGGCAAGTGACAGCTAGGACCCCAACCAAGTGTGCCTTGAGGGGGGGGTGTTGGAATATCAATCCACACTCTAGAGAGAACTATCAAACAGGGCGGATAGCTCAGTGGTAGAGCATCCCATCCGGTATGAGGGAGGTCCTGGGTTCGAATCCTAGTCTGTCCATCCATATTATGATTTATGGATTTCTAACAAGGCCTACCCTCTTGCATCAGAACTGCTCCCACATCAATGTCACTCGCATCCGTATTTGTAACATAGGGCTTTTGAGGGCTCCATCAGCAGACACTATATGACCAAGATACTCAATTTCTTTTTTAAACAAATCAATTTCTTTACTATTGCAAACAAAGTGTTCTCCCTCAAAGTAGACAACAAAGTTCTAAGGTGAGCCATATGCTTGACCTCACCTGCACTGTAAGTCAGAATGTCATCAACAAAGTTTATGACAAACTTACCCATATACAGTCTGAGCACATCATTCACCATCATCATGAATGTAGTTGGGGCATTAGTTATATACTCATAGTGACCGAACCGAGTTCTGAAGGGAGTCTTGTGTACATCCTCTTCACAAACTCTAAACTGATGATATCCACTCTTTAGGTGTATTTTACTGAACAGAGTGGCACCTGACAAGGCATCAAGCAAATCACCTATACGTGGCATAGGATATCGATGTTTAACCGTTGTCTTGTTTAAACCTCGATAATCCACACACATACGCCATGATCCATCCTTCTTTTTTACAAGAATGATCGGAGAGGCAAAAGGGAAATAACTAGGTCATACCTGCCCCTTGGCCAGATAATCATCGACCATCCATCTCACTTCCTCTTCCTCTTTAAGACTCATTCTGTAAGGACATCTATTAACAGGACATGATCCGGATATTAATTCAATCTTATGTTCAACATTCCTCTTAGGAGGTAAAACAAATGGAAGATCATCTATGAACACATCTGAAAACTCTCTCCTAATCTCTTGATCCAAATTGGCAATAGTACTGGTTTGCACACATCGCATGCTACTTTGACTAGTATTAGTAGACATATCAAGTAGAAAGCAAGCCCACATGTACTCACAATGGATCCTACGCAACTGCGTAGCTGAGACAACCGAAGGCACATCCCGCTCACCACGAAGGGAATGCATCACACCATTAAACTAGAACTCATACGTGGCAGAACTTCACAGGCTATGTGTGGCTTCTGCATCGTTTGCCAAGAGCCGTGTCCACTCTCCTGACCACCGAAACATTCATGAGGCGTGGAACATCTGGATTGGGTTCCTGCTCGATCCCTTCCACTGTCGTAGGGTCGTTACCCTTGTTCATCTGGTCCACCTGGAGATTATACGTGGTCCGCATCAAGTTCTGTGGACATTCCTTCCACCTATGTTGCCCCAAACATCCAAAACAGAG
Source organism: Diphasiastrum complanatum (assembly GCA_029204225.1). Lineage (NCBI taxonomy): Eukaryota > Viridiplantae > Streptophyta > Lycopodiopsida > Lycopodiales > Lycopodiaceae > Diphasiastrum > Diphasiastrum complanatum. Next base: position 50,524,966 of record CM055105.1, on the reverse strand, counting down.
GTTCTCCCTCTTTGCATGTTCTTGGTCCTGAGGTGACAGCATTGAAAGACGCTGACCCTTTTGGGCATTGGACTGCCCATACAACCCTTTGCCTTTGGGGGCCCCTCCTCGAGCTTGCCACTGACTGGTTTGACCTTCAAATTTTCTCTTTTTGTTCCATTTGTCCCTGCGTCCCCAAGGTTGTTGACCACCTGTACCAGCTACCGCAACAGGATCCGGGCCTCTTTTCCTATCTTCATAATACAAAACCATCTGGATGGCTCCCCGCAAATCATAAGATTGCTCCTTCCGCATGAAAGGGCGAATCCTCTCTCAAAGTCCCTCCACAAAGGAAATATTTGCATGTACATAGGAACTTCCCGAGGAATGCATAACAAAGCCTCTCGGTACTTGTTTGCATAATCCTGCACGCTCAAGTTACTCTGCTTCAAAAAAGTCCATTGCATGGCTCTATTGTTTTCATCCATAGTGTAATAGATCCTAACACCACAGTAGGGCAAACACTAACTGATCCACCCAACCTTGCCTACTCCCTGATATAGAGTAAGCCCCTCCTAGCCCAGTGTGAGGACTGGTAGCATGCTACTGCCAAGTGTCGGCCACGTGGCACTGACGTGGCCGACTGCACGTCGGGACCCAACTGGGGGCCCTATCCTGCTGACAGGGTCCCTAGGCTGTGTTAGGCCCGCCATGGCTATGGACCGTGCTGGGGCACACTACTCACACTGTCTTGCCCTGTTGGTCATGTATGCTGGACACGACCCTGACTGTGGTATCTGACCTATCTGTGTTCTCTAGGGTTCGGCACTGGTTACGAGCTCGTAACACTCCCTCCCCCTTAAGAACCGTCTTGGTCCTCTAAGACAAAGTCTGGAAAAATCTTGCGAAGGACGCTGCCTCTTTCCCAAGTGGCATTCTCAACATGCTGATCATTCCACTTAACCAGATATTCTCGGTATAGAGTATGACGAGTCTGCGTCTCTCTACTATCAAGAATCTCCTCTGGTTCATGTGGAGGTTGTTGAGGATCCAATGGGAGAACTAGAACACTGTCCCCTACCAGATTGTCTGATCTGGCTAAGGCTTTTCGTAACTGACTTACATCAAAGACTGGAAAAACCTTACTGCTGTGTGGGAGTTCTAGTTCATAGGTGACCTCGCCTAGTCTCCTACTGATGGTAAAGGGACCACAATACCTTGGAGACAACTTAGCACACACTCCTGATTTGAGGGTTTTAGAGTCAACTGGGACTTTCAAGTAGACTTTCTCACCAGTGGAGAACTGCACATCCCGTCTGTGTGGATCTGCATAATGCCTGGCTCGATCCTGGGATTGTCTAATGCTACGCTTAGCATGTTCTATCATCTGGTTTAGGTCTTCTAAAAAGTTTCTGGCTGCTTCAACTTTTTCTTGTTTAAACCCTACAGCTGTGGGTGAGTGTGGCCGAAAACCGTACATCAGCATAAATGGGCTGTATCCCGTAGCTGAATGTTTGGTACTGTTGTAAGCAAACTCTAATATCGAGAGATACTCCTCCCAATTAGTCTGCTTCTTGCTGACGTATGCACGAAGCATATCCTCCAGCACTTAATTTACCCTTTCTGTTTGACCGTCCGTCTGTGGATGGTCGGTGGTACTCATATTAAGTTTAGTATGGAGATGATGGAATACTGCCCTCCAAAAATTTCCAGTAAACTTACTGTCCCGGTCGCTGACTATGCCGGAAGGTAGACCGTACAATTTAAATAGCCCGTCTAACTCTGGAGCTCTAACGGTTGTTTTGGTCGGAATAAAATGAGCCATTTTGGTCAGACGGTCAACTGTGACCCATATAGCGTCATTACCCTTTTGGGTTTTAGGCAGGCCTACTATAAAATCCATGGAGATACTCTCCCATTTACCAGCTGGTATTTCCAAGGGATGCAACAACCCTCCTGCCTTTAAACGCCCTGCTTTATTTACTTGACATTTCTGGCAACTGGTTACATACTGGTGGACGTCCTTTTTTCATACTGGGCCAGAAAAATTGCCTACGAAGAAGCTCATAGGTCTTCTGTATGCCTGGGTGTCCCGCGCTAGGATTGTCATGACATTCATATAGGACCTGCTGCCTATAATCCTCTGAATTGGGGACACATACTCTATCTCTATAGAGCAAGTACTCATCCTGAATGGAATACTGTTTCCATTTGAATCCTTGAGTCAACTGACCCTCAACCACTGGGGTTTGCTTGGGTAATACAGGCTCAGAATCCTCAACGTCATCTGACGACGTATACTCGGACTCATCATCATCCTCAACGGAAGCTGCCGTATTCTTGGATGAACTGGCACCAGCCCCGGGAACTGGTTCTGGAGTCTGTAACTGTCTGTTCTGGACTGAGTTCCAGATAATAGAGAAGAATGCATCATGCTGGCATTTCCCTCTCAAGGACTCGAGTAACTCATTACGAATCTGAGTAAAACTCAGCTCGTTTATCATAGGCATTCTGCTAAGGGCATCTGCTACTGTATTGAATTTTCCATGCCTATATCTGATAGACATGTCAAACTCTTGCATCAACTCTGCCCAACGAGCTTTCCGACCTCTAAGCTCAGGTTGATTGCAAAGGTATCTGAGACTCTCATGGTCTGTCAGGACCTCAAAGTTGGCACCATACAGATAATGCCTCCAAGTCTTAAGGGCATGGACTATAGAAAAGAGTTCCTTTTCATAGGCACTGTACCTAGTCTGAGCTGGCTCGAGTTTTTTACTCTCGAACGCAACTGGTCGTCCACCCTGAGTTAGCACAGCACCTACTGCAAAGTCGCTAGCATCTGTTTCGACCACAAATGGCTGATTGGGGTCGACGACTTTTAAAACTGGTGCTGTAGCTAAGGCTGTTTTGAGAGCATCAAAGCTCTCCTGTTGTGCGGACTCCCAAATGAACTCCTTTCCCTTCCCCTTAAGGAGATTTGTCATAGGGACTGCTATCTGAGCATATTCCTTGACAAATCGTCTGTAATATCCCGCCAGACCAAGAAAGATTTGAAGTTCCGAAATATTCTGAGGTCTCAGCCAACTGAGTATGGCTTTAACCTTATTTGGGTCCATCTTAATCCCATCTGAAGAGATAATGTGACCCAAATATGCTACTTCTTCAACGAAGAATTCACACTTGGATTGTTTAGCATAAAGCTTATGCTTTCTGAGCAGTCGAAACAACTTTCTGAGGTGTTTTAGATGCTCCTTCCTCGTTTTGTTGTAGACGAGGATGTCATCTAAAAATACGACTACAAACTTACCCAAGTATGGTCTGAGGACACTGTTCATCAAGGTCATAAAGGTAGCTGGAGCATTTGTGAGCCCAAATGGCATCACCTTAAACTCATAATGACCGTGACGAGTCCTAAAAGCTGTTTTCGAGACATCTTCCGATTTTATACGGACTTGATGATATCCCGATCTGAGGTCTATTTTGCTGAAAAACTTAGCCCCGTCGAGTTGATCAAACAACTCGTCTGCCCGAGGCATAGGGTATTTATTCTTAATTGTGACTTTATTGAGGGCTCTGTAATCTACGCAAAGACGCATAGACCCCTCTTTCTTTTTCACCAATAGGACTGGTGAGGCCCATGGTGAACTACTGGTCTGAATTTGGCCTTTCCCAAGATAGTCTGTTAACTGCCTAGTTATTTCTTCATCCTCTGTTCGGCTGACCCGATACGGAGGTTTAGAAACAGGTGCTGTACCTGGTACTAGGTTTATTACATGATCTACCTCTCTGCTAGGTGGTAAACCATGTGGCAAATCTTCAGGAAAAACATCTTTAAATTTAGACAATAAAGTTTCTAATTTACTGATTTTCTGCTGAATAGAACTGGAAATAGAAACTTCAGGAATAAACTGAAAGTCACATAAGAATACCTGATGATCTTCGTCTCCGATTAGCTGACAGAGTTCTGAACTGCAGACCATAGGGCTGTTGGGAACATCATGCTCCCCATGCAACTGGATCTCTCGGCCTTTATGCTGAAAGCTGAGGGTGTTCTCCTGATAGTTTCTGTGGAGGGAAGGTCCTAAACTGTAGAGCCAATCTCTCCCGAGAACAATGTCTGTTCGATCCAGGTGCATTATCTGAAAGTTTATTTCATCTTGGTACCCCTGAATACCAAGATTGACGGAGTTCGTGTTGCCGATCAAATCGCTCATCTGGTTTGTACCGTTTGAGTAATGAGATATGAAACACATTCTGTATATCCAAGCTGGATGGCAGCGCCAATCGGTAAGCCACTGGGTTGATCTTCTTGGTGACATAATATGGTCCCGCATAAGGTCGAACGAACTTATGAGAGAAACCTTTTGGTAACGCAATGTTCTTTGTGTTCAGCCATACTTGATCACCTTCCTCAAATTCCAGTTCTCTTACAATAGTTTCCCATATTTATCTTCACCCTTAGCTAATGAAACTATGTACCTATGCTGACTAGGTACTTCTGGTAGTTTAAGCTTTTTAACCAGGGTGTGGTTGATGAAATTATGGGTTGCCCCATCATCAACCATGACTCTTATTGACTGGTTACCAACTTTCCCATGCATACGTACTAGGTCATGCGGCCCAAAGCTGAAGGGTCTCGCTAGCATTGCAGAGGTCAGCTGGCAACAGTGTTCATGATCTTCATGATACACTTTGATCTCGGAAGCTGCCGAGTCACTGGGGAAACATACAGTCTGAACAAGATGAACTTGTTTTTTATCTTTCTTATCTTTTTTAGTGAAAGGCCCCTTGGGACACTGTCTGACTGTGTGTCCCTTGCCCATACACACAAAGCACAAACGTTCTTGTTTGGCTTTCTCAAAATCATCTGGTTTTAAGGGCTGTATGAGTGAAGGGCGTTTCTGAGGAGCTTCACTTTTAAATTTGTCTTCTTTCTTTCTTTTTAAAAATTTCTTTTTAAATTGAAAGTCTTTCTGAGAAGGCTGCTCAGAAAGTGGCTGTTGTCTCGCCTTCTTCCTACCCACTGAATCATCATAGATTTGAGCATATCTGAGAGCTTGCTCAAGGGTAGTAGGCGAGTTTCTCTAGACCTCTACTTTATATTCATCTTTGAGGCCACAGACAAATCCCCTGATTTTCTGATAGTCATCCATATTTTTAATCTTTAAAATTGCTTCTCGATACTGCGAGATATATTGGATGAGGGATTTATCCATTACTGTTCTTTCCCAGGCTTCCCAGGCTCTATCCAGTTCATTTTCTGGTAGAAATTCTCTTAGGAAAGCTTCTTCGAAAGCTTTCCATGACCGGGGAGTCTGCCCAGTCTCCTGGAGATTTAACCACCACTTATAGGCCATAGGCCCTAAAGAAAGACTGGCCTCAATTGCTTGCAAATGGTCAGGGGTCTGTTTAAGAGCATGAATGTTCTTCCATTTGCTGAGGAAGGTTTGTAGAATATCTGCATTTCTATCCTTCTCTTCCCCATTAAAAGTAGGAGGTTTTAAATCTTTAAAAACACTGGGGTGAGACCGTAAAGTCTCACCCGAAACTGATGGAAGTGGAGAAGGGGATAACTGAGAAGTGGAGGGAAGGCTTCCTTTCGCGGAACTCAAAATCAAGCTTTTGAGTTCAGCGAACGAGTCGTCCACACTGGACTTGAAATTGGCTAATGCCAACTTCAGTTCATCCACTTCTGTTACCAATTGGAGGAACTGCTCCTTGGTAACCAGTTCGTCGAGTTCTTCGGCGAACTGTTCCTGTTCTTCCATTTCCATAGGTTCCTTCCCTTTTCTGTAAGCCAAGGCTTCTGTTTCAAGTTCGTCGAAGCCTCTCTCCTGGGGTTGATCAGGTCCCTGAGGAGTGGTCATCTTCGGAACTGAAAGAGAGCTACCTTAACTTCTGAAGGAAAAAAGTCTAAAAGACTAATTTACAGCTGTACAAGGGAAAGGAAAGATGACTTAGCTGTTTCTGAGGACTGTACTTCCAAAGAAAGAATGAAGAGGAACCCTTTCCGCTCTTTTCCCCAAGATTTCAGACCTGCTGTCCCGAAAAATGCCAGTTTGAAGCTTCAAAACGGTGCCAAATTTCCCGGTTCTCTGACGATAGTAGCTCGCTGGTCTGATTGCAACCCAACTGGCTCGTTTACTTCTGATTTGAGACCCAAAAAGTATTTCAATTTCTGATTTTGGTGTCTCCCTACCCTCGCTGGCTGGACAGCCACCTGTCTGGCCCAATTTTTTAAAATTGACGGCCCAAAACTTGCTTGAAACTCTGATCTGACTTCAAGTAGTAGGTCGCTGGTCTGTGGCAATCTAGTTTGATGTTCAAACTACTGAAAAATCCTCAAAAACAGTGATGAAGAACTAATTTTTCATCTCCCTGTCCAGCGCTGGCCCTGCTAAGAAAAAGTGTTTGAAAACCCTTCAAATTTCCTTAGATTTCTCTGAAATTTCAGAGGTAGATTTCTGATCCCTCAGCGATGGATCAGCACCACCCTTTCTCCTCAAAAATCAGCTCTGATTCTCTGAATCTGATGGCAAAAATCAGAGATGAAGACTAAATTTACAGCGCTGGACCTGCTCTAGAAATTTTAACTAATTTCTCTCTGACCAGCAAGTAAATCCACCAAGATTTCCTCAGTCGGAGACTGTTCCTACAGCGAGTCTCCTCCTCTATTTCTTTCTGAGAACTTGAAGTTGTTCTGAGCAATCTAGCTACTTTCTCCACTGCTGAAACCTGAGTTCCCTAGGATGGAGATGGCTCTGATACCAGTGTAATAGATCCTAACACCACAGTAGGGCAAACACTAACTGATCCACCCAACCTTGCCTACTCCCTGATATAGAGTAAGCCCCTCCTAGCCCAGTGTGAGGACTGGTAGCATGCTACTGCCAAGTGTCGGCCACGTGGCACTGACGTGGCCGACTGCACGTCAGGACCCAACTGGGGGCCCTATCCTGCTGACAGGGTCCCTAGGCTGTGTTAGGCCCGCCATGGCTATGGACCGTGCTGGGGCACACTACTCACACTGTCTTGCCCTGTTGGTCATGTACGCTGGACACGACCCTGACTGTGGTATCTGACCTATCTGTGTTCTCTAGGGTTCGGCACTGGTTACGAGCTCGTAACACATAGACACCCAATTTTGCGTAAACATTTGTTGGAATGCCTCCCATGTGGTTGAAACTAGGTCATCCTTTTCCACCTTCCTCCACCACCTTTGTGCTGACTCTCGAAAACGATATGTGGCTTCAGCAATCATCTCAGTTTCATCGTCTATGCCACACATCTAGAATGCTTTCTCCCATTTTTGCAACCAATTCTCAACGGCATCTGTAGTTCTCATAGATACTACTCCAATGAACTTCGGAGGTTTTAGATCCTTGATAGTAGGTAGCTTCATCTTTCGAAACCCCAACTCAGCTTCATGGCCCGCTGACAATGTCCTTTCTGCTTCCATAGCCGTACCACTACCTCTCTCAGGAACACTAGCCCCTTTACCTTCAAGTTGCTCCAAAATCAGCTTAAGAGTGGCTTCAATAGCATCCACCTTGGAACATACTGCATCTAATCTCTGTGAATCTTGACTAGTGTTGCTTGCGAATGCCATAGCAGAAGAATAGGTAGCAGAAACAAAGCAGTGTACAAAAAACTATGCAAAATCAAGCAACTAAAGTTCTTGAAAGAAAGCAAAAACAAGCTCTCAGCACCTCAAATCACTACACAGATAAGTTACCCTAAACTCCTAGAAGAACTGGATAGAATAGACCTCCTACAACCAAGTTCTAACTAGACATAGACTCTTCGTCTCCAAATATCAGCAAACTAGTGTTTCAAGCTAATAATTGGAAAAAAAACAATGGATGATCGCCGAATCGGAAGGCGAAAAGCCCTACCCTACCAGCGAACTACCCCAAGAAGCTTATTACACATATCTGAAAAATACTGAGTACTGAAGAAGTTACAAACAAATTCACAAATCCTATGTGGGCTGGATTTTCACAAAACCGAAGAGAATAATCAAGCCGCGTAGTAGAAAATGCTCAAAGGCTGCCAGAAGATCAGCAATCCACCATAGGGCTTCAATCTGCTATCTTATGGGCTCCAAATCTGCCAACAGATCACCTACAATAGGGCGTTGGCTCTCCAAGAATGATGCCAAATCCCACACAAGTCTCGAAAGCAACTGCTCAAATGCCAAACTGTTACATACAAAACCGAATCCTATGTGGGCTGGATTTTCACAAAACCGAAGAGAATAATCAAGCCACGTAGTAGAAAATGCTCAAAGGCTGTCAGAAGATCAGCAATCCACCATAGGGCTTCAATCTGCTATCTTATGGGCTCCAAATCTGCCAACAGATCACCTACAATAGGGCGTTGGCTCTCCAAGAATGCACCAAACCCTGACTGAAGATGCCAAATCCCACACAAGTCTCGAAAGCAACTGCTCAAATGCCAAACTGTTACATACAAGCTCGCAAACCCTAAGTAAACACACAGAATTACCCAGCAAATTCGCCACTTTATTAATCTCAAGCAAATGTACATAGATCAACAAGCAAACATGAGAGCTCTGCTGCAAGTCTCCTCCCAACCATAGCGCCAAAGAAATACGATAGGGAATGCCTGGCAAGGCTCACACTATATCCCCTCAAGCACCCCTTAACCTTGGCACGTCCTAACGTCGACACATGGCAAACTCCATGCACAGTCAACACTTGCCACTTGGCAATACCCTAAAATTAACTTGTTTTGCATACCCTGATCTTTGACTTTGCTCAACCCTAACTTTTAGGGTAAAACTCCTTAACCAAAAAATTTGCCCTTAGTAGCAAATTCACTACTCCATGTTGGTGCCCTGATTCGTAGGTTTACAACTGAACTAACAACATATTGAAACACCCTAATAGGGTTTTGTTGCTGCAATAGCAATCAAGTGCCCCTAACAATGTTTGTGTCCTCCACAAGCTCATTGCCTTACACTTGTTATTGCCCTTAAACTTGATGTATCCTACGTAGATAACCTCAGTGTGTGTATCCTCGACCTTTAACCTCTTGTTCTCCTCAGATATAACAAAATCAGAAGATCCAAAAAATCCTTCCAGAAGTAACTCTCGCAAACTACTCCATTAAAATGCAAGGCTCGGTCGATTCCATTATCTCCTCGAGTCTCGTTGCTCCCAAAAGAGATAGTATACGCTGACGATACATGATTTTCAACCCGACTAACAGGACAATGTTCAAATGGGACATATTCCCTTAGAGAAGTTTTTTCACAAACTTTGATGGTTCTTTAAAAGAATTTGCCGATTCTTTTTCGTAAAAGATAGACTATCCAACCCCTAATTTTTGTCAGTTCTTCTTCTTTGTAGAAGATAACCGCCAAAAAACCCAAAGACAAACAGGCAACCTAGAAGTAACCAAAGAGGAGCTATTCTGGAACCAATGTAGCCCCTTAAAGATTTTCACCCTTGGAAGTTTCATCGTCAAAGCTAACATGAAGTGGAAGCTTCTCGTTTCTCCTTCTAGTTGTGGACATGCATAGATATCATCGTTGATCGTCTGGTTGAACCATTTGTGTCAGTAAATATTTTGACATTGAGCGTCATTGCTACTCGGCAACGTAAGCCATTGAAGAATGTTAAAAATTATATTCTATTCTATTCCATTCAAGCTCGTTTTCAAATAAAGGATAAACATTGAGGATAAAATGCAAAAAAGGCATCTTAAGGTTAAGAGTCATGCTAGATGGCTTGGTAAAGGGGAATGTGCATACTGCTTCTCAATTGACATCATGAGGCTTTTCAATAAGAGCACCAAAAGAAAAGATACCAAGTTGACCCAAAACATCATTAGATGTATTTCTCAAGGTAATGCTTTCTATTTGTAATTTGACTCTTGTTTTTTAGATAATATTCAACCCCAAAATAACCCTCATTAAACACCAACAATCATAAGTCGTAATCATTAAAACTTGGTCTACGTTTCTGAGGTGTAATGCATCCTAGACACCAGTATAAAATGCCCATCCCTCAAGAACCTGCTTATTAAAGGGAAATGTTATTTGATGTTGAACCAACTGACTAGATGCTTTTGTTAGATCACACATGGACACAAAATAGTTTAGTTACTCATCGTCTTAGTTACCAAGGTGTACAATACTCAACTATTGTCCTACATCTCTTTGAAGACCATCAGCCTCTAAAAGACATGGAAATTCCTCTATTACTTTTCTCCTACCATCCAGCCACCATATTCATGCAAGAATCGGCACATTTCTCTCTTGAGTATCAGGCATAATATTTCCTTGGATTATTCTTAATGCACTGGCCACCAAGAAATCTATAACCTGAAATCTACATACTACGTGGCTCTTCTAAATACCAAGATTGCTGCAAATTAGGCAACTATGCTTTGGGTGCCAAATCTAAGATAACTGGGAGACAATACCAGTCACACTGTCAAGATCGTTTACAAACTTGCTGCAACTTCCTCCACTTCCTGATGTCAGATTTTGATCTCTTGTAAGCGTCTGCCACTCTTCTATTCATTGAAACGAGCATTGCCTTGATGAGTGAAAGTCATTCACATATCCCTTTTTTTTTAAGTAATAAGGTCTAATCCCAGATCTTGGTTTGGTGGTTGAATCTGCTCTCCCATTTGAAATTTTTAAATCACCCTCTTTATTGGCAAGAAATTAGCAGCACCAAACATTTTCCACTCTAGTTTTCTCTTCCACGATGAGGCAGGAAAGCTTCCAGCAAAGATGGAGTATAGATTCTCTCCAAATTGACATCAAGCTGGATGAATACTTGCTGCATGCACAAAAACTACAAGCCCCTGTACCAAAAAGGGATATTCTTTCTAATGCCAGTACTTCAAAAGCCTCCGCCCAACTAAAAATATTCTGAGAACTCAAGCAAACATCCGGTTGTTGGTAGTCACTTCATTGTAAGATTTGCATGATGTTAGTAGCTGAATTTCTGTAAACACCAACAAAAGCTAAGTAGTATCTACCTTGGACAGCACTCATCTCTTTCTCAACCTTGGCCTGCATATCCCTCAAAGCAGCTGCTTCTTCTTCCATTTCTTTTAGGCGCTTCTTCATCTCCTCCAACTCCTGCAACAGAGCACATTTTCACTAACAAACTAGACGAACTTACTCAATTAATAAAGTAGTATGTATCATCTCAAACAATTCAACTTTTAGCATCACAAACAGAAGCCAATTATAGTTCTCGGAGCAAGCATATCATCTAGTTATAATTGTTTTAAGGCAAATCAATAAAATAAACGTAGAGAGGCAGCAGCAAACTAGCTCAGCGATGTAAAACCTAGACATAGAAATGCATACTTTCAGTTCAGAGGCGACTTACACACTAAGTCATGCTGAAGTTTATGGAAAGAGTTCCTAAGGATCAGTTAAACTTGTTCTGGCAAAAATATGAATGGAATTTGTGAAGCTTTTACAAAAATGATACGACAAGCTAGTGACAGTCTTCATCATCCCAGCAGTCTGAAGCAAAGCATGAAGGAAACAGGATAGACAAGGAACAGCACGAAGGAACATACCAAAAGCTGAGATTGTTGACTTCAAGAAATTCACAACGATTAAGAATGATTGAGATGATAACATGGGTAGATATAGACAAAGATGAAAATGAAAGCTTCAAATAAGTAGCCTATGGTCAAATAAATGAGATGTTCCATACAGAAGATAAGGAGTGGTCAAGTTATGAACTGAATAACAAATTTTAGTATCAATGAAGCATAAATTGACAATACATGAAGCAATCTAACAATCTCCCACGAAGAATGGCAAATAACACCAAGTAGAATCAATGGCCAAAGCCCTACAAGCAATAGCAAAGCCAAGAGTTCTCCAATGAACAGCCTAAACAATACAAAATCATAAGCTTAAAAATGAGTATACATAGGGCCTAATTATACCCAGCAGGAAGTCTAAAATAGAAGCTTCTAGGCACTTGACCTAAGCTTAAAATGAGTATACATAGGGCCTAATTATACCCAGCAGGAAGTCTAAAATAGAAGCTTCTAGGCACTTGACCTAAGCTTATCCAAACTAGGGTCACAGGAGGGAAAATAGTGCACCCTCCTGAAAGGCCTCTGCCCTCCAAGTAGGACTCCTACTCTAGTATCAAAATAGTAATAGTCGGGCCCTTGGGCAGTTCCAAATATAAATGCATAAAAAGCTTACAGGCCTATACATGAATATACGGGGGCCAACAAATGACTGTAGATGAATATAGGCCTTGTAAATGAATATAGGGTCAACGAATCACTACAAATGAATACAGACCTTCTAATACATATCGCCAATGCCTAGTAGTCCATAAATTTCCCCCACCAAAATATATATCAATGTGGGCATAGAAGGAAAACAGCACCATAAACGAAGCAGCATCAAGGAGGTACATTATTACGAGGAACATGAATACAATCAAGAGCACCTTGAGAAGAGATAGTAGTAGAAAGAGCACGTGCATGTTTCATAAATAAGGAAGTATTGATAGAAGACATCAATAAGCTCCCAAGTAGCCTCCTCAATAATATGACCATCCCATTGTAACAAAAACTAAATTTGATGCCTGCAGCAAACATGCTATAGCTGAACCTATAATATAGTAGTAGTTAGAAATGGAAACAACTCTAGATCATCAAAAAAAGCAGCATCTCTAGGAGCATCATCCTCAATAGCAGCACGTGAAAGACTAAAATGAAATGTATCACATGCTCGAATAGAAGGAGGAAGCTCAAGGCAATGTGTAACAAGATTGAGGCACTCAACAATCCAGAAAGGACCATAATAGTGAGTTGTGAGCTTCTCAATGGAAGCTTGTCCCTACAGAAAGCAATGTCGAGCAAAACTAAGACAGGATAAGCATAATCTCATCATGAAACATCGCACGTTGACAATGGCAATCAACTTCAGACTTATATTTCTAATAGACCTACCTAAACTGAAGTGGCACACGCAATAATCTCTCAACTCCTACAAAGATAAGAAACAATAGTAACCCATGCATCATCAAGAGGAGAGGAGCAGAGTGGGCCAATAGCCACGAGCAACTAAAAATGGAAAAACACTTGTGCTAAAGCTCACGGAGCTATTATAACTGTATTCAAAAAGACATAAATGTTGTCGTCCAATGGGAAAAACATAATGGTGCAAGTAATCCTCTAGGACACAATTAGCAGATAAATGGTAAGCCCCACAAGTATCTTGACATGTAAAATACGCATCAACTCTGTCTAGAATCCACAGTTAAACTTGGTATCCCAATCAATGAGAATGCATTGCAGAAGAACATGTGAACAAAAAATCTCCAAAAGAAAGATACGGCAACAGTACTATATTGGAACAATACTTCTAACAAGAATGCAATGAGCTTGTTCCAAAAAAACTATCAATCACCACCAAGCAGGAGTTATGAACACATTGGATATGAGGAAGGTCAAGGATAAAGTCAATGGAGATATCGGTCCATTGTCAATAAAGAATGGGCTAGCTCTATAAAAGACCATTGAAATTTGTATGAGAATATTCGTTACGGGCACAAAAGGTACTATTTTACATGGACTCGGTTTAACTCAAGTAGCATAAACAAGTTGAGCATGGCACTCAGCAAAGGATCAAAAATAGGATCAAGAGGTCGATCATCAACTAGCAAGAGATAGATGGCAGGGTCATCAAAAGTATTGGCCTCATGAAACTACATGACAGTCAGTGGGGGCCTAGGGACAATTGAGGGCATTATGATCAGGACTCTTAAGTCTTACATGACAAACATGATTGCTTATCGCAAATTTCAAACATCTCAGTGGGAGTATAGCAATGAGACGAGAAGAGATAGGGTTTGGGAACAGTAGATGGAGAGAAAGTAGGAACAGAGGAGGATGGAGCAACGGGACATGAGAAATGATGAGAAGAACGTGGAGCAACAAAAGTACATGCAGAAGCAGAATATTTATGCTACGCTGTAGGGACATGGCATGAGAAAGAGAGGTAGGAGAAAAAGAGGAAACACCATATCTGAGAGCACCTTGTAGACTAGCAGCATATTGTGATATGAACTCCATCTTGTGAAGAAAGTAACATAAGCAGGCAAATCACTTGCATGAGAGAGAGCACAAAAAATATCTTGATGACGAACACTCCACTAAGGACGATCATAGCAATACAAAGGTCCTCCTTGAATTCATGCCAGATAGTAAGTCCAGCTGGGGCAAGAGTTTGGGGATAAACACACCATCTTGTCCATCCAAAATGTAATGCAGCTAACTGGATGACCTATGTTGACTTAAAAAACATAAGGAAATAGGTCTCTAATTAAGTATACCATAAGTTCATTCCCAAATGCAATCGAGAGAACCATAGTACATAGAAAGCTAGACCTGATCCTTAAAATCCCGAGTACCCAACGGTGAAAAATTAAAAACCAGGAGGTAAAAATGATGTAGAAGGAAAGGAATGAGCTATATTTGGAACGACCTAGATGAAGTTGAAAGAGAGGCGACTTGTGAAGATAAAAAATTCACCTAAGCTGCAAGAACGAAAGTCGGCAAGTGGCATTCATGTCAGCATGCACAACATCACCCAAAGAGTCATCATCCATACTATGAAATCCGGAACCTTTAACCATCTTTGGAATACTAGAAACAAGAAAGAGTACAAAGAACGCAATACCTGAGGGGAAAAACTCTTGTCATCATCAAAGCACATACATCTCACTAATAGCAATAAAAAAAATCTAACAAGCGAAAAGAGGGAGATAACCTCCAAATGGGGCGCCAAATAGCAGTAGGAGTGAACTGTAATATCAATGCAAAAGAGAGTGCGAGCGATGCCACATATGCTGCCCAAAAACCAGCATGCAATGGGGGTAGAAAATAATGTAGAAACCTTCATCAAATAGGGCGCTAGGGCTGGAGACTTGCTGTCCAAAATCTAGCAAGCAATCGTTGATGAAAAGTAGCCCAAAAGATCCTCCAAAGATCGCACTGAAACAATGCAAATTACTGTCCACAAAATCATCAATGAAGCACATTGAAATGGGTGAAAAAGAGTGCCTCCAATAGGATGCTGAGGATGCAAATATGTTGTTCAAAAACCAGTAAACGAATGGTCAGAAGAACAGCAAAAATATCTTCCAAGCAGGGTGCTGAAGATGGTAGCATGCTGAAGTGACCATAAAAAATGCCACCAATGAGGGCAATGGAGCCTCCAAACCAGTATCCATACATCGGGAAAACTCACCTATGCAGCCTTCATATAAACATAATCAGAAATGCAATGATGTGGGTAGCTTTTATGAATTTTCCTGATCCAAATAGGATAAAAACATAAATCCTGTTTCAATGAAAATCTAGTGACTACTCTGGCACCAGAACTTGCTACAGTGGCATTGCTTCTAAGCTCTAACTAAGATTAAGGATCTGGTCACTGATTCTTGACACTTCATCTAAATGTGAACTACGTGACTTGTCTAAAGCATTTAGTGGACATGAGGCTCCATGTTTTTTGAAGCACGCAATTATAGATAGACTGTCAAAGGCTCCTGTCCGAAGAAATGATGTGTCAAAATATGAGCTCGGCTCTTTTGTGGAGAATACATCATGCGTTGCTCCCACTTGTAATGCCTGCCACCTATGAAGTGTACTATGTACACACCTAAGACCAGATTAAGTGTGCTGAAGTGTTTTAAACTCCTTAGTCGATCTTCCTTTTTGAGTACACACTTTGGGTTTTCAAATGGATTTTAAGTTCTATAGAAGTTTAACTCTAAAGGAGATATCATGTTAATTATACATTTTCTAAGAATTTGTATTCTTTTAAATACAAACATTGGCAACACCTACTGGCATGGTCAACGTTTATGATCATCCAGATATCTTTCTATTAAACTAATAATATATTCAAAGGTACAAGGCAAATATTACGAACATAAACATCTATCTGCTCAATGGGTCCATCCTTGTCATTATCTATTATTTGGATCATATAATTTGGGTATGTGGACTTGTCGCTTATTGATTGACATTTATTTGGAACATTCACTAGTCATATGGTTATTATTGGGCCCCAATCCCCAACTCACATCTCATTGGGCCTTGATGACTATAACTAACTTTAAAGTTTAAGATTTAGATTCTTTTTGAACAGGCTGAAGTGACTAGTAACCACATGATACATGTTATTGTCCTTACATTTATATGCTTGTAGGACTGCTCGGCTACACCTTGTGAAAGGAATTGGAGTGTCTTCTCTTTGATTCAGACAGAGAGAAGAAATAGGCTCTCCACTGCACAGTTAGAGAGGTTGGTATATGCGCATTCCAACCTCAAACTGTTGGGCAAGTTGAAAGGCACACGAAAGTCGATGTAGTGAATTATCATTTGTAGCCTGTAGGTTTAAACTTTATTATGATTCATGAATTGTGAATTGTGAATCATGATTTGTGGCACGTGCTTAATCAAAATTGATAATCGGCAATCGTGATTTGAATTTTGTGACATGTCACGTAAATCGTGATTCGTGTCACGTGATGTGATTTGTGCAGGTCAATCCTGATGAGATTGATATCACAAAGGTTCCAAAATTGCCAGTCGTATCTCAAGAGGAGGAACCGTTTATAGATCCCTCTATAATGATGCTCTCCTATCTGCAGGTTAGTAGGTTACAAACTTACAAATTAGTTACTGACCAATGATGTGACACGTCACATGAGTCTAGATGTTATTGAAATTTGCGTCATCTTTCATTGAGTCTCAAGTCTTGACATTAGGCTTTAGCGTAAAATTTAAATCTCATCTATCGATAGATCGTATAGTATACTACATATTACATAGTACATATCGTTCAAACTTCAAACTTCAATGCAACCAAGAGAGTCAAGACAAGTACTAGTTAATGCTCTCTCTCTCTCTCTCTCTCTCTCTCTCTCTCTCTCTCTCTCTCTCTCTCCATCGCATCCCCTCCATCGCTGCAGACCCTCCATCGCCCTCCGCCATGCCGCCCTGGAAGGTGGACTCCCGCTCCCCCCTGCCCCTGCCACGCAGCTACGTGGCAGCGCTGACTGCCACGCAGGCAGCGACTGCCTGCATGGCAAGGATCGCCAAAACCGCTGCCGCCTCTGCCGCTTTTGTCGCCGCTGCCTCCTCTGCATCTGCTGCCCCAAAAACGATTTCCGCACGTACTGATGGCCTCCTTCGGATCCCTAAACCTACTGCTTCATCATCTTCTTCGTCCACTCAAGAACCGGCTCCATCAAAATCTACCGAGCTATTTTCATCCTGGCAAGACGATCAGTACAAATCTGATTTTCAGAATATGAAACTAGAACTCTTGCAGTTGAAGAAAACGGTTGCAATGCTGATTACGGAAAGGAATATAATGCGGTCCAAGTACTACCGATAGAATTCGAAGTTCCGACGTTTCGCATTAGTAATAAAGAGCGAATGGATGAACACGATAGTCTCAGGGAGCGGATGATTTCTTTGACGCAACTGGAAGAGGATCGTCGTCTTTCATTAATTGAGACTGAACGAGTTCAGGCAGATTTCAGCCTCCAAGGCCACCACCACTATGATAAAAGCGTTGGAACAAAAGATTGAGGAACAAAAGAAAGAAGCCCTTTCTTGGGCATCGGTAATAAAGCAAGGTACCAAACCTAGTGCTCCCATCACATCAGTCATTTCAGCCATGATCCAAGAAGAGAAATCTCGGGAGCAAAAGGCTCTCAACATTAGGGTCAGTGTTAAAACCTTACTGCAAACCTCCAGGTGCCGGTTAACCACAAGAGACCGAACGATTCACGTTCCACCCCGCCATAGGACCTAATCCGGGTCCACCCACCGTGCCCTGGCCTGTGACCGTATCAAGCTGGATCCGACCTCCATCCCAGACGGCGTCCCATACCACCGCCTAGGCTCTCAGTCATCTCCTGCCTCACGCTAGCAATACATCCTGGCCGTGCACACGCTCTCCATCCACCTCCTCCTAGGTAGACAGAATGGATGGCAAATGAGTCCTCCTCCCCTTGTATACCTCCAAGGAGAGAGACTCCAAGCCATGTGCACTCCTGGATCATGACACGTGGCAACCATGCAGGTTCACGAGTCACCGGTCAAGTCTACAGGCCCAGTCATCGTCTGGTCTCAAGTCTGGGTTTGGGACCCAAGGGGGTTGGGTCCCTAACATTCCCTCTTTCTTAAAAAATTCCTTATCTAAGGAAGGAATCCAGGGAATCTCAGTTTAAGGTCAAGTTCCTTCTCCCAAGTGTCATCGTCCTCGGAACTTCCTTTCCAACGAACCAAGTACTCAGTTACCTGCCGGTTTCTGAGTCCACGTTGACGTACATCAACAATGGCCTGTGGTTCAGTAGGTACAGAGGATGATAGGTCCTCCAGCCGAACTAAGTCCTCCTGAGGTATCAAGTCATCCTTTCCACCAAGTCGTTCCTTTAAACGACTAATGTGAAAAACTGGATGTACCTTAACACCTTGAGGAAGTTCCAACTGGTACGCATTCCGATGGAGTTTCTTTACTATACGGAATGGCCCTGCATAACGAGGTGATAACTTAGGACATTTTCCAGTCCTTAGTACCTTAGAATCCTTTGGAATCCTAAGATATACCCAAGCCCCCTCCTCATAGACCCTAGGTTGTCGCTTTTGATTGGCGTAAAACTGGGCTCTATCCTGAGCCGTTTTTACGTTTTCGCGAGCAACAAGCAACATTTCTTGCATATCATGCAGGAAATCTACTGCTGCTTTAACCTTGAGGCCTTTGAGGCCCACTGAAATGGGAGCCCTAGGCTGGAAACCATACATCAGAGAAAATGGACTAAAACCCGTCGCAGAGTGCTTTGCGCTATTATACGCAAACTCAATCATTGGAAGGTACTTTTCCCAATCTGACTGTCTTCTGGAAACATATGCCCGAAGCATATCTTCCATAGACTGGTTTGTCCTCTCTGTTTGACCATCTGCTTCAGGATGATCTGATGACCCCAAACTTAGAGTGGTCTCTAATTTCTCAAAGACCGCTTGCCAGAATTTGCCAGTGAACTTTGGATCTCGATCACTAACAATGTCATTCGGCAAACCAAACAACCTGAACAACTTTTCCACGAAAAGCTGCGCAAGTTCAGAAGCTTTGACAGTTTGCTTGGTTGGTATGAACTGCGCCATTTTAGTTAACCTGTCAACTATTACCCAAATGGCATCATTTTGCTTCCCCGTCCGAGGTAGCCCAACCACAAAGTCCATGGAAATGCTTTCCCACTTTCTTTTGAGAATTTCCAAGGGCATTAACAAACCAGCTGCCTTAAGTCTTTCAGCTTTATTAACTTGGCATTGCGCACACTTGCGAACATATAGTCTCTTTGTATCCTGTCCTGAGGAGAAATCTTGGAATCCTGCATTCCAAGCTCATCACTAGATCTAGAAGAACCTGCCAGGACGTCTAGCCAAATACGACCGAAGTACCTATCGGTCTTACACAAATCTCTTAAGGACAGATACAACTCAGATTGGATCTCAGAAAAGCTTAACTGATTAACCTCTCCAATCCGGCTTAAGGCATCCGCGATACTATTAGAGGTACCCTTCCGGTACTCAATGTCCATAATGAAATTCTTGGAGCATCTCTGACCATCTAGCCTTACGACCCCTAAGGTTGACCGCATCGTTAATATACTTTAACGCTTGATGGTCAGTAACTATAGTAAACTGGGAGCCATACAAGTAATGTCTCCAAACTTTCAGGGCATTAATGACAGCAAAAAGTTCCTTGTCATAGGTGAAATACCGCCTTTGAGTAGGGTCCAACTTCTTGCTTTCAAAAGCTACCGGTCTACCATCTTGATATAGGACTGCGCCTATAGCATAGTCACTGGCATCGGTTTCAAGTACATACGGCTTGTTAGGATCCACTATGTGTAGAATAAGCGTTGTAGTTACACAGTATTTGAGGTTCTCAGAACTCTGATTCAACTCTTCAGTCCAAGTAACTGGAGGACTGAACTTACTGTGTCGACTAACTCTTTTAGCCCCTCTGAGGACATTCGTCAAGGCCAATGCAATTAATGCATAGTTCAAGATGAATCTATGAAAAAACCCCGTAAAGCCCAAAAAGGACTTAACCTTTCGGATGGTTTTAGGGATAGGCCATTCACGAACTTGTCGGACTTTATTTGGGTCAATTTCCAAACCATGGTCCGAAATAATGTGACCAAGGCATAACAACCTCTTCTGGAAGAACACACATTTGGACTCCTTGGCAAAAAGCTTCTCCTGTCTAGTAACTTTAAGAACCTCTTCTAGAAGAACACACATTTGGACTCCTTGGCAAAAAGCTTCTCCTGTCTAAGTAACTTTAAGACAGTCCGGAGATGCTCCTCATGCTATGAGAATATCATCTAAGTAGACTATTACGAACTTTCCCATATATGGACGAAGAAGATCGTTCATCATCTGCTGGAAAGTCACTGGAGCATTTGCGAAGCCAAAAGGTAAAACCAGAAACTCATAATGGCCGTACCTAGTTCTAAACCTGGTTTTTTCAATATCCTCAGTCTTTATGCGAATCTGATGATACCCTGATCTCAAATCGGTTTTGGTGAAGTACTTTGCACCATGCAATCGATCAACCAGTTCATCCATTCGCGGCAAAGGATAACGGTTTTTAATCGTTAACTTATTCAACTTTTTAAAGTCCACACAAAGACGAGTACCTTCGTCTTTTTTATCAACAAGGAGCACATGTGCCCCCCAGGGAGATTTACTAGGCCTAACATGGCCCATCTTAGGGTAATTTTGCAGTTGCCTATAAACCTCAGCCTCCTCAGTAGTACTCATCCTATATGGATACATTGATATAGGAGAACTACTAGGAATCAATTTAATACCATGGTCAACACCCCTAGAGGGGGGAAGACCCTCAGGAAGCTGTTCAGGAAATACATCGTTAAATTCTTGTCTAAGTTTCCTAAAAATTTCACCTTTCGGCGAATTTTCTTGTTTTAGGTTATTAGACATTAATTCCATTTGGAGATTGTAAAATTGCAAACTACGTTCTTCATGGTAAATAAAATCTTTTAACCAACATAAATAAGAACTGCAATCCACAATATCCGTACATTTAACAGTTTCCAAAGCAGAAAGCATATACGGAGTAGAAATATCAACATTTCCATTCAATTCTATGAGTGAGCCGTTATGTAAGAACGACAAATTGTGTGTTACATAGTTTTTCTTCATAGACTCGTTCCTCTCATAGAACCACTCTTTACCAAGTATAACATCTACCCTATCTGGATTCATAATATGAAAGTCTAATTTATCCTTATAGGCTTGAATATTTATTGGTAGACGTGGGACTATCCGGTCCCAAACTTGGCTTTCTGCTCCAGTTGCCAGCTTCACTGTGTATCGGTGGTCACTTTGACTTGTTTCCACCTTTAGCTTCTGCAACAAATTAGCGTTAATAAAATTATGTGTGGAACCATCGTCAAATAAAACGGTTACGGCTTGACCACCCACAACCCCCTTCATCCGAATGAGGTCATGAGGGCCAAAAACAGCCGTATTAAAACAACAATGCTCACACACAGAATTACCAGCAAAGGAAAGATCAACACTAGATATGCTAGAGTTACCTGGCGTCTTAAAAGATGCCCCTTTAGCTTTCCGTTTCTTTGGACATTCCTTCACGACATGACCTGGTTCCATGCAATTAAAGCACAGATTGTCGCTTCTGGCTTTCATGGTTTCCTGGTCCAAGGTAGATCTTTTCTTTGATTTCCCAAAACCTGAAGCCCCTCCTTTGCCTTATCTTTCGATTCTTTGGAAAGAAAGGCCTCTTACCCTTTAAGTCGGGTAAGACACCAGTCTCAGGCTTGGCCATCGTACGAGTATCATCGTAGATTCTAGCGAAGCGAACAGCATCCTCGAGGGGAAGAGGCTGGTTCCTCCTGACCTCTAGCTGGTAGTCTCTTGGCAACCCCAGTATGAAATGCAACTTTACTAGCAAAGGATCTATTCTAGTTGCAAAACGAGAATAGACCTCTTGAAATTCTTGCAAATACTGATCCATGAGCCGGTTCCCCATATGGATCGTTCCATACTGACGGTAAAATTCAAAACCATCAAGAATAGGAAGGAAGGCTGCCTTAAAGGCCTTACAGAAATCCTCCCAATTCCTAGGAACTTCAGGCTTACCCCTTATATCTTGCCACCAGGTAAATGCTTTACCTCGCAGGTACATGACGACAGCGAGATTGATCTTGTTATCCTCGGATGAATCGTGCATGGAAAAGTGCGAATTCCATCGATCCAACCATTGCAAGACCGCCTCCGGGGTTCTATCCTTCTTTTCCCCAGCAAAAACCTCAAGAGTGAACAAGGGTTGATGCACCAATTGCCTTGGCTGCGTCAATTCCTTGAGGTCCTGCTGATCCCGACTGTGCTTTGCTTGCATTTAGAGCAATCTTTCTGGATGCTACTTTAAGAACCTCACTGGATATTATTAATTTCTCAACTTTCTGGAATTTGTCCAGCAATAACTATCATGCATGTTGGTGAAGACCTCCTTTCCTCTACTCAGGTCCGGAATTCGTCGACTCCACTTAGCAGCACAAAAAGGACATCAAAGAGAAAAAAAAAAAAACTCTCTATATTTTACATCTCCAAAAGAAGAGAAAGGCAATTGGACATGTAAAATGAGTGAGCATAAGGAGATGGACAAATGTGAACAAGAGCAATCAAGCTCCTGATTCCTCTGTTATTACACTTCTGAAAGCAACGGCAATGCACCTGCCGAAGTTACCAAATCCGCAAGTACGTCAAACTGCTATGAGTAAACAAATGCATGTCCCCACCTTATCAAGCAGCAATGTGCACATTACGCAATAATCCGTCTTAGTTGAAAAAGCAATGAGGTAAGAGACGAAGCGGGGAGTTGTGTAGGTAGCTGTGAGTGAAAACGGGGGAAGTTGCAATGCATAGAAGAACTGAATCAAAAGAGAAGGTATTGTGCTGCTTGAAAGTCTCCATCTCAAAAATAGTCGGGATGGACGTGTCTTAAAACAACACACATTGGAGTAGTGATACAAGGTGTGTGCATATAATACCACTTACCCTATTTTCACAAGGAAAAACAACAAGAAAGAAGGGAAGGGAGCTTCCTTGTTCCAATGCAAGCCCTACCTACGTACCTTAGAGGCAGCATCGTCGGCCTTGGGATCGCCATCATCCGCGTGACCGTCCAAGTCCGCTTCCATGTCTCCTTCCACTTCCTCTGGAATGTCGCCTCCGTAGACTTCATGCTCCTCTTCCATCCTTCTTCTTGTGAGTAACGCTTGAGAGCGTTGCTGCCAGGAGACGGATCGCCCAGAAAAGAAGAACGAAGAACGAAATACGAAAAAGGAAGAAGAAAAAGAAGAAGAAGAAGAAGGGAAAGGAAGGAAAAATGAGGAGGAGAAATATGGAGCAGCAGCAGCTAGTGCTAAGGATAGAGAAGGCGGGCGCTCTCTCTTTCTCTCTCATATTAAGCATGTTTAGCTATTGGTTTTTTTTTAAAGCAAAACAAGCTATGCGCTTTTGAGTTCTTTAGATAAGTGGGGCTGGCTAAGTTGGTTAGCTTTTCATCCAAAGTTTCTTTGGCCCACTTTAATCCTTTCCTTGGAAACCAAGAAGCACATATTTACATACGTAGATAATTATAGCTATAGTAGATGGAGCAATATCCTTTTCGAGTAGTGAATTTGTGGTAGGATTTTGCCTAATACAAGATACACACACAGGTACAAGTATCTACATGGAAGTAATATACATATGTTAATCTAAATGGTTATGTGTAATCCATTTGTGGCAAGTGCATTCACCCTTGTCTATTTCAGAAGCCCTTGGACTAACACGTGATTGAGAATTGCTCTTTAAAGAACAATTTGGTGCTTGTGAAATCCAAGAGTAGGTTCAATTTTTGCTTTGTATGAAAGGCACAAAGCTTGTAGCTAGGGCATGACCTCTTTTGGCCTTCTGTGCATATGAAGGTTTGTGCATAGGGCATGACCTCTTCTCTTTGGAAATCAAGGAGGATGTAGAAAATAAACTTGTTAAATCTAGTTTTTATTCATTTGCCTTGAACTATTTGTTTGGTTTGAATTCTAGAATTTGGTCTTCATGCCACATAAATATTGTGAATCTTTTTCAATTAGTTTGTAATTTTCAATATGTCAAAATGGGAGAAAACTTTCTAATTGTGACATACCAAGTGGCACTTTCATCTCTTCACGATAATATTTGCCTCTCTTTTGTCCTTTCTCTTTTTGACATCCTTTTATCCTATTTTTCACAAAGGTGGGATAGAAAGAAACACTACAATTTTTGCTCTTTGTTGGAATCTCCTATATGTTTGTGACTATGAATTATTCATTTTCTCATTGATCTCGTTGTTGGAAAATAATCCTAGATGTAGTGATTCAAATTTGGATTGCACAACTGTCATCCACAAATCATCCACTTTGTAGTTGGATAGTGCTACTTCATTGTTATATTTTAGTTGTTGATGGGCTAAGAGTTAAAATTTGCTTAAAATAGGATCACGAATCACCACACGGTTACACATAAAAAGCACTCTCCCACACCAAGCTCACATAGCAAATGTATTTCTCAAAACCAAAAACACTATACATATAGTTTCTTCCTTGGCAACCCATGCATGGCTCAAGTTGTTGTTGACGGATGCGTGTCCCATCGACTTGCCTCGTGGCGAGGCCAACTCATCCTAATTGTTGGATTTCTATCTTTTTCATCCATGTCTCTCTAGTAATCTAGATCTATTCACTAGTTGTTGTAAATACTTGTATAGTTGCATACTCTGCATAAATACACTTGTTTTATGACAGTCTGCAAAAATACAAAGGAATAGATGACAGTTTCTTGACGACTCAACCGACACCGACTATTCGGCCTACTCCGACTATTCGTCGGACACATCGACTATTCGTCGGACATACGACATCGACAATTCGATTTCACCAATTAGTCGTATGTCACTATCAACTCCAATAGTCGACTCAAACAATCGGTGACTCATCAGTACCTTCATCACGACCGGACAGAGTCTCTAACAGATTAAGATACTGACCGAAGGTGACCGCCAATAGCACGTAGTGCCTTAATCCTAATTGTAAAGTACAGATTAAGCATTCTTTTAATTGTTTTGTTCTTTCTCTCTGTTATCATAGAGTATTAATTCAGGAAGCACGTGACTCTATCTGCATTCAGACTGTATTTTCTTCACGACTGAATAATCATTGTTTTAGTAATCTAGGTCGTGTATGTCGCATTGAATGCTCATTTCATTCTTGTCTAGATCTATTCTTGTTTGTAGATAAACTTATTCGTAGATTAAATTATAATAGCCTATGTTGATTTGTCGCTCTAATTTTCGCACCAATTACGCTTCTGCAAAGCTAAATCTAAAACTCAATTAATTCGTGCATGGCTATGGAATCGAAGTACAAACTTTGATCTATCGAAGTCGGTCTGAATCTTATAGACATAGTTGCATGCACCGATGATTCCACGCCCGCTTATGTTGTGTCGTCATGAATCCCAACACTAATCCATTGATCAGACCCACAGTACAGTAGCATCGTAGCTCTACTTTTATTTTAACTCTCTCCCTATAAGTAGAATCTACTTTTCATACACTCATGTACATAGCATCAAAGTTAACAAACTTTAAGTACAGATATTTTTTATCTAAACTTATCAAACTTTTCTCTAATGAGTGGCTTGGTAAAAATGTCAGCTAATTGCTCATATGTACTGCAACGAACAGTATTTATTTCTATATTCAGCAGCCTCTCATGTATAAAGTGATAGTGAATCTCGAGGTGTTTGGTTTTTGGAACACCGGATTCTTTGCCAACTAAATGCCACTTTGACTATAGCTATGTATAGTCATGGATTTTTCTTGCTTCATGTCCATCTCATCTAAGATTTGCCTCAACCAAATGGCTTCATGTGTTGTGCTACACATTGTCTTATACTCTGCTTCTGTTGTGGACAAAGCAACTATACTTTGCTTCCTACTAGACCAAGAAAAGCATTTGTCACATAGCTGAAATATCTGCAAAAGGTGACAACAAGCTTATTGCAAGAAGAAGTAAGATGAAAAAACTAATCCGCGTCGAATTCAAAGACAATCGCTCTCTATTCGAATAAGCAACAACTCCAGAAGAAGAAATCTTCGAAGGACAAGAAGACAAAGCTGAGCAAACTGATTCAGACCAGCAATCACAACAATACAATCGACATCAAAAACCTAAGACCAGACTATTCTACATATATTGCAAGAGAACCAATCACGACATCAAGGATTGTCGAGTTCTCAAGCACAATGAAGCCAAGAAGAAGATGCAGCAAGATGGAGGATCTGATTCTGCCAGAACCTCTCATGAAGACCCAACTCTGTTAATGATACAAGACGAACCCATTAGAGATGCATTGGATTGGTATCTCGATTCTGGTGCTTCTTAGCACATGACTTCAAGTAAGTCCTTATTCGAAAACCTCACACTAGCAGATTCGAAGTATGTCTACTTCAATGACTCAAGTGCACTGCAGATTGAAGGCAAAGAATCTATTCGTCTTTATCTTCCAAATGGTAAATTGACCTTGCTCAAGGATGTACTATACATACCCAAACTGGCCAAAAATTTATTATCAATCAACAAGCTCACTAATCAGGACTGCAAAGTCTTGTTCAATTCGAAGCAATGTACTATTTTGGATAAGAACTATAAAAAAGTCCTCTCTACAAACAACTAGTATCGAAAGCCCAACAACAATAATGAAAAATTCGCATTTTAAATTTTTGAAATATCAATTTTGATTTGTAAGTTGTGATATTTTTTTTTTAAAAACCAATAGTTTAGTTTTCTGTTATTTATTTTGATAGAGTATGATAGATGCAGTACCTCTATTTTGTAAACCAGAAAGAATGATAAACAGATAAATGAAAGAAATGTTTATAATGATTTGTGTCTATGCAACTATTTTGTGTGATATAGATGTTTTGTCTTTTTAAAAAAAATTATAGTTATTTTAATTTATGTTATCATATTCTACAATTGTATTTAGCAATTACTTGATATTGGATGATTTGAAAGCTTTAAAGAGCAATGTAGTAATATTGGTTGATGCAATTATGAATGTAAGGTGATATATCTTCAAATAATATTCTAAATATTTGATAGACTTTTTAACGATAAATATCAGTTTTTATCCAAATAAGTAATAAAAATTAAATATAATTGTAACAATGATGCAAAATAAAATTGAAGTATAAGCTTAATTTAATAAAATTCTATTTGTAACAATTGCATGATAAATATATATTTGTAATACCTTCATAATAACTATTTCTAATAAATGCATATCTATTTATTCAAAATGTACTCACTAATTTAAATTTTGAATGATTATTGTTTAGTTTATGTTAATGTTAGATTTGTCAAAGTCATAACAAGTTTAACTTTAGATGTTTGTAAACTTGACATAAATTAAAAAGCATTTTTGAGATAAATTTTTTTTTAGATTTCTTTAAAATATTATGATTATAAAAAACATCGAATATAATGATGAATATTTTGTTGTCTCAAATAATATTTGGAATTAGATTATAAATTTAATCTATTTTAAATTTAATTAAATAAAAAATTTAATCCATTTTAATCTATATTTCAAATATTCGATTATTTTAAATACTATGAATTAAAAACAAAATTAGCTATTCAAAGAACTTTGTTATATTATAAATACACATTTGATCTAAATTGTAACATTTGATATTAGATCAATATATTAGATAATATATGGAATAATGTAGCATAAAAAATTATGAAAGACATGAATTTATGTGTAGTTTATATTATAGCATATTTTGATTTTAATAAAAATAGATTTGAGGTATTAATTAATAAAAATGACATTCGATTTTGTCCAATTGTAAACTTGTTTATTTAAAAAATAAACATGAATTCAATAAAATAAAGTAAGCAGTTGAATTTAGTTGTTATGTTAGTAATTTGGCATAAAGCCAATGGCAAGTGGCAATTGTCTTCCCAAAAATTTATAAAACAAAGATTATGTCTTTCTCTGCAAAATTTCACATTTTTCGATTTCGATTTCGACTTTGATTTCACTTTTGCTTTTGCTTTCGCTTTCGCTTTCGCTTTTGAGTATATTACTTCTTACATGAAGAGCATGCAAATAATACTGAAAAACAAAAAAAATTGTTTTTAAAAAATTGTACCTTTTTTTTATATTGTATAAATATCATAATATACTTTTTTGGTAGTCCTCGCAATCATTGTAAATGAAAATATTGTTTTTTAAATCAAACTTTTTTGTTGTTAAAACAATACATATTGTTACTATCACATAAAATTGCCAATTGATTTTCTAAATAATCAATACATAACCTTATCACACCTGCAGTGGAGCTACTAAAATATTTCAATTCCTGCTTATTTTAATTGGTCCTTCAATCTAGATCGCCATGAATTTTAAGAATGGGAAACACTCAGGAAGGCCTTTGTCACGAATCAAGATAAGATGCTCCATGGAAGTGTTATTTCACATCATAAAAACAAAGTCGTCGGATCTTTAAAAAAGTTTTAACAATTTCCATTGAACTGCAGGGTAAGACAAGACAACATTCTATGATCTGTTCAGATCTGATAATGAAAAGGATCTTGGACCCACATGAAAGATTCGTAAATACTAATAGTAAGTCAAAAAGACCAACTTGGATCTCAATTTTAGAAATCCTATAAAAATTTCATCTTATAGTATCAAATTACAGCTGGCCTTTAGTTTATGTCGGGCATCCGATCAATTCTTGGCCAATGCAGATCATTAAAAATAAAAGAACTGTGTAATGTAGGCTTCTGTTGGAATGCTAGGCTGCACATAATTTGGGTGATGGAGAGCTTGCGAAACCAAAGGTGTCAAGCTAGTAACTGAGACTTAAGAAGAAAAAAAAGGCCCTTGATAGTAAGATAAAGTAGCTATCAAATAGAACATAACAAGGGTTGGCTACATTTTAATAACTTCAAAACCGTAATAAAATACGTTCATTGACAAGCTGCATTGTGAAGAACAATTATTCAGAGAAGCTCTTGTGAAGAACAATTATTCAAAATAAACAGTTGGCATGAGTACTTCTCATCCTTCGACATTTTTCTGCAATTAGCTTGACAAATGAGAACAAACAAGAGAATATTTTAAAAGCTATCAATGACTTGAAAGCTGAGATAAAGACTACCTGAAGAATGCTATACAACATGTATCGCTTAGCGATGACCTCACCAAGAATGACAATATATGTGCTTCCACGATGTCTGTGGATGTACGACCATGTCTCACAAAACTAGTTCACAAACTAATCCTGATTCTACAATATGTGGCTCTCGGATGCACTCTCGGATGCAACAGAATCTTCAGTCTCTTGATTGCTCAAGCAAATCTTACTCAAATCGTCCTCCGAGATTCAATCACACTCCTTTTTTAAAATGACGGTCCAAAATCAACAACATCAATGAAGCTTCGAGAGCGCTCAAGCCTACGAAAAGTTCTCAATCACCGGCCATTTTCAGAAGATCTCCACATAGGAAGAGCAGTTCTCGATTGCCCTATATTTGTTAAAGATCTACACACAAAAAATATAGTTTAATGACAGGAGAATTTGGAAAACCGTTGGGATGAGATTCTTCTTGACAAAGTTGTCCTCTTGAAGTAACAATGATATAGTATTTGCAATCGAACTATAGACAGATATACTTGCTCTTTAAATGTTAGGACATGAAACTGATGCAAAACGTTGTCTCACAAAAGGACAAAATCAATAATCATCGATAAATGAAAAAATAGCAACTGTATTCTCACTTTTTGTCAGCAATAGCCGATAAATTTGCAAAAAAGTTGGGTGAAAGACAAAGACTAATGAAGTTGTTGACAAGATTTGTTGCCTCCGGACTGATGGCTGCAAATGGATGACGACATCTTAACTTTCCCTGCAAAACCTCCTTGCAAAACTGAAAACTAGATTCTTCAATCTAAAGGCTTGATCAATGGTTGAAGGTAGTCATTTTCAGAAGTGGGTTCAGAAGATCTTAAAAAGTTGACGGTTTCTCAATCCAAAGGAAGCATCAACACCCACAGACATAGATGAAAGATTAAGAATGAGAACGATGAAGCAATGCTAAGAATAGAAAGCAAACTAGACAATATTTGGATAATTTAATGTCCCTTGAAATTATGTGAAAGTATGTGTGGCAAACCCTTCAAAAGCTTTATTGCAGACTGGATCTGAGAGAGATGAAAAAAGAGTTGATTCTAGAGCTTTAGAAATGCTCATGTGCTTTAAAAATCTCAGAAGACGGTGAGCAATTGCTCCTATGTGAAGTGTCTGGGAATCTGTCCCACAAAAAGATGGACTACATCCGTAGATATAATTACTCCCTCTTGAACTTCTACCATCGTTTAATCCTAATACTACTTACTCTCAACAGAGGTATGGTGTGCCATGAAAGCTCACTGACAAGGGTATGGTGTGCCATGAAAGCTCACTAATTTCTCAAGCATATCAGGCGGAAGTGATCTTAATGCCTTAAAAAAAATTCTCTTGTGTTGATTAGTGCAATGGCAACTAGGATGATTCTATAAATGAGTAGGAGAATGCCTTCAGAAATCAGTGAGCAGTGAATGTAACTTCATCTTCCAATGACAGTTAGGACAGTGGGTCACAAGGTTGGACATGGGATAGATCACAACAATTATTGCTCAGATGGTTGTATAAGAGGCTCATTAGCCTGACTGTGTATCAGGGTATGGTTATACTGCTAGAAGCCTACCCTAGCACGAGAGGACTTATAGCCATCAGCGTGAATAGATTTCTTGGCATGATAATGAGACTGATTTATCTGTAATGAACCCTTGCTTATCACATTATGCACACCATACAGTAGGATGGTAGCAGTATCCATCAAAAAGTACTACAATCTCAGAATGAACACCCTCCAAATAATGGTTTCCCTTTGTTAAGAGCTACGGTCTCCTACACAACAAAATGACTCCTTCAACTCATGGACTTTACTAAATATTGATTTTCACAAGGTGTTGATTAATTCTCAAAGCATTTTCTTCAGGACTAGATTATGACCAGTGCACAATATTAGGGGCTTGTCAGCAACCAGGACTCTTCAACATGGCAACTCTTAAGGCATAGTATTCAGAGTAAAGAAAATCATAGGACTGTTAAACTCACAAGGCCTTTCGGCCATTCTACCCAAGATATGTGCGAATGATTACTCTTCTCAACAAGATTACTCACCGAATGGAAGAAACTCCCCTCAGCCTGAGTTGCGTTCCAGCCACAATGGCTGAGGAAGACATTCATAGTAGGATGTGAGACAATCTACAACTAAGGTGCCCATCTAGAAAGGAGAACATCATTTTTTTGGGTGTGAGACAAAAAATTTGGAGAAAGTGTCTCCCGGAGTGTTTCATTTCTTGACTGTGTCCCTTGCTTGCAAATGGGTGAGCGCAACACCCCAAAGAAAGGTCGTTCGCTAGCGTTTAATCCCAAAGCAAGCTCTCGTATGTAGAGAAGAAATGAAAAGACTACCCAAGCTCATCTATAGAACAGAAGAAGGCTGTTGGTTGTCCAACCATTTCAGACATTCCTGCACGTCTGAATTTGAAGCAGATTGATTCTTAAGATTGACAGTTGACACATCATCGTTAAAGAGAAAAACAAATAGAAAGCATGGTCCTATTACAAAAAAATTTACTCTAGCTTGAATCAAATTCTAATCATCATGCAAAGCTTCAAGTCTTGGTTCTAAGTCTTTGCAAGCTTTTACTAAAATACAAGCAACTTCATGCAAGCTTTCAACTGAAAGAACACCAAATTCATGGATTGTTTAAATGTTGTTGTGAAAGGTCGGACCATTTACAAACAATGTGAACAAACCAAGAACTCTGAGCTGATTTATCAAACAAAATAAAATCATTTGAGTGTGAGGGTAGAAGCCGTCCCTCGCCTCTTATTCTGAAGCTCTGTGATCTCTCCCATGTGGACAACCACCTTGGCCGTTTCCGCACGAGCTCCCTTGAGATCCAGTTCTGTTTTGCCCACTCTCTCCCCCTCAAATGTGAGCACGGACAGAGTGACTGCCGCCATAGCCACAACCATATCCCTTCTCTTGCACGCTGTAAATGTGAGTGGTGTGCCGTTGATGGATAATGGGAGGATGAGGATGAGGAGCGATGATGGGAGCAAAGGAAAGAGATAGAAGGAATGGTGTGGGAGGAGGAGAAAGAAGAAGAAGAAGAAGAAGATTGAAGAGAAATGAGCAGGAGGATGCAGCTCGCTGGCATAACCATCATCTCTCTCGTTTTCTAATTTCGCTACTACATTTTTGCTCTTCTTTATTAATGAAATGCAAAAGGAGAGGACCTCAAACCGGCAACGCACAATCGATCAAGCTCATCGAATTCATATTACAAAACCTATTAACAAGTTGTTCCAACAATTAGGTAGGATTTAAGATATAAAAACTCCATCTGATGAGCCAACAAGAGCCAATCGCGGAAAAGCTACAATGCCAAGCATTGAACCTTGTTATTTTTCTTTTGTTATTCTTCGTCGCATTATGCTCCATCATCGAGTAGAATCATTGTGATGTATGTATCTGCGCTGCTAATATGTATGCTATGTGAAGAGCCTCAGCATAGGTGCCCTATTCTAAAGAAAGAAACATAGGTGCCCTATTCTAAAGAAAGAAAGAAAGAGAGAAGAGAGAGAGAGAAAAAGAGAGAGAGAGAGGTGTTCCAAAACCTACCGTTTCAAATTTTATTGCACATTAATAGTTTTATTGATTTAAATGACGTATAAAATAATTTTATTAATTTAAACGACGTGTAATTTTGTGGAGCAAAAGAGCTTTAAAATGCTTAAGGGTTGGTCTTGGTAAAGAAGGCAATTTGTACACTTTGGGTCACGAATATGCACTTTCTACTAATGTGAGTACTTCAAATGCCCAATTATGGCATCAAAGATTAAGACACTTAAACATGAGATCAATCTTTTATATGCATCATAATAGTATGGTCAAGGATTTAAACTTTAATGCCGCCTCCA
The DNA here is from genome assembly GCA_029204225.1 of Diphasiastrum complanatum. Lineage (NCBI taxonomy): Eukaryota > Viridiplantae > Streptophyta > Lycopodiopsida > Lycopodiales > Lycopodiaceae > Diphasiastrum > Diphasiastrum complanatum. The sequence continues at coordinate 50,491,743 of CM055105.1, read as the reverse complement.
CTGCCATTCGACATGTCTATGAGATGTGTCTAATAGGCAAACAGCCTAGATCAAGATTTCCAAAGGGATAAGCCACTAGAGCTAAGTCCATTCTAAAATTCATACATAGTGATCTATGTGGGCACCTCTGGGTTCATCACTATATCTTATCACTTTTATAGATAATTATTTGAGATTTACCAGCATTATGTTCATTAAGAACAAGTCTGAGGCATTCAACTGTTTCAAAGACTTCAAACAGTTTGCTGAGACACAGACTGGTCAACGGCTCAAGACCCTTCGTACAGACAGTGGTGGAGAGTTTTTGTCAAACGAAATGTTTGACTATTTGGCATCATTCAACATTCATCATCAGTTCACCGCCAGCTACACACCACAGCAAAATGGAGTAGCCGAAAGGAAGAACCGAACATTGCTAAATACAGCACGATTAATGATGTCAAATGCTCAACTCACCAAGAATTTTGGGCTGAAGCTATTTTAGCAGTTGCATTCAAGCCACCAAGCACTATGCTTTGTATCCACATCTTGCTATCTTTGCTTTCTAGCAGGAGGGCCCATTTCATGGAATAGTCAAAAGTAGAAATGCATTTCTTTGTCCTCCACAGAATCTGAATATGTCACAGCTACATCTGTAGTGAAGGAAATTATCTGGCTCAGAAGTTTGCTTCAGGATCTTATGATCTCTCAAATCAGTCCAACTATACTCTATTGCGACAATCAGAGCTACATTGCTCTATCTTTGAACCCACGAACTCACTCCAGAACTAAACACATTGAAGTTCAATTTCATTTTCTTAGAGAGAAAGTTCAGAATAAGGATGCCGAATTAAGTTATTGTCCTACTGCCAGTATGCTGGTTGATATCTTAACTAAGCCTCTTTCAAGAGAAAAGCATGTTGCATTATGTAGCTTGCTTAATTTCATTCAGGATCCTAGGAGTTAAGCTTAAGGGGGGGTGTTGGGATTAAGCATCACTCAAACTCACCAGAATTCGAGTCATCAGAATTCGAATCATCAGATTTCGAATCATTCGAGTTTGACTCACTCAAATTCAATTCCTAAGCATCAGTACACTATGTAAATATGAACTCTCTCTCTCTCTCTCTACAATGACATTGCAGCCTTACTCTCTGAAGCCGAACGTCTGTGCAATCAATCAACTTGAGTACAAGCAGGATCGACATCGAACTCTTCGAGTTCGAGATCTTTGAGTTCTACATCTTCTTCGACCTCCTTCTAGTTCGAGGTCTTTGAGTTCGAGGTCCATGTCATCCACACTCCATGTCCAACGCAGACCACGTTACAATTCACTTTAGTACTTTTTAGTAATTATGTTGTTTCACGCTCGTTGCCCACACACTCATTGTAACTGTTCTAACAGCCACTCATGAATATGATGAGAGAAAAAGTGGAGAAGAGTGAATCAGAGTTCCTACGCATACTCCATTGTTTCTTAATTATCTGATTCCTTAAAATCAGAGATATCTGAGAGAGTGAAAGTTATTCAAGAAATAGAGATAGTTATTTAATTTGTAGCTAGCTAAGTAAGATCAATGCACATAGTGCACCACTACTGTGAACCATTCTTGGGCACAGGATCGTGATCGTGATATGTCATTGTATCTATTTTCTTATGTGTATTCCACTATGAATGCTTTCTGATAATTTTCTTTCTCAATTGATGCTCACTCAATTCGGAATGTCTAATCTCAAAGGAAGCATGGTTGTCTCAGATGCCTAATTGTTTCGCTCCCTTCATGGTTGTCTTCGACACCTACCAAACATTCCTCCATTCAATCTAAGTCAATGTTGATGTTTTAGTTTGGTAAAGTTCATGTTCAAGTTCTCTATGTTGGAGCTCTATTTTCTAATCTGCACCTAATTTCTTTGAGAGCCTCCATCGCTATTATGGAGATAAACCGCAGTATTGCATGCTTTTGACAAAAGCGTTTTAGTAGTTTCAAATCGACGATCGTACAATGTTTGCGTTCAGCTACACCATTGAGTTTGGGAGTGTGAGTTTGCATAAACTATCTTTTGATTCCACATTGGTTGCAAAAAGTCCTCAAATTCATTGGACATGTATTCACCTCCACTATCAGATTTTAGAACCTTGATCTTTCCTAACTGTTTGGTTTTCGATCATTGCCTTGAAGCTCTTGAAGTGGCAAAAGCATCTGATTTGTTCTTTAGAAAGTAGATCTGCGTTTTACGAGGCACATCATCTATGAAAGTGATGAAATAATACGCTCCACCTATGGACATCATCCTCATAGGTATACATAGATCTTTTTGAATCAAATCCAAGATGTTCTTTGCCCTCGCAACACCACCATGCTTGAACTTCTCCCGATGTTGCTTTCCATATATACATGACTTGTAGATCGTCTTCAAGTGATCTTCCATCATGGGCAATTCCTTTACCATTTTCAGTTTTCTCATCAAACAGAGGCTTTCCAAGTTCAAATGACCAAGCCTTTTATGCCATAGATCAATTTGTGTGGACAAGATAAGTCCATGTTTTTCCTTGATTGTAGCATTTAACATGTACAATTTTGTCTTGTTCTCTCTTGTACCATCTAATGACTTCGAACTTCTACTTAATAACAAAGCAACGATCTTGCGCAAACTCTACTTTCAACTTTTGATCAGTAATGACACCAACGAAAAGTAGATTTTTCTTCAAACTTGCACATAAAGTACCTCCTTGATTGTTTTCCTTTTGCCATCAGGTAGTTGGATGAAGACAGTGCCTATTCCCCTGATCTTGCACATGTCTAGTGCGAAACAGACGCTCCATTGTCCAATTCTTTCAAATTATTGAACCAATATTTATTACTTGTCATATGTCTAGTGGCTTCTGAGTCAATGTGTTACGTCCATGTCTAGTATGTGGGATTCAGAATAAATCATGATATGGATAGCCAGTTTCTCCAGTGTATAAGATTATTAGTTATGCCTCGTCATTTCGGGCTTGGCCAATAATGTAATTAACAATATTACGAGGGCCCAGACCTATAATTGGACAATAGGAGCACTTGCATGGTATTTGACTGCTATAATGCAAGAATAGGAGGTCAATAGCTTATAATTTAGGTTGCATGGGATCCTAAGAGAAATATTCTCTCCTCAATGGAGATTCTATATACTATGGAAACTTGCCCATCTACCTATTGGATTTTTTTATCCATGAAGTCAGGATCCCCTCCTCTCTTGCATTCATTCACCATGGCAAGGGAGTGAAGTGATTAGGGTATTGACTAGCCATTTCCTGTTGGTTGGGTGGTTTGCTCCAAAGGTGTCCTTTTGTTTGCATGTAACAGGATCTAGTTGGATCTTCACTTGGTGATCCTTATGTCGTAAATCGATGGTCATGAGCGTAGCGGAGGCTCGATTGCACAGAGCGTAGGCGTGTAGGAACAAAAACGCAACAGTTAGCAGTAGAAATATTCAAGTAGAAGAATTCATGCAGTTTGCGCAAATGAATGATGTAGTAGTGAGACAAAAATTGCACTCTGATAAAAAAATATCAACAATGAGTACAATGGCTTAAAGTAATAACTTCGGCTTGTTGAGCGTGATAACGCTGGCTACATTCGACTCTGGTTTTTAAAGAGAATTTTAAAAAATTAACACTAACATAGCTTGTTTCAGCTAATATAGAGATTTAAGAGAGGAAATATCTTACAAGCCTTTAAGGCTATTTATGCCAGTCTTTGCATATGTACAAAAGTTGGTAACCGTCAACCACCTTTGAAATATTTGTTTGTCTAGCTATTTTAGGGTTACTCATCCATTGGTGAAGTCAATCAGCAAAAATGCAAAAAAGACAAAAGTGCCTTGAAATGATTTCTAAGATTTTCTGACCACTTGGCCAGTGTGTAGGATTTTTTGCTAAGGAGCAAAAAAGACAAAGGTGCCTTAAAAATGATTTCTAAGGTATTCTGGCCACTTGGCCAATGTGTCGCATTTTTTGCTAAGGAGGGAAAAAGACAAAAAAAAAAAGGTGAAGACGCCTTAAAATGATTTTTAAGGCATAAAAAATCTCAAAAGGGGGAAAAATGCGAAGCCAAAAAATATTTTGTCAACCTTCATTTTTACTTGAACGATTTGTCTGAGACTGAGCATAAAAAATCTAACACTCCCCCTTAATGTGGATCCTGAAAAACTTTGATCTTCAGATTTAACATCTCGTTAAATCTGAGATATTGCCCTTTTGCTAGAGCCTTTGTGAAGTAATCTGCTGTCATGTAATTTGTTCTGCAGAAAATCAATACTACTTTCTTATTGTGCACTTTCTCTCTAAGGTAGTGATACCTGATTTCTATATGTTTGCTTCGAGAGTGAAATCTCGGATTGAGAGATAGCGCTATTGTGCTTTGATTGTCACAAAAGATTGTTGTAGGAAGTGGTTGTGCAAGATTGAGGTCTGCAAGTAGTTGCCTAAGCCAGATCGTCTCTTTGGTTGCATTTTTGGCAGCTATGTATTCGGATTCTGTTGATGATAATGCAACTGAGGTCTGTTTCCGGCTGTTCCATGAGATTGGGCCTTGGTTGTATAAAAATACAAATCTAGAAGTTGATTTCCTGGTGTGGACATCTCCTGCCCAATCCGCATCTGTGTAGGCTTCAAGGATATTGGTAGTTTGGCTGCCTCCATAGCAGATTGGCCATTATCTATTAATTGGCTAACACTAAGCAGATTCTTAGTTAACTTAGGAACATAAAGAACATTCTCAAGATTCATCCTTTTGGATGATCCAACATACAATGGAATGGTTCCTATTCCACTTATCTTACATTCTTGACTACCTGCAGTATAGATTGATCTATGTACATCATTGTAATAAAGTAAAGTGAAAAAAATGTTCTTTTGATATGTCATGTGGGAGCTAGCCCCCCTATCAATCCACCAAGAATCATTGCTGTTGCTCTTGGATGATGGAGGTTTCTTGGAAACCATCAAAGATGATTATTCTTCATCCTCCTCCTCCTCCTGATGTGCAATGTTACTTTGTTTGCTCTCTTGTGCCTTCTTCTTCTTGAGACATTCTGATGCAAAATGTCCTTTCTTTCCACAGAAAAAACATTTGAACTTGGACTTGTCCTTGATCTTGCCCTTTGAGCTTGAAGCATCATCCTCTTCCTTGGTCTCTTTGAAGTGCTTCTTCTTGCCTTTGAATGAGAAATTTGCTTTCTCATCACCATCCTGCAGAGACATAGAATTAATTCTTGCATTGGTGTGCATCATCCTACACTCTTCAGCCACTAATACACTATGAAATTTTTCTATAGTGGGCAAAATGTCTTGGATTGCAAAGCTTTGGACCAAATTGTATTTGATCTTAAAGATCCATTTGCAATCAATGATATTGCAGCCAATAGGAGCTTCAACTCAGGTGACCACATTTGGTTCTTGATCAGAGAGACATGCAGACTCAAGAGTATACCTTGTGAGTTGTGTGCGCCCTCGGCTTTATCTTCTAGGAGGATTTGACTGATGAACCACTCTTGGGACTTGTTGCTGGGTAGCAGCAACGTCTTCGTTTGTTTCACTGTCAAAAAGTGGGTCGACAATGGACACGCTTGAGCCAGAAGCTCGAACAGTCGTGTCAATGGCAAGTGATGAAGGTTATCCTGGAGCAATATCCTTGTCTTTGATGTCGACAAACTGATTCTCGATAAAGACTGTATCCCGGCTATACAAGATTTGCTGGGTATCAAGATCATACAGCTTGTATGTATTATCCGATGAAGTATATCCAATCAGGATGGTCTTGAGACCTTGGAAGTCCAACTTCTTCCTCGTGTCTTTTGGGATCTGCGCGTAGGCAACGCATCCAAACGCTCTTAGGTTCTTCACAGAAGGCTTAGAGCCTGTCCACACCTCGTGGGGCATCTTGCTTGAGAGGGCCTTGGTCGAACATCTGTTCTGGACGTAAGCTGCAGTGGAGACAGCTTCGGCCCAGAATCTCTTGGGCAGCGATGCATGCGCTAGCATACATTTGGCTGATTCAACCAGAGTACGATTCTTCCTCTCGACTAAGCCATTAGACTAAGGACTATTAAGGAGTGATGAATTGTTGCTCAATGCCTTGGCTTTGGCAGTACTCCTTATACTCGATAGAGAGAAATTCTCCACCATTGTTTGACCTTAGGGCCTTGATCGTCCTTCCAGTCTCCTTTTCTGCACGCTCCTTGAAGATTCTGAAGCAATTGAAGGCTTCTGATTTCTTCTTTATAAAGTACACCATAGTCCTAGAAAATTCAACAATAAAAGTTATAAAATACTTTGCATCCTTTAGCGAAGGATTTGTCATCGGGCCAAAAATGTTTGAATGTACAATGTCTAAAATCCTCTAGTAATGTGCTGATGGCTTGATTTTAGATTATGTAGACATTTAAACTAAAACACTGCCTAGTCCAAAGGAACAGTTTGAGTACTGCAAAATCACTCCAGAAAGAGACATATTTCAAATATATGATATCATAATTATCCCCGAGTAATCACAATTGAAAACAATGGCTGCTTGAGTTACTGAACCTATAGTAATTCTGGCCGATATAGAACTCCTACCAAAGTTGAGAAGCACGACACCCGAGTTTCATGGAGACCCTTACGAGAGTACTGAAGATCACATCAATGCATTTTGGACCGCCTGTTTGATAAACCATATAACAAATCCACACCATATTATGATGTACTTTACCATTACCTTGACTGGAACTACAAGGAAATGGTACTATAGTCTACTCGGAGAATCCATCGAAGATATAGAGACCTTTCATAGATTTTTCCTGACTGAATTTGTCCCACATAGAACTACTGATGGTTTGTTATTCACTTTGACATCCCTTCAACAAGGAAAAGGAGAAGGAGTTAGACAATATTTGAGAAGACTGACTGAACTTTCGAGGCAAGTAGGAGCTACTGTAGCACTACCGCCACAATTACTACCGACTTTATTCCTGCGAGGATTGAAGAATGACCTATAGTTGATAGTAAGGCAAAGCAATCCCCAGTCGATAGATGAAGCAATAGCAAAAGCAATAGTAGCAAAAAATGCACAGATAACTATTGCCCAAGCATCTAGAATATCATAGGCCGTAAATAGTTTGAACCTTAAGAGCGATATGTGGGAAGCAAATCCAGTTCCAGAAAGAAACTCTTATAACACCTACGTGCCAATACAAACTGCGGAACCATACCAATCAGTTCAAAGTAGAAATAATCCTTTTAGGAACCAACCAAGGAACTCATAGAGAATGCAAATCCAAGCAACAACCGGTAGAAATGTACCAGTGGAGAGGGGATATGAGAGCACTGGATATCAGAGATTGATGATGTAAAAGCCATGTTGAAAGGGTACATGGATGTGATGAATGAGAATATTTATACACTAGCTTTAGACGTGAATTTTCTTAATAGACAACAGAATATGATCGAAAAAAGGTGTAATACAGAGATGCTCCCACCGCTAGTATGCTGACATTGTCAAGGCAATCACCTCAATAGGAACTGTCCAAATATGGTTTGTACGTATTGTAAGAAAACAAGACATCTAGAAGATAGATGTTGGAGTCGTAGGGAGGCATTGAACACTGGAAACCATATACCAGGCCCCATCAATCATAGACCTTCTGAAAACAATGGAGCAGGACCTTCAAGACCAGTGATGTTTATTCAAAGAGACACTAGATACAGTCCTTCAGAGAAAGGAAAAACCAAAGTAGAGGAAGAGAGACCTCCCATCAATCTGATCGATATTGAACCACTTGCAAAAGAAGAAGTGCTAGTATTGACTCATAGAGGGAAAGGAAAAGAAATATTAGACAAAACCGATAAAACACAAAAACAGTCACAAAAAATTTCTTTCAAGGAACCCTCGAAGGAGTTAGAAACATCACCATCTAAAGCACCCGAGAAAATTCCCTTGGAGAAAATACAACCTGAACAACAACAAGAGTATGCGGATCATAAGCTCACAAATGAAGAACGGGTACATGAATTGATAGGGAGAAGAGTTTCAAGAATCCCACTCATCAAAAAAAATGCCAAAACCAGATCATTACCTAGATCCATGAAGAACAGAACTAGAACGCATCGTATCAAAAAGAAAATAGATCTAGGGAAGAGTATGGGAAACCAAGACTTACAAGAAGCATTAAATAACCTAAGTGTGGAAGTCAACTTATGGCAACTCCTTAGGTTGTCGCCATTAGTAAGGAGAAAATTAAAACAAAGCACATGATGAAACCATCTGCACTACGGACATTAGAACCACCTATTATTGGACATATAAGTGCAGGCACCCTAGATCGAGCCTGTCCGAAAGTGGATGTGACCATTGATGGATTAGTCATTGCAGGAGCAATAGTAGATGCCGGATCCGCATCAACATCCTTAGTTCAACAGAATTGGCCGATCACTTGGGGTTTGAACTTGAACCTGTCACTCTAACAGCATTGAAGTTGGCCAATAACTCGATTATAAAACCTGATGGGGAATTGAAACATACTCCTATTACTGTAGCAGGAAAGACTACCTACATTGATTTCTATGTTATGAAAATGCATCCCGGTAGTAGGGGATATTCTATCCTACTAGGACGTCCTTGGCTTTGATTAAGTGATTGTATAGTTGATATTCCAGCTGGAGTATTAGTTTTCGGAAGGGAAAAAAAAAGAGTAGTGGTTGATGGATATCTAGAAGTACCTCAATACGAACGAGAGCCAATTACATCAACTGAATGGGAAGAACTCATTGATAATGATACTAGTTCTGAAACATCAATAGATGAAGATATAGAATTGAGGGATGTACTTAGCTTAGAGTGGAATACCCCAGATGAACCACCTCCCAAGGTTAGAGAACCTGATATCTGTATTATAAACCTTGGAACAGAGGATGAATCTAAGAAGATCAAAGTAGGTGCCCACCTAAGCCCAGAAGACAAGAAAACCTATGAGGACTTGTGCAAAAAATATCAGCACATATTGCTTGGAATTATTCAGATATGAAAGGAATACCTCCAGATTTAGTGAAGCATATTATACTTTTGAAACCTGATGCTAAACCCATTAAGCAGAAACAACAGAGGTTGTCATTTCACATGAAAGAAGGAGTACTGAAGGAATTAGAACGATTGAAAGGAGTTGGGTTGATCTTTCCTGTGGACAATACAGAATGGTGTTCGCAGATAGTCCCATAGCCAAAAAAACACTCTACTCAAATTCGAGTCTGTGTCGACTATAAGAAACTAAACAAACACACGAGAAAAGATTATTATTCCTTACCTTTTATAGACCAAGTACTAGAAGAATTGGCAGGAAGAGAGATCTATTCTTTCATGGACTATTTCGCTGGCTATAACCAAATAGCCATTGCCGAGAAAGATAAGCTTAAAACCAGATTCACCACCACCTTTGGAGTTTTCGCCTATCACGTTATGCCCCTCGGTTTATCAAATGCTCCACCCACATATCAAAGGTTTATGAATGAAAATTCTCAAGATATCCTAGATAGAAACTTGAAAATCTTTATGGATGATTTATGTGGAGCATCTCTGTTAAAGAACATTTAGCAATACTTGAAAAATGTTTTTAGAAGTGTGCTACTACTTATATAGCCCTAAATGCCAACAAATGTATATTTGGAGTACCCTATAGTGTGCTATTAGGGCATGTCATTAGCCGCTATGGTAAAGCCACGGATCCAGAAAAAATCACGATGCTTTTAGCCATTATGACACACTCCACAGTTACCCAATTACAATCTTTCTTAGGAGGGACAGGCTATTATAGAAACTATGTGATGGCCTATGCCTCAATAACCTACCCTATGACTGGATTACTGAAAGAGAAATCTGAGTGGAATTGGAATGAGGAATGTGAACAATCCTTTTCGAACTTGAAAGAAGCTTTAGAAAAAGCCCCAACATTGAAACCACTGATGTATGATCGTGAATTTTACGTATTCACTAGGACTAGAGACACATGTATCAACTGTTGTCTAGCTCAAATATGGGATAAAGTGTATCATCCAATCACCTTTGTTGGTCGTAAGCTAAATGCAGCAGAACTCAAGTATACAAAAGCTAAGAAGATCTGTCTAGGAATTTCATATGCCACAACTAAGTTTAGACATTATCTTCTACATAGGAAAGTAACGTCTTTTACAAAGAGCGAAGTAGTGACACTGATGATGAACAAGTTGGAACCACCTGGTCACCTAATGAAATGGATTTTGTCATTGCAAGAATTTGATTATGAATTGCAAAGCAAACCACCACAATTACAAGGTCGCAATGACTGCATATGCGAGTTGGAAAATATTACGACCAATAATAGTGATTGGAAAAATGATCATTTACGTGACCTATTGCGAATAGACATTACCATGATCACAGAATGGTATGCTAATTTAGCTACCTATCTATCTACTTTAAAGACACCAGACACAATGACTCCTCAAGAGAAGCGGAAATTATGTACACAAGCCTTAAATTTTGCATTGATAGATGGAATTCTATATCGAAGAGGAGTAGAAGGAATTTATAGAAGATGTGTGACTCCTAAAGAGACAAGTTTCATCCTAGAGGAATGCCACGATTCTGCCTGTGGTGGACACTTTGCTGGTCAACTAATAGGTCAGAAAATCTTAAGAGCAGGATATTGGTGGCCAACATTATTCAAGGATGCACATGCTCATGCTAGAGCTTGTGACATTTGACAATGTGTAGAGACTAGGGTAAATCGGGCTAGATCCCTCATCCCCATCCAAGTTCAAATACCATTCGAAAAATGGGGGATCGAATTTATAGGCCCTATTCACCCAGCATCGTCATCTTGGAAACACTATATTATCGTAGCTACAGACTGCTTTACTAAGTGGGCTGAAGCAAAGGCAGTGCCTAAGGGGAATGCCAAAGAGACAGCGTGATTCCTGTTAGAGCAAGTCATTGGAAGATTTGGAGCTCCTAGAGAACTAATTTCGGATTGAGGAACCCACTTTTTGAACAAAATTATAGAGAGTCTGACGAAACAAATTGATTAAACATCGAAAGAGTATCCCCTATCACCCTCAACCGAATGGACAAGCCAAAAGTACAAACAAGCAGTTGATGTCCATACTACGGAAAACAATAGCTGAAAATATAAGAGACTGGGATAAGGAATTATATGCTGCTTTAGTTGAAATTCTGTTAGGATCTAGTGCAGTATGCAGATCACATCACACAATCACCATAGCCACTCCTCACAAGCTCTCAGAGATGGCACAACAAAAGTTAAGTCTATTATGAAGAAACAATGTACATATAGCAAAGCCCCAAACTGCATGGGCTCAACAGGTGTCACTAAACTGGCCTGCCACCTGCCAAACTAGAGTTAGGCCCAATCTGGCCACATATACTGACAAACCTAGGACATGCCCCTGAGTATAGCATAATGAACTCAAAATCAATGTACAGGCTAACTTCTTCCTATGTGTGGCTACCCGGCTAACCCAAGTAGTCGTCTACGGGATCAGTGCCCGATCAATATATCCTAACGGGTCACGTCCCGAACACAACCATATACAGTAAACCAAATAAACTGTACACCAATTACATCATCACATTTAGAGCTTACATAAAATGTATATCAGATTAACTTTGATTTCTAACTCTCTCCCTTAAGCTCAAATGTGATAAGAGTGAAAAACAATAATTTGTAGCAACGTCTGGAGTGTCCAAAAGACGTTATGCATATCCTGCTACTTTGTACTTGACTCACACTCAAGCACACCAACAAACCACCAGGTTTGACTCACAAAGTATCATGTAAACACAATGCTCATACAGAGAGTCTACCATACTCTCGACCAACTGACTCGTCCCCAATCCAACTTGAACACAAGTGGACCACATGAGCGACATGGCTCAAACTGAGGAAATCCCACTGCCACCATGAGACCTACATCTTCTATCTAGCTAGGTTGACATCCTATCAGACACTTACAAGCACAAACCTGTAAAGCTAACATAAATGAGCGACTGAGGCTCAACCTGAGGGAATCTTACTGCCACCATAAGATTGCACCCTCACCAAATAGACAACTAGTAGACAATGACAAGTCAATGAGCATAAAATGACTACTTTGTTTCACTGTAGCAAATACACAACCACATAAAACTCCGACTCAGATCTAGACTCCCGTGACAAGGCAACATGCAAGCCCACACACACTCATGCAAACCAACACGAATGATAAAGCGTCAAATACATGACCAAGGCTTGCCCATAAGTGGTATCCTGTCGTACCAACACCTGTGCCACCTGTAGATCCGCTGCTACACCATTGGTCACCAAATCAGGTCCTCAACCATGGCTTGCACCTGTAACCAAGATGCCCTCACGTCCAAGCATATCACATAGATGTCCTCATACATCATCCAAGATCAACCATCTCGAACCAATGAGCGCTCCAAGCCTCATCCCTGATGTATCTCCCTAACAAAGCTATGCTCCAAGTTGCTTTGCCCTAACATCATGTCTAATAAGTCCTGAAAGCTGATCCCCATCCATTCCCCCTGCTCCAAGCACAATAGTCTACCAAGGACTCAATGAATGAATGTACACAAACCTCACCATAGGCTATACCTGAGTAGCTTGCCCACCTCCCAGAGATACTGATGATGATCTGCCTGTCCTACATCCCATGTAGGTTCAACTTTCAATGCTTGACGTTGCCAAATATGATTTGACCAGTATATAGGCCTCCCACCAAGGAGCCTATCTCCCCACAACATCCATCATAACGTCCAAGCCAAAGCAAATGCAAACTCGATCCACTATCGTGATGAATCACTCACCCACGATCCATAGCATATCAGATAGGATATCTCCAGAACCTTGTACCTGTATCATCTAATCACCAAGTATCCATTGCCCGCTGATAGCTCCCCAAGAATCTGTCCACCTGTAGTGCAACTGGACTCCAACTGGATCTAACCAAAAACTGCATCCTGCTTACCAAAAGATGATGAATAGAAATAACATGTGACGCCAACCTGGAGACTACTGTGCATGTAACCATGCAGCTCACCTGATTACTCGCCAAAGTATCAGCTATCACTCCCTGAGCAACCATTTCCATCCCTGCTAGCTCACAACCATGGGCATGCTGGATCCACATCACCCTGTAATGCTCTCCATGCCCTCAGGATATGTACCACCTCAGGTACACTCCATGCCACCTACCTCCAATTAGGCATGACCCGTCACTAGGTCACCACATGATGCACCAGCTGAAGAACATCGTCCATACATCAAATGACATATCATACCTGAGAAACTGTAGCATCTCCCTGAGTGCCACCCCAATGGACTCATCATCCACATACTATGCTCACCTGATGTCTCCGATCCTGGTCACCATCCTGCTAGACAAGCCGAACTCCAAAGCATCACCTGCTCAACCTGGCTCCTAGCATCTGCTCGCTCTCCCTAGCTATGTGCCACCTAACATGATGCTAACGCAAGCATATCCCTGAGTCGCCGCTCATGGGATCTTGAGACTACTGCCTCCCTGATCGTACTAAGGTATATGGCTCTGAGTGACTCCCTCTAGGCTTATCCATGATTTCACCACCTGAGAATCTGCACCATGGAAATTTCAACACCTGTGCCAAGCCTAGAATCCTGCAAATACAGCCAACTACATGAAAGCTATAGGTAGCCTATCCACGCCCATGATGGTAGATGCCTCACCATCAATGCCAATGCCAATGACTGGTCCCCTGCTGTAATGCCAACCTGTACTCCCAAATGAGCACACCATGAAATCCTCACCATCAGTGTCCCCTCTAGTAGATCGCTAGCAAAACACTCACCATAGTGTTTGCCCTCCGATCACACCTCGTGCGATCTCCATCAGCTCTCCAACCTAGAGCTGGCTCTCAAAGCTTCACGCTTTGACCATTTGCGTTTGTAGTGTTCTGATTCCATCATGAATCCCACCTGTAAGTCCTATCCATGCCCAAGACTCAAGTCCAATATGAAATAGCTGTCCCCTGATGATCATCCCATGTCATCCTACAGTTCTATCCATACCAGGTATTCCAATGCCATCCTTGATCACAAAGATTTGAGCATCTACTCTGTAGTGCCCACTTGTATTCCCCCAAGCTAGCTCCAAGCTGCTCCTGTGTATGGTTCCAAACCACTCCCTGAGAATACATTGAGATGTGAACTCCAAAGCCACCATCAAGTCCCTCACATGATTGTGCATGCCAATATTCCTCCAAGTGAACCTGTGAATCTTTCATGGCCCAAACCAAATGATCTACACCCTGTCATCGCTGGAATCTACATCCTTGATGCAATACTGATATGACAAATTGACTTGACTTATCTCTCGATGACAATCCTGATACACTGCTCCACAGCTACAATGGCTTGATCAAAATTGACTTACCAACTGCAAAACCACAAAGTCATCACACTCATCACTCACCAAGAGCATCCAAAGTGTGATTATCGACCCGTTCTTCATCCTCTGTGTGTCCCACACACAGCTCATGCAATGCAAGTCCGCTATCTTGCCCAATGGCTTCCAACTGGCACCACCTCACACTTCCATCACCTGTGACCACCAATATGTGTGTACCTCCAAGCTAGACCATATTTCTCTCCAAACAAGAAATTTCCAAGCTACAGATGCGTGTGTCAATGCAGCTATCACCTGACTTGACAATGCCACTACCGATCATGCCTGTGAGAGCGTTCCTCCCAAAACGCCACTTGACGTTGGTTGGTTCGAACCCCAAAAGTTGAACCTGATCACAAGAATTTCTCACCTGTAACCAGCATACCATGCCTACCTCTCACCTGTGATTGTTGCCCTCTCAAAATTGTTGCCAATGATGAGTAGTCACACCGCCAAACTGCACTTCCGTCGCCAAAACTAGCTTTCTCCACACAAATCCGCTACCATTCGCTCCCATACTGCATTTACCGCTTCCAAACACCCTGTTACCCTGTTAGGATTAAGTAATAATGATTCCAAAGTGATAATGCCTTATTGTACCGCCCTGTAGCAGGTTTTACCAGCGAGAAATTGCCCCGAATTTGGCCCTACGGTACCCAAATGGCAAATGTAGCCCATCACTAGGTCACCCGCACTCCGCTTGATAGAATGGTGACAAAAACTCCCCGAAATGTGTTTCTCCCTACTTTGTGACATCGCTCTATCCACTGGCTCTGAGCAGCCAGTTTCAGGGGCCATTTTGGCCCAAGGATGGCCAAAAAAAATGCCCTCTAGGTATAGTTAGTCCCTTTGCCATTTGCCCTTGCAAACTGAATTGTATTTTCATTCTAATTTTTTAATGAAGAAATGGCATTTCTGCCCTTCAGGTCCCTTCTTGCATTTCTGGTTGAAGATTTTTAATAGGAATTCTTCATAAACCCACTTCAACCTTTCAAGGCCCTCTTTCAATCACATCTTCACCATTGATTTCAATCTGACGACTGATATAGTTTCCTGAACTTCCAATCCTGCCCGTCGATCATCTTTAAACTCAATCCAATGGCCATGCACCATTTTGTGCATCGAACCATGCTTCTTTCATGCACTCACGCCCTGTAGCCGCTACGGGCTTACTCGCACTGACTGTGCGTGACCTGCTCGTTCACCTCCTCTCTTCTTTAAGCTTCTTCAAGCTCCAGCTATGGTGGAAAAAGGGTCTCTGCGCCCTACTGTATTTCTTATTTAGCAACTTTTGCTGCCCGTGGCCTTCCACGACCATCTATTGCCAAATTTGCTTGACTAGGACACCCCTACCTGTGTTACAACATAACAAATTGCTTCCATCAGAGAGAAATCAATGATTTTCTCCCTATAAACCCTAGCTGGCCACTACTTCCATAAGTTGAGAGGAAGGCTAATTGCTCCTTTCCTGCTTCTCGATTGTCCTTGAGACTTCACCAGTGGCTTGGCCCCTACAATAAGATGCTGGGTAGCAGTTTACAGTGCCCAATTCCGTCAAGTACAGAGAAAGATTCGTGACTTTCCATTTTTCATCAACTAGGCCACTTTTTGACAATTCACAGAACTGCTCCTTTCTCCTCCCACTGCAAATGGATTTCAAGATCCTCTCATCCCTGAGATGCTACTTCCCTGCTCTACCTTTTGATCCACTTTGCTCAACAATCACCGAACTACTGAGAGAGTTTTGGCTAGCTTTTCGTAAAAGCCGTTATGAAGCCATTTTGAGCAATTTTTTCGTGAATTCTCCTCAGAATCCACATACGACAATCGTTATGATCTTCCTTGAAGCTCTGATTGAAGGAACTTTGTTGTCTCCTACCATCTGGACTACCGATACCCCGTATGGAGTCCTCTCTCCTGAGACTCTATGAGTGCTATTTCTCCCGATGAAAGACGTTATCCCATAGCTCCACCAGATCATGCATATCTGCATCACCCTGATGCTCTGATACCAAGTTGAAATTCTGTTAGGATCTAGTGCAGTATGTAGATCACATCACCCAATCACCATAGCCACTTCTCACAAGCTCTCAAAGATGGCACAACAAAAGTTAAGTCTATCATGAAGAAACACTGTACATATAGCAAAGCCCCAAACTGCATGAGCTCAACAGGTGTCACTAAACTGGCCTACCACCTACCAAACTAGAGTTAGGCCCAATATGGCCACATATACTGACAAACCCAGGACATGCCCCTGAGTATAGCATAATGAACTCAAAATCACTATACAGGCTAACTTCTTCCTATGTGTGGCTACCCGGCTAACCCAAGTAGTCTTCTACGAGATCAGTGCCCGATCAATATATTCTAATGGGTCATGTCCTGAACACAACCGTATATAGTAAACCAAATAAACTGTACACCAATTACATCATCACATTTAGAGCTTACATAAAATGTATATTAGATTAACTCTGATTTCTAACCGCTTTGTGGGCTTACAATGTAACCTACAAAACTAGTACAAATCACACTCTCTTTTTCTTGGTATATGGACAAGAATATATCATGCCTATTGAAATAGAATTACCATCCTTGAGACTGGCTTTGTCTCACAATCTAGGTAGGAAAGAATCCATCCAACAACGTATCAGTATATTACAAATTTGGAAGTGCAACGATTGACCTCCTTAGTGCATCAAGAAACCCGCAAAAAAATCATGAAAACAAGGCATGATAGGAAAATTCCTAATTACTAGTTTAGCCAAGGGCAACTTGTCTTGTATTACGATACTAGGCATGAACTAATGCCTCAAAAATTTGGTTTGCATTGGACTGGACCATATGTGATCAAAAAGCTGTATGACAACAATACAACTAAGTAAGCTGAAATAGGAAGAGGCTCATTCAAAACCTTCTAAAGTGTCCATTGAGTTCCCAACTCCCACAAGAAAGACATTCAAAGAGTATAGGTTATGGAAGGAGTCTCTTGACATTCCATAAGCCTATGGAGGCTCTTGGAGATTCTTTAACTCCCCTAGGCTTCTCTCTCTCTCATTGGATGAGCATGGAACTCCATAGTGCATTGGAGGGGTCCATGGGCCATGTATATGAGGGTAGTAGGGTGCCCATTGGGGGGGGGGGGGAGAGATCTCTCTTGTTTGCTTTGCTTATGCTCTAATGTTGCTACTAGTGTGTAGAGTGCTTTCTTGTGGTAGTATGCTTGAGGTTTGGATCTTGCTTATGGTATGGGACATAAGTAGGGTTTGGATCTTGAGTATGCTATGGAGTGTTGTGGTATGCTTGTGATTTGTTTATGGTTAGCAAGGGGGTGCTAGATAGGTCTTGCTTGGAGCTTGGATCTAGCTATGGTTGGGTGGTGAATACTTGAGGCCAGCTTGTTATCTATCTTTGTGTTTAAAGAGTAGGGACATAGGTGGAGGAGAGATCCTTGGAGACTTGCAGATCTTTACTTGTAGGTGGAGGTATCCTAGCTTGGATTTGGGGAGCATTTTGAAGCTTGCAGGTTGCCTGGAGGACATTTGGAGGCTCTACCTTGGATTTGGAGGACTTACTCACCTCTACTTGTAAAACACACACACACACACACACACACACACACACACACACACACACACACACACACACACACAACACACACACATTTTGATTATTGGTCAAGCTAAATAAGGCTTTGTAATGCATTACAGAATGACAATGCATTTTGGTTTTCAAGGGGAGGCTTGAACCTGGGACCAAAGAAACTTTTTATGCCAAGCTAACCAACTGAGCCAACTTTGGATATTATATAATGACAATGACTCTACATTAGTGACAATGACTCTACATATGTTACTATATGAGCACTTTTGACATAAAGTTGAGCTTGATGCTTTTGCCTTCAATTATGTTGTCGTTGAGTCGCATAGTAGTTTATGCTACTCGTACTTTTGTTAAGACATTTTTTTTCCCTCGGAAAACTAACCATAGATTAAGAAATATAAACAAAGTCCAAGCTGTAAATAAACTTAGAGAAGTGAAAACTTTTTAGCAAAAGAAGCAAGGGAGAGACTTTAGTATAGTGGTGAGTATTTTCGCTTGTCGTGAAGATGACCCGGGTTCTCGACCCCTGGCAACAGCACCAAAATTTTATGTTACCGTTATTTTTGCCACCTATCTGACATATTTCATCTTCGTTTGAGTGCAACTACGTAATGGATGTTTGTGGGTGCCGTACCCTTCAATGCTCTTGGCCCTTGGTGAAGATCTAACACCTATGATTGTGGGTTGTAGCCAAGAGGAAAAGAAGGAGAGAGAGAGAGAGAGAGAGAGAGAGAGAGAGAGAGAGAGAGAGAGAGAGAGAGAGAGAGAGAGAGAGAGAGAGAGAGAGAGAGAGAGAGAGAGAGAGAGAGAGAGAGAGAGAGAGAGAGAGAGAGAGAGAGAGAGAGAGAGAGAGGCTATGAAAGAGCTTGCAAGTCATTCTTCCTAAGCACAAATCCAAAGCTTGGCTCCCAAACCTGCATACCAAATCTACGGCAAGAGGAGATACTAAGCATGTCTAGCGATCTAGGCATCAAGCATGCATAATAGAAACAAGCATAAAGCAAAAACACTCACCCATATTGAGGTAGCAACACATGAAGACAAAAGGACCTTAACAATTTTCAATGCATTTTATTCAATTAACCCCTTTGAAATTTTAGAAAATTTTAGGGACCTATGTTGGCATGAACGTTGTTTTGTTTTTTTCACATCATTTCTTTTAGATAATTGAAACTCTCTTCTCTCTCTCTCTCTCTCTCTCTCTCTCTCTCTCTCTCTCTCTCTCTCTCTCTCTCTCTCTCTCTCTCTCTCTCTCTCTCTCTCTCTCTCTCTCTCTCTCTCTCTCTCTCTCTCTCTCTCTCTCTCTCTCTCTCTCTCTCTCTATTTAAAGAGTAAGATGACATATTTGGTTTTTTGGATTCTTCTTTTGGTGATCAAGCTACGATTTAGTTAGGAACTTTTTTCCTATTATTCATTGGCTTTCTGGTTTTACATCTCAGGGCCGTTTAGCCATGCATACCTTCTCATGAAGTAATGATAGTGCTTCAAAGGGACCATAGCACTTTGGCAAAATATTGAGAAACTTTTGGACATGAATGCCCAAGTCTGGATTGCCCAAACGACAGTTAACTGATTAGTGCTTTGAAAAAATAATACCATTAAACTTGTAATTCAATAGGCAACTAACAAGGCCAGAATCAAGTGCAGAAAATGTTATTCATTTCTTGCCAAACAGCCTTAGAAAATCCACAATGAACGCTATAAGCCCTTTAGAATCTCAATAGGAAAAATAAAAACAATTGAACACAACTTGCTCCCCCCCCCCCCTCCCCCCTACCCAAATCAAGGCAACAGACTTTAGAAACTTTCTAAACTTCAGCCTGCCCCCCCTCCCTTTGTTCTCACACAAAAACAATGAACCTAGCCAGCTCGAGCCTGCTCGATCAGCCAGTTTCAGCCTCCCCGATTAGCCAGCAATTCAAGCCTCAACCTCATCTAACAATTATTTTGTCGGTGGAATATGTGTGACGTCAGCATGATCCTTGCAAAGTTTCCTGTATTTTTTCATTTTTGACACACTTCACGGATTTGTGAAGGGTGGTAGTCATTTTTGACACACCCAGTAACTCCTCCAGATTTTTATTTATCACATAGATCGGTTCCTCTTCAAATTAGCCCTTTTTCCCATAATTATCGAGCATATTTTTAACCCAGTAAAACTTAGTATTTTTGGCTTTGAGAACTATGGTTTTGCTTGATGTCTAAATAGAACCTCGAAACCCAATATTATTGAAGGAGATAAAATGTTCGACAGTCACTGTCCAAATTTCCTGTGTGTGTACATGTGTATTGTGTCGGTGACTGATTTTGGTAGAAAATAACCTGCCTGAAGCACCTTGTTGATGGTTCTACTCATATTGTTGGTCTTATTCCCATTGTTGATGTATTTGAACTGTTTGATAGTGATGTTGTTGTTGCTGCTATGCCTCGTGACTGAGATTTCCCTAGTTGGCAGGTGGTATCAAAACGCATTGTGGTCTTTTATTAACTGAATGTCATAAGTACATTGAAAGTGTTGTTTACATGCTTCTAATTTACTGGAAAAATATTCACGAAAATTTAAAAATTCTACTTTGGCCAATATCGGGCAGGCTAGATGCCCAAACTGTAGATACAGTACATACAATAATCTACAATAATCGGCCATTTTAGCCCGTTTTTATCATAAATTTTCTAAAAGTACTCATAATTCAAGTCGAACTTTTTATGATAAAAAATTGGCTAACATGGCAATATCCACTGGACGGTGTGGTCCCCACACCAAGGTCATATGCTTGCAGTAAGCTTTTACTTGGACATTCGACAACGATCTCCAAGTGGTTCTTTAAGCATCTGTTCCATGATCTTTCAGCTTTTGGATCTGATCTACTCTTTGAAATTCCTGCAATCCAACCCACCAATGATCCTAATTGGCTTTATGCACATACTCCCAACAGTTTAAAAGACATGCCCACTATCAGACCACAAGGTGGCATGCATATGCAATTCAGGAGTATATGTTGTAAAAGCATGGACGCATTTTCTCATAATTCTGTCTAAAGTGTCAATTGTCATGAATGCATTTGGTAGACCTTATCTAGAAGGTTTGAAATTCCTCTTCTAGTAACTTTGACTTCCCAAGTTCCTATTTACACAAGACAACTCCCTAGAAGTTGCTTGATCGGAATTTTTTTTTTTCCAAAAATTATAGAACTAATCAAAGACGCCTACTACTCTACGTTGATCAAGAAAAGCTTTGACCATCACGGAGATGTGATATACCCAAAAGTAGTTCTAACTAGTGAATTCAGAACAAATAATTTTTTTTTTCAAAACGTCTAGGACTAAAGAAATATGATACAAGTGACCATCTATCCAAAACACAACTATGAAACTCTCCTAGTGCACAATGGATCCTCACCCAACTCTCACTTTTTTTTTTCAACAATATACACATTCTCATAGTACATTTTTCAAGTGTCCATTGCTATGCGTAAGCCTGCTTGCAAGCTTGTGGCCTGACTAGGGCTTTTTTGATCGTTCCATAGACTAGTGCTTTGTTGTCATCGATAAACATAGGGTCAGCTTCTTCCAAGAATTGATGTTGGAACATCTCATTCAATGTTTTACGCTCCTTGGCTGATCTGTCCCTGACCTTGAGATAAAACACTAAATCAAATCCTTCTTCTAGAGGCTCATTGGGGTTACACCATCTTTGTCTTATTTGCAAGTTGGCGGGTCTATTTGATGTCCCACATGGTAATAATAACCATTCCCATAGCCATTTTGCATAATGGGCACTTAGTCTGATGATGTCCTCTTTATGATTTCGTGTAGTAATGGCAAACTTCTGAAGGGTATCACATGTCATCTCACATGTGTCGAAGGATCTTGATGTTATTGGCCACTGTGTTCTTTGTCGATGGCTTGTAGAAGGTCGTAGTTCATAGTCTTGATAACCGAGGGGAAACTCCATGGCTGGTATAAAGAGGAAGTAGGAGTCCAGATCTTCAAAGCATGCTTCCTCTGCAATTAGTTCTCTCATCTTTGGAGGGTAATTTGGAATATGCCCTCTAGCTATCCTCGACTCTTCCCTTTCTCGGTGGCTTTCTTGTAATTGGTACTCATCTATTTGCCTAGCCAATAAATGGTTATTATACTCTGCTGAAGTGGCTTCTACAGTTAGGCAAGCTATGGTTTTCTCCTGGCATTTGATATGCGTGAGATGTCGTGTTGGTTGTGTTTCATTTTCTTCTTTGAGTCTTCGGCATGTCTTTTTCCATCTGTTTCTGTTTTTTCTAAGCTATAGATCTCATTACTTTGACGGATATTGAGATTTCTCGCTTTTTTGAGTTCTTGTTTCAATTTGTGGATTTCTTGGGTGTGCCGTTCTCGTTCTTTGGAGAGTACTATGGCCATTGCCTCACTAATTTTTTAGGCTCTTGATTAATAGACGCCTCATCTCCTCTAGTAGTCATGTCTTGGTGAACAAGATTCCTCGTGTTGCTTTAGAAGTTGTAGTGGTGTTAATAACATGTAGTATATATATATATATATATATTTCGCATTGTATATACACAAAGAAAAGCTTTTTTTTTAAAGATTGGTAGTAGGTAATCGGCCAACTGGGTGTGCGTATCCCCAAGTCAGTTGCTTACTCCCCAAACCGAATCGTGGCCCTTCCCTGTACGTGGAAGCCCGACCACAAAATCCATAGATATACTTTCCCACTTTTCGGTAGGAATATCTAAAGGATAAAATAGGCCACTAGCTTTTAGCCTCTCTGCTTTATTTAACTGGCACTTAGTACATTTAAGTACATAGGCCTCTACTTGACTTTTCATCTTAGGCCACCAAAATTGCCTTCGAACTAAGTCAAGTGTTCTTTGTATACCCGGATGTCTTGCGCATGGACTATCATGACACTCATGCAAGATTTGGGCCCTTACAGTGTCATTCTCCGGTACACACACCTTTTATTTACGAAACAAAATCTTGTTTCGAATTAGGAAATCCGTTTCAGTCTTTCCCTGATTCGAGGAATCTTGCAAACCTGAATTGACCCCCGAAAGTACTTGTTGCCAATACTTTCCAAAAAAAGGATTGGACTCATATAGTCCTTGAAGAGACTGAAACAACTCCGGTTCTATAACAGTAAAGCACAACTGATCAATAACCGGTAACCGACTCAAAGCATCCGCTAGAGTATTTTGACTTCCTTTACAATAACGTATAAAAAAGTCAAAGATTTACATCAGCTCAACCCAACTAGCTTGCCTCCCCTTTAAATCTGTAACATCACAGAAATATCAAAGAGTCTGATCATCCGTCAAAACCTCAAATCTGGCTCCATACAAATAATGTCGTCAAAATTTTCAAGGAATGAACAATTGCAAACAGTTCCTTCTCATAAGTACAATACCTAAACTGAGCAGGATTGAGTTTCTTGCTTTCATAAGCCACAGGATGTCCATCCTGCATCAAAACAGCTCCAATAGCATAATCATTGCCATCGGCCCTAACCACAAAAGTCTTATTAGGATCGCCAATGATTAGTATTGGTGCCGAAGTGACACTTTTCTTAGGCAACTCAAAACAATTATTCATATCCTCCGTCCACACCACTAGTAGACTCTTAGCCCTCCGGCTTAGCTTCTTATAGTCAAGGCCTGGGTAAGGGAAAATGCCAATCGAGAAAATTGGGAAATATGCCAACAGAAAAATCCCACAAACCCCAAGAAAGACGTGATTTTATGAACTGTGGTGAGAATAGGCTAATCAATAACCCTCTGGATACGATCAGCCTCAATCTCCACCCCCCGTTCGGAAATCTTATGCCCCAAGTAGGACAATTCCTTAGCAAAAAAGTCACACTTAGACTCCTTGGCAAAGAGCTTTTCCCTTCTTAGAATGTCCAAGACAATCCTAAGATGATCTTTATGTTCCGCCAAAGTCTTACTGAACACTAGGATATCATTTAAGAATACCACTACGAATCTTCCCAAATATGGCCTGAACAAATCGTTCATCATTTGTTGGAAAGTTGCCGGTGCATTGGTCAAACCAAAAGGCAACACCAAAAATTCGTAGTGACCAAAGCGAGTTCAAAACTCAGGTTTTGGTATATCTTCTGCCTTAAGGGTGGAGGCATTTCGTCCCCAATCTAAGTCAGAGTAGCCTCGTAGAACCAGTGGGTCAATAGCATTCCCATCATAACCTAGAATGTGATCTAAATGTCCCTAGATATACTTCATCACTCTCTTTAATGCTTTCCGATGCAAGATCCTAAGATTAGACATGAATTGACTAAGTGTGCTAATAGTGTATGCAAGATCTATTCTAGTGCATAGCATGGCATACATCAAAGATCCGATTAGGGAATGATAAGGATACTTGGATAGGTCAAGTATCTCATTGTCGGTTTCAACACAAGAAGGCTTAGTTAATATCATGCTTGGATCCATTGGTGTATCAATCGGTTTGCAGTCAGACATATGAAAATTTTCCAAAACATTCTCTAGATATTTCTACTGGCTAAGATAGATTTTCTTTTGCATTCTCTTTTTTGTATTGTGAATTCCTAACAAAGAATGAATAGTGCCTAGATCAGGCATGTCAAATTCCTATGACAGATCACTCTTAGTAGTGTGCAGTAAAGAAGTGTTGTTAGGCAGAATAAACGCACCATCTACGTAAAGAGCTATATGAATTGAATGGACACCTACATGCTTGGAATAAACATTATATTCAGTTGACTTATTTGGAAACCCAATTGAATAAGGTAAGCATTGATTCTTTTGAACCAAGCCCTTGCGGCCTATTTCAAGCCATAGATCACTTTGTGCCGCTTGCACACTTTGTGCTCTTGGCCTTTGACTTCAAATCCTTCCGGCTGGAAGGTATACAGCTCCTCTTTGATGTAGCCATTAAGGAACGTCGTCTTGACATCCACTGTCTGATGCATCTCAAGGTCTTCCGCGGCTGCTAACATGATCAGAGTCCTGATTGACTACATTTTGACATTAGGACTAAATTTTTTTCGATAACCCAATCCTTGGACTTGAGTGAATCCTTTAGTCACCAGCTGTGCTTTTCATTTTGCAATGGAACCATCAGAGGTGGTCTTCTTCTTGAAGATCCACTTGTTGTCGATAAATCTCTTGTGAGTGGGAAAGTCAACTAGTGTCCAGCAAGTCTGGTCTGTCAAAAGTGAGTTGTACTTAGTTTCCATAGATTCTTGTCACTTCACAACATCCTTAGAGCTAATAGCTTTGGCTAAGGTCTATTGATCTTTTGATAAAGTCCAGAATGCTTGAGGTGTATACCTCTCAGGAACTATGCGATGGTGCTTCTTCTTGAAGTTGTCCAAATCTGCTCGAGTAGCTTGGTCTGGTCTGGTAACAAGTACTGTCGGCTGCTCGGCTTCTGTAACTGTAGCTGCAAGTTCTGTATATCGGTGGTTGTTTGAAGTCATAGAATGTATCTTCCTTCAAGAGTACATCTCAAGACACAAATGGTACATTGGTGGATGGATCATAAACTTTACAAGCTTTATGTTCACCAGGATAGCCAATGAAAATGCATTTATTAGACCTCTCGTCCAATTTCTTCCTAAGTTGTTTATGTGAGAAAAGTGGATCTTGAATGGATCCAAACTCCCAAGATACTTGGCTAAGATCTTTGCACAGAAAGCTACCAAAGCTAGAAATGGCAAAGCATCCTAATGCTACCTTTGATACACATGAACTTGACAAATCATTCAAGAGACAAAAGAAACTAATAAAAGGTACTGCTGGTAGCCAAAAATGGGAGCAAATAGGGTGCCCAACAGCAGCCTACCACTTTTGGAAAACCTCTTAAGATCATACACAAAAGCTTGAAGACAATACGCAAAGCAATGCTCTCAATGGAGGAAGAAACAATGACGATGATCTATTGATCTCAATGAACCATACAATAGGTTTCTCCAACCTATTCTCCACAAATTTCAGCCTAATATAGGTGAGAGAGATGACTCTCTCTCCTCTCTCTAGAACTTAGGACCCAATTTTAGGCCACCAGTAGCCTAAAATAGCCAATTTTGGCCTATATGTCTAAATAACATGATTTTGGTGTCATTTTGAAGGTCCCAAAGTTTGAGACTTCTTCAATATGAAATATATACTAGAATAAAAGTATCTAGTCCTCTTCCGCATGTGTGAAAGGTTATATCCAAAACTATGTGTCAAAAATACCAAATTTGGCCTAAAACTAGCTAGGAAATGTTGACAATTTTCACACTCCCTCTTCAACTTTACTTGCTAGTTTTACAACAATACTTTGATCTAACTTAAGAATGATTTCCATCTTAAGGATTGATCTCCTCTCAATGATCCTAATATGTACAAAACAATGGACTTCATAATTGATATAGATAATAGTGTCCATATTGGATGTTTCACTATTTCTTACATCAATTTTACATTTCAAGATGAAACTAGTACATGAAGAATAACATAGAATGGGAATGGAGTGATTCCTCCATGTTTCCACCTTTGAAATCTTTGTAAAATAGTAGCAAACATGTAACAAATGAATGTGATGAATGCTTGCTTGCATGTCTTCTCCATATTTCACTTCTTGTGAAGGTATGTGTTGAAATCCACCATGAATGAGCCTCCATTGCCTTCTTCCCATGAAGAACCATCAAGCCTTGGAAATCCATGAGTAAAAGAGTACAACAATGATGCTAAGCCAGCTCCATAAGACTCAATATAACTAGTAGGTAGCACTAGTCCTTCTTCAAGATCCATTGGATACAAAAAGATGATCATAGATTCACCAAATTTTGACAATTTTCACACATTGACATAACATAGCTCAAACATAAAGTTAGATGAGTAAAGTAGGTTTCAACAAGACATCCTTGCTGATCATTTGCCTTTATTTGAGTCTTCAATAACCTGCAAAAACAGATCCTTAGTGCCTTGGACATTTGATTCTTCTTTGATGCTCTTGACTAGCTTCAAATTACCAATTTCCAATTGGTGTTGATGAAGCACATTAACATCAACCTCTTGATCTTCCTTTTGACCATCAAAACCATTGACCAAAACCTGTTTTCCAGAACCATAAATGACATCCATTTTATGAATACAGCCATCCATATGCATAACATCATCCACACAAGAAGATGTACCAAAACATGTGAGTAAAGCCAAGCTTGTACCTTCCACAGCTTGCTTACCCTTCTCATCATATGTAAGCCTTGTTGGCTTTTCCCTTTGCCTTGAGGATTTTCTTGGAACTTGACTTGGAGAGGCATCTCCACCATCATCATCCATAGATCCATCACCCTCAAGAAAGTAGGATAAACAACATGAAGATTGTTAGTTTCATCAACATCAACTTTCTTTGGTACATTGTTTTCTTCAAAGATGACATCTCTAGAAATGCCAACTTTTCTTGTTGAAGGAATGTAAACTTTGTAAGCCTTGCTTACTTCACAAACCCAAAGGGGTTGGCCTAGTTTGTTATCTTGGCATCCAAAGTTTCTTTGGTCCCAAGTTTGAGCCTCCCTTGGAAACCAAGAAGCACTATGGCCAACAAACACACCTTTCTTTGATGAAGGATCTTCTCTAGTTCTATATCAAGAGTGATGTTGACAAAACAAGTACAACCAAAGATCGTACAATGTTTGACACTTAGCCTTGTACTATAAAGGACCTCAAAAGGAGTTTTACCATCCAAGGAAGCACTTGTCCACCTGTTACAAAGATAGTTAGCACATGCTAAAGCTTCCCTCCAAAAAGACTTAGGAAGATTTGCATGTAGTCTCATTGCTTTGGCACATTCACAAAGGGTTCTATTCTTCCTCTTGGCCACTCCATTTTGTTGTGGAATCCTAGGACTAGAGTACTCCCTCTTAATCCCATGTGCTATGCAAAAATCTTTGAACTTTGCACGCTCTTTGGAGATTTTGAAGCGATTGAAAGCTTCTAATTTCTTCTTAATAAAATAAACCATAGTCCTTCTAGAAAATTCATCAATAAAAGTTATAAAATACTTTGCATCCTTTCGTGAAGGATTTTGCATTGGGCCACAGATATTTGTATGCACAACATCTAGTAGTCCTCTAGCAGTATGTTGATGGCTTGATCTAAATGGTTGTCTGTCTTGTTTGTTGACTAGGCAGTCTTGACAGACTTGTAATTCGACTTTCTTGTCAGGATAGTCGAGATCAAGAACAATGGATTGCTTAGAAATTCGTTGTACAGAAGCATGATTCAAATGACCAAGTCTATAATGCCAAAGTAAACTTTTATTTATCTGAACGGAAGTACTAAGTGTCTGACTAGAGGCAGAAAAGCAATGACTAATCTGTACAAGTATCCATGCCTCTTTCCGAGTGCTAGGATATTGCCTATCCTATCAACTACTTTACATTGATCAGATTCAAATTCTACTTTATGCCCTAGATCTATAATTCTACTAACAGAGAGCAGATTTGTAGACAAATTTGGTACATGAAGGACATATCGAGCCTTTGTTGGTGTATAGGGTGTGAGAGTCAACAATCGAGGAACTAGAGACTTCGTTCCTTCGAGAGTCTTCCTGCAATAGAGTAAAATTTCTTCCTAATATGTAGCTTGGAAGCTATATCTCGCACTTTGTATAATGTGCTCAAGACGTTCCAGACTTTCTTGGATGTCTGAGCTTCAAACATATGGCCGATCTGCAAGTCCGAGATGTTGAGGATGATCAGTGCAAATGCTTTACCATCCTTTAGCTTCCAATGGGAGATTGCTGTGTCGTCGGCTTCGGGCTTTGGCTCTTCACCTGTAACGCTATCATACAATTCCTTAGCCATTAGCCCAATTCTCATCTTAAATTTCCACAGATGGTAATTGGCTCCATCAAGCTTGTCCATGATAGGACTGGCTTTCCCTTGGATGTGGAAGATTAGTCTAGATGATAGTAGTAACTATCAGTGACTTAAGTATGAGAATCTAGTGTTAAATCACTGAACAAGAAAACAGTTATCCTATCGGCTAGTAGGATCAGGTCTTGTGGAAGCTTATCAGGCTATAGAAAAAGCTCTGACATAAAATCGCTTAAGAAATCAGATGGTTTCTGATATTAAAGCTCTAAATAATCAAAGAATAGTAACCTACAACTCTGATACCATATTGGAGATGTGCAAAAAGTACAAAAGAGACTAAGAGTGAATCCTAATCTGATCCTCAAGAGGGATTGGTTGTCAGATTACTTGATCTATCAATCTACTTGAGATTAAGATCAATCTAGATCAATTCTAGACACAAAATCCTAACAAGAACAATCATTAATTGAAGGTAAGTGTACTTTATGGTTTCACACATGTGAAACATTGTCTGAGTACGGACTCCAACCTGAAAATCAAGTACACATTGATAGAACCTCAAAACAATCAAAACAAATGTAGACAAATGGAGAGAATCACTCAAAATTGCTTCCAAAACCAAGATTGGTGTCTCACAATGATTATGGCCAAATGTGGCTCTATATATACAATAAGTGGGAGCTCGTGGTACGGATCATCCCTCTGATCCCACATGTGTGAAGGTGCTTTGTCATATGATGATTCATCATGCAAAACTGACACTTGGACAAAACCTTCTATTTTGAGCACTTTGGTCCATTTTCCTTCTATATGGAGATCTACTTGGAAATCTTCTAGAATTCAAAATTTGCCTACTTCAGCTTATTCCACACGTGTGAGCTGTCCTCTACACATGGGATATGACACCTAACCAAAATATTTGGCTCATGCAATCAATAGATTGATGCCATGTGTCATATATCTAGAAAACTAGTTTTTGGCCTTTTTAGCCACTAAAACTTGAATTAAATCATATGTACAACCTATATGATTATGGTACATGACAAGTACACTATTTTCACACGTGGAAACAGGCTCCACACGTGTGTTTATCTATATGCAAGATTTTTGGCCTCTACCAAGCTTATTTTTGCATTTTTCACACTCCTCCTCAAAAATCTAGCTTGGTAAATCTAGCTTGATGGAAAACATGATGATCTTGAACTTGACTCCATGGGCTGAATTGGTCTTTGCTGGTTCAAAAGGTGTGAAGATCAGCCAAAGAGCTTGATGTTGATCTGAAATCACCATATCCATGATAGTGTTTTCATGTAGATGCTTGACCTTATGGCTTGCTCCTTCACATGATATATGCTCCTCTGTCCCTTGAAATGTGAGCCACATGGGTTAAGCCATGTTTCTTGAGTTTCTTTTTGGAATCACAACTTGAGAAGGTCTCTCCTCCTCAATCCTTGGCACACTTGAACCTTGAGATGACTCCTTAAGATCCTCTTCATGATGCTCCTTCTTGATGGAAATCCAAGACCTCCATGTCTCATAATGATCACAACAAGTATGATCAATCAATATGCACTTCCTATGATTATCAAGTTTACTTATGCTAGAAACATAAGTCCAAAAATCACCACAACTTGGCATGATTTTTCCAATATTGAAATCAAAAGGTATCTCCATCTCAATAAGGCTAACTACTTGCTTATGGATATAAGTGTCCACTTTGGATGCTTCACTTATTCTCATAAGAAGTTTACAACTTGCCTTTAGGATTGAAAATATACAATTTTCATCTTTATGAATGAACACATCATTCATGATCTTATTGAAACCAAAAGATCCTCCATTATGAAGATATTTCATTGTCCTTGACTTCATAGCTAATGTAAGCTTACAAGGAAAACATATTCTGCTATCTTTTAAGGCATCACACTCAACTAGTATTGCCTTAATCCACCTTTGAGATACAAAAATCTCTTCAAAGCAAAATGGTTCTTCATAAGTTGACATGATAGCATAAATGAAACTATTTTCATTTTGTGATTGCTGCTTCTTATTCTTGATTGATTTGTCTTGGATCATAACAATAAGTTTGAACTTGTCCAAAGTTCCAAGCAAAATACTTTCCAAGGACATAAAATAAATCCAAGTTACATTCATGAAAGTGACATCTATCTTTGCATTTTGAACCAAACAATGCACTTCCAAATGAAAAATTTCAAAAGATTTGACATGTGTTGTGATGGACTCTTGAAGACAAATCTTGCAAGTCCTTGTGAGACTCCAAGCCTCATTCACCTTTCCACAAAGGAAACACCTTTCCTTGGACTTGTCCTTCTTGTATTTGCATTTTAAAATTGAAGCTCCATCCTTCACCTCGGCCCCCTTGCTTTGGTTCTCCTTGGATGGACTAGTTTTCTTTTTGTAGCATCTTGAGAAAAAATATCCTCCCTTGCCACAAAGGTTGCACTCAGGATTCTTTCTTTCCTTCAATAGGATGCCACCTATTGATGTCATGTGAATAAAAACCTGTGATATGATTCTACAAATGTAATTTGTGACTTTCAAGAGACTAGATTTGAACATCTTCAACAATCTAGAAGGATCTACAAAAGATCTAGCTCACAAACCTAAGAATCAATCTTCACAATAATGACTAGTCACTTGGAAACTTTGCTTTGATCACTAAGACAAAAGCACACAATCTTTGAACCAAATCACAAAAGAAATCAGATCCAATCTCCTATTAAATACCAATGACTCTTTCTTTTGAAAATTGAAATGAATATGAAAAGATTTGACACCTAGATTTTCCTTTTCACTTGACTAATTCTCTCAACACTTGAGATTCTTGAACAAAAGATGGGTTTTGCTTCAAACACATGAAAATCAAACTTAATCACTTCTTTTGGACTCACTCTTGACCCAAATAATCTCATTCTTGAGATTTAGAATGAATTCGATTTGATTTGAAAACAAACTATACCACCAATTTTTCACAAAGCTTAAAAATTTAGACAACTAGAGATTCACAAAGATCTCAACCATGCATGAATACTCAAATATGGACTCCTCCTCATTCTGGACATCCAATATGATCACAAATTGACCCTCACACTCTCACAAAGAAAGTTGAATAGAACTAATTTGAGTTTCATACATACTATGTCAATTTTTGCTCAACAAATTGAATTCAATCACTCCTATTGGATTCCACCAATTACTCTACCTTTTAAGACTTGGAATGAAATTCAAAATCAAAAGTTGTGATTTTTCTCACTAAGGTATTGTGCTTCAAAGAGCTAATACCACTTAGAAAGATTTGATCACATAGGAGAAGACAAATTCTTCACCAATAACAACACATAATGAGCTTCTAGATCTTGCCCTCTACAAAGGAAGGAACTCTTAGAAAATTGGATCTCTCTCTACACATTTGCCATAGACACCTTAATGACTCTTTTCAAACTTTACAATCACTCAAACAAATTGAGTAGGATTGAACAATGTGACTTGGATCTCAATCTCTTTTCTAGAACTCTCAATTGAAGCCAATCTATGACAAATTCTACAAAAGATTTGCATAGATGCTCTATATGCACTAGAAACTCTCAAAGGTTTCACTTGGAGGACAAATCCAAAGATGTTTTGTAGCAAATTGATGTTTCTAAACTTGACCCTATCACTCTTGAACAAATCTAGAGTGATGGTACAATGGATTTCAACCTCTCACCTTGCATATCACTCCTTAATCTATGATTTTTAGAAAAATCTCTCTTAACTTCAACATACACTCAAAAAATCAGATAAAATCATTTAATGCTCCTAATTCAAGCTTCAATTTTAATTTTTTGGCTGATCTAATCCAAGAAGTAATCAAGGGATTAGATTCTCTATAGAAAATGCTTGATTTTGCACTAAAAATCTCTCAAATTGGGTGTGGTACTGATCATCCCTCTGATCCCACATGTGTGAAGGTGCTTTGTCATATGATGATTCATCATGCAAAACTGACACTTGGACAAAACCTTCTATTTTGAGCACTTTTGGTCCATTTTCCTTCTATATGGAGATCTACTTGGAAATCTTCTAGAATTCAAAATTCGCCTACTTCAGCTTATTCCACACGTGTGAGATGTCCTCTACACATGGGATATGACACCTAACCAAAATATTTGGCTCATGCAATCAATAGATTGATGCCATGTGTCATATATCTAGAAAACTAGTTTTTGGCCTTTTTAGCCACTAGAACTTGAATTAAATCATATGTACAACCTATATGATTATGGTACATGACAAGTACACTATTTTCACACATGGAAACAGGCTCCACACATCTGTGTTTATCTATATGCAACATTTTTGGCCTCTACCAAGCTTGATTTTGCATTTTTCACAGGAGAAATGAATGTGAGGATTAGTTCGTTCATGTCTCTCGGTGCGTGCACTAATGGTAACAATAGGCGAACACAATAATGAAAACATCGGTGTGCAGAAAGGTCTAGCTTATCTTTCTGAAGCCAGTGGATTTGCTTACTCTTTGTTGTACAATATTGGTGGTGCACCTACTGGTAAAAATGTGTCAGAGGTCTGGGTCATGGTGTACCCGTGCACTGGTGCAGAATCTACTTTGGTTCTTGAAGGTAGTCAATATTTTGTCTACATTTGTGAAGGCTTCTTTGGTCCAATCTCGAATCAAACTACAAAAGCAAAACTCGCCTACATCTTCAAAGTCAACTGGCATTCCTTACGACTTGGGTTATGGATGAACTGGCCACCACAGGAACATTCCCCTACTACACAACCATTTTTTACTGGCTTTCCTTTCTACACAATGGTGAAGCAAACTTGGCTATCGAATGGGCAAAAGCTGGGGTCGGTGCCAAAACATGGACAGACAATGATGTAGTAACAGCCTTGTTTCTTGATTATCTTGTAACAAGACGAGCAGATTTTGTCAAGAACTTGAACAGCCGATTATGATCAAAAACTCCCTAGAACATGAGCTTCTTCAATGAAGAGTTTGGAGAAAACATAGATCAACTGTGGAAGGAGTATAAAGCATCATTGAAGGTAATCAATTAATCTCAGGTGTTAGTTTAGTTTAGCTTAGCTTTTCCTTGATTGCTTAGGTAATGGATTTGCTTCAAAGCCTACTTCTTCCTATTAAAAAACATCAAATTATGGAAAGATCGTGATTTGTCATAAAATTATGCCTCAAATCCATCCATATTCTTTATAATGCGTGAACTTTATATTAGATGTTTTAAAACTTTGGCTGGCATATTATGGAAAGTGATAATAACCTCAACTACTTTCTTGGCATATTATGGAATCTTTATGAAACTTGAAATTGAGCTCACCAAATTTTTGACATGTTTTAGAGTAGATAACGATTGTTTTGGGGGGCCATTGTAAGGATATAATGGCATGTCCTCTTGACGAAGCCACAATAGCAGCGAGACAAGAGGGTGAGCCAATATATCCTTACCATGGGCCAACAAAAACCCATTATTGTACATGATGTGTGCCATGAAATTTTAAAATGAGATCCTATTTATTATACCCTAGGTAGTCGTGCCCCCCAAACACAGTCTGGATTGTTGATTCATGTAATATTTGAGTAAACAACCATGACAAGAACATTATGCTAGAGGGTTGTGGTAAGTAAATTTCAAAAGGAACAATTCGAGCCATATAGATGCATAAGTGAGACTTGCAAAAGAATTACTAAGTGACCTTTACACTTGGTTCATTGGTTGTTCAATTATGCCTTGACCTAATGACCTCACCATAAATTTATGATCATTTTATTGGTGAAAAGACCATTCCCCAATACATGGATCCATTCATTTGATTTGTTTAGATACATAAGACTAGCTAAGTTTGCCTTTTAGAATTTCACGTTTTCTGTTTCATCGTTTTGGACATTGATGAGTCTTCCCATCCTTATTTGATAAATGTAAGGATTTTTCTTTAGCTAATGTGGCAGTATAGGATGTAAATTAAATACTCAATATTTGTTTTTGAGATTTATGAGCATGTATTACAAATTATGGAAGGTATTGAGCACAACTTTCTGCCCAATACTTTGCTATCTTTTAGCTCTATGAGCATTTAGAATATCATGTATTATGGAGGGAGTCGAGTGCGTAGCATACTTTACTAAAAATAGAATCAACAAAGAAAAGTTACAACTATAAGATTCCTCTAACTACATCCTTTTGTAGTTTTACTAAAAAGAATTGCAGTCAGCCACTATGTCGAATTGAAGGCCCTCAAACAAGAGCCTTCCTCAATGTTCGAGAAAACCAACAAAGTCCGAAAATGGAACAAACAACTTCTATCAAAAACTACTTTCATAGATAGTCTGTATAATGCTGACTTCCTAAAAACCAATGACTTTTTTGTCTTCTGGGAAATATCACGGCCAATAATATATACATAGAATTCTAAACCTAAATCTTTGGAATACATTGGGTTTGGGTAAATTATCATAAACCACATAAAATTATGAAATTGTCAAATTCTATTTTTTGGATGCTTGACTTTTTGCAAAATTTTTGGTAGAAGTTACATGTAAGCTAATGCGTGGCTAATTTATAAATTTATAATGGAGTTGGATGCTAACAGTCTTTGAAAATTTTGGAAATCGCCAAATATTACCAGTGCAATTTAGCAGATAGCTTAGTCTATGTGCTAGTTTTTTTTTTTTAATGTGCTAATTTTTAAATAAATTAGCTACTATTACCAATGACAACCTTTAATAGCTGCAGAATTTTAAACACTTTTTCGCAAAAGTTTTCAAAAGCCAGCATTTCTTTTAACTGACATCCCTTAAAAGGTGCAAGATATTGAAGGGCAACATGAGGGAGGTCTTGAACACTACCTCCCCTTATACGTAAAGCCCCTTTTTGCCAAAACTCTATGCTAGGGAGGAAGTAAGTGGTATTAGACATGCAAACATAGTAGCTTGATTTAATGGAAATAATTATTTGCCATAACTGTGATGTCAAACAATTTAGACATTCTAGACCATATAGTGCATCCCCCACCTAATGGTAGAATTGCAAAGTCATTGTAAACACAAATCATGATATGAAATTAATTAAAACGAGAACTAGATGGTTGAAAATATGTCTAATAAGTTCGACTCTAAGGCTTTTGACAAATTGGGCAAAATTTCTTACTCATCAATCTTTTCCGCTACCAAAGAGCCAAACTTCTCCTTCTCCTGGTTCAATTCCAAATGGAACCTTTCTGATCCCCCTATCTTGTGGAAGAACAAATTTCCTAAAACTAACAAGATCAAGAATGGCAAGTTTAGAATTTTTTCTCTTATGATCATTCAACATTCTCTTCCTGTGTGTGCTTGTTATCGAGGTGATGCCTTGCATGTATGTACTAAATGCAAAACATTTGATGAACATGTGATCCATCTATTTTTTTCATGGTTATGCTCCTCTTTGGAAATCAGTGTTTGATCTCTTTATTGCGCGCTTCCATGTTAGATTCAAGAGATTCAGCCACACAGATTTATTGCTGAACAATATCACCTTTGAGGATTTAGAGATTAATGCTTTTTGGCAACAAATTAGAGTAATCACTCTTTGGAACATTTGGCTGGATAGGAACACCATGGAATTTGGGAGTGGTGACTTTAGTATCTCCCCCTCGCTTCTTTTTAAAGAGGCTGAAAAGTTTTTGCTTCTCTAAGTTTATTTATAGCTTGTACTTTGTTTATATTTCTTAATCTATGGTTAGTTTTCCGAGGGGAAAAAAATATGTCTAAACAAAAGTAAGCGTAGCATAAGCTAGGCAACTCAACGACAATATAATTGAAGGCAAAAGCATCAAGCTCAACTTTATGTCAAAACTGCTCATATAGTAACATATATAGAGTCATTGTCACTAATACAGAGTCACTGTCATCATGCAATATCCAAGAGTTGGCTCAGTTGGTTAGCTTGGCATCCAAAGTTTCTTTGGTCCCAGGTTCAAGCCTCCCCTTGAAAACCAAGATGCATTGTCATTATGTAATGCATTTCAAAGCAATATTTAGCTTGACCAATAATCAAAATGTGTGTGTGTGTGTGTGTGTGTGTGCACACGCGCGCACGTGCTTGCATGATATATATATGCAAAGTCATTGTCATTATGTAATGCATTACAAACAAAGATTTAGCTTGACTAATAATCAAAATGTGTGTGTGTGTGTGTGTGTGTGTGCGTGTGTGTGTGTGTGTGATATTTTTTGACATGGTCATATACTCTTCTCTTCAAATTTGTTGTCAGTTTAGCCAAAGAAAATCAAATAACCATGAAAAGGTTATACTAATGAGAAGAATTTGGTGGGATTATGGATGTACTTTATGAGATGAAAATTCAACTTCACATTGTTACTTGAAGGCTCTTAGTATTCAACATATTTGGAGTACCTTTGTGCCTCTATAGATAGATCTGTTTCACTCTCTAACTCTGAGGAGTCAAATACCATGAAGATCAGTTTTGGTCACTTTATCTCTGTCATGGATATTGATCACTACGATCATTCGTTTGATGATAATTGTCTCTAATCACTCAGTTTCTTATATAGTTGTTGGATGATCTTATATTATTCTAATTTCTCAGTTTAAAAGATCACTATATAATGTGTTATTTTCACAATCAACCTCAAATATGTCTAGTTGCAATTTCCTCTAGAACTTTGAAATGGGCAATGCTTGCTAGAGAATTTTTTCAAAATCTACATGTGTCAATACCTTGCTTGTAGCTTTGATATACTTTGGTGATTTGCATTAGTTCAATTAAATAAATAGATGCTCTATAGCATATACATGAAAAAAAGGAATGTGAATTTAGATTACCAAGCCATTATGTTAGTTGCATTGTATGTCAAGTTTCTTTTTCTAAATTTTTGGTAATGTACAACATTCAAATCAAACTCAAATTTTAATTCAGTACTCAATTATAGATAAAAAGATCAAGCAAAGAATCCATATTGTTAGATGTAGTGCAAATTTTAAGTGTGAACTTCACAAGCCATTTGAATATCTAAGTATAAATAAGTAGAATGTACAAAACATGATAAAAATCTTCTTGATTTAGTCATATTGCACAAATTTTGTGAAACTAAACTTATGGCAATGTATCCCTAATTTCAATTAAGTAGTATTTATACATTTTACTTTCAAAAGTAGAGAAATGTTTTTAGAAGGAATGTTCTATAGCTAGTGGCATTTATAGCTTATTCAAACTTTATTATCTTTCAAATCATATTTCCTTCTAAACATGTGAAACCAAATGCATTTCTTAGTTGGCAACAAGTATTTATTACACCATGCCTTAGTGAATTGATGATCAATGTCTTCTTCTTGTTTTGGGTCAGACCCATCTACAACGTCCCAGAGGTCTCTATCTATCAACATCATCCAGAGTTTTAACTTCCAGATGAAAAAGTTAGATCCGTTGAACTTGTCAATGATTCTAATTTTGTTGGATGAAGAGGATGATGAGTTACCGGTAAGAGACATACTGACAATAATTCAAATAGACAATCTCTTGGTTTATTGAGCTGATGCTCTGATACCACATGAGGGAGACGAAGTGGGGGGGAGAGAGAGAGAAATCTAGTGCGAAATAGCTCCCGTTCACAACAGGACCGATGAAATAGTTCATACTCAAACAAACATGAGTATAGTCCACCAAAGAGATGGAGGAAGGTGCGAAATCACTGTAAAATAGTTTCAGTTTTGAAGTTCAGTTCAGAATTTTAGAACGATAATGCTTGTTCCTCAGGTATCATAGACAGCCGTCGTCGAATCAGAAATTGAGGAGTCGTAGACGTAGATGGCCAGGTCTTTAATGATTTTCAAATAACTTGAACTTGACATTTGAATGTGAAAAAATAGGATTGGTTACCCTTTAGCCTTTATCCATGGATGAAGATCAGCCAAAAGCCCGACATAGTCATCCTTCGAATAGATCGGCTATCTGAATTCTATGATTCTTGCAGGTATCAGATGAGCAGACATAGAACCAAAGGAGGTTGCATCTAACCCTAGAGCAGTGATCAATATACGTGCAGGAAAAAAATTTGAAATAGAAAATAATATCACCAAGGAGAAAACTGAGCGCTTAATTTCCAACATTATAGTGGTGAGTATTTTCGCCTGTCATGAGGACGACCCGGGTTTGTCGATCCATAGCAACAACGCCAAAATTATATGTTACCCTTATTTTTGCCACTTATCTGACATATTTAATCTCTGTGCAATGGGCAAGTAAAAGGAAGGATCAGCTACCTTGTAGTATAGGGAGGTCAGGAATCGATCCTATGAGAAAGATGTGATCTAAAGACAAAACTATGTGTCTATGAACAAGGAGTTTGTAAAGCTGCCTCCATGGTACACTCTTTTAGAGAATCAAAACTATCAAAGAATCCTAGAAAACTCAAGGGAAACTAAACTAAATCTAATCCTACTACATAATGGATGTTTGTGGGCACCGTACCCTTCAATGCTCTTGGCCTCTTTGGGTTCCAAGGCTTCAACAAAAGATTAAAGCCCTTGGTGAAGATCTAATACCTATGTTTGTGGGCTGTAGCCAAGAGGAAAAGAAGGAGAGAGAGAGAGGGAAAGAGCTTGGAAGTCATTCTTCTTAAGCACAAATCAAAGCTTGGCTCCTTATATGCATACCAAATCTATGGCAAGAGGAGATACTAAGCATGTCTAGCGATCTAGGCATCAAGCATGCATAATAGAAAAGCAAGCAACCATAAAGCAAAAACACACCTCACAACTCTATCTCTTTCTCTCTCAAAGCATTCACATAAGACACAAAATAGGAGGGGACTCAGATCTTTGCTATTACAAATGAAATTTGAGAACATAAAATACAAAAGATTTGGCCCTTTTATAGTTGGGTCAAATAAGTTGAGGTCTTTCTTATTGGCTCATTATAAACTTAAGAGCCTAAGTGAGCTTGCTTTTTCTTTGGTTGGCAAGTCACTTGACTTTAAAATGCTTATGTTAAATAAAACTACTAAGCCACGCCACAAACATTTCCTACTGTGCTTCAAGGCATTTAAACAAAAATTAACCGTTTATTGTATTTACGCTTCAAGGCATAATTACAATAGTTTTGCGCTTTGTGCAGTACAAGTGCACCATTGGTGTCTAACTTTTATTCAAATACATGACTTTACAAAATGGAGGTTGTATGAGCTCTCCTACATATTATTTGTCATTGGGCATGTACTATAAATGGCCAACAATATGCTTGTGTGGATTCTTTGATTCTATTTATGATCATCACAGTATAACTAATCATTTTTCCAATTTTTTGGTAGAAACATGTCTAAAGTCATGGTTAAGAACTAGGATTCATGATTTAAAAAAAGCCCATGATGTATCAAAGAAAGCAAATTGGATAGTACTAGTAAGCAATGCCAACTTGTCTCCATAGAGTATCATATATAAGAAGAAGCAATGACATCTAGAAAAATTATTGAATTGTGGTACATATTATTTAGCTAAAGACATTGTGTTTTGTTAAAATATAGTCTAGAGATACCATAGTGTTTGTGACATGACAAAATACCTAAGATTAATTGCCTAGACTAAGTTTGTCAAGCTCAACATATAGCTTTGATTGTAAGAACCAATCCGGTCCCTATTGAGGTAGCAACACATGAAGACAAAAGGACCTTCACAATTTTCAATGCATTTTATTCAATTAAACCCCTTTGAAAATTTCAGAGACCTATGTTGGCATGAACGTTGTATTTTGTTTTTTTCATGTCATTTTTTTAGATAATTAAAACTCTCTCTCTCTCTCTCTCTCTCTCTCTAAAAACTAAGATGACATCATTTTTTATTGGTTTCTTGGTTTCTTCTTTTGGTGATCAAGCTACGAGTTTATTAAAAACTTTTTTCCTATTATTCATTGGCTTTTTGGTTTACATCTCGTGGCCGTTTAGCCATGCATACCCTCTCGTGAAGTAATGACAGTGCTTCAAAGGGACCATAGCACTTTGGCCAAAATATCGAGAAACTTTTGGACATGAATGCCCAAATCTGGATTGCCCATGCGGTAGTTAACTGATTGCCTTTGATTATTTTGCATTGTTATGAAGTTCCAAAAACGGCTTTACTAAATGTGTCATGCAATGGGAATTTACTCATTTACCAAATATTTAGGAGAAAAAAAATTCCGTTATGTTACAAGTTTACGCCGAGTATTATTTTTTCGTCAAAGCAATGTCTAAAAAAAAACCATTTTTAATGACAATTTTGTGCTTTAAAAAATAGGACCATTAAACTTGTAATTGAATAGGCAACTAACAAGGCCAAAGTCAAGTGCAAAAAATGTTATTTATTTCTTGCCAAACAGCCTTAGAAAACCCATAATGAATGCCATAAGCCCTTTAGAATCTCAATAGGAAAAATAAAAACAATTGAAGACAACCCCCCCTCCCCCTTCCCCCCCCCCTGTCATGTGCTATATGTAATTGGCCCATGAGCTTATTAATGAATTACCAAAATAGCCATGGAGCTAAACTAGACTAGAATTAGTCATTGGAATTGTTAATAAAAAGACGCAAACAACCACGCCACATTTGTATTGGCGGGAATTATAATAATGGTTATAAGGCCCAAATTAAGGGAATAAGGCCCATGATGTTGATTAGAGGCACTAAAGACCCACTATAAATAGAGGAGGTCATGCTAATTTGGAGGCTATTCTACTTTTATGATTTTTGAACTTTTGGTGATCTTGAAGCTTCTCTTTGAGAGATTTCTTGATAGTATTGATGTTCATGTGCCTACAATCACATGAGAGCTATGATCATGCTCTAGTTTCAGGCCTAATCTTGTGAATGATCAATAATAATGAATAATGGATTCTATCTTTACCCATTTTGGTGAAGTTTTGCTACATTTGGTTAGTTTCTTGATGGCATGAATACAATTTGGAAAGTTCGTCGATCTGTTTTGTTGTGTTAGACTTTATTAATAAAAGATGAAACTTTTTTATATGGCCTCAAATTTCATTTTATCGTCTTCATTGTTGGATATTGCAATTTCAAATTCGATGTTGCTGCATCAAGTTTGCATTTTTCTTAATTGAAACTCTAAACATGGCTATTTAAAATTACAAAGATAAAAAACTCGCTAAACTCGCAAATTACTACTTGCAATTTGTCCAACCCCCTGGTGGAGTACTCTTCAAAGATATTGGCAAGAGATTTCTACCAAAGAGATCTTATCATGGATTTGGTGAGGTGCTGCTATGATGGATCCTTTTGCTGGTTTTTTACTTCATCTACATGACAAAATTTCCAGCAAGTTCACACGTGTGGGGAATGATCCTCAAGTGTGAAAGATCTTATCAAGCTTTATGATTAGCACACAAACTGATTCTAGATTGAATACCAAGATCTAGTACAGAATTTAATGGCTGAATCATAATCTAGCATGCTAAGAATCAAAGAATGATAGCTTTGATTAACAAGAGAGAAAAAGTACAAGAATTTAATGCATGAGCATAAGCCTCAACTCGAGTTAGAGAGAGAAAGAGAGAGCAATATTCAAGCAAGTGATAGTGTAGATCCAAAATGGCATGGAATAGCTTCAAAGCAAAGATTATGAGAATGCACATATTTATGGAGTTTGAGGTAGCTCGATGTAGAACCACATCCATCCAACTTCCATCCACATCTAAAAGTGTAAACTAGAGTATTAGTGAGATTTCATTTTCATTCATGTTCTGGTTATTTGTTACAACGTCCCAGAGGTCTCCATCTATCAACATCATCCGGAGTTTTAATTTCCAGATGTAGAAGTTAGCTCCATTGAACTTATCAATGGTCCTAACTTTATTGGATGAAGAAGATGAGGAGTTATCGGCAAGAGACATGTTGACAGTAATTCAAATGGACAATCTCTCGATTTATTGAGTTGATGCTCTGATACCATCTGAGGGAGACAAAATGAGAGAGAGAG
The DNA here is from genome assembly GCA_029204225.1 of Diphasiastrum complanatum. NCBI lineage: Eukaryota > Viridiplantae > Streptophyta > Lycopodiopsida > Lycopodiales > Lycopodiaceae > Diphasiastrum > Diphasiastrum complanatum. The sequence continues at coordinate 50,448,821 of CM055105.1, read as the reverse complement.
AGAGAGAGAGAGAGAGAGAGAGAGAGAGAGAGAGAGAGAGAGAGAGAGAGAGAGAGAGAGAGAGAGAGAGAGAGAGAGAGAGAGAGAGAGAGAGAGAGAGAGAGAGAGAGAGAGAGAGAAGAACAACTCTCATTCGCAATAGGACCGATGAAATAGTTCATACTCCTAAGACATGCAAGCTTCCAAACTGACATGAAGTTGCCAAACTGACATGCAAACTCTAGATCTGACATGCAAAGACAATAGGCCACTGATGCTATGACATGCATGCTCTACAACTGACATGCATAGACAATTGGCCATAGATACTATGACATGCAAAAGTACTGATCAGCCATTCAGACATATGGGTAACAGTTTCAAGAGCATACCATAGTTTCGAGAGAAGGTGAAAGTGAGAGAGGGAGAGAGAGACAGAATGTGTGTTTGTATGGTGATCTGAGAGTGAGATAGAAATCCGAGGGTTTGAGCTCCAAATAATCCTGCAATCACAAAAATGACATAGTCTCCTTGAGGTGATGCCTCAATCCCCTTCTCCAACGCACCTATACACAACAAGCAGCAAAATGGCAGAGTTTGGATGTATCAATCTTCCATCCTCCTAGTAGAGGGGCACATTTCCACTTGTATAGAGAGTGGAGAGGCCTTCCAAAGTGAGTGAGGTGTCAAGTTCAAGTGTATGAGGTGTGAGAGAGACTCCAATTGGACTTAGGGAGAAGTGGAGTGCATGGATGAGGTGTTTTAGTTAGGGAGGGTGAATGGGTGATGTGTTAAGTGAACTTGGTTTTTCTTTGGTTGGCAAGTAACTTAACTTTACAATGCTTTTGTTAAATAAAAGTATTGAGACACGCCACAAAAATTTCTTACTATGCTTTGAGGCATTTAAACAAAAATTAACTGTTTATTGTATTTATGCTTCAAGGCATAATTACAATAGTTTTGCGCTTGGTGTAGTACAAGTGCACCATTGGTGTCTAACTTTTATTTAAATACATGACTTTACAAAATGGAGGTTGTACAAGCCCTCCTTTGTATTATTTGTCTTGTGCATTAAGCATGTGTTGTAAATGGCCAACAATATGCTTGTGTGGATTCTTTGATTCTATTTATGACCATCATAGTATAACTAAGCATTTTTTCAATTTTTTGGTAGAAACATGTGTAAAGTCATGGTTAAGAACTTAGGACTCATGATTAGAAAAAAGAACCATGATGTATCAAAGAAAGCAAATTGGAAAGTACTATTAAGCAATGACAACTTGTCTCTATAGAGTATCATATATAAGAAGAAGCAATGACATCTAGAAAAATTATTGAAGTGTGGTACATATTATCTAGCTAAAGACATTGTGTTCATAAGATTTGTTAAAATATAGTTTAGAGATACCATAGTGTTTGTGACATGACAAAATACCTAAGATTAATTGCCTAGCCTAAGTTTGTCAAGCTCAACATATAGCTTTGATTTGAAGAACCAATCTGGTCCATATTGAGGTAGCAACACATGAAGACAAAAGGACCTTAACAATTTTCAATGCATTTTATTCAATTAAACCCCTTTGAAATTTTAGAAAATTTTAGGGACCTATGTTGGCATGAACGTTGTTTTGTTTTTTTCACATCATTTCTTTTAGATGATTGAAACTCTCTCTCTCTCTCTCTCTCTCTCTCTCTCTCTCTCTCTCTCTCTCTCTCTCTCTCTCTCTCTCTCTCTCTCTCTCTCTCTCTCTATTTAAAGAGTAAGATGACATAACATTTTTTATTGGTTTCTTGCTTTCTTCTTTTGGTGATCAAGCTACGATTTAGTTAGGAACTTTTTTCCTATTATTCATTGGCTTTCTGGTTTTACATCTCGGGGCCGTTTAGCCATGCATACCTTCTCATGAAGTAATGATAGTGCTTCAAAGGGACGATAGCACTTTGGCCAAAATATTGAGAAACTTTTGGACATGAATGCCCAAATCTGGATTGCCCATGCAGCAGTTAACTGATTGCCTTTGATTATTTTGCATTATTATGAAGTTCCAAAAATGGCTTTACTGAATGTGTAAAGCAATGAGAACTTACTCATTTACCAAATATTTAGGAAAATAAATTCCGTTAAGTTACAAGTTTACACTAGGTATTATTTTTTTGTCCAAGCAATGTCTATGAAAAAATCGTTTTTAACGACAATTTAGTGCTTTGAAAAAATAATACCATTAAACTTGTAATTGAATAGGCAACTAACAAGGCCAAAATCAAGTGCAAAAAATGTTATTCATTTCTTGCCAAACAGCCTTAGAAAACCCATAACGAATGCTATAAGCCCTTTAGAATCTCAATAGGAAAAATAAAAAACAATTGAACACAACTTGCGCCCCCCGCCCCGCACCCCCCCCAACCCAAATCAAGGCAACAAACTTTAGAAACTTTCTAAACTTCCGCCAAGGCCCCCCTCCCTTTGTTCTCACACAAAAACAATGAACCTAGCCAGCTCGGGCCTGCTCGATCAGCCAACTTCAGCCTCAAGCCTCAACCTCATCTAACAATGTAGATGCCTCCATCATATCGGGGAGATCATAATGCCAACTTTCAAGCCTACTAATCATCGAATAAGGGTGGGGCCCACTCCACATCCTCCAAATAGTGGATTGTAGTAGGGCATCTGAATTCTCAAGGACCTTGGTTGGCTTTATGACTAAAGTATATCACCACACATTTGGTCTCTCTTCTTCTTCTTCTTCTTCTTCTTCTTCTCTCTCTCTCTCTCTCTCTCTCTCTCTCTCTCTCTCTCTCTCTCTCTCTCTCTCTCTCTCTCTCTCTCTCTCTCTCTCTCTCTCTCTCTCTCTCTCTCATATGCCCTCAAAATAGTGGATTTTGGGGGATCTAAATTCTTGATTGCTTGCATTGGCTTTATGTAGAGACCGACTATCGTCTATGATACACATTTGTCCTTTCTTTTGTCAAGCTCTCTCTCTCTCTCTCTCTCTCTCATCACATTATGGTTAAAGAACACATCGAGATAGGATACAACGTATAATCATGATGGAGGGTGTAGGCGGGCCTAATGCGACAATGGAGATGCCTTCATCGTGGAGGGGAGATCATAATCCCAAATTTCAAGCCTACCCAATCATCGGATAAAAGTGGGGCCCACTCTACACCCTCCAAATATTGGATTGTACTAGCGTGCATCTGAATTCTCGAGGACTTGCATTAAATTTATCACCAAAGTATATCACCACACATTTGGTCCTGCTTCTCTCTCTCTCTCTCTCTCTCTCTCTCTCTCTCACACACACACACACACACACACACACTTTTATAAATTGTTATATCGTTAAAGGATGGAGCCTGGAGGAATTGGCAAATTACAAAATCACAATTGACTCACAATTGTTCACAGAGAGATACTAAGGGAGAGTAAGAATCATCATAAAGCTTCTTCAATGGCTATTGAAGTCACTACAATATCATCATTCCATTCTACTGTTAACACTGCTACTCATTATCTCATGCTTTAACCATTGTCCTACTGTTATTGCTAATAACACCAACAACATCAACAATGCCATCCTATTTAAGATGACCAATAATGCATCTAATACAACCGGAGGCCATAATTTTGATCAAATCATCGGTGTGCGGAAAGGTCTAGCTTATCTTTCTGAAGCCAGTGGATTTGCTTACTCTTTGTTGTACAATATTGGTGGTGCACCCACTAGTAAAAATGTGTCAGAGGTCTGGGTCATGGTGTTCCCGTGCACTGGTGCGGAATCTACTTTGGTTCTTGAAGGTAGTCAATATTTTGTCTACATTTGTGAAGGCTTCTTTGGTCCAATCTCGAATCAAACTACAAAAGCAAAACTCGTCTACATCTTCAAAGGTCAACTAGCATTCCTTACGACTTGGGTATGGATGAACTGGCCACCACAAGAACATTCCCCTGCTGCACAACCATTTTTTACTGGCATTCCTTTCTACACAATGGTGAAAGCAAACTTGGCTATCGAATGGGCAAAAGCTGGGGTCGGTGCCAAAACATGGACAGACAATGATGCAGTAACAGCCTTGTTTCTTGATTATCTTGTAACGAGACGAGCAAATTTTGTCAAGAACTTGAACAACCGATTAGGATCAGAAACTCCCTGGAACATGAGCTTCTTCAATGAAGAGTTTGGAGAAAATGTGGATCAACTGTGGAAGGAGTATAAAGCATCATTGAAGATAATCAATTGATCTCAAGTGTTGGTTTAGTTTAGCTTAGCTTTTCCTTGATTGCTTAGGTAATGGATTTGGTTCAAAGCCTACTTCTTCCTATTAAAAGGCATCAAATTATGGAAAGATCTTGACTTGTCATAAAAATATTATGCCTCAAATCCATCCATATTCTTTGTAATGCAGGAACTTAATATTAGATGCTTTAAAACTTTGGCTGGCATATTATGGAAAGTGATAATAACCTCAACTACTTTCTTGGCATATTATGGAATCTTTATGAAACTTGAAGTTGAGCTCACCTAATTTTTGACATGTTTTAGAGTAGAGAACGATTGCTTTGGGGGCCCATTGTAAGGTTATAATGGCAAGTCCTCTTGACAAAGCCACAATAGCAGCGAGACAAGAGGGTGAGCCAATATATCCTTACCATGGGCCAACAAACACCTATTATTGTACATGATGTGTGCCATGAAATTTTTAAATGAGATCCTATTTATTATTCCCTAGGTAGTCGTGCCCCCCCAAACACAGTCTGGATTGTTGATTCATGTAATATTTGAGTAAACAACCATGACAAGAACATTATGCTAGAGGGTTGTGGTAAGTAAATTTCAAAAGGAACAATTCGAGCCATATAGATGCATAAGTGAGACTTGCAAAAGAATTACTAAGTGACCTTTACACTTGGTTCATTGGTTGTTCAATTATGCCTTTGACCTAATGACTTCACCATACATTTATGATCATTTTATTGAGGAAAAGACCATTCCCCAATACATAAAAGTTTTGGATCCATTCATTTGATTTGTTTAGATACATAAGACTAGCTAAGTTTGCCTTTCAGAATTTCACGTTTAATGTTTCATCGTTTGGAACGTTGATGAGTCTTCCCATTCTTATTTGATAAATGTAAGGATTTTTCTTTAGCTAATGTGAGTATAGAATGTAAATTAAATACTCAATATTTGTTTTTAAGGTTCATGAGCATGTATTACACATTATGGAAGGTATTGAGCACAACTTTTTGCCCAATACTTTGCTATTTTTTAGCTCTATGAGCATGTAGAATATCATGTATTATGGAGGGAGTCGAGCGCGTAACATACTTTACTAAAAATAGAATCAACAAAGAAAAGGTACAACTATAAGATTCCTCTAACTACATCCAAAAGAATTGCAGTCGGCCACTATGTCGAATTGAAGGCCCTCAAACAAGAGCCTTCCTCAATGTTCGAGAAAACCAGCAAAGTCCGAAAATGGAACAAACAACTTCTGTCAAAAACTACTTTCATAGATAGTTTGTATAATGTTGACTTCCTAAAAACCAATGCCTTTTTTGTCTTCTGGGAAATCTCATGGCCAATAAAATATACGTAGAATTCTAAACCTTAACCTTTGGAATATTATCATAAACCACAAATCATGAAATTGTCAAATTCTATTTTTTTGGATGCTTGACTTTTTGCAAAATTTTTGATAGAAGTTACATGTAAGCTAATGCGTGGATAATTTATAAATCTATAATGGAGTTGGATGCTAACGGTCTTTGAAAATTTTGGAAATTGCCAAATATAACCAGTGCAATTTAGCAGATAGCTTAGTCTATGTGCTAGGTTTTTTTTTTTGAATGTGCTAATTTTTAAATAGATTAGCTACTATTACCAATGAAAACATAGCTGCAGAATTTTAGAAATCAAGACTTTTTTGCAAAAGTTTTGAAAAGCCAACATTTCTTTTAACTGATATCCCTTAAAAGGTGCAAGATATTGAAGGGCAACATGAGGGAGGTCTTGAACACTACCTCCCCTTATACGTAAAGCCCCTTTTTGCCAAAACTCTATGCTAGGGAGGAAATAAGTAGCAAACATAGTAGCTTGATTTAATGGAAATAATTATTTGCCATAACTGTGATGTCAAACAATTTAGACATTCTAGACCATATAGTGCATCCCCCACCTAATGGTAGAATTTTTTTTTGCAAAGTCATTGTAAACACAAATCATGATATGAAATTAGTTAAAAGACAACTAGATGGTTGAAAATATGTCTAATAAGTTCGACTCTAAGGCTTTTGACAGATTGGGCAAAATTTCTTACTCATCAATCTTTTCCGCTACCAAAGAGCCGAACTTCTCCTTCTCTTGGTTCAATTCCAAATGAAACCTTTCTGATTCCCCTATCTTGTGGAAGAACAAATTTCCCAAAACTAACAAGATGAAGAATGGCAAGTTTCGAATTTTCTCTCTTATGATCATTCAACATTCTCTTCCTGTGAGTGCTTGTTATCGAGGTGATGCATCGCATGTATGTACTAAATGCAAAACATTTGATGAACATGTGATCCATCTATTTTTTCATGGTTATGCTCCTCGTTGGAACTCAGTGTTTGATCTCTTTATTGCGCGCTTCCAAGTCAGATTCAAGGGATTCAGCCCCACATATTTACCGCCGAACGATATCACCTTTGAGGATTTAGAGGTTAATGCTTTTTGGCAACAAATCAGAGTAATCACTCTTTGGAACATTTGGCTGGATAGGAAGAACATGGAATTTGGGAGTAGTGACTTTAGTATCTCCCCCTTGCTTCTTTTTAAAGAGGCTGAAAAGTTTTTGCTGCTCTAAGTTTATTTACAGCTTGTACTTTGTTTATATTTCTTAATCTATGGTTAGTTTTCCGAGGGGAAAAAAAAAGTCTTAACAAAAGTAAGAGTAGCATAAACTACTATGCGACTCAACGACAACATAATTGAAGGCAAAAGCATCAAGCTCAACTTTATGTCAAAAGTGCTCATATAGTAACATATGTAGAGTCATTATCACTAATACAGAGTCATTGTCGTCATGTAATATCCAAGAGTTGGCTCAGTTGGTTAGCTTGGCATCCAAAGTTTCTTTGGTCCCAGGTTCAAGCCTCCCCTTGAAAACCAAGATGCATTGTCATTATGTGATGCTTACAAAGCAATATTTAGCTTAACCAATAAACAAAATGTGTGTGTGTGTGTGTGTGCACGCGCACGCACATGCACGTGCGTGCGTCCATGATATTCTAATGCAAAGTCATTGTCATTATGTAATGCATTACAAACAAAGATTTAGCTTGACTAATAATCAAAATGTGTGTGTGTGTGTGATATTTTTTCATTGACATGGTCATATACTCTTCTCTTCAAATTTGTTGTCAGTTTAGCCAAAGAAAATCGAATAACCATGAAAAGGTTATACTAATGAAAAGAATTTGGTGGGATTATGGATGTACTTTATGAGATGAAAATTCAACTTCACATTTTTACTTGAAGGCTCTTAGTATTCATCATATTTGGAGTACCTTTGTGTTTCTATAGATAGATATGTTTAACAAAAATAATATGTGTTATTTTCACAATCAACCTCAAATATGTCTAGTTGCAATTTTCTCTAGAACTTTGAAATGGGCAATGCTTTCTAGAGAATTTTTTCTAAATCTACATGGGTCATTACCTTGCTTGTAACTTTGATATACTTTGGTGATTTGCATTAGTTCAATCAAATAAATAGATGCTCTATAGCATTTACATGAAAAAAATGAATGTGAATTTAGATTACCAAGCCATTATGTTAGTTGCATTGTATGTCAAGTTTCTTATTCTAATTTTTTGATAATGAACAACATTCAAATCAAACTCAAATTTTAATTCAGTACTCAATTATAGATAAAAAGTTCAAGCAAAGAATCTATATTGTTAGATGTAGTGCAAATTTCAAGTGTGAACTTCACAAGCCATTTGAATATCTAAGTATAAATAAGTAGAATGTACAAAACATGATAAAAATCTTCATGATTTACTCATATTGCACAAATTTTGTGAAACTAAACTTATGGCAGTGTATCCCTAATTTCAATTAAGTAGTATTTATACATTTTACTTTCAAAAGTAGAGAAATATTTTTAGAAGGAATGTTCTATAACTAGTGGCATTTATAGCTTATTCAAACTTTATTATCTTTCAAATCGTATTTCCTTCTAAACATGTGAAACCAAATGCATTTCTTAGTTGGCAACAAATATTTATTACAACCTTACTATGTGCAAAGACTAACACTATAATTAGAAATAAAACACATAACTAGTTTAGGCACAAAGCACAAAACCGAACAATTTGACATGAGTGTTTTGGAGTTAGAGCTTTAGCTAATAATATAAATGGCCCACTTGGGTAGCAAGCAACAACTAACATCCATGTGTTGCCTATGTGGTGACAAATAGCCAAAAGCCACCTATGGCTAATAGACAATTAGCAATGAGGAAACTTCAAGCAACAACTCATAACAACAAAGGGGCATAAGCCTCACATGTCTTAAATCTTGATGAATAAGCCCAAATCCCAAGTCTTTAAACACCATGCAACATGAGGTGACAAATAACAAAAAGCCACCTCTGTCTAATAGACAATTAGCAATGAGTAAGCTTCAAGCAACAACTCTTAGTGTCATGTGCCAAATCCAAGCAAATACCCATTACAATGGAAGTAAAGCTAGTAGCAAGAAAAAGTACAAAGTATTCACGATAGCATATCCAAAGAAAGCTAGAAACAAGGAGATATCCATGGAATCACGTTAAACGTGAAAGAATGAGTACATAGAATAGAGCATGGATTCATGTAGGTAAGGCACATGAGACCTAGCAATGGAAATCCCCAAGCTCACATTCACAAAGAGGAGGCTATTGACATCTTCTCAAAAGCAAGCTCGACATCGAAGTCTCTGACTTCGACTTGTATAATTGGTGACAAATAACAACAACATGGTGCCTTAATCCAGTTTGTAAACTACAGACCTTAATTAGGAGTCATTTCAAGAGCAAGGCGATTACGGCCAACCGGTGACGGTTCTTGAAGGAGGAAGCGGTAACATGGTTATCCGCTCTTCTCTACACCGATCTAACATACACCAACTGCTCTCACGTACAAATCTGCCAATGTAAAAGTGTATAAATATAAGATCAGTAATCAAAATCAAGTAATGAGACGAGTGATCAAAGCGCAATAATTTTTTCTTTGTCTCTGTTATATTAGAGTATTGTTCCATGAAGAACGGGCCTTGTATCTGCATTTAGACTTGTACTATCTGCGATTACATAATTCCTATTCTAGCAATCTGAATCGTGTCGAATGCATTATCATTTAGTTTTGACTCATTGATTCATGCCATGCAGATAAATTATTTGAAGATTAATATACTCATATGACTCATAATTTGTGTTGATCATAAGCTCTAGCTCTTAAACGGATAACGCAAAACGCATTTATTTTGCGTTCGCCTACAAAACTTTATTGGTAGACGTTGTGCACTCAACGAGAGATCTTCCACTAGTCAATTTCCAACATGGTACCATAGCTATAATTCCTATAGTCTCTACTATTTCATACTTTTATACAGCTTATATTGTCAAAACTATTGTTTAGATATATCGTAGACACTCATTATAATTGTTTCTAGTCATATAATCTACTATCTGCATAAATCTCTGAATTTCAAATGAATTCGCATTCACAGTCTGCTATAATGGTAGATAAACTCGATGGTTTGAATTTCCACCTCTTGAAGTTTAAGATGAAGGTAGTTTTTATGGCCAAAGTACTATGGGAAATAGTTGCTGGAATCGAACTAGTTCCCAATGTCGATGAGCAAGCCATTTTTGAATGGAAGGTCAGGGATGGCAAAGCTTTTGCCTTGATCACCCTTAACATCTCCGACACACAGATTGGCCATATTACATAAGCTAAATCTTCAAGAGGAGCTTGGGACATATTGAGCACACTCTATGAAGTGATAGATGTCACTTCAAAGTTGCATCTAAGAAAAAAGTTCTTCTCCCTCATAATTTCAGAAGGTGATTCTTTTCAGAATCATATAAATCAATTCAAGACTCTACTAGAGTAGATGGCAGCCATAGATTCAACAATTGAAGATTTTGATGCAGTCATGACTTTATTGTCTAGTCTATCATCCTCTTATAAAAATTGGGTGATGATGATTTCCACCCATTCAGAAATAACTTTATCCAGAGTCATAACTATGCTGCTGCAGGAGAAAACTCAAAGGAATGGAGCGTCTTTGTCCTCCTTCAATGACTCTCAAGTTGTGTTCTCCAAGAAGAAGACAAAGAAACAATAGAAGAAGAAAGTTGCCAAGAAAATTGACAACAATCAGGGGCAGTCACAGAAGCAAAGTCAACCCCAGAATCAGCAACCTACTCTGAAAAAGTTATTCTACAAGTACTGCAAAAGGACAAACCACAAGATCCAGGACTGTCAAATTTTGAAGTTCAATAACAACAAAAACAAACAGCAGGATCAGCAAGACAATGCAACTATCAACACAAAGCGGAATGTCGAAGTCAACGACGAGCATGAAGCCTTCATGGTGAAGCATCACCTGTTGATTGATCCGAGGAATGGTTCCTCGATTTTGGAGTGACACAACATATGACAAGTCGTCAAGAATGGTTTTCAGATTATTCGGCTATAGCACTAAAATATTTGTTTACTTTGGAGACAACAACTCACATATAACTAAAGGTGAAGGTACTATAAGATTGAACTTTCTACATGGGGTGTCGAAGCTGATACCAAATGTATTGTATGTCTCCAATCCGACAACATATCTATTGTCGATCAGTCAAATTACTGATTTAGGACATAAGGTAGAGTTTGAGACAGACTCACGTAAAATCCTTGATAAAAGTAAGAGAGTCCTTGCACTCGAGGCAAAAGACTTTCTCATTGTTATTCTATGACTGTACATGCTTTAAGCAGTCCAACACCTAATAATAAAGTATTGATTTGGCATTATAGACTTGCTCGCCCTAATTATTTGTCGATTGATTGTATGTACAAGCATTCTTCAGCTCTTGATCTAGACTATCAAATTATCGACCCTCCTGCCTGCCAAAGTTGTATCATAAGAAAGCAGACAAGAAGGCCATTTAAGTCAAATCAAGAACATACGTCTAAAGATTGCTAGATGTTGTGCATACTGATATATGTGGCCTGATGCAAACACCATCATTACTTGGTACAAAATTCTTTATTACATTTATCAATGATTATTCAAGGATGACTGCTATATATTTAATGAAGCACAAATCTGAAGCTTTTCAATTTTTCAAACAATACAAAGAGCATGAAGAGTACAGGTATCAAACAACAATTGTTGCTTCACTGCCAGCTGAATCGCTCCTACAATACTCTAGAGTGTAGTCAGTCACTACTGATCTACGTTCATAAAATTAATGCAACATTCGACTTAGTTTCAACCAAATTGCGAAATTCAAATGAACAAGAAAACTTAGACATATGAAATATCAGGATAAGCATTCAACATTCAAGATCAGACACAACCAAAAAATAATCTATATTAATCTTCTTTGAATTTTCTCAAACACTACATGCGAATCCACGCAGTGCGTTGGCGTGAAAGAAACACGGTTCTCTCACGAGTAGTAGTCTCGCTTCACTAGCGGACAGTTGGATTTTCTGATCCTAGACAGAATTGTCTTCGCGCGCAAGTGGACATGTGATCTGTATATCGTCTTGATTGCTTACTAGCATCAGACTCTTCACTCTGTTACACTCTATGCATTCTGTTTTGATCTATATGTCAAGTATAATCCAGTAAGTACGGTCTCTCTGTGTAAATCTAAGATCAGAGTGATTAAGCACCTACAACTAACCAGAGAATTACAAGAGTGGCAGATTAGCCACGACCTAGAGAGTATCTGTTGACGTCACGTCATCAATCAGATTACTGTACTTCTGGGTACTTGCGTGATCTTTGGTGGTACTCCTTGGGGCGTGAGCGCTGAATGGGTTTGGTTTACCTCGTCTGTCTTCTTCCGTACTGGACCGCGAAGGAATCTTGTTCGTGGATCTTTCGTGTTCACGAACAATTTGTCTTCGTTTCTTTTGACTTTTGTGTTCGCGAAACTTTTCATGCTTCGTGTCTCTTGATCTTCGAGTTCACGAATGTCTTCGTTGGGTTAAGGGCTGAAAGCTAGCAAGGCTTTGTAATTAGAAACATTTTGTTTCTTCAGCTCTCTCTCAAAGCATGATAGTTTTACGATCCCGAGACTGTTCCTTTGTCTCTCAAAGAGTACTTTGTCCAGGGCTTTAGTGAAGATGTCAACAACCATGTCTCTTGTTCCGATGAAGGTGGTCTGCAACATCTTCCTCTCAATTAGATCCCTGATCAAGTGGTACTTGATCGCAATGTGCTTGGTTCTGGAATGGAACACGTGATCTTTTGTCAGGTGTATTGCAGAGGTGTTGTCCATCTACAAGACCAGGGTCTCGTTTCTTGTTTTGCCCAGTTCGTCCAGGAACTGTCTTAGCCAGATTATTTCATTGGCCATCTTTGTTGTTGCAACATATTCTGCTTCGCAGGATGACTGGGCTACAACGGTCTGCTTCTTGCTGACCGAGAGAACTGCTGCGACTGATGCGATGGTGCATCCTCCCAAGATGCTTTTATAGTTGTCCTTGAGAGATGCCCAGCTAGCGTCACTTTTAAAGTCTGTGGTTCACCACTGAACCCGTAGAATTCTTCTGATGTGAAAGCTGAGCTGCCTGGCACAGATCTTGCTGGCGCTCTTCGTGGTCTTGTCGACCTTCTGGGAGATCCTCCTGGAACAGTTATGTCTTTTTCCTTGTCTGCTCTGCTCGGTCCGGAACCATCTTGGTTTACAGGAACTGTGGCGACAGGTTGCCTCTCGAATCTTTCTTCGTCAGATTCGTCGCTCGAATGGGAGGTGACTCAAAAATCTTCGTTTTTGTGTTCGTCTGCTGCTCCCTCTGTCACTGGCGGCAGGTCATAGTATTGTCTCTCTAGAACTTTGTAGCTGACAGGATTTTCGTTGGCCATAGTCCTGCTCTCGTTGAATTTGACATCCCTCACTGTTTTCACAGTGTTCGTGTCTAGCATGTAGACTCTCTAGTATGACAAATTGTTGTCATAACCTACCAGAAATCCCTTTTCAACTTTCTCATCAAGCTTCTTTCGAAGCTTATTAGGAATATGTGCATATGCTGTACATCCAAAGATTTTGACGTGAGACAAGTTGGGCTTTCTACCCCACCATAGCTCACATGGTGTCATGTGAGGAACACCAGATTTGCATGTCCTGTTTTGGATGTATGCGGCTGTATCTACTGCTTCAGCCCACAGTGCCCTTGGAGCTTTCGAATAGGCCATCATGCATCTGGTTGTTTCCATTAGGGTCATGTTCTTTCGTTCAGTAACACCATTGTGCTGCAGTGTGTAGGCTGCAGTTCTTCTGTGAACTGGCCACCACAAGAACATTCCCCTGCTGCACAGCTATTTTTTTACTGGCATTCCTTTCTACACAATGGTGAAAGCAAACTTGGCTATCGAATGGGCAAAAGTTGGGGTCGGTGCCAAAACATGGACAGACAATGATGCTGTAACAGCATTGTTTCTTGATTATCTTGTAACGAGACGAGCAGATTTTGTCAAGAACTTGAACAGCCGATTGGGATCAAAAACTCCCTGGAACATGAGCTTCTTCAATGAAGAGTTTGGAGAAAATGTGGATCAACTGTGGAAGGAGTATAAGGCATCATTGAAGGTAATCAACTAATCTCAGGTGTTGGTTTAGTTTAGCTTAGCTTTTCCTTGATTGCTTAGGTAATGGATTTGCTTCAAAGCCTACTTCTTCCTATTAAAAAGAATCAAATTATGGAAAGATCTTGACTTGTCATAAAAATATTATGCCTCAAATCCATCCATATTCTTTATAGTGCAGGAACTTTATATTAGATGCTTTAAAACTTTGGCTGGCATATTATGGAAAGTGATAATAACCTCAACTACTTTCTTGGCATATTATGGAATCTTTATGAAACTTGAAATTGAGCTCACCTTATTTTTGACATGTTTTAGAGTAGAGAACGATTGCTTTGGGGGCCCATTGTAAGGATATAATGGCAAGTCCTCTTGACGAGCCACGGTAGTGGCGAGACAAGAGGGTGAGCCAATATATCCTTACCCTGGGCCAACAAACACCATTATTGTACATGATGTGTGCCATGAAATTTTAATAGAAATAAAAGAAAACCATTCTCAATATTTTGGTAATGATTCCATTTGTAAGGCCTATGTACTTTGAAGATTCGATCCATGTGGCCTATGCATTTTCAAGATTTCATCCATGAGAATTAAGTGTGTTCAAGATTTCATCCATGAGGGTTAAGTTTGTTCATGATTCCATCCATGATAGCTTTCTAAATTGAGGGCTGAAAATTACAACCAATCAAACTTGTAAAAATAATGAGATCCTATTATTATGCCCTAGGTAGTCATGCTCCCCAAACACAATCTAGATTGTTGATTCATGTAATATTTGAGTAGACCAAAATTACAAGAACATTATGCTAGAGGGTTGTTGTAAGTAAATTTCAAAAGGAACAATTTGACCCATATAGATGCATAAGTGAGACTTGCAAAAGAATTTCAGCCATAAAAAGGGGGTTTCCTCACCATCTTTTACACTTGGAAAAAAATCTTTTCAATGACCTTTACACTTGGTTCAATTATGCCTTGACCTAACGACCTCACCATAGATTTACGGTCATTTTATTGGGTGAACAACCATTTCCCAATACATAAAAGTTTTGGATCCATTCATCTGATTTGTTTAGATACATAAGATTAGCTAAGTTTGCCTTTACGATTTCACGTTTTATGTTTCATCATTTTGAACGTTGACGAGTCTTCCCATCCTTATTTAATAAAAGTAAGGATTCTCTTTAGCTAATCTGGCAATATAGGATGTAAATTAAATACTCAATGTTTGTTTTTGAGTTTTATGAGCATGTAGAATATACACCTTATGAAAGGTATTGAGCTCAACTTTCTGCCCAATACTTTGCTATTTTTTAGCTCTCTGAGCATGTAGAATATCATGTATTATGGAGGAAGTCGAGTGCGTAGCATACTTTACTAAAAATAGAATCAACAAAGAAAAGTTACAACTATAAGATTCCTCTAACTACATGTTTTTGTAGTTTTACTTAAAATATTTCAATCGGCCACTATGTCGAATTGAAGGCCCTCAAACAAGAGCCTTCCTCAATGTTCGAGAAAACTAGCAAAGTCCAAAAATGGAACAAACAATTTCTGTCAAAAACTACTTTCATAGATAGTTTGTATAATGTTGACTTCCTAAAACCCAATGACTTTTTTTTGTCTTCTGGTAAATCTGATGGCCTTGTGTGGAGGAGTTCCTAACATTTGTTATCGAAGCCTCATTTTAGAAAGAGTAAACCCACTATTAGAGAGAGAATAGCTCATTATGTAGCAAGTTTGCATGTCCTTTTTTGGAATGTCGTGTGTTTGGGTGATTATAGTTTAGAGAGAGAGTGTAAACATTATATTTTTTGAGTTAGTATTTTTCGAGTCATTGTACATTTTTCGATACTTGTAAATTTCGATACTGTCGGTCTAAAACCTGACCCAATGACTTCGGATTGACAGTCCACCCACTTTGTACATGCATTAACTGTAATAAGGCGGTTGTAATAACTACAACAAAATATAGTTATAGATATTTTGTAGGATATCAATCCTAGAATCTTCATCAGAAAACTTCTTCTGATTATTCGAGTTTCTGTAACCAGAGTTATCACTCCCAACGACTGTAAGCTAAAGTTATCACTTCAAGCATTGTACTCACTGTTTGATATTAATTAGAGTGCAAATTTTCAGTCCCACTACTGTATCGTTTCATTGTGCATTGAATTATTCAACTTGAATACTCTATTGTTGTTTGTTGTGCTTCCGATCCTACACACACTCACTCGAGCTTCCGTTGACTAAACTATCAATTTTCCACATGGTATCAGAGCAGACTGTTCAGTAATCTGTATTTCTATTGCAGATTATCAAGTTTTGTCTTTATAAAGACATTTTTCTAGCAAGCGCGTAGCCAGCAGGATTCTTAAATTGTTGTTTCTACCAACGATCTCACTCAAACAGAATGGATTCGTCTTTTAGTTCTTCTCTTATCGACAAACTCGATGGGAGCAACTACCATTTCTGGAAGTTCAAAATGAAGGTCATACTACTAGCCAAGGAACTGTGGGACATCGTTGATGGCACAGAAGCTAAGCCTGAAGGTGAAGCAACCACTATCACCAAACGAAAGATCGCAAGGCTTTTGCCATGATCACTCTCAACATCAAAGACAATCAAATCAATCACATAAGAGCTGCTCATACTGCTAAGGATGCATGTGACATCCTAGCAACACTCTACGATATCAGGGACGTCTCCTCCAAACTCCATTTGATGAAGAAATTCTTTATCCTGAGAATGTCTTAAGTAGTAAGTGTTTCGAGCCACATCAACACTTTCCAAAATCTTATGGAGCAGATGACTGCAACTTGCTCAGTCATTGAAGATACCGATGTTGTTATGACTATATTATTGAGTCTTCTTGAGGCCTATGAGAACTGGGTCCTAGAAATTTCGATCCAGGATAAGAACACCCTTTCAAGAGTGATTTCATTACTTCAACAAGAGGAGGCCAGAAGATCTGCAACCTCCTCACGCACAGGGTCAGATCCTCAAGCTCAATATTCCAAAAATCAGAAGTTCAAATCCAAAAATAAGAGCAATATACAGTCAGGATCAAATTTTGACTCAGGCTCAAATTTTGGCTCAGGGTCGAATTCTGGCTCAAGGTGGAATTTGAACACTTCATCTTTCTAAGCAAAGCAAAAACTATTCTGTAGATACTGCAAGAGAACTGGACATGAGATCAAGGATTGTAGAACTCTGAAATTCAACAATGAGAAGAAGAAGCAGTTCCAACAACAAGCGAATTCTATCTCAACCAGTTTTTTGATACAACAGCAAGAGGAAGATGAAGCAGCCTTTATGGCCAAGGTTGGAGAACAACATGATATCGATTCTTGGTATTTCTATTCTGGAGCAACTCAACACATGACTCACCATGAAGACTAGTTCAAAGATTATAAATCTTTCACCCATTCTTGAGTTGTACAACTTGGAGACAACTCATCACATTCGATTGAATAATGTAATGTACTTGAATAACTTCCACTAACAACATTCTCTCCATGAAATAAAAAGCAATTACATTCTCCTTTGCAAATATGTCATAAATTGTCCAAAGCATACTATCAACAATCAATCACACCACCATCGCCACTTGATGTGAATGGATCTATGACACTCTCGAAAAAGCAAAGGAAAATGGTGAACACGTGACAGAACAAGAGTGGGAATTTGCTCGCAATTGTTCATGGCAAGTAAGTAATGTTTTAATTTGAAAAGAGTAATATAAATTTGTTTATTATATTTCTTCTAGTTGAAGATCCTAAACCCTAAAATGTTCAAGATATGTTGTGCTAAATTTTCAAGATATGTTGTGCTAGTACAAAACATACAATGCGCATATGGATATCACTTTCGTGTTGAGGGAATTGACATGAAAAGATGCACATTTGATTGCGGCAAAATGGCAAACTTTCAACAAGAGAGTCGATCTAGTGCAAACGACACAAACATCATTTCAAGTGACCTAGATTATGTTGGCACACTTCAACATATTTATGAGGTCGACTATGGAAGTAATGGAAAATACTCGATCTTTGATTGAAATGGTTCAAAGTCAACTATCGTGGAAACAATGCTACGATTAGAAAGGATGTGTCCAAATTCATTGCAATCGCCTCAACAAAAGTAATACCTATAAATTCATACGACACGTTTGTGTTGCCATTACATTGTGAACTTGCAAATTACACTATATTTTATGTGACTTTTTTGTTCGATCGCTTTGAGCACAAATTGTGATCACATTGTGCATTGATTTTATTTGTCTATTGTAGATCATATTTCATCCGGATCAATTATCCCCTCAGTGGTTATATGTCATCCAACTCAATACAAGATCAAGACGTATATTTGAAGACAAAGATATTGCATCAGATATGTCAAAGATGTTGTATTGAACCCAAGAACCAAAACCCATGTTCTCTCGACATAAGAGAGTACAAGGCATGACTCAACATTCAGTATGGATGAACCTACGATGAGACTAGGACCTTACTGAAAGCCTAAGTGACAATATAAATGCAAAACTTAGCTACACCCTTTGATACAAACCAAGTGTCTTATCCGAGAACCTTAATAGGAATCCAAGGATATCACAGGGGGCAATATTAAAAGTGACTATGCTAACAAGGTCAGAATTCTTAGATACAATTGTTATGGATAGAATAAAAAATGATGTGTGCATGTAGAGAATGGAAGAAAGCTTTTCAAGTGAATGAATTGAGTATGCTAAAAGCCTTACACACATTCTCTCTCTCTCTCTCTCTCTCTCTCTCTCTCTCTCTCTCTCTCTCTCTCTCTCTCTCTCTCTCTCTCTCTCTCTCTCTCTCTCTCTCTCTCTCTCTCTCTCTCTCTCTCAAAACCAAAAATGAAATTCAGAAACTAACTCTCCCTCTCTCTCTTCACACAAAATATCTCTCTAAAAAAACATTACCTTTTTATCTCTCTCTCATAGAAAAAATTTCACACAATCTCTCTTTTTCCTACACACACACACACACACACACACACACACACACACACATAACCTCTCCTTCTCTCTCTCTCTTTCAACCTCTATCTCTTTTTTGAAAACATAAAATCAAAACCAAAAATCAAAATCAATTCATTCACATTTCATTTCTTTTATTATACACACATTACCTCCCTCTCCCTCCCTCTCCCTGTGAAAGTACTGTACTTTAGGACCATAAATGGATCTACAAAAGATCCACAAGAGTGATTGGATCCTTGCTTAACAATCTATCAAAAAACTAGACACAAAAAAGTTGATCTAGATTGGCAATTTGACAAACAACAAGCATTAACAATCAAAAACATTAATAAACATTGAAATCCGAGCCCACACATGTGTACTACAGTCTGTAGTACGGCCTTCAACCTGAGAAACAAGTAGAAATTGATTTGGTTTCATTTGGATCACAAAAACTCAATGTACATAGTGAACTAGCTTGAGATTGCCAATGAGCTCCAAAAATTTTCTATCTTCTCACTATGGAGAGAGGGATTACATAGCAAATTCGACTTCCTTTTTGAAGTTAGGTGGATTTCCAGCATGTAATAAGGAAGTTAACTCACCCTTCTTTCCCTAAAATGAAACCCTAGCCTAGATCCTAGACATATGCTTGGTAGGTAGCTAGTTGGTCAAATTTTCAACTTAGACTTAGGTGTAGGTCCTATAAAGTAGGGATGACCACCAAATAGACACGACCAACTCTCTGGACTTGAACTAACCTACATTAGGAGTGGGTTGCCACGTGGCATATTGGTCTTACATGTGTGGAACCCAATTATACACAATATTTACAATGTCCTACATGGTTTTTGATCAAGCTAGATTTGCTGATTTTTGGCAATTCTTCATACTCCTCCTCAAATTTAGCTTGATCTATCTACAACTCTCTTTCTAGATGAATGAATGCTTTTAGAAGTGTCTAGAAAATCCAGCTACAAACAAGGAACTTTTGAGACTCCAATAGAGAATGATGTCCATGAAGGATCTTTCAATACCTCTTAAAGGATCCCTTACAAGATGTTCCAAAAATGTGTCTATATACATGTAGCACACTTCAAAAACTATACATCATGAAAAGCCATGGATTCCAAGACATTTATTGCACTTGAAGATACATCAATAAAACTATTAAGTGCATACATAATGTTGCCAAAGACAACTTGCCTTGCTTGATCCATATGATTGGGCCTAGATGGCTCCATGTTGATACTCAAGGTTCTTGTTGGAGTCCTCGGGTCTTGAGCTTGCTCCTCCACTTGACTTGACTCCAAACCATCAATGAATTGAATAAGGTGTTGATCCAAAGGTGCTTTTTCAAGTTTACAAATCTTCCACTCTTGAAAGATCACATTTCCACCATTGACAAATTCTTTGGCTGAAAACAAGTAGATTCTACAATCTCTACTTGAAGAGCAAAACACTACCATTATTCCTATCATTGAAATAGGATAATCTTTGGTCCTTACATTGGAATGATCATGCTTAAAGCATGTGAACCCAAAGATTTCCAATAAAATGATGTTTCATCTTTTATGACACTATTCAAACTATTACAAAAATAGTTATCCAATGAAATTGTTTTATCAACAACAAATAGAGATTTGAAAGCATCTAATTTCATTGTCTTGTCATAAAGAGTACTAAACACCATAGATCTTAAAGATAAGCAACAAGTCACTCCATGTCTACTAATACTATCTAAAAAGTATTCAAAGATAGTAGACTCTCCAATGCTCACCACCCTTGCAAGATGCACACTTGAATGGACAACTTGCATGCAATTTGATGACTTGGCCATTGTCATTGAGGACTCCCTTGGAACTCTCATGCTTTGAGACTGATCCTCAAGATCTTCCTCCTTTTGATGCTCCTCCTCAATGCAAGCAAGATCACACTTTGCCAAGATCTCCTCTTGAGTGATCTCCTGCTTTGCCAAGCTCATTTTTTCAAAAGCAACACTAGCTTCCAACTTAAACAATCTTCCATGTTTAAATCCCTTTGCAATGCAAATATCATTCTTCAAGATGAAGCAAACACCATGCTTAAAGTGGACATCCAAACCACTTTATGAGAGTAGACCAACACTAAGCATATTCTTGGTGATTGATGGTACATAAAGGACATTTTCTAGATCCATGCATTTTGAGGATTCTAGACACAAAGAGATGGTGCCAACACCATCTATCCTACACTCTTCATCATTTGCAGTAAAGACAAACTTTTTAACAGCATTGAAAGAGTGTAAGGTTGAGAAAAAGTCCTTTTCACAAGACATGTGGAAGCTAGCCCCACTGTCGATCCATCAATTGTCTCTTGAATTGCCATTGCTTGTTGGTGAGGATGTAGATGCCATCAAGAATACATCTACTTCATCCTCCTCCTCCTCCTTTGCAAGGTTTCCTTGTTTGTCCTCCTCCACTTGTGCTCTTAGCCTCTTGTAGCATTCAGATGCATAATGCCCCTTCCTTCCACAAAAGAAGCATTTCTGCTTTGACTTGTCCTTTGAGCTTGATGCATCATCCTCTTCTTTGGTCTCCTTTGGATGCTTCTTATTTCCATTGGTCTTCTTTTTGCCCTTGAATGAGAAATTGGCTTTCTTATCATCATCCTGCAATGACAAGGAACTCATCCTAGATTTTGCATGGAGCATCCTACACTCTTCAGCCACTAATACACTGTGTAGTTGGCAAAACTTTGGACCAGATTTGCAAAGTCATCTCCTAGACCATTAAGAAAAATTTGTACAAGCTCTCCATCATGAATCTTCTCTCCAATGGAAGCCAACTCCCTATTCATAGACTTGATTCTGAGTACATAATCTTGTGCACTCTCCTCACTTCTCTTCATGCTTTGCAAAATCTGATTTCTAAGCATGAGTACTCTTGAAGTGTTATTAGATTCATAGATTGATTTTAAAGACTTCCAAGCCTTCTTGTATCTAGCTAACTCATGTGCACTTAGAGGTTCATCTTCATCTTCAATCAAGAACTCATGAAGGTCTTGGAGCACCAAGAGTGACTCCATCCTAACCTTCCAAATAGCATAATTTATAGAATTCAATCTCTCACTAGCTTCTAGAAGGTATGCTCCAGCAGATCCCATCTTACTAGTGACTTCTACAAACAAGAAGTAGATTTGATTGACTTGAAACTCACAAAGGTCTCACACTTGCAGTGTTTCACTCAAATTTGATTTCTAATCCAACAAATGGACTTATAATCACAGTTCTATCACTCTCTCACAAAGCTGGAATGAAGATAAGATGAAGTGAAAACTACTTTCAAACAAATCTTGCCAAGAAATGGATTTGACTGTCTCTAGAAACTCACTAAGGTCTCTCTCTTGTAGTTTTTCACTCAAATTAGATTTCTAATCCAACAAATGGACTTATAATCTCAGTTCTAGCACTCCTTCACAAAGTTGGAATGACGATAAGATGATGTGAAATCTACTTACAATCAAATCTTGCCAATTTTGGCTATTTTTGGACAAAAAAATGACTTAATCTCTTTCTTCCTTCATGGTGTACTTTCAAGACCTGTTTTTAACCTTAATAGGACTTGAACTCAGCCTAGATTAATTAGATTCCATGAAACAAATTCAAATCTAATCAATGGCAAATGATCTTGGTAGATTATCCTAGGATCTCCACCAAAAATTACACCAACAGCTCACAAATTGAATTTTTTTGGATCAAATGAATACCATGCATTAAATGCAGGTTCAGAGGTGCCCACACATGTGGACAGTACGGATTTGAACCCCTACCAAGTTTGGGATCAAATCTCCTCACCAAAATCAAGATTCTAGCTTGCCCTCTCAATACTAGTTTTCAGCACCAAAACTTGCTAAAAATGGATTTGCATTAGATCAATGGCTTATGCTCTTGTACTTGGCTCTGATACCATGTGAAAGTACTGTACTTTAGGACCATAAATGGATCTACAAAAGATCCACAAGAGTGATTGGATGCTTGCTTAACAATTTATCAAAAAACTAGACACAAAAAAGTTGATCTAGATTGGCAATTTGACAAACAACAAGCATTAACAATCAAAAGCATTAATAAACATTGAAATCCGAGCCCACACATGTGTACTACATTCTGTAGTACGGCCTTCAACCTGAGAAACAAGTAGAAATTGATTTGGTTTCATTTGGATCACAAAAACTCAATGTACATAGTGAACTAGCTTGAGATTGCCAATGAGCTCCAAAAATTATCTTCTCACCATGGAGAGAGGGAATACATAGCAAATTCGACTTCCTTCTTGAAGTTAGGTGGATTTCTAGCATGTAATAAGGAAGTTAACTCACCCTTCTTGCCCTAAAATGAAACCCTAGCCTAGATCCTAGACTTATGCTTGGTAGGTAGCTAGTTGGTCAAATTTTCACCTTAAACTTAGGTGTAGGTCCTATAAAGTAGGGATGACCACCAAATAGACATGACCAACTCTCTTGACTTGAACTAACCTACATTAGGAGTGGGTTTCCACGTGGCATATTGGCCTTACATGTGTGGAACCCAATTATACACAATATTTACAATGTTCTACATGGTTTTTGATCAAGCTAGATTTGCCAACTTTTGGCAATTCTTCACAGTCCCTCTCCGTCTCTCTCTCTCTCTCTCTCTCTCTCTCTCTCTCTCTCTCTCTCTCTCTCTCTCTCTCTCTCTCTCTCTCTCTCTCTCTCTCTCTCTCTCTCTCTCTCTCTTTTCTCAAAACAAAAAATTAAAACCAAAAATCAGAATTAATTCATTCATATCAGTTTTTTTTTCACACAATCTCTCTTTTTCCTAATCATTCACATTTCATACATTTTCTTATACACACACACAGACACACACACATTACCTCTCCTTCTCTCTCTCTTGCAACCTCTATGTCTTTTCTCAAAACAAAAAATCAAAACCAAAAATAAAATCAATTCATTAACAATTCATTCATTTTCTTATACACACATCATCTCTCTCTCTCTCTCTCTCTCTCTCTCTCTCTCTCTCTCTCTCTCTCTCTCTCTCTCTCTCTCTCTCTCTCTCTCTCTCTCTCTCTCTCTCTCTCTCTCTCTCTCAAAACAAAAAATTGAAACCAAAAATCAAAATCAACTCATTCACCTTTAATTCATTTTTTCATTCTCTCTCTCTTTCATTCTCAATTTCTCTCTCACAAATTCAATCACTTACACACAAACTCTCTTTAAAAATCAAATGCCACAAATTTTTTTACACACTCTCGTTTGTTCCATCTATCTACCTATTTATCTCTCTCCCTATCTATCTATCTATCTATTTATCTCTTTCTATCTATCTATCTAAAACATGTAAAATCAACTAAATTAACAAATAAAAACCTCCAAAATTTGAATCTCCAAGCTCCAAGCTCCTCAGGCTCCTCCACTTCCAAGCACCAAGATCTCTTTGGAAAGGTAGCGCAAAAATGGAGGTCACGGGAAGCAATACGAACACAGTGTCAGAATCCGACATTCGTAGGGTCCGTCAAATTTTGACATAATTTTTAAGACAAAATGTCCAATCATCGACATGGATTGCTGATCTGGCTGTCGAAATCCGACATACATAAAGATATGTTGGATTCCGACGTCCAACTAGGATGCCAGCTCAACGAGAGTTTGCCACATGGCACCCACGCGGATGTCGAAATTCGTCACATATTTAATGTGTCGAATTCTGATATCCAATTTAAAACTATATTCCCACCAGCTATCGGAGGCAGCCAGAGTTTTTGGACACATGGATTCATTACGTTTTTACATCTGAGATGCCAGTAGGACAATCCAAACAAGAGGTGGTGTGCAAAAGAGTCCACTGCTTATGAAGTATATAGTTGACACATTTTGTTGTCCTGGTGGGGTGGTCCTAGATCCCATGGTTGGATGTGGGTCTACAATGTTGGCTTGCAAAAATATAGGACGACATTGTGTCGCCATGGATAGTGAGACATTGTTGATCCAACACATCATTGAATTATACAGAAAGATTAAGTGCACATGTCCATAATGTATGTTAAATTATTTTTACCACTGCCTTTGTAGTGCTCAACTTCATAGATTGCACAATTAATTCCTAAGTCGTGGATTGCCACAGGTCCGATTGTCACCACAAATAATGTTATTGTGGTGGACTCAAATGAAGATGCTGAAAACTTGGGTGCTTGGGATGTGGATGATTTCAACAATTGGTAAAAAATTTAGTTTTACCATTTATCCATTGGTTTTTCAAATTGTTGAGTTTGTATAGCAACTGGTGAAAATAAAAGATGTTTGCCATCCTAGGCAGGTGCCCTTGCGAAACAAGCTTTGGTGCTAGAAAATATTGACCACTTATCACATATTTCACATAGAGATAAGAGGAAGAGACGTTGCACATACATTGATGATGAATGTAAAGAATCTAGATGATAGCAGTTTAGTATGACTTCATTAAGAGTTAAGGCATTTAACATATTTTTTTCATTAAGTTTAATAGATTGTTGTTTAATATTTTTGTGCTTGAATTGACTAAAAGAGCGAATGAAATTGTGAACATCATAACATTTGTCTTTTAGATTATTTTGTCGATTAGCAATCTCAATCCATACACTTTTGAGTGTTTGTTGGTCACATTGTTTATGCACATTAGCATTGGGATCTAACGTTAGAAAGGTTGTAATGGAAATGAATTTATGTGAAAGGAGAATTGTGCGAGAAGGATTGGAAAGGATTAATAACATTAAAAAGAGGAGACCAAACACAACTAACACATATACAACGACTAGGAGAAAGACAAGTCATACTGAGTCTGCTATCAAAATTAAAGTACTAGCAAAACAAGCTGTTATCGTTGAACGATAAAGAGTTTAATAGATAAATAACAATGTACTTAAAGTCGTTTACTGATATACTGACTGTAGTGGGAACTGTAAGTGCATACACATACTCTCTAATGTTTATTTTTGTCACAACAAGTAGTTATTGCTAGTTTTAGGAGTTTTATTGGTTATCCCTACATCTAAACCACAAAACTATGTTAATCAAGTCATTCAACACATCATTTTGTTTCAACATCCACTAATGTCTTTAAAACAATAAATATATATGCAAGGTGATTAAAGTGTAGGCATCTCTTCCAAAACTGCTCAATCTAAAATCAACTACTCATTGGCAAGACCATCAAATTAAGGAAAAATAACCTCGTTAAATACACACTTGATTTACTCGCTTTATAGATGCGCTCTCCACATGAGAGTTTCGATGAAATGTGTACACGCTTGCAGATACATGGAATTTCTCTAATAAAATTAAGATAGGTGTCTAAAGGTGGTTCCAAAATACACAAGGAAAAAGACACTTGGTGTTGCTAGTGCAAAAGCTCTTACCGGGCAAAATGGCCTGTCATTCCATTGCATTATGGATACTTTGAAAAATTTTACATGCTCACTATGAAACATAATGAGCAATTTGACTTTTTCTGCCCACTTTGACACTGCCACATGGCAGGCGCAGGCTTAAATGGGCAGCAATTTTTTTTTTTTAAAAAACAGTGACATTCTACTTTTTAAGGAGCCCAAAAAATGGGCAGAATATGTACTAAATATCCATTACATACATATAATATTGAATTTTCCTAAAGAGTGAATTTATCTAGATACGTAATTGTCGTTCGGCCCTTTTGGGCCCTATATTATTTTGCATAATATAGGGCTGATTTTTTAATATTATTATTATTATATGCACTTTGCATATGCCTCAGCCTCAGCCTACTACACTCGCGCCTCGAGCCCCTGCCTGCTGCCATGCGTGTGTGTGTGTGTGTGTGTGTGTGTGAGAGAGAGAGAGAGAGAGAGAGAGAGAGAGAGAGAGAGAGATTGCTCTATTTTCAAGTTGTTTTGAGATGGATTCTACTAAACATTGGACGAGCTTACTTTCTGCATAAAAATCTTGATACTTTAGCTGAGGATCTCCATGCATCTTTCAGCTTCAACCATCCAAACGAGTCATCAACAATGTTGGTTCTTAACCACACCGACAAAACAAAGAATCAGGCATCGGACACTGACAAGTAAGTCAGTTATTGAAGAAACAATCATATCATATAACTCACTGGTTATTGGGGTGGTTAAGATCATCATTTTGCTTCTTGCTTATACGGACTACGGAATAGGTATTCGTGATGCGGAGGTGGGCTACCGGATGTAGCACTCCGAGCGGCTGGAACGGCGAGGAGTGCTACAACACGTAGCCCACCGTTGGATCAAGAATACCAGACATAGCAGTTGTGAATCTACGGTGCAGATTAAAGACTTTTCAAAATCTCTGCTATGACTTAGAATCTGCCTCTTCCTAGCCAACCGGATGATGCCATGTGTCCGATATCACTCCTCACAACTGCTATGATACAGACTACGCAGTTTCTAGTTAATTTTAAGCTTGACATTGTTGATTTTCTAACATTGTCATAACTGTTTTGAAGGGAAAAGACAGTTGAAACATTGATGCTGATATTCAGAGCAATGTATCTGCTAGTTCTCTTCGTAGATCTTTGTCCTTGCAATATATGCCATCAAAAGAGAGAGAGAGAGAGAGAGAGAGAGAGAGAGAGAGAGAGAGAGAGAGCGAACGAACGCAAGTGTTGCTGCTTACACTTGCGCGAGATAAGATCTGCGAACAAGAGAGCGAGAGAAAAGAGAGCTACTTGTCGGTGCTGTTGCTGCGCAGACACCAAAAAAAGCATGACATAAGGCACAGGAGAGAGACATAAAAAAATCTGCCGAACCGTCAATTAGTGAGGTAATGGTCCATTGGTCGGACCATTACCACAAATAATCCCGTCCCCGGGCAGCTCAAGGACTCCCCACTCACTACCGGGTCTAAGATTATTTATGGTAATGGCCCTCCCAATGGCCATTACCTACTACATACTTAAGTGCAGCTTGGCTACAAAAGATTGTGCTATCTCAATGGAGCTGTTTTCATGTAAACTTTTACCTCCAATTCTTTGGCTGGAATAGCTCTTGCTATCATCTGGTAGTTGCTGTTTAATCCATTTCCCTAGAGTCATTTCCTGTACATACTTACAGGCAGCTTGTTGGCTGCAAAAGCTCTTGCTAAATTTATAGTAGTTGCTATGTAAACAAGTAGGTTTCAAAATGCAGGAGCAAAATTTTGCAAGCCCAAATGGCTATGGCAATGCAACCAAACCTTGCTTCCTTTTATAGTAGTTGATA